>CAWUFW010007685.1:0-600000 GCA_963921515.1 Calotriton arnoldi
CTCTGTCCAGTCCTGCTATCATCCTGACAGAACCATGTCCTTATCTAATCACTGTGCAAAACCCAACCATTAATAATTTGTCCATTCTCTTTTGATGCAGTACTCTAATCATCCAGCCAGTACCTATGTACTCATGCAATGACCCAGGTACTAAAACTTACAGTATTACAATCATGTATCCAGTATTGATGCAGTCCTCTAAACAGGTAAACACTACTTATTCACTTATTCAGTCCTACAATTATCCAATTAGTACCTGTGTACTGCAGTAAATGGATTGTGATTTCAAAACAAAGTGTTTAAATGGTTTTTATTTAGAACATGTTTGTTTAGTAATACAATAGTATAATTTATATATTTATTTTAATAATATTATATATATATATTTTTTAAACAGATATTCTTCATCATCATTAAAAAAAACTTACCATGGCTAGAAAAACAGAAAAGAGGAAACAACAAAAAAAGGAGTATTATTTGAAGAAAACACCACAGCAAGAATTAGATGAACAACAACATGTGGGGAAAAAGAAAAATTCTTGTGGTAAGAGAACAAAAGAATTTATTAAAAAACTTTCAAAGGCTAAAAACAGTGTGCACAATGTGGAAAGTAGAAAGAATGCTCCAACAACAAAGAAGAATAAAAAGAAAAAAGGAGAAGTTAATGGAAAATTATGTTTTCAAGAATCAATGTATGGTAAAAGGAGAAAGAATAAGTTTGAAGAAATTAGAAAGAGAATGTTTTACAATAGAGTTGTCTTTAATTTGCTGAAAGATGTGAAGAAATATAAAAAAAGATCAGCATTTTATAAAAAGAAGAAACAGATTGAAACTATTGTTGAGAAAGCTTTTGAATTAAAAAGGAAATTATTCATTTTAGTTTTAAACAGAATTCGATCATTAGATAAGCCAATACATTTTATGAAGGCCAAAAGTAAAAGAAGAGAGTAATTAACAGAACTAACTTTTGTGATTTTTTTGGGTGAATGGAAACACAGTTCAAGTTCAGAGCCTTTTTTAATGAAGAAAGCTATTTTCAAACCAATACTTTATTGCATGCAATTGATACCTCTGGTCGTGCTTATGAGGTTAAAAACGGTTGTCCAATTGAAAAAGAAAAGATGGTTCCCAGAAATGTAGAAGAAGTGATAGCTGATGAAGTTCTAGGGAGACGTACTAAAGCCCCAGTCTATACTTAGGATTGTAGTAGTATATGCAGTATACAACAGGAATCTATTGATATCTTACGGAATTTCTTACGAGAGTATAGTAAAAAAAGTGTTAAACAAAAGATTAAGATGTTGCAAGGACTAGATCCTTGCAGAGTGAGAAAAATACTGGTTTGCAAGGTCATTCTCTGGCTTGCCTTTCTAGAAAAGTATGTCAAAGTGTTTTTCATCATTTTAGAATGTTAGCAGTACATCGTACTCAAATGCGGAAGTTAGTCAGAAGATTGTATTACGCAAAAAGTCCAGCAATATTTTTACATGATTTAAACAGTGCTTATTGCATGGGTCAGTATCAGATGTAAAAAAAAGTTAGTGATGAAATAGAGTTTCGTTACTTTGGACCTGAAGAAGAGAGTAGACAAACTGAGACATTGATAGAAGTAGGTGTTGAAGAAAATGTGGAAAATAGTAGTACAGAGAAGTTTGATGAAGAAATTATAAAGTTTAAGGTAATTTCGTGTGAAAGGCCAAATTATACTTGTATTTGTTGTCGACGAACTCACTATAAAAATCAGACTAGGAATGTTGATCTGTATTTAAAAAGTGAAAGAGAAAATAATGATAAGTGGAAGGAATTTGCAACTTATTTGTTGGTAGAGGATTGCTTTGATTTGGGTACTGATCAGCGTATTTATAAATATTGTTATAACAAATTAGAGGATAATAAAATGCCTGCTAGAGCTGTCCATAATAATCTAGAGTTGGTAGCTATTCCTCCAGAACTGATAGATTTAAACACGTATGAGTCTATTCTGATTCAATCTGTGCACCCGTTTCAGGCGATTGTTCGCATGGAGCCTAAAACAGGTAAATTGCCTCCCACAGATTTACAGAGAGGATTAAATGGTAGAGTTGTATATTTACCTCTAGATTTAAAGAAAAATATTGAAACTATTGGTGTAGAGAAAGAAGAAAGTCAACCACTAATTATTCTAGTTAATGGTGTTCCTACTAAGAGTAAGAAAATCTGGCAGGAATTAGTGGATGTCAGGAAAGTGCAAAAGGCAACATTGTATCTTATAAAAAACAATGATTACTACAAAAATGTGTATGTGGAAGAAGAAGAAATACTTTTAGGAGATGATAGTGAAATGGCAAGTGGTCAAATTGAGAAAGTGGACATGTCCAAAAGTGAGGAAATTTATGAACATTATAGTGTACATCCTTTACATTCGAAAGAAGTGATGGGGAATACTATTGAATTATTCCAAATGAAGAAAGTGAAGGGGAATCCCATGAGTGTTTGGGAAAAAAGTTTGGAAGCTCGTTGTTTTCCCCAGCTGTTCCCAACTGAAAAAGGTGGACGATATGACGAACGATCAGTACAGATTCCTGCATCAGAATATCGGACAACAAGATTGTATGCAGAAGATCCAAGATTTCGACAATGTATCCCATGTATATTTCATCTTTTGTTTGAGAGTGACTTGTCTGGACTTTCATATGCAGTCAACCACATATTAAAAACAGGAGTACATCTTCGAAATGTTGCTGCAAAGGAATTTATGGATAAAGTACATCAGAGAAACGATCATTTAGAATCTCAACTCATTAATTTGATGGCATGTCAGCCTGGTACTAATGAGTATTGGTATCGTCGTCATGGAGAACTTAAATGCATGCTAAGGAACTTAGGACCTCCTACATGGTTTGTTACCCTAAGCTGTGCTGTACACGCTTGGGATGATTGACTTGAATTTCTTCGAGAAGCAAATTCAAATATTAAAAACATTGAATTCAAGACTCCTGGAGAATTGTGTTCTTTGGATCCTGTAAATGTATGCAGATATTTCAATCATAGGTTTGAAGCTATGATGTCTTTTATCTGCAATAAAAACAATCCTCCTCTTGGAGAAGTTATTGATTTCTTTTGGAGAAAGGAGTATCAAGCTAGAGGTGCTCCTCATATACATATGCTTTTATGGATCAAGGATGCACCCAAATTTGGAACTGATTCGGATGAGACTGTTTTATCTTTTATTGAAGATTATGTTACATGTGCTATACCAAAAGGAAAAGAAGAAAATACCTTAAGACAACAAGTTTTACGGTTTCAAACTCATCGATGTGGCAAATGCTGTCGACGGAAATACAAGTCGAAGGAAAAGTTTTATACCAAATGTCGTTTTGGATTTCCACGTCCAGTAATATTCTCTCAATGTGGAATGCTAATATGGATATTCAGTATGTTGCGGATAATTCCATTGCTGTTGCTCGGTATGTAACATCATACATAACAAAATCAGAAAAGACGGAGTTGAAAGAAATGTGGGAAGAAATTTCCCACGAGAAGAGTCTTAGTAAGAAATTGTACAGTTTTAGTTTGAAGATGCTGTCCCATCGAGAGATTGGAGCGTACGAATGCTCAGATCGGTTGTCCTCTGCAAGTTTATATTCAAAGTCAAGAGGAATTATTTGGGTTAGTCTAGGTCTTGCTGCAACGCGAAATCGAGTACTTAAATCTATACAAGAAATCGAATATTTAGCATTAAATGAACCGGAAAGCACAGATATTGTTAAAATAAATATGTTGGATACATACTATCCAAATAGAAGTCCTCATCTTGAAAACTTATGTCTCTATGAAGTGCTGCAATATTACAGTTTTAAGAGAAATACTACAGAGAACATAAATGAAGATAAATATGCAGTGATTGGTTCAGAATAATGTTTGGTGAAACATAGTAAAGGAAATCTGATTAATCACAGGAAACTGAGTTGCGATACTCCTGATAAAAGGGAATTTTACTATTTAGCACTTCTGCAACTCTTCAAACCTTGGCGTACGGAACTGGAATTACTTGGAAATTTTCAGTGCTGGTACAGGAAAAAGTTTCTTAATTAAAGTTTTGACCAGTTATCTACAGAAAACAACGGACTCACATTTGTCTTGTGTTGTAACTGCTCCAACTGGGTTGGCAGCACACAACATTAAAGGAATCACATTACATCGTTTACTAATGCTACCTGTAGAGCATGAAAATAAATTGGAATATCACAAGCTATCTGGAGAAGCTTGTTATGAAGTTTCAAGAGTGCTAAAGAAAATGAAACTTCTGATTATTGATGAGGTGAGCATGGTCTCAAACTTAATGCTTGCCTTTGTGCATTTAAGAATGCAGCAAATTTTAAAAACAGAATACGATGTCTTATTTGGAGGAAAACATGTGATAGTTTTTGGTGATCTACTGCAACTTACTCCTGTAAAAGGGCAACCAGTATTTAAAACGCTTGTGCATGAAGACACCAGAAAGTCTTTGGGAAGTGTTGGAAACGTTAACATTTGGTCATATTTTGAATACAAAGAACTTATTAAAAATATGCGACAGGCAAGTGATGAAGATTATGGAACCATTCTTCAAGATATAAGAATTGGAGTATTGACAGAACATGGCAAACAAGCTTTGCAAAGTCGGCTACTTACAAACTTGTTTCCAAATGAAAATATAGTTCCTGAAAAATATACAAAAAAATTGCAGAAAATAAATCTATAATCTGCCTAATGCCAACACTGCGAGAGTGTTCTACATTCAATGAAGAACTTTTAAAGCTCGAAAATGAACAAATAATAAAAATGGAAGCCATTGATAAAATAGAGCATGAAGGAATTACTATTATTTTGACTGAAAAATTAAGAACAAAATTGGATTCTTTGGAAAAATCTATATCTAAAACTGCTGGTTTAGAAAAGAATTTATATTTATGTGTAAACTGTCGGGTTATTTTACGGCGTAATTTGGATGTGGAAAAAGGTTTAGTAAATGGAGCAATGGGAAAAATTGTTGATTTTGTTTATTATCAAAAAGAGATGGAATTGAATTTTTGAAAATCAAATTTGATCAGATTGATGAAGTAAAACAAATTGCTCGTTGTTCTGTTCGTTTTGTGCTTGTTAAAGATTTATATGTTCATAGAAAACAGGTTCCTCTTTCTTTGGCATATGCAGTGACTATTCATAAATCTCAAGGTTTAAGTGTAGACAGTGCTTTGGTAAACATTGGGAGTACTGTATTTAAAGAGGGTATGGCATATGTTGCTTTGTCCCGAGTCAGAACTTTATCTGGATTGCATTTGATTGATTTTGATGAGGGAAAGATTAGTGCAGATGCAAATTGTGTAAGAGAGTATAATCGGTTAAGAAGACTGTATGCTCCCAATTTAGGTGAATATGCTGTATATGAAAAGCGTGTAGTGGGTTGAAAACGAAGATATGAGAATATCTGTAGTGAAGTTGAAAAGAAGAAAAAAATCAAGATAATGTTGAGATTCCAAACAAAAAGAAAAAGGACACTATTGAAGAGATTGTAGGATATCAGTTAGAAAATAGTTCAGGTATCAACTGCTATGCTAATGTAGTGGTGAATGTTGTATTTTTTCTAGAAAATCTCCAACAGCAAATTATGGAGAATCGAGAAAAAGGTTTTGTTCCTTGTTGCATTCTATTTTTGAAAAATTGACAACTGATAAAAGTAAAATGCAAAGTGTTTCTGATATTCGGAATCTTCTGGATATATGTTCTGGTTCTTCACAATTTACACAGAATGTGCAACAAGATGCTCAGGAATTTCTAATGTATATGCTTGCAGTATTGGAAGATGAAGGAATAGAAATTGAAAATCTGTTTGGACTTCGTTATAGATGGGAACATGAATGTGAAAATTGTACATTTACTTCTACCACTAACATAGACACTGAAAGATTCATATATTTGACAATACCAGATTGTAAAACAGTGTCTTTCAACAAATTAGTTAAATCAGCTAATCAAAACATGGAGTGTAGCCAATGCAAATCAGAAATGTTATCAACATTATTTATACAAAGATTTGGACAATATATAATTTTAATGATACAACGTTGTAGAGCAGATGGAAGAAAATTGGAAACTTTAATTAAAAATTTTGTAGCAAGTCAACTATCAATATCAGGAAGAACTTTTGTAGCAGTAGCAATTATTTTCCACGATGGACCTTCTACAACATCTGGACATTACACTGTCTATTTAAAATGCAATAAAGGATGTACATATTGTAATGATGCTCATTTGGTTTTTAGATATCGTTTGCCTAACGAATTACCAAATTCATACCTAATATTTTTAAAGCCAAAGTTCTAAGAACATAATTCGGCCTATTGGGAATATGTTAATATGTATTAATGAGATTACTTTGGACAATTTCAGTATAAAGGATTTCAGGAATATCATTTGGCCTAGAGGAAAGATATTGATATGAATTAAGCAGTTTTTCAGGGATATTCTGACACCAAATCGTTTTAAAGAACATCATTTAGAGTATATGCAAGTTAAGAAGAATAGCTGATTGAATTATTGTTTCTGTTCTTTTATATTATAGTGACAAAATTCTCTTACAACGAAGCATTTTATATATTTGATATTTGTATTATATGCAATGTTATTGAGGATGTTTTTTTACGCAATGTGCAGAGATACTTGACTATGTTGAAAATATTTTTGACACAGATTTTTTTTTTTTAAACAATCTTATTGATTGTTTTTTTTGCCCGCTGTTATGTGATGAGTAACATTGAAATCACTATCTATAGTGAAATTCAATATATTCTGAGAACAGCAAAAAAGGCAAACTAAATAATTTATATAATGCTAAAATTATGTTGTGTTCTTAAAATTATAACATTATATATTATAACTGTATTTTTCTCTCTCCTTTACAGACCCTAATTCTAAAGTTCGAAAGTTTTTAAAATTTAAAATATAAAAAACAACTGCAAAAAATTTTACTAAATTTTGATATCTACTACTGTAAAGGTAAGATTAAGTAATCCATCCACTACTACATTCACCTGTGCACTATCCATACACACCTTTAATCACGTACTCAGTGCTTATTAATGTCTTAAATACGTCAGGTACTAACCATACAGTCCACCAATCACTCTGTTACTCATAAAGCAATTTTTCAGTCATCTACTAGTACCATGTACTAATTCAATACCTCTGTCAATACCCAAGCAGTTATGAATTTCCTCAGGTGGTCTCCGAGCAATACTCTAATCATTAAGCCAGTACCATGTCCTTATGTAATCGCTGTGCCAAAACACAAGCACTTATAAACTCACCCTGCTGTCAACTACCAGCAATCTAAGTATCCAGTCACTATCCATGCACTTGTACAATGACTTAGGCATTAAGACACGCAGTGCTACAGTCAAATGTGCACAATCTATGCAGTCCCCTAACCACCTGCAGAGTATGGATTCACTCCTGCAAAAACCCAGGTAGTAGCCATGCAGTTCAGCAATCACACTGTCACTCTCTGTGCACACCTGCAATTATCCTGACAGAATCATGTCCTTATCTAATCACTCTGCCAAAAGTCTTGCACTTATAAACTCACCCTGCTGTCAACTACCAGCACTCTAACTATCGAGTCAGTATGCATGCACTTGTACAATGACTCAGGTATGAAGATACGCAATGCTGCAGTCAAATGTGCACAATGTATGCAGTCCCCTAACCCCCTGCAGACTACTGATTCATTCCTGCAATAACCCAGGCATGTACTTATGGAATGGCCTAGCCACTAACACTAGTACAGCTACAATATTCTGTGCACTATGCATGGAGACCTGTAACCAGCTATATACTATCGATACACTCTTGCAAATACCCAGTTAGTACTTATGCAGTGTAGGAATCCTATTCTCTGTCCCATACACTTCTCCTATCACTCATCCAGCACTATCTACTTATGCTATTACTCCATCAATAGCTAAGCACTTATAAATTCACCATGCACTCTGTTTGCAGCACACTAATCATTCTAGTTACTAGTTATGTACTTATTGAATGGCCTAGCCAGTAACACAAGTACAGCTGCAATATTCTGTGCAGTATGCATGCACACCTCTAACCAGCTACATACTATTTATACACTTTTCTAAATACCCAGTTAGTACCCATGCACTCTAGGAATCCTCCTGTCAGTCCCATGCACTTCTCCAATCACCCATCCAGCACTATCTACTTATGCTACCACTCCGCCAATACCTAAGCGCTTATAAATGTACCATGCACTCTGTTTGCAACACTGTAAGCATTCCAATTACTAGTCAAGTGCTTATAGAATGGCCTAGCCACTAACACAAGTACACCTACAATATTCTGTGCAGTATGCATGCAGAGCTCTAACCAGATACATACTATTGGTACACTCCTGTAAATACCCAGGTAGTACCCATGCAGCCTAAGAATCCTCCTCTCAGTACCATGCACTTCTCCAATCACATATCCACCACTATCTACTTATCCTATCACTCTGCCAATTTCTAAGCACTTAAAATTTCACCAGGCACTCTGTTTGCAGCACTGTAATCATTCTAGTTACTAGTCATGTACTTATGGAATGGCCTATATATTAACAGAAGTATACCTACAATATTCTGTGCACAATGCATGCAGATCTCTAACCAGAAACATACTATTAGTACACTCCTGTAAATACCCTGTTAGTACCCATGCAACCTAGCAATTCTCCTGTCAGTCCCATGCACTTCTCCAATCACCCATCCAGCACTATCTACTTATCCAATCACTCCGACAATACCAAAAAAAAACAAATAAGTTCTGGTAGGAGAAGAGATGTTTCTCTTAAGCTGCTCCAACAAGAATGATTAAAATGGGTGGGGTCCTTCAACTGTTACAGTGAGAAATATCAGGAACCAATCAAATCCTTTTTTTTAAGGTCACATGGGAATCGCGCACCCAGCGCGCCCGGAGAACGCACCCAACGCGACTCCGCGAAAATATTTTTAACAATAAAATGAATATTACAAGTAGAAATATATTATTTTTATGAATAGTTTAGAAAATATCTTGCCCTGATATGTACATTAAAGTTACATAGATATACTTTTACAATATAAAAACTTTTACGGGAGTCGCGCAACCAGCGCATCCCAGCACGTATATAACATCACGCGGGTCCCGCCACCGCGCAGACGTCACGTACCGTAATGCGCACATGACGCGAATACACGGGAGCAGGAGTTGCGTACCTGTCGCATACCTATCGCGCACATCACATGATGTTATACGTATATGACGTAACACGAAGCCACGCACCCGTCGCAGACCGTACGCGGATCCTTCACGACATTTCCAATATGGCGGCTCAAAAAACACGCACCCGCCATATTCGGTGCGCGTTGGGTGCGCGACTCCAAAAATGTTTTGAAAAAAAAAAACTATATTTCAAAAGACAAAGAACATTACATAATTATATTAAAATGAAAAAATATAACAAAAGAATTACAGAACAATACAGTTACAAAATATTTTTTTTTAAACTTGCAATTTCAGAAAAGCATATAAGATTGTATAAATATTAAATTTACAAATTAGCAATTAAAAACTCTAGAAATTCACTGAAAAACCATAGGTTTCAGGCCCGTTATATTTAGGAATTAGCATTTAAAAAACCATTGAAATTCACTGAAAAAACCATAGGTTTCAGAGGCGTTATAGTTAGAAATTAGCATTTAAAAACCTTAGAAATTCACTGAAAAAACCATAGGTTTCAGGCCCGTAATAGTTTGAAATTAGCATTTAAAAAACCTTAGAAATTCACAGAAAAAACCATAGGTTTCAGGAACGTTATAGTTAGTTGGACATTTCACTCGTACAAAACCAGAGAAATTCCGCCGTTACAGTTAGTTCAGCTAGCTATAACTCGCGCACCCGCAATGCACTGCTGATGACATCACATATTACATCATTCATGACATGGTCAGTGACATCACTGATGACATCACTGATGACATCATCCACGTAATAATCTGATACACCTCCTCACACTCTAATATAACCTTTGATACACCCACTCAAAAATGCAGACTACCATTTTCGAAACCATAGACACACCAATACCAGTTACTTCATACGCACTCACTGATTCCTAGGTCTACACACATGTCCACTCATTCATCCATACAGTTACTCATACATGCAGTCACTCATCAATACAGCACTATCATATGCACTCATACACCAATACAGACACTACACACCACCACTCACCCATTGAGTTACTCACACTCCTAGTCAGTCATGCAAAGAATCAATCACACTCCCATTTACTCACCTATACAGTTATACACACACCACCTCACTTATTCTGACAGATACTAACACATATTTACTCTTTTATACAATCACTAATACAAGCACACACTCATCCATACAGCCACTTTTACAATCACTCACTCTCACATATAGTCATTTATATACTCCAACACTCACATATACTGCCGTTCACATATGTAGTTACTCACACATGTACCACTGAGACATCCATTCAGTCACCAACACACTCATACACACACTCACCCACCCATACAGCTGTTTCCACATGCACTCTTGAACCCATACACCCAGTGAATCAACCACTCACACATCTATGCACAGAGTCAAACACCTCCCACCCACCCACCCACACACACACTCACTCTCCCATACAAATACTCAGGCAACCAATCAATAACCCATATAGACACTCATGTAGCCATTGAGCAACTCATGCAGCAGCTTACACAACAACAGACAGACTGATACAGACATTCAGACAGTTTAGTCACTAACGCATGCATTCAGTAAGACACATTTAATCACTCACTTATACAGTCAGTCACACACCTACTAAATCCTTCATCCAGCCACCTTTCCCTATATATATTAAACATATTTAAACTTTACAGAAACACACAGTCACTGGATGATGTCATCAGTGATGTCATTTGAGATGTCATCAATGATGCCATCAGTGATGTCACTGACCATGTCATGAATGATGTAATATGTGACTTCATCAGCAGTGCATTGCGGGGGCGCGAGTTATAGTTAGCTGAACTAACTATAACGGCGGAAATTCTCTGGTTTTGTACGCAGTGAAATGTCCAACTAACTATAACGTTCCTGAAACCTATGTTTTTTTCTGTGAATTTCTAAGGTTTTTAAATGTTAATTTCTAACTATAACGGGCCTGAAACCTATGGTTTTTCAGTGAATATATATATATATATATATATATATATATATATATATACTGAAAAAACAAGGGTTACAAGCGTCTTTACACTTAGGCCCAGATTTCACTTGTACAGAACCATTGAAATTCAACAGTTATAGTCACCTGAGCTAACTATCACGTATGCCCCGCAATGCCATGCTTATGACCTCACATATTATATCACTCATGACATGGTCAGTAAAATCACTGATGACATCTCAAATCACATCACTGATGACATCATTCAGTAATTGTGAGTGTCTTCTAAAGATTTAAGAGTGTTAAACGCATATACTAAGGTACCACAAAAATCAAATTAGTATACTTTGGGCACTACTAATGAATGTTTCTATTTTTGAACATAGATTATGTGAGTGGCTCTGTGACTGTGTGTATTTGTGTGTGAGTGGGTGTCTGAGTGCCTGTATGGGTGTGTGAGTGGGTGTGTGAGTAGCTGTATGGGTGTAAACATGTGTGTGTGAGTAGCTGTTTGGGTGACTTAGTGGCTGTGTGAGTGGCTGTATTGGTGAGTGACTGGGTGTGTCAGTGGATGCATGAATGGGTGAGTGGCTGTATGAGTGGCTGTATGGGTAGGTGAGTGGGTGTTTAAGTGACTGAATGGATGAATGAGTGGGTATCTGAATGGCTGTATGAGTGAGTGACTGGGTGTGTAGGTGGTTGTATGGGTGAGTGAGTGGCTGTTTGAGGGGGTGTTTGGTTAAGTGAGTCGGTGTGTGAGTACCTGTATTAGAGAGTGAGTTTCTGTTTCAGTGGTTGTATGGGTGTGTGAGTGGATGTGTGAGTGGTTGTATGGATGTGTGAATGGCTGTGTTAAGAGGCTGTATGGGTGAGGTGAGTGGTTGTGTGAGTGGCTGTATAGATGAATAAGTGGGTGTGTAAGTAGCTGTATGGGTGAGAGTGTGGCTGTGTGGGTGGTTGCATGGTTGAGCGAGAGGCTGTGTAAGAAGGTACATGGATATGTATGTGGATAAGTGAGTGTCTGTGTGAGTGTCTGTATGAGGGAGTCAGTGGGTATATGAGTGGCTTTATGGGTGGGTGAGTGGTTGTGTAAGTGGCTGTGTGAGTGGCTGTATGTATGGGCCAGTGTGTGTGTTTGTATGGCTGTATGGGTGATTAAGTGGTTATGTGATTGGCTATATGGGTGAGTGACTGGGTGTGTGAGAGTATGAGTAAGTAAGTGGCTGTTTTAGTGGGAGTATGGGTAAGTGGGTGGGTGTGTGAGTGGCTGTTTTGTACAGTAAGCATCTGTGTGAGTCACTATATATGTGACTGAGTGGAGTGGGTATGTGAGTGCTTGTATCACTGTGTGAATGGGTATGTAAGTGGTTTTGTGGATGAGCGAATGGATATGTGAGTGGCTGTATGGGTGAATGAGTAACTCTGTTAGTAGCTGTATGAGTGAGCGAGTGGTTGTATGAGAGGCTGAATGGATGAGTGAGTGAATGTGTGAGTAGCTGCATGTGTGAGTGAGTGGGTGTGTGTCAGTAGTACTATGGATCTGTGAATGTGTATGTGAGTGGTTGTGGTTGTATGAGAGGTTGTTTGGGGTGTGAGTGGTTCTGTGGATGATGTCATCAGTGTTGTCACTGACCATGTCATGAGTGATGTAATATGTGAGGTTATAAGCAGTGCATTGTGGGGGTGTACAGTATAGTTAGCTTGAGTAACTATAACAGCTGAAGTGAAATCTGATTCTTACTATAACGACCTTATAACCTTTGGTTTTTTCAGTGAATATAAAAGGTTTTTTTATTCTATTTCCTAACTATAACATCCCTATAACCTTTGGGTTTTTTAGTGAATTTTGAAGATTTTGTTTAATGTTATTTCCAAACTTTAATATCCCTGTAACCTTTGGTTTTTCTTTAGTGAATTTCTGAGGTTTTTAATATTTTTATTTCCTAACTGTGACCTGTAAACTTTAAGAGTGGGTGTGTGTGGCTATATAGGTCAGTGAGTGGGTGTGGTAGTGGCTGTATGGGTCTATCAGTGGTTTTGTGGGTGAGTGAGTGCATATATGGGTCTGTGAATGGCTGTGTGAGTAGCTGTATGGGAGGGTGGTGGTTGTATGGGTCTGTGAGTGGCTATATGGGTCAGTGACTGAGTGTGTGAGTGATTTATGGGTCTGAGAGTGGGTGTGCGAGTTTCCGTATACATGAATGAGTAGGTGTATGAGTAGTTTTGAGGGTGTGTGAGCAAGTGTGAGTGGATTTGTGAGTTAGTGAGTGGGTGTGAGTGCCTGTTTGGGTCTGTGAGTGAGGGCATGAATAGCTATGTGGATGTGTGAGTGGGTTTGTGAATGGCTGCATGGATCTGTGAGTAGATGTGTAAGTAGCTGTACGGGTCTGTGATTGTGTGTGAGTGGCTATATGGATCTGTAAGTGGGTGAGTGAGTAGGTGTGTTAGTGGTTTTGTGGATGTGTGTGTGGCTGCATGGGTCTATGAGTTGTATACTATTAAGGTAGATGGGCAGGGCCAAACAGGCGATGCCTCCAGGTGATTTTGCACATATGAATACTCATACTCATTTAAAGGGAGAACCATTGACTCTGCATCCACCAGGAGAGGCAAAGAGAGAACCCACTCATCAGAGTCACTAAAGATTGCTGCTTCGATAATGTAAACAAGAATTGTAAGCAACATTGCATTATAGATGTAATGGGAGACAAGTGCCCTGCAAGTCCCCCTGCCCACTCTCACCTCCTCCTTCATACACCACTGGCTGAAGCAGCACAACAGCTTAGTGCCCCCTCCCCAATCCAGGAATGCCACCAGAAGCAGCTTGCACTGGGGGGCTAGATGGTCACGAGGCACAAAGCAGATCAACCTGTGTATGGTTTGTAGGGGGAACACTGCTTCTGACCTTGACCTACAGGAAAATCTTTCACTGCGTGTCATATACTACCTGGTCCAGCCTTCGCTCCTCCCCTCTGCCACACTTGTACCAGCTCCCATGAATTCATTGTTTTAGCACAATGGTAGAAATCTACCATCCTTTTACTCTGTTGGTTCTTCTAATCTTTTATATCTGTTTCTGTCTAATGGTTGTTTCAACACACCTATTTTACACTAGAATGACGCTGGTGCAATAAATGCTTATTGGAAACCGTTCCCACCGTTTATTCTGTGTATTTCTCTGACACAAAGAGAGCACGAGTGATTGATCGAAAAGTATAGCACTGTTTCCACGATCCCTGATGGGACAGAGTTGTCATGTTCAATAGTTGCCAAGAACTATTCTCTCCTTGGTGAGAGGGGTTTCTAGTGGCACTGTGAGCTAGCTGGTATACAGGCTAACATACCCAGTGGGGGTGTCTAGAATCAGTCTGGACACCAATCCTACAGTGTATGTTGTCTAAACGTGCAGATCCTATATTGGTTTATAGGAACTATATGACATGGTGCCCAATGTTTGTTTGGTACTTATTTAACAGTCAAATCTGAGTAGTTCTGTCGTGCTGTTCTCAGAGACCCCTACTCACATTTCCCCAGAACACGTCTGGAGTGGGAAGGGAACTATCCGCCACATCTGAGTAGGCATATCCTATGTATTGGCTGTAGGTTTATCAAGCTTGTAGGACACATTTTTCCTTTTGTGCATAAAACCTTATCTCAGTTTCCTTGAAACTTTTTTCCTTTTTTAAAATAATGGTTGACAAAGATGCCAGTTTGCAAGCACAACATGCTGCAGCTGGGGAGGCAGAACAGAAAGGTGAAATCAACATTTCAGAAAATGTTAGAAATGGCCTTACTCTAAAACTAGCAGGCTATGGAGTCTCAGCTAGGGGTGGGTCAGACACATTCATGATTGAGGCACACGAATCATATAGAACAGAGGTAATCTATTCATGGGTTAAATTCCCACAAGCAGATGCACATTCAAATACATTTCATTCTTATACTGAGGATGAAACACCAGACGAATACTGTCCGTATGAGGACATTGAAGTTCCGCTCACCTAACAGGAGCACATAAACTGGTTTAAAGGTGCCTTCCCACATATGAAAGAAAAAGTGAGACTCGTCTGCTCGGAAGAGACGGAGCGACTTGGCCAGTCCTAGCGGCCTACACACCGCATCCAGACATTGACACAAGGCCAGTAGCAGATTTACGTCCACTTCATAAAGAAATAATAAAACTTTAAAGTAACCTGACACAGTTCATGATGAGAACACTCACACTTCAGCCACCAAGGGCAACACAAATAGGACAAATTCAGGGCTCTCTAACTAAAATAACACCACAAACGCTACACGCAGTTATGGGTAAAATGCCCACTAGACGTGAGCAAATGCCATTCTGGATAGCTCAAAAAATAACACAGCTAGAGGCAGTATTTCCACACACAAGCCTTCAAGAAAAACACAGAATGCTAACAATCTGCTTGCCAATGGGGATAGCTCCCCAGATAGAGGATTGTCCCACTTTGGGTACAGTTTTCACTGCCATATATATACCAGAAGTCATGGTATCTCTTCATTAGCCGTAATACCAGATGTATTAAGACAAATACAGAATGAGTATGGAACAGAACCTGCTCTGAACTTAGGGATGAAATAATTAAGTAATTTTGCCCAGGTATCAGCTATAATATTAGCAAACATAAAGGGGAGGCAGCAACAGTGGCAATATGCCAATTCCTGAGGGATTTCACTCCTTTACAACAGGAACGTGAATTACCTAAATTTATTGAAGACACCTATGCTGAATTAGGTAGAGATAGTTTGGGAGCTAGAGTAACAAAACCTCAACTCATGGGTGGTCCTGAAAAGGATAACACCAAGCAAGCATCTGATTCTTCCAAGAAGAAATGGGATAATACCAATAAAAAACAAAAGAATAGAGAGAACAGATCACAATCCAGGGGTGGGTCTCCTCAACAGGAGCCCTCCAAAAGGAGGTACAACCTTGGGAATTAAAAAACCTGACAGGTATCAGGATACTGATACACGTTCCTCTCGTTCCTTTCAGGGTTCATCAAAAAACTCCGAGAGGGAAGGACGGTCAGAACACAGACAAGAAGAGCGTACAAAGTCCAGAGAAACACAACACGCTTCAGACTATACTTCCAAAAAAGAGGAGAAGCCAAAATCAAAACCTCAATTTAAAAAGAAGAAAGTAGCAAGTCTTAAAGTTAGACATGCCCAGAATTCTGAGGACTCAACTTCTGAACAGGGAATGGGCTCTGACGATGCTAGACAGCGCAGCAGAAGTAACAATAGCTCGCCAGAACCTGATGGAATTTCTGGTGACAGCGGCGTTGAATGAACATATCACGGTGGAAACACCTGATACAAGGGTAAGTGTCCCACATAGGTTACAAGAAATAACACTCCAAATGGAGGGGGACAAACCTAGGACAATTAAAGGTCTCTTTTGGGAGAACCTGACTTATGGATATGACATCCTATTAGCTGAAAAAAATTGGCCGCCTGAAATTGTTATCGAGTGCCCAAAGGGAGAAACGATAATTTTACTAGCTTTTTCCGACCTCGTTCCTATAAACTTGAAACATACATACGTGCAGGAGTGGGCTGTAGCACTTGCTCCAGCATTGTATCGCAACCACGTTGGGTGGGATGCTGAGTCACCTAACCATGTAATCTCAGTAAAAACTACTCCAACTCCACAGAGACAGTACCCAATAGAACAAGAAGTGGAAAAACAGGTCAGGGAGATCTTAGATCAACTTGAATATCAGGGTGTAATTGAAACTTGCACCTCCTCCATGAATACTCCTTTGTTTCCTGTAATGAAACCTGATAATTCATACCATCTAGTTTTAGACTACAGACATCTGGACACATGCACTAAAACATTTGCAGTACAGAATGCACACAGTGCCGCATTGATGAATAACATCGTGCGGAAAAAATAAAAAACAACACTAGATATCTCAAATGGATTCTTCTGCCAAAATATACTGCCTGAGAGCAGGCATTTGACCTCATTCTCAGTGCTCGGTTCTCAGCGTCAATTTTGTTGACTCCCCCAAGGGTATAAGAATTAGCCCTGGGCGGAGTATGCGGAGTGGCACTCTGCGGAGTTCCACGGAGTTAAAAAATAAACTCTGTGGAACTCTGCTCCGCTCTGCTCCAATCCACTCTGCCCCAGCCCCACACTTTTTTTAAAAAAAGGGTAGAAAACCCACTTACCTTTTCCTGTCATCAGCGGGCCACCCTCCTCCTTGCCGCAGTGTCTCCTCCTTGCCGTCATCCTCCTCCTCGCGTTGCCAGTCGCAACCCCCTACGTTTTACATCTTGCGTGAACTGCGCATGCGCAGTTCACGCAAGACGTAAAAGGTAGGGGGTTGCGACCGTGATTGTGAAGGGTCGTATGCAGGAAGGCAAGTTCCATCCTAGCAGTACAAAGACACAGTGTCTAGGAGACTGCACGGCTCAGCTGGCAGAATTAAAAGCCCTATTACTGGCACTAATAAATACGGATCGGAAATTCCCCACACTGATAGTGTGCAATTCTTTTTACTGTGTCCAGTCATACAATGAATATCTTCACTTCACTGAGGTCAAAATGGGTTCAAACACTCAAGCGGTGGCACAATTAAGCATAAAATGCTATGGGAACAGGTAGCTGAGTTGAAAAACAAACTACCAAGAGCTCACGTGATACACACACTGAGTCATCAACGTGATGGTCTTCATGTTGAAGGAAATTCATTGGCCAATGAAGCCGCAAAGGGGGCAGTACGAACTGCTGCAGTAGCTGCAATCACTCGTTCAAAAACGAGAATTGACGGACAGAGAATGTTAGCTGTCATTGCTTCAAGCAAAAACAGCCCAGCCTTACCTAAAGGCTGTCCACTCAAGTACTCCCTCAAGTTAGATGCAAACAACATTCCGTATGCTTAAATTCCAGGAGTGGGGGATAGAGTAATACCAAACATGGATCGCAGATTAGGTTTAATTCTAGCTGCACATGAGAGTCTAGGTTCTGCACACGCAGGAATTACCACAACGGTTTCTTTACTGAAACAACGCTATTGGTGGCCTGGTTTAACTAAACAGACAAAGAATTTTGTCTTAAAATGCGACATCTGTCAGCAGATGAAGGGTTCCACCATAGCGCGTCCAGCGCAGACACCATTGTTGATATCAGACAGACCACTCACTTGTGTCTATTAGGACCACTGCGGGCCCCTACAATCAGACGGGGCTTACATGTATATCTTGGTGGCAGTGGATTCATGCTCTAGATGCATATTTTTCTGTGCAGATGTAGGTGCAACCCTATAGTAATATGAGGTTGGGTCAGGAGTGTGAAACACTGAAAAATAAGACATTTTCTGTGCAAATGTTTTTGAACTACCTTTTGGTGGTATGAGGCAATGTTTCCATTAGTGGTATGTGAAAACATTACGTGGGATACTGGATTTGTGTAGAAAGTGATGACCATAATGATGGTAACAGTACATGGTGTTATAGTCTGATGTGTCTTCTAACATTTCAGTGCTTTAAAATGCAGCAGATTGTTCTAAATCAGACAACATATTATTTACAGTTTCAAAATCCCAATCAAGGGGTTAAAAGTACCTCATGTATTTAAAATTTCTCTAAACAATATCATTACCTCCAGTACATTTTTCCGATGATTGGGATTTTGAGACTGTAAATAATATGTTGTCTGATTTAGAACAATCTGCTGCATTTTAAGCACTGAAATGTTAGAAGACACATCAGACTATAACACCATGTACTGTTACCATCATTATGGTCATCACTTTCTACACAAACCGTATCCTCACATAATGTTTTCACGTACCACTAATGGAAACATTGCCTCATACCACCAAAAGGCTAGTTCAAAAACATTTGCACAGAAAATTTCTTATTTTTCAGGGTTTCACACTCTGACCCGACCTCATATTACTATAGGGTTGCACCTACATCTACACAGAAAAATATGCTTAACTAACATCAAACATATTTATTCTGCATCCTTTATTTCCCAACTGTCTAAACAGGGTTTCGACTTATGGGAGGACACTATAGACATAAAATCAGTCTGGGGTTCAAAGGAATGGCAAGTTCAGGGAACAGAAGCACTTATTATAGCGTGCCTCATTCCACAGCAGATAATATTTCTGAATGACACTGTGCAACAGCCTTCCTGTCCTGGACTAGCCAAGAACAAGAATTTGAACACACCTCGGATTCCCACACCTTCACACATCAATTTTACATCACGTGGAGGGGATACAATAGATGATATCATGCAGTACAATACTTCAGACCCCAATTAGAAAGGATGGTTAGTTTGGCCCACAGACACAAACAGATGTCAATCAAGATTCAAGGGTACAGCCGATGGGTTTAGTATCCATAGGCCAGACCAACGGTATGTACAAAGAGAACATCCGGGGTGGTGACATCATACAGTGTTGGGAAGTTGTGCCTCGATTGGCTAAAAACCTCGACACTGTCCCAGGTGAAACAGCACTTATCCTTACTCTCAGATGAGGTGGATCTAAGGGATTTTTTATTAGGTCCCCGAAAGCCACGTCAGAAACATTTCTTATATGCTGTCTATAATGAAATCTGGAAGATCTCTCAACAAGAAGCTGCGGAGAGACTTTGTGAAATAGATAGAATTAACCTAGAAAAGGCGTTAGCTGTAGTTGACAATGGTATGACTACATTAACATCCAGGATTTATTCACGGGGCAACATAGTATCTTCTGCTATAGATATACTAGAACAGGACTTGTCCATACTACAACACAGACAATATCAACTACGTTCTATTCTATTATTAAGCTGGACGCTGCAATCATTGCACGCTGGCTATGTGCCTTGGCGATTTATCAACAGTACGTCCCTATTTTCTGTATACAATCTAACTGAGAAGCAGATAACAATGGCACAAAGGGGAGAAAAATATACAATGCTGCGTATTGAAAAACTGGACCCATGACCTTTTACTGTGGCAGAGTCACCATCCACAGAATGGTAAATCCATGGCCCTATAACATTACCGGTCAGAACTTTCCAGTTTCAGTATTGCTTAGAACAGCAACAGGCGGGCAGATATGGAGCGATGGGTAGGGAATTCATCAAGGAATATTGGGAATTGCCATATAGATTTCGATGCAGGAGTGGGGACATGGAAGTGTTTCTAAGCGGTACAAACTGCGAGAACGCTTTAAGTGGATC
This sequence comes from Calotriton arnoldi, assembly GCA_963921515.1. Lineage (NCBI taxonomy): Eukaryota > Metazoa > Chordata > Amphibia > Caudata > Salamandridae > Calotriton > Calotriton arnoldi. The sequence continues at coordinate 20,468 of CAWUFW010007685.1, forward strand.
TCTCATATGCCGGGATATCACGCTTCACAGGGCATGTAATGGTTAAGTTGATAACTTATCCTGTCACTTGAAAGGATCCCCAGCTGCCGTGATTAATCCGGTGTTCAAGTTACTTTTAAATGTGAGTTACTTGATGCTGAACGATCAAGGTTGTTGTGGGATGCTCCCGAGCATCGCATATCTTGTCACTGTAAGCTCCAGGATTACTTGCTGTATGCAAGTATTGTTTCCACCGACCCATACAGTCAGGGAGGTGCCGTTATGGCCTTCATTGAATGTTTCCTTTATAAGGTTTGATACTCTGAGTCGAATGAAAGCCATGCTTTAACAGAAAACCAGGCCCTTAACCTCCGCCCGAGAGACTTATGATCTTCAGGTCGCAAGGTCCTCAGCTGAGATACTGGCACTAGTACGAACAAACTGCCCTTTCCATTTCAGAGAAATGGTACAAAGTATCTTTAATATGTCTGATACAACGGGTATAGTACACCTATTTAAGATCATAGGTTCTGGACTGTTAAGCACCTTTCAGAAAATCTTCGGAGTTATTCCCAACTTCATACACTCCGTGTTTGGAAGCATTTTTGGAGGGCTTCCGCTGTTCCTGTTCCTAATAGCAGGAATCCTGATTGTCATTTTTCTGCTACTCAATGGACGTCCCAGTCATCAAGGAAATGGAAAAAATGATCTTGGAGTGCCGATACCGTAATCTCATGGTACTCCATCTGGACACACCTCGTCTTCGCGAACGAAGTGAATCTTGGTTCCTATCATTTAGACCAGACTGGATAGACTGTATTCTGCCTGTCATCCGATGCCTGTTCTGCGGACAAGAATGCATGTTGGATCTCTGTCTAACACTTCCATCAGTTGCGCCACCGGACGTTGATGCTTTACTGGACCTGATAATGGCCCATGTTCTGCTGTGTCCTCAGCATATTCCAATGTTGATGTCTGCATTCTTAAAGCCACCACAGGATGCTTCAGCTCCTATCGGAATGGATACCGGCTCCTCAACAAGTACTCAGGCCTTGGTTGTCACACAGGCATCCCCAACAGCGGCTGTGGAGAATACAAAGGAACATCTGTGCTCGATTGAACTGATCTGTGAGGTGTTGCAGGGACCGTCGTCTGCGATTGCAGGCAACAGTGATGTTGTGCCACGTTTGGTGTAATTCCGTCTAGCGGATCGGGCTGTAGTCATGTTCAAAATTGCATGGGGAAAACTCATTTTGGGACCCCCCTTTTTCTCGGCCCCTCACTTGACAGATCACCCTGAAACTTTCAACACAGCAGCTGAACTGAGCATTGCAATAATTTTGAAAAATTAAAGACGATTCGCCAAATGGCGCCAAAGTTATTGGCGAAACAAAAAACACTTTTCCTGTGGAAACTAGGTCCTAACCATAACTACCTACTGGCGACTGCCAATTCGTGGTATTGACTGAGTAGTGATGGCTGTTTCTCAAAACCATCAAATCTGCTCTTCAGGTGGATAGAAAGTTTGTATCGCACCTTTTGAGATGGAGCCAGGACATGATTCTAAAGTGGGCCATCCCCACCCTTTTATTTTATTGGCCATTGAATCCCTGGTGACTACTGGGTTGGGGGTAAACACCCCCTATCTGCCACCCCGAGGACAAAAATACAGTAGTCCCCATTTTGGGGTGGGGACACAGCCTGATGATAGGGTAGGCAGCCCCACCCCTTCTTTTAATTTTTTTCCCTGATGTCTAGTGGTCACGATGCTTACTTGGGTTCATATTGGGGTAAAACACTCCAATATGCCCCAGGGAACAGAAAGATTGTGGGGCATATTAACAAGGGCCTTATCTCAGTTTTTTGGGCTTTAAAAGCCAAAAAAGCGGAGATAATATTATCGCCCTATCTACAAGGGGATGCTAACATGCATTAGCGCATGTTAGCACCAGTTTTCCCGACGCCTCGCTATGCATCTCTAATGAGATGCAAAGTGAGCGTCACTGGGCAGTACTCCCTGTAAATTATCGCTGATGTGCACATCGCGATATTTACAAGGAGGCCCATGTATTTTAGCAGACGTTAGTTTTTGGCGAAAACCAGCGGTTTTCGCCAAAACTAACGTCTGCTAAAATGCTGACTTAACCATACTTACCATTGGGGGTGGATTATGCTGATACGACCACAGAGTTCGTATCAGCAAGGTTATCGCCGTTTTCAATGGTTTTCAATGGAACATCGCTGAAAAACCAGCGATGTTCCATGGAAAACTATCGCTATCGCTGGGATAATTATCGCCATTGCGCTATGCGTTGTTAATACAGCACTAGCATGGCGATAATTATCTGCGATAGCCGGCGATAAACATTTTCACGCTGAGAGCAGCCAGCGATAATTATCGCTGCCGCTTGATAATATGCTCCTGTATTTCCCCATTTGAAGTGGGGCATCCTGAAGCCAAGGTGGACCACCACTATCCCTTAATTTTATTGCCCATTTAGTTCTTGGTTTCTAATGTGTTTTCTGCTACCCCCCATAGGCAGATTGGGAAAAACAACCCTATCTACCTGACTGCATGGTCACCTTTGGGACGGGGGCATGGCCTGCTGACGGGGTGGGCTGACCCATCCCTTCTTTTTTCATTACTTTTACCTGGTGTTTAGTAAGCTTTCTGTTCTGACTGGGGGGGCAGATTATGTTTTTTTTGCCCCTTTTGTGGTGGGGCATGGCTGATACTGGGGTTGAAGATAAGAGTATACAAAATAGTGATGGGTGAATGCTTGAATTAATCTCAGTCACTGGTAATTATTCAGGGCCCCATCACAGTTAATTATTATTTTGCACACCATGTTACCTCAAATTGGACCCAGCCATATACAAATCATTTGTGGCCATGCTCCAATGGGAAAAGTCCATCAAAATCTGCCAGGCCAGATTTTCCCTGAACCAGAACACAAGCAACCCAGAACTGTTTTCACCCTTATTAGGGCTCATGAGCTAGGTATTACTTGGTTCCAGTGTCACAGTGTGCACTGTACCCACTTCTGGGCATACCTGGTCCACTTAGGATGACACACAAAAGTATTAAAAAAAGGGTGGATGGAATGCTTGAATTAAATTCGGCTGCTGGTAATTATTCGGGGCTGCATCCTAGTCCATTGTTATGTTTCACGCCATGTCACCTCAGTTCGGGACCAGCCATATGCAAATCAGTCTTGACCCTGCTCCAATGGGAACAGTCCAGCTTGAATGACCAGGCCAGGTTCTCCCTAATTGGCCACACAAGCAACCCAGGACCAGTTTTGCCTTTATTAGAGCTCATTGTCACGTTTTGTTTGGTTCCAGTGGCACAGTGTGCACTGGACCCATGCCTGGGCATACCCATCCCACTAAGGGTGACACAGTAAAGTGTACAAAAAAATGGTGAATGCATTGCTTGAGCTAATCCCAGTCACTAGTAATTACTCAGGGTCACATTCCAGTCTATCGACATTTTGCACAGCATGTCACCCCAGTTTGGACCCAGTGTAGGAAATTAGGTTGTTGATTGAAGGGTAAAGACCCTTCTCAAGGAACTACCACAACCCCTGTCAGTGTGAACCACAAAAGTCACTAAATTACCCTGTTTCAACTCTCTGATAGTTTGGCACAAAAGCCAAGGGTCCAGGACCTGATGTGAAACTCTTGTGGATCCGGGGCTGACTCGAGCAGAGGAGAGCAGGGCTCAGGCAGGTCTGCTTGCAGGTCCAGGTAGGTCTAGTTGTAGCAGGTGATCTGGACAGGGAAGAGGTGTGGCGCCGTGGCCAGGGCGACTGATGCTGGAAGCTGGGGCTCACAGTTCGATCACCGGCGGCAGTTCAGCCCAGCACCATGTGACTCTGGGCAATAGCTTGCTTAATCTTCCCGACGGCCCCCAGCGCCGGGATGCCTTCGGGTAGCTGTTCACGCTTTACAAATACTGTTTTTTTTTATTTTTACAGTTGCAGGGAGGCCTCTGGAGCTTGTTGTGCTCCTGTGCTCAGACCAGGAGGTTAGCCAACTAACCCTTGGAGTCACTCAGGTAGCCTGGGATGAAGGGAGCAGGGTCAGTCTTCCTTTAGCAGAAAGCAGGGCCAGCCTAAAGCAGGAGTGTAGTCCTCTTGGAAACAAGGCGGGTGTCATGCAGGAGGACTGTCCTCTGGGGAACATGGCAAACCTCAAGCAGCAGGGCAGTCCACCAGTAGCAGAATGGCAATCCTCTGAGGAACAAGGCAGGTCATAGGCAGCAGGGCCGACCTCTGGGTAAAAAGGCAGGCCTCAAGCAGCAGGGCAGTTCTCTGGGGAACAAGGTAGTCTTTATTCTGTAATGTCAATAGGTTCAGGAGGGCACTGAAGAGTTGGTCTGAGGGTTGAATATTTATACATGGTGCCCTCCTTTGAAGTTGGAGAAACTTGCTATCCACCCATCTGGTTCTGGAATTTCCTTCCTTCCCCTGCCCAGGCTGAAAGTAGTCTAGGGTGACAAAAGGCTGGTGTCAAGTTGCTTTATGAGTATGCCAGTGGCATCCATTTGAAATGTAAGTAGGTCATGAAACAGCTCCTTTCCACCCATCCAGGTAGGATGGCCTATCCTGCCAACATCTAGTCCCCTTTTGTCTCACTTCCTGGACGGAATACATAAAGGCCTATTTCCAACTATTCACAGTCATATGAACCATGACACAGGCTGTCGGCACCAAATTGTCATATGCAACCAACCTGGATCCCAGATGATTCCCAAGCGGTGGCGATGCTAGTTCCTGAATCCTCCTGAGACTTGCTCTTGGTTTACAGGAGGAGAAACTGCTCCTGTGGCAAATCCCAGGGGGGAGGGGGTTTGAACGGAGAGAGTGTGTAGAGTCAAAGATGCTGTGGCTCATCTACTCAACATCAATACTGCAGCAGGCATTCACACCAGTTTGATGAAACTTACCTGCATATATGATACATATAAACAAACAAATAATAAGACTAGTCTAGTATTAACTCTCAACCAACCTTTAGTTTTGTTGTTGTTTTGTTTTCATTTAGATTGTCCATAGAGGCTCTTTTACCAAAATTTTCAAAACTGTAGTGATTATGATTTCAGGATCAAATCCACAAGCAAATTTGGATAGGGTTAGTTTCATCTAAGTCCTCTCTCGCAGAGCCCTGCCAACAGTATGTACAAGTTGAACAAAAACACTGGTTACCTTTGTTTGCAGCATGGTGTTGCGACTGAGCTTAGTGCGTAATAAAATCAAGTCTGTTAATGCATCTCTCCTTTTATTCTTGTTCTTTTTTCTATCCTGGTGCAAGACTAATGCAGGACGTTCTTTGCAATGAGGTTGAAGTGGGAGGATCAAGGTAGCTGGCATGACAGAGCCTGGAAGTCGTGAAATAGGTAAGTGGCAGGTGAAGAGGCTAAGCGAAGGGGAGGAGTGTGGACGGTATTTAAATAAGACTGCTTTAGAACATTCATAAAGGTCACATTTTAATTGTTTGTAACAAGGAACAGGTGCAGATAATTAACTTGCTGAGGCTGCCTTCTAGAAGGTGCTTTAGAATGTTCACAAAGGTGGCGTTCTAATTGCTTAATGCAAGGAACAGGTGCAGATGAGTAATTTGCTGAGGCTGTCTTCTAGAAGGTGTTTTAGAATGTTCACAAAGGTTGCTTTCTAATGGCTTATAGCAAGGAACAGATGTAGATGATTAATTTGATGAGGCTGTCTTCTAGAACGTTTTAGAATGTTCCCAAAGGTTGTATTCTAATTGCTTATAGCAAGGGACAGGTGCAGGGGATTCATTTGATGAGGGCTGTCTTCTGGAAGGTTCACTTGGAGGTAATCTCAAGCTTGATGCTTATTCTGGTGGTGTCGTGTAGTTTGAACAACATAAACTAGGGCTTGACACCAAGATGGATTCCGGGCACCCCTGCAGGATACGTTGGCCTATTAGACCAACTAGCTCACAGTGCCACCGTAAGCCCCCTAACCTACCAGGGAGCAAATGGTTTCTGGCAACCACTGAACATGACAACTCTAACCCCTCAGGGATCGTGGAAACAGTGCAGAACCTTTCGCTCAGCCACTTGTGCTTACTTATTCTCAGAGAAGTATACAGAAAATACACAGTGGAACGTTTTCAACATATTTATTGAACCAACGTTATTCTTGTATAGAATACATGTGCTGCAATGATTAATAGAAAGAAGCAGATAAAAGTGATCACAAGCACCAAACGTGTGAATAGTAGATATAGTTCTACCATGGTGCTAAAACAATGTATATATGCTGGCATATAAACAAGGCAGTAATTGAAAAGTACTCCGACTATGCAAACCCTACCCTAAGAGTACCTAGAGCATGTATAGGTGTAGAGCCAAGAGTCCCCCCAAGGGATGATCCTACCATATTACCTGGTGGGAGAGAATGAAGGGCCCTGTCTTGGGCCCCGTCTTGTTCATGAACTGGACACCCCTCATGAGATGTCAGACCGCTGCATGGTGAATTCTCAGCATGCTCGGACCTCTGGGGTCAGCTGGAGGGCCTCCTCTGCTAATCTATCAGGATGCTCATCTTTTATAATAGAAAGCTGCCTTGCGATGTGCGCATAACTTACAGGATACAGTGAACTTCATACTCTTGTTGGCCATTAATCAGAACGGGTGGGGGTGGGGTATCTTTTCATGTGACGTGTGGTATGGCTTGATCAGTGAAACATTGGGTGGATAGCTGACAAGGCTACCTCTATTCCTAACTTATCATAGAGTGTTCTCCAAAATTTAGATGTGAACTGAACGCTGCGATCTGAGATGATTTTAGTTGGTAGGCCTTGCAGTCTTACGATATGATCAATGAATGTTTGACTAAATTCTGCGGCAGTTGGTATCTTTTTGAGGGGGTGAAATGTGCCATTTTGTTTGTCAACCTTCTGTTTATTGAAATTATACATCATACAAACAGGCAAGATACCTCAGGGTCACTCCCGCAGTCCCCCTCATGCTAAAGAGTACACAGTGTCTTAATACGCAGGAGTCACAGTATTATATCCCATGTCTCAAGCCACCTTTTCTGTCAATATACATTTTTTTACAACATTTATAACTCCCCCGCTACTCTCCCCCTCCCCTCCCCTGTGTTGGAGAAGCTTTATTTGTCTCATTGGTGAGCTTTGCTCTATCCCTGAGTGGGGATTGAACCCCTCCCTCTTGTCCACTGAATAGAGCCTTACGCCCAGCTAATAGATGGTGTTAGGGTACTCTCCTATAGGAGGCCTAAAACTGAAACAGGTATAATTCCCTCAGCGCGGGTAGGCATACCGCCAGAGGTAGACCCTTTGTAAGATAAGAAACCAAGGGGCCCCACCTTTACTCAAAATTCTTGTATACATCTCTAAAGATGTCTGCCATCCGTTCCATGGTGAGTATCTTCCATAGACGTGAGTGCCATTTGTGAGAAGTTGGCCTGGCATATGCTGTCCACTAATTATAGTGGGCACTTTGCACCAGTCCAAACAACCCCTTATTGGAGATAGGTTAAAGACAACCTTATTGAAAGCTATCCTAGTGGTAGCTATGGAGAGCAGCCTTCAGGCTAAGTCTTGAAGGAATGTAAAGTAGCTTGTTTTACCAGTCTATAATCTCTTGAGTGACCAAATGAAAGAGCACCACACCAGGTATATATTCAAAATATATGTATTTATTGCTAAACACACCCTCTAGTCTCTTTATGAGGCTAGAGTTCGAAGTACATAAGTTAGAAGTTATTTAAACACAGTAATAGCACAAATACACGTTTGGGCCCTAGGGCGTACCAAACCATATACCAATAAAGTGGTATAAGAACCACGACTGAACTAGACACTAGGCCTAGAGCCTCTAGAAGTGCTTGGACCACAAGGAACCACCCAAGGTAGTGACACAGGGGACCCACGGGGGATGCGTGCAGTGTAAATACACAACCGCGATACGCCGTTGACTCCTATGGAGAAAGTCGTGATCGGGAAATTAAAGAAAAGGGACACTTAAAGGAGGACTTGGAGCAAACCCTTTGAGATCTAGGACTTTGAAGAGTCTCTACCCACGGGAGCACCGGAGTACTCGTGTTACCTCACCCAGGGAAGCCGGGTGCATAGGTGCCTTTCGGGGTCGGGTTTCGTCGTCGATTTGAATGGCGATCTGCTGCAAAGTGCTGCTGGCGACCAAGTGAAAAGTGTCCGGGTGGATCCAAGAGTGGATCGGAGTTCTGAAGAACCTGAAAGCAGAGGGGACAGAGTCTGGGTCACTAGCCAGTGACCAGGAAGGCGATGGACAGATGCCCACCGATGTCGAGTGCTTCAGGTGCATTGACAGTCGTCTTGACTCTTCAGCCACGAGGTGCAGGAGGTGTTGTCGGTGACCAGGAGCAGGATTCGGGCTGGTACACGATGTCTGTCGAGTGCTAAGGTGTCGGCGACCGGATTGAACCCAACAAGCCTTGGCAACGGCAAGTCTCGGTGAAGATGTAGATTGTCGATGGTGCAGACCAGCAAGGTCTGGGGAACTCACCCAGTGAGGGTAAGTGAGGGCAGGCCTGGAGCAACCAGGATGCCAAGTAAGAAAAAGATTGGCCTTCGTTAAGGGATACTAGCCAACGGGCTAGTGACCGCAAAGGAGACTCAAGACGTCGCACGTGGATCTGGCTCACAGGACACTCGTGGAGTGGAGGCCAGTGATCTTCGGTGCAGTTGGTGCTGGAGGCTAGGGCTACTCGGAGCCCAAAGCACGACTTCGTGGGAGACCCAGAAGAGGATGCACTTGCAAATGTACTTGGTGTCTAGGGGTCACGGTCTCAAGTCACCCACGATAGCTACGGGCCTCAGCTTTGCTGGGGACTCAGGGTACCCTCAGGGAAGTCTGAGAATCCACCTCTGGTGATGCGATGACTTCGGCGTCCGGCGGGAGCTTCAGAAATACGAACCGGACAGATGCTTCTTTGGTGCCTGCCAAGCAGGGGAGTCACTCCTTGACCCCAAGGGAGATTCTTCTGTCCTCTAATCGTGAGTAGAGTGTCGAAGGTCCAGGATTCAGTTTCAGAGTTTCGTCTAGGGATAATCTAAAGTCCTAAGGACTGGGTTCCTATACTTATACTAAGGATAGGGTTGGACTACTCTGTGGCCCCACCTATGGGTGGGTCAGGGCAGAGGGGTGGCTACACCCCTTTCCCTTTGTCCAGTTCGCGCCAAAGCAGGGGCTGCAAGCCCCTGATCCGGTTTGAACTGGGGTATGCACAGGGACACCAAGTGTGCCCCCAGTGCAGGACTTCAAAGCACCCGAAAGTGCTCCCGCCCAGCCCCAATACACATTATCCTGTCTGGGGAGGTGGTCACACCTCCCTGGGACAGGAAACCTATTGTCCAGGCCTCCCCTGCCGGAGTTTCGTCCAGCAGCAGGAGGCCAGACTCGTGTCTGTGGCAGCAGCATCCATTTTGTGATGCCAGGGCTTTGGAAAGAAGTTACCGGCCAGGCCAGGGTTAACATGTCTCTCCCTCTAGAAGGGTGGAATGCTACCCCCGCCGCCAGAATTGGCGGAGGGTTAGTATTCCAAGATGTTTGACACCAAACACGACATGTTTAGGTGCAGCCATTTCAAAGTTAGCATTTAACGCGAGGTTATAATGCGCTTAAGAGTATATGGTCAGGCTGCACTACAAACAGCATCAGAGAAGGGTCTCCGAACGCTGCAGAGGGGCCCTGCTCATGCAGGGGCACCCTCTCACATAGGAACCATGCACTCTGCCTTTAGGATTGATAAGGCCTGCCTTAGGAGTGACTTATAGGTTTATATGTGTGTATGTATTTAGTGATATAGGTAACCTATATCACAGTAAGGGGTGCATGCACCACCTTACCCAGGCTGCAGTAGCAGACCTGTGGTGTCAGTTTGGATGGCCTTCCAGGGGTGGCATAATACATGCTGCAGCCCCTGGTAGGCCTCTGAGGTACCTTTGCCCTTGGTACATAGTATACCATATACTAGGGACTTATAAGGGCACTCCAGATTCAATCAGGGATGTGCCTAAGGCACATGGAAACCTTTTTACAGATAAAGCAGATAGACTGGGGCCCTGAATAGCAGGATCCCAGTCCAACTAAGTCATAAACCAGCAAAACACCATAAAAAAAGTGGGGGCAACCATATAGTCAGATTCCACCTTCCTACACCATTGAGCCAAAACTGGGGCATCCTTTCTCTTCCAGGAGGCTGCGATAGCCTTCTTAGCTGCCCCTATGCATGTCGACATGATCTCCTTGTCCACTCTGGTTTGATGTTCTAGGGAGGCGTCCCTAAGGCCCAGGAGAATCGCGTCTATTGAACTTGGCATTGGATACCCCAGCATCTCTTTCATTTGGGCCAGTATCTCCTCCCAAAATGGCTTAATAGTTGGGCAGTCCCACCAAATGTGGCGGAAGTCCCCCAGTAAACCGCATCCCTGCCAACAAAGATCGGAAGTTTGTGGAAAAATCAATTTAAGTTTGGTAGGGAAAAGGTACCAATCAAAAAGTGTTTTATAGTGGGCTTCCCTAAGATCCAGTGAGTGGTTATTCTTGGCAATGTCAGAACGTAAGTATTTCCACTCCCTCTCCATCATCTCTCTCCCCAGGGTTCGCTCCCAGAAGGGGATGTAACGCGGCCTCGGAGCAGGAGTTGTAGAAACCAGCAAACCATACAGAAATGAAATCACCCCTTCATGGATCCCACCCTCCGTACAAAGGATTCTATTGGTGTCACTCACATGTAGCGGTCTCCCTAATTTGAGGGTGAAGTGCCCAGTTTTTAAGTTGAGGATAGTGGAAGTGCTCGGTGGGTGAGAGCTGAAAATCTCGCTGGCAGTTTTCAAATGTGACGATATCCTGATTATGGAACAGGTCTGAGAGGACCAGGCAGCCCTCCTCCCTCCAAGCGTCAAACGGGCCCATCCTGAAAGCCGGGGGAAATTCCAGATTAAAATGTATCAGGGTGTATGGGGAGGGAAAGGAAGTCCATCCTGGGCCCCGACTGACTTCGTCCCATACCTTGAGAGTATTCCGGGTAGGAGTACTTAGGTACGAATTGAGGGGTCTGTCCTCCTTGGGTTTCCAAAGAACATCCAAAATCGTCATGCCCACTATAGCGCGGTCCATGTGGAGCCAGTGTTTATCCGATTCCCTCATGGACCATTCTGCCACCACTCTCAGCTGGGCTTCCTTATAGTACAACATGAAGTCTGGGAGTGCTGCTCCTCCCTCGGCCTCCTTAATACATGAAAAGGCAATCGCGCCTTGCCATTTTGCCAAATATATCATATGATCAAGGAGCGGACCCCTGCAAGAAAGTCTTTTTCTAGATCGATCGGGAGAGCCTGAAACAGCTTAGGCAGGACGGTCATTTTGACTGCATGTATTTGTCCCAACCACGATATAAACAGTGGTTTCCAATGCTTAAGGTCTTGTTGAAGCTCGTTGAGTAGGGGCGGGAAGTTAGCCTTGAATAGGCCCTCTAAGTGGGGCGTGATCTGAATCCCCAAGTACGTAAGTTTATGTTTAGCCCATGCAAACGGGGTCTCCCCCTGTAAGAGTGACTTCTCTCTATCTGATAACGTTAGATTTAATACAGATGACTTAGTTGGGGAGAGGAGTTGGCCTAACGGCTAGGGCGGTCGACCTCGAATCTGGGGAACTGGGTTCGAGTCTCAGCAATGACGCTGAACATCCTGTGATTCTGGGCAAATCACTTAATCTTCCCGTGCCTAACACAAATGAATGTGTCCTCATGTAATGCAACTGGTGCTATTGATACCTGATTCGGGTCAAGTTTGCGCTATATAAAACTCTGTAAAATAAATAAAATTTAAAAAAATTAGTCAGATTAACTCAAAAGCCAGCCGCCACTTCAAATTTCTTCAGCTCCTTCAGAAGAGCTCGTAGTGAGGTACTGGGGGAGGTGAGAGTCAGCAGAACGTCATCGGCAAATAACGACACCTTACGTTCTTCCCCTCCAAATCTGATCCCCTTAATGTCTGGCATTGCCCGAAGTTGAGCCGCCAGAGGTTCGATACTCAGGGCAAATAACAAGGGGGACAGAGGACACCCCTGTCGGGTGACTCGGCCTAAGTCAAAAGGGTTCGAGCTCACTCCCTTGACCTGAACTCTAGAGTGTGGGAATGTGTAATTGGCTCTGATCATATTGATAAACGTGTCCCCAAAGCCAAAGCTCTTCAGAGTGAGAAAGAGAAAGTGCCAATCCACTCTATCCAAAGCCTTTTCTGCGTCAAGCCCCACTATGACTACTGGAGTTTTAAACTTGGAAACCTTTTCTATGAGATGCAAAGTCCTGTGAATATTGTCATGGGTTTGCCTCCCTTTTATAAACCTGGATTGGTCGGGTGGATAATATCTGGCATCAGGTTCTCTAATCGTTACGCCAGTATCGCTGAGTAAAGCTAAGCGTCTAGATTCAGGAGGGAAATCGGTCTATAGGAGGCACACAGTTGTGGGTTCTTCCCAGCCTTCAGAATCACCATGATCAGGGCCTCTGCTATTGATGGGGACACCTTTTGACCTGTCGCTATCTCGTTGAACAGTGCAATCAGGTGAGGAACCAGTTCCGACGTGTAGGTTATGTAGAAATGGGCTGTCAGCCCGTCAGGCCCTGGAGATTTATGCAGCTTTAATGCCGTGATTGCCAGTCTCACCTCATCTTCGGGGATCGGTGTATCCAACTGTTCCTTCCAGGTTGCAGGAACAGTTCTAGGGAAGTTCTGGGGAAGCTCTAGGGAGGCCAGGTAGTTCGTTTGAGCTGTAATGTCTGTGGGGGTTGCCCGGTAGAGTTCTTGGTAAAAGTCCCCAAGGATATTAGCCTTACCTATATCATTGTATTCTACCTCCCACCCTCCTTACTACTTCCCCCTATATACTCCAGTTCCCTTTTTTCCCTGAGCTGTCCCACCAAGTGTGTGCCCACTTTGTTCCCCTGTGCATATCCGTTGCGGCACAGTCTCAATAATGTGAATTCAGCTCTATTAGTATAGCTTGCGCCACATTTCCCTTTTAATGTGCTAAGTTGATGCTTTAAACTCCGAGTGGGGGTCTTTTTATGTTATTTTTCTATCAGGCTAAGTGTTGCCTCTAGCTCCACCCTTTCCCTTGCTCTCTGTTTGTTCAGTGCAGGGACCAATTCAAGACATTTATCCCGCAATACAGCTTTGAATGCATCCCAATTGTTCAGGGGTGAAGTGGCACTCGGCTCATTCAGCTGGAAGAATTCCTTAATCACTGCTCGTAATTCATCCTGTAACACTCTGTCTCTGGTCAGAGAAACAGGGAAATACCATCTCGGTGGGCCCTGCACTTTACCTCCCCATTGAAGGCACACCGTGATAGGGCTGTGGTCTGACAATGTAATGGTAAGAATCGTAGTGACTTGAATAAACCCCTGTAGCCCCTGGGCGACAAAGACATATTCTAATCTTGAATATGTTTGATGAACGTGTGAAAAATATGTATAATCTTTTGCGGCAGGATGAAGGGACCTCCAAGCATCAATAAGGCCCAGGGATTGGAACGTGTGTTTTAAACGTTTAGGGAAACTTCCTCCCGTAGGTCTTTTGGGGTGAGTACGCTCCTCTGACGGGTGCCAGGTAAGATTAAAATCCCCCATTAGAACTCTCTGACCCTCAGCAAAACTCCCCACCATATCTAGTAGCGAGGTCACAAAGGCTGCCTGGCCCTTTTTCAAGCAGAGACAGACTACAGCGGTTCTCTCTTTCTATCCTCCTATTCGCAATCGGATGCGAGGTCGACTACGGCGGCCTCACACATAGAAATCACTCACAAAGATCGGATACCTCAATTTAACACGGATTGTCGTGTTTTACTCCATGGATACTGTGATTTAACCATGAGTACTCCTACACACTGTCAGCTCTCCCCTCACAGGGTGCCCGGCTGGGCCCCATGTGAGTACCTCTCCTTTGTTTACACGTCCCTGTGGTGCACACTTCACACCTTGACAGTGGATTCTTAAACCCAGGTGTCCCTTTATGTCAGGTCCTGAAGAGACCCCCTATTGATAAAGGGGTCGAAACGCCGTCGACAAAATTCAAAAGCGAACCACTTTTCAGCCCCTATTACTGTACTAGAAGGCTGTTATAAATCATTGAAAATCCCTGTTTTGGTAGCTTTTTGTAAATATTTGAAACCTATTTGTATGTCACAATTGTCACTAATGTTGTTGTAGGCTCTATGTTCACTTGGGACACCATGCACTTGCTTTAATCAATTTAAAAAGCGCATTTATATAAATGACTTACATTCAACAGTGTCTTGTTGTATATGGCTGTTGTGTCCCTCTCTGACATCTCTTTACCTATGTGTATTGCCATTTTGCTATAGATTATTATATATTATATACATTGTCCACAGGAACCACTGTTCCTTGTTACATAATAGATACCCTGGTTCCATGTGAGAAGGGTGGCCCTTGTTTCCTCAATTGTGGCCCGTATTAGGGACATATGCCGAGACAAAGGTAACACATTTCTCCCTCAGCTTCTCCTTTACCATATCCACCTGGCCCTCCCTGTCTGTTTTTATCCCCTCCAGTTGGAATTTGGTATTTGTTAGACCTGGCACCATTGGCGTGAGTCTCCCTTCCATTTTTTCGCTGTGCCTCCTCTGTTTTTTCTGGTGATAGATGCTCTGGGCGCTGCGCCACTGCCATTCAGTGCCGCAGCGCGGATGCTCCCTGTGTAAAGATGACATATGAATTGATGTATCCCTGATTGGCTTTTTTGGTCTACCTGTTAGTCCCTAGTAATGTGGCCGGTGTGTGCCCAGGGCTAGTAAACCAAAATGCTGCTGGTGGGCCTGCAGCACTGGGTTGTGCCACCCACAGAAGCAGCTTGTAAATTGTGTCTCAGACCTGCCGCTGCAGAGTCTGTGTGCAGTCCAGAACTGCCATCTTGGCTGTGGAGTGCAACCACTTCCCAGCCCCTGAACCTTCCCTTTGCATCATGTAAGTCCCCCTTATGGTAGGGTGCATTGTATGTGTAAGGTAGGACATGCCCTGGTGTATGTAGCATGTCCTGGTAGTGAATTACACCCAATTTCGTTTTTCACTACTGTAAGGCTACATGTTCCCCATAGGCCAGAATGGGCGGTTTGACTATTACACCCTATAGTCCTAACTCAACCCAGGAACATGGTAGAAAAACGAATTTAGTATGCCTGAGCTCAGAATATTAAAATACATCTTTTAGTGGAGTTGATTTTTATATTCTGTGTTTGAAAATACTACTTTTAGAAAGTGAGTATTTTCTTGCCTAAGCCTTCCAGTGTGCTCTGCTGTCTTGTGTATTGACTGTCTGGTTTTAGAGGGGCAGGGCGGGCTGAGTCAGACCTGGGTTGAATAGAGAGGTCTCCTTCCTGATTGAGGGGAGGGGCAGCTGCTTGACCTGAATGGGGCTGTGCCTGGCAAGGTGAATGCTGGCTCCACCTCCTGCTGTGTGTCGATAGCAGGCCCCCTTTTCTGAAAGAGAAGATGCAGAACTGGTTCTGGCTGGGTTCAGTGCCTGGTAGCTTGGAAGAACAAAGACTTTTGGGGTATAAATAGTTGTGCCCAAACCCCTACAATTTGTATTGCCCCTGGATCTCAAGACCAACCTCTGTCCGTGGAACTGAAGGAAGCTGCAGGAGAGGACTGTCCTTGTGTTATGTGCTGTTCCCTGGATTGGCCTGCAGTAGTTGTCATTGGACTGGAAAGAAGAGGGAAAAGGAGCTGTAAGAGAACTTTTTAATCTTGAACCTGCAATCACCCAAGGGCTAGAGAGAGACTAGCCTCCTGACTGAAGTCTCAGGCCCAGTAGACTTCATTTCGTCGCTAAAGCCTGTTAGTGAGCAGCCGCAGCCGAGGAGCGTCAAGAAATCCGTCGCACGGCTACCGCTGAGTGCTCGCTGACCAAATCATCACACCGCACGCTTTCAGATCGCCATTTTGTCGCTAACGCCCGTTAGCGAGCTGCCGCAGCCGAAGAGCGCTCGGAAATCCATCGCGCCGCTGCCGCTGAATGCTCGCTGCCCAAAGTCCTCGCCCCGCACGTTTGCGGACCTTGGAACCATCGCTATCACCCGTTTGCGAGCCGCCGCAGCCGAAGAGCGCTCGGAAATCCATTGCGCTGCTGCCACTGAGTGCTCGCTGACCTGATCATCGCCCCGCACATTTGCGGGCCTCGAAACCATCGCTAAGGTCCGTTTGCGAGCCGCCGCGACCAGGAGCGTGAGGAAAAACATCGCTATCACGCCTTAGCAGCATTTTGTGGATTATTGACACCCACACCCAGGAACTGTGAGTAAAAGGGTCACAGAGACCACTGCCCTGAACTTTGCATTCCCCAATTGAACTATTGTTGCAGCATCAAGAGAGTATTATTTTTGTACAGTATTGTGGCTTTTTCGTTATTTGGTCTTGTGATAAACCTATATATAAAGATAACTATTTTTGATAACTACCTGTGTTGTGTCCCTTTGTAGTGCTCCTCACTGTATTACTGTGTATGGTCATAAATGCTTAACACACTGCCTCTGAGATTAGCCTAACTGCTTGTGCTACGTTACCACAGGGTGGAGCAGGGGTTGTCAAAGGGGTGCAGCCCTTCACTCTGACTTAGAAAGAAGGGTCCCTGCTTGGACAGTGGCCATCCACCGCCAACCAGAGACCCCCATTTCTAACAGTATTATTATGAAACATTACCGCCACCCCATTATGTTTTGTACTGGCGGATGATCTATACAAGAGGGAGTAGCTTTTGTGTTGGAACCTAAGTTCTTCCGATCTCTTTAGATGTGTCTCCTGGAGAGCCACTACATCGAAATGATGATCTATCAAATATTTGCAGATTTTTTTATACTTAAGCTGAGAGTTCAGGCCCTTCACTTTCCAAGAGGTGATAGAAATCATCTCTCTAGCTTACTCACACCTTCCATACGTTGCATCCCCCCTGTTCCCCTGCCCTCAGCTACCCTTGCCAGTCCTTCGAGAGTTTCACCCACAATCCACCATCAGACCTTCTATTGTAACAAAGTATTGCATCACTCTGTGCCCTGTCCCCGCTTCTTCACCACCCCCACTTAGTAGTAAATCCTCCTTAAAATTAAATGAACAAACAACAAGAAGAATAAACCTGGACAGTGGGGCCAACAGGCCCCCCACTGTGGTGTCACTCCAGATTGTGGGCATGTTGGCTGGGGTCACGGCCCAAGCCCACCGCCGAGCTGTCTCTACTGCAAATACGACGTAGCTCTTTCACTCTGAGTGTCCTTTTAGAACTGAGTACTCCGGTGGTTCTTCATGATTGCATGTAATCGATCTGTATTTGCTCCTATATACTGCTGTGGTCCAAGTCTAGTTTGTATTGACGGGTATATGTGCCCTCCAGTCCCACAGACTCCTTCTCCTCAGTCCTGTCTGTGGCTAAGCTTGACTTGCTCTTTCCTCTTGGATCAAGTCTTGGTTTGGCAGCCCTTGGAGACCGGTCTCTATTGTGATGCTTTCATACGCAAAGTCTCTCCCATTCTCGCAGGCATGGATGACCTCTCCTCCTCGGGAACCGGCAGACCCAGAACCTCTAGTCCTTCATAAAGCTTGGTGATGTGCCACTGCTTATTATGAAATTCAAAGGCCAACCCGAATGGATATGTCCAGCGGTACCTCACATGTTCTGTCTGTAGTTTTTCTGTAAGGATCCTTAAGGTTTGCCTGTGCTGTAGGGTAGCTTGTGCCAAATCCTGGAATAATGAACATGAAAAGTCCTTGAAGGAGATCATCTCTTTCTTTCTGGCCTCCTCTAGTATAGCTTCTTTGACCTTGAAAGAATGGAACTTGACTAGAATGTCCCGGGTGCGTCTTCTCTCTCCAGATGCTGCGGGGCAGACCCTGTTCACTCTTTCTATTTTAATCTTCAGTTGTCTTGGCCCTAGAATCTCTGCAAAAAGACCCTATACAAAAGCCTCTTGATCAGGCCCCTCTGCTCCCTCCTCCAGGTCTCTGATTCTGATATTGTCTCTCCTTGACCTGTTTTCCAGGTCTTCATTCTTTAAGAGGGCCAACTGGAGCTGTTTCTGAAGGTCCTGCACTTTGTTATGAGCATCTGTCACTCTTTTGTCTAGATCTTGCGTTTGGGCTTCCACCTCTATCATCCTTGTCCCTTTGGAGTCCACGTCGTGTTGGAGCGAGGTCATCTTCTCTGTCAAGTCGGCTTTGAGTTGTCCCATGGAGGCCTGGAGGTCACCTTTTAACTCTGTGCGTAGTTCTGTCTTGAAGTCCCTCAAGGATGCCAACAGGTCTTCCTTAGTCAGCACCATGCTCGGTTTGGCGTTCCCCTGCTCTGGTGATTGCTTCTTATCTGTGGGTGCAAAGAAGTGTGATACCTTGACTGTAGCCTTTTTTGGTGGGATAGATGCGATCTCCACCATCCGTGAGGGCTTTACGGTCCCCTCAGCTCGCCAGTATTTTCAAAGCCAGGTTTCTGCACTTTAAAATGCTCTCTCGGTATGTCCTGAATTGGGTGCCTTATGCACTCCTCAAATACCAGTCAGGGTGCATCTCCTCGTGTTAGATGTCACCGATGGTGGCAATCTTGAGGTCAGGCATACTGCATTGCTCATGCTTGTCCCTGCGACAGGTCAACTTGTCTCTCCCCACCTTTGCTCATCGGGGGCCCCAGGATCTTCCCGCCACCTCAAAAGGCACCTCCCTGAGATGTTTGTGTTGAGATTCCCCAGGGGTGCACTCCAGCGGCCATCTTAGGGTCAGGCGTCACGAGGGGAACACCTCGCCACACTCAGTTTATTTTCCCTTCTCTTTGCTACTCCCCTCTATCTTTGGGCTTTATAGGGGACAATGTCGCGTTTGGCAAGCAGCGCCCACACTCACCCCCTCTGCCGCAAACCGTATCTCCTGTAATGGCGGCTGCAGTCTTCTCGGGGACGTTGGTCTTCTGGCCCCGATGCCGGTTATCCGGCTGGGGGAGCTTACATTTCTCCCTTCCTCCGGCTGGTCCGATCTCGCTCCCTGCCTCGTCTCCGTAAGCGCTCAGTCCTTTCATTTCTGTCGACATTCAAGACCGGTGGCCGAAGTCGGTCGGCGCCATTTTGTGCACCACAGCCGCACCCACCACTCCGGGACTTTTCCCTTCGGTTCTCTTGTCTCCAGGCAGTACCCGCTGGGCTCCTCTGATTCTCCGTAGTGTCCGGAGCACGTTTTCGCCATTCTCAGCTACGTTGAGGCTCTTAGAACGCCTGCAACAGCTACATGACAGCGGAGCCGGCACGGATCACGTCCGTCCAGCCATCTTGCTTAGCCCCCGCCTCAAAATATGCCATTTGTGATAACATGTCAACAACTCCTATAATGGTAGTGAAGGTATTGCTGGCTGGAAGGTTAGTAATAAAATCCAGACTAATGGTGTGACAAGGAACTGGGGGTATAGGCAGAGGCTGAAATAAGCCTGCAGCTGCAGTGTGAGTGTTCTTGTTTCATGCACAAGTTGGGCAACAAGATACGTATTCTTGTATATTGTTCCTCCAGAAGGTTTTTTAACAATTCCTTAGGGTTTTCATTATACCTGGATGCCCTGCTAATGCTGTGTCATGATTCCATTGAATTACATGATGTCTTAATTCTATAGTAGGGATGTACAGTTTCTGAGCATGAAGGAACAGCTTGTCTGTGATAGCATGGTTAGGTGTTTTGATCCATTCTTCAGCCTTTAGTTTTTTATATTCTTCATGTAAGGCCCCATAAAGGTGTCACCCTGGCTGATTGCGACTATCTTTTCCAGTGGAATGATAGTAAGGGAGTCTGATGCAGAATGAGAAGAGTGAGCATACCACGGCCTACAAAGAACATTAGAGTGTAACTGCTTGGTCCCTGGGCGATAGGTGATGATGAAATCGAACCCACTAAAGAAATACAGCCATCGCATTTGGTGGGGTTGAGAGCATTAACGGACCTAAAGAATCATACTTTTTCATGATCTGAGAATATTGTGACTGTATGTTTAGCCCCCTGTAGGTAATGTCTTCATTCAGTGAACACCAGTTTGATGGCCAGAAGTTCTCTTTCAGCCACCGTTTTGCTCTGCTGGTAGACATTTTTTGGAATAAAAGGCTATGGGATGCATGTTGCCAGTTCTTGGGTTCTTTTGAGATAAAATTCCTCCTACGGCTCCTTGTCAGAGTCACTGCTATCCCCCACGCAGCTCCACCATTAGGGTCTGCCCTTAGGCTCCAGCACCTGCTCTTCTCTGGTAGGTTTTCAAGGCCCTCCTCTACCCGCAGGCTCCTGCCTGCACCTCATCCCTGGTGGTCTAGTGGAAGAGCATCCTGCTCTTCTGCTACCTCGCTCTGTTCTGTGCCCTCTTTGCCTCTTTATTTCCCTTTTTGCTCCTTTTTTCTGTTTGCTCTTTCTGCCTTTTCCTTTTGCCTCTTTATATCTCTGTGCCCCGTTTTCTCTGTTTGCTCTGTCTGCCTTTTCCTTTTGACTATTTATTTCTCTTTGCCCCGTTTTTTCTGTTTGCTCTGTTTGCCTTTTCCTTTTGACTCTTTTTCTCTTTTCCCTTTTTCTCTGTCTGCCTCTTTTCTTCTTTCCCCATCCTTGCTCCCTCTTCCAGTGCTCCCCACTGCTGCTGCCCCCCAGGCTCCACCAGCAGGTCGCTCCCGCCTCCCAGCTGATCGCCCTCCCCTGACCCCTACTTAATGGTGGCTGCTCAGCAGCCGTGCATAGCGGGTGTGCCGCTAGCACGCCAAAGGCAAGCCCGACTGTGCCTGTCTGTGACCTAACTGTGATCAGCGCCAAGGACCCTGGTCCCCCAACCCCCTGCCGCTACGACCCTAGCACCCTCCACGCACTCAACCTCGGATGCAACAACAACTGCCAGCTCTCGATGCCAAGCACCACCCAAGGCCCGATCTCCTGCCGATACTGCTGCCGCACCTTCACTCACCTACGGACCCCAGCAGCAACCCCCAGCCCACCGGATGCCACCACACACAAACCACTGAGCTGCATCCTCTCAGCATACGCCCCCTGCACAGACATGCCGTAGAAATCTGGGACTTCCTGAACACTCACACGCCCGACATCACCTTCCTCATAGAGACCTGGACCAACGCCAGCTCCGCACTCATCGCAACTGCCATCCCCGACGGATACAAGATCCTGAGAAAAGACCACCCCAACCACCCAGGAGGAGGCCTTGCCATCATCCACAAAAGCTCCCTCCGATTGGCAACCACCAACTCAGACGACGCCTCACCCCCCCATGAAACCCATCCACTTCCATATCCAGCCCAGCCCCAGAATGACGCTTTGCAGAACACTTACCTACAGACCACCTGGACCCAGCACCCCCTTCACCAACATCATCACTGACCTCATTGCACCCCACGCCTTCGCCTCTACAGACTACATACTACTCAGAGACCTGAAATTCCACCTGGACAACCACAGTGACCACAACACCACTGCCCTCCTAGAGAACCTCACCAACATAGGAATGAAGCAACTTCTCTCCACCCCCACTCACAAAGCAGGACACACACTTGACCCCATCTTCGCTGGAGGAAACAACATTCTCTTCAGTCACACCACGGAACTGATCTGGACCAGCCACCACTGCATCCACTTCTCCTTTACGAAACCCACTGCACACAAGCACGCTCGCTGCTTCCCACGCAGAATCTGGAGCAAAGTCTCCAAAGAACACCTCACCTCTGCCCTCACCTGCACTCCACAACAATTATGACAGATGCCAACACAGTGGCAAGCAACCTCCACCAATAGATCGCCAACTGTGCCAACTTTCTCGCCCCCTCTAGAACACCACGAGGCAACACAACAAGAAAGCCAACTGGTTCACCACAACTCTCCAAGAATCCAATCGCTGCTGCCGACGACTGGAAAAGATGTGGAGAAACAGCAAAACCCGGGAAGCACACTCCGCCTACAAAACAGCCATCACAGCACATCACCAAGTCATCAAATCCACAAAGAAGAATTTCCTCCAAGACAGAATTCTCTCTAACGCCCACAACTCCAAGGAACTCTTTGCCATCATACAGGATTTCGCCAAACCCAATATCGAAACAACCGACGTCTCTCGCTCCCAAGACATCTGCAACAGACTCAGCTCCTTCTTTCACCTCAAGATCAAGATGCTCTATGACAACTTTGACAACCAAGACCCCTGCACCACCCCAACCCCCACCCCGTGACGCCACTCAACAGACCCTTCTCACCTGGACCCCTCTCACAACAGAAGACACCCTAAGGGCCATGAAGAGCATCCACTCTGGAGCACCATCTGACCCTGCCTGCCACACATCTTCCACAGGGTAGCCACTGCCTTCGCGCCCGAGCTACGTCAAGCTATCTACTGCTACCTCAAAACAGCCACATTCCCTGACAACTGGAAGTGCGCCAAAGTCAACCCCCCTTCTAAAGAAGCCTGCCACAGACCTGATGGACCTCAAGAACTTCAGGCCCATCTCACTGCTTCCATTTGCAGCCAAAGTTATTGAAAAGGCCATCAACACCCAGCTATCATACTTCATAGAAACCAACTACATCCTAGACACCTCTCAATCTGGATTCCGCAGCAACCACAGCACGAGACCGCCCTCCTCGCTGCCACCGATGACATGTGCGCCCTCCTCGACCAAGGCCATACAGCAGTCCTCATACTCCTGAACCTATCAGCAACCTTTGACACCGTCTCCCGCTGCACACTAGCCACAAGGCTCCACAATGCTGGCATCAAAGGAAAGGCCCTAGACTGGTTATGATCATTCCCCCAGGCAGGACACAAAGAACAAGACTACCGTCCTTCCTCTCAGAATGGACAGCGATTAGATGCGGAGTACCCCAAGGATCCTCCCTCCGCCCCACACTCTTCAACGTCGACATGGCCCACCTCGCAACCATCATCAGAAACTACTGGCTCAACATCGTCTTCTACGCTGAGGACACCCACCTCGTCCACTCCCTCACCAAGGAAGGAACCCGACATCACCAGGCACAATTTCCAAGCAGGTATAAAAGCCATCGTGACCTGGATGAAGAACAGCTTCCTGAAACTCGACTCTGAGAAAGCAGAAGTCCTCATCCTTGGCTCCACCCCCTCTGTATGGGATGACACCTGGTGGCCTCCCACCCTTGGAAACCCACCCACCCCAATAGACATTGCATGCACCCTCGGCATCATACTGGACTCATCACTCACCATAAATTGTCAGATCAACTCCTTCTCCTCTGCATGCACCAACACCCTCGGCATACTACGCAAGACGTTCAAGTGGATCCCCCCCGACTCCAGGAAAACCGTCACTCACGCACTCATCACTAGCAGACTAGACTACGGCAACGCCCTCTATGCTGGAATCATCAAAAAACTCATCCTCAAACTTCAGACTGTCCAGAACGCCGCAGCTAGACTAATCCGCGATATCCCACAGCACAACCACATCACCCAACACCTCAGTGACCTCTACTGGCTCTCTGTCGAAAGAAGAGTAACTTTCAAGCTGCTCACACATGCCTAGAAGGCCCTCCACAACACCGGACCCCAATACCTCAATGACCGAATCTCCTTCCATACCCCAAGAGAAACCTCAGCTCAGCCAACCTCACCCTAGCCACCGTCCCACACTTCTACAGGACCAGAGCAGGTGCAAGATCCTTCTCCTACCTTGCAGCCAAGACCTGGAACGAACACCCCCTTCACCTCCGATGGAGCACGACACTGCACCAATTCAGGAAGGACCTCAAGACCTGGCTTTCCGAATGACCCTAACGGAGCTGCCCACACCCAGCGCCTTGAGAACTTATGGGTGAGGAGTGAACTTTAGAAATCCCTGATCGATTGAATGATTAATTGATTGATTGATTGATTGATTGACATAATAGGGCTGGTCTGGATTGGTATGCTGAAGAATGGGTGCAGTGGTGAATTTAGTTTTTAACAGTTGCAACACCTTATTGGCTACTGGAGATCACGCAAATGATTGCCCCTTTTTTAGCAGCTGTGTTATGGGCACCACTTTCTCTGAAAAGTGTTGGATGAAACGATGATAAAAATTGGTGAAGCCAAGTATCTTCTGAATTTTTTTGACATTTGTTGGAGTTGGCCAATTGGTAATGGCTTCAACCTTTTTGGGGTCCATGGTGATGCCTGTCGGAGATAATTGATACCCCAGAAACTCTACTTACTGTACATGGAAGGAACATTCATCTAATTTAGCAAAGAGAGCGCTTTCCCTAAGGCACTACAAGATGGCATTTACATGCTGCACATGTGCTTGTTCTGAGTTTGAGTAAATCAGAATGTCGTTTATGTAGACGATTGCACAAACATCCAAAAACTCCCTCAAGACCTAGTTAATGAAATATTGAAATGCTGCCGGAGCATTACATAGCCCGAAGGGCATAACAGTATACTCAAACAGCCTGAACTTAGTCCCAAAGGCGGTGTTCTATTCATCGCCTTCTCGTACATGGATTAAGTGGTAAGCTCCACGTAAATCTAGTTTCATGTAAATGGTGGAATTTCTGACCTGATCAAGTAGTACTAGGATTAACGGGAGAGGATAACGGTTATAAATAGTCACCTTATTGACTGCCCTTTAATCCACACAAGCCCTCAACTCACCATTGTTTTTGGGTACAAAGAAGAGTGGTGATGACACCGGCGATGTGGAGGTGTATAAAACCTATCTCTAGTAGTTCATCCAGATATTTGAGTAGATGTTGAGTTTCAGGTTCTGTCAACGCATAAACTCTACTGCAGGGTAGCATTGCTCCCGGGAGGAGATCTATGCCGCATTCAAAGGCTCTGTGTGGGGGCAGTTGGGTGGGTTTCATGGGGTCAAAAACATCTTGAAAGTCCTGGTGTTCTTTGGGTAGTTTAAGGTTTTCTGTTCCTTGGACCAAGGTGCAATGCAGAGGTATTCCCACCTCTGGAGCCTCGTGGTAGAAGGTAGTAGTGCAGAATGGTGAGTCCAAAGTTACGATGCGGTGTGCCCAATCGATTATTGTATTATGGTGTTCTAGCCAAGGTTCTCCCAAAATTACCCAAAAGGTGGGAGTGTCTATTAGATCAAAGACAAGTTGTTCAGCATTCCCATTATCGCACACTAAGGTTAGAGCCTATGCTTGAAAAAAAATTAGTCCAGAAGACAACTCTGAACCATCTACTGTTTGCACAGGCTCAGGTTTTTCTTTGGAAACTTTTGTGAGCCTGAGCTTGGCAGCTAGTGTCAGATCAAAGAAATTGCCTGTGACCCCTGAGTCAATAAGCATGGATATTATGTGCCTCTGCTGTGGGGATAGGATTACTGTGACTCTGATAGTCGAATGCCATGAAATTTATGTTCCTAAATTGGTCAGATATTGTGAGATCTGTACGGCTTTTCTTGATGAGACGATCTCCCTGCTAGTTGGGAGCCTTAGTTTTCCCTATTGTTGATTGGCCTCTACACTAGCCACAGCCTTAGTCTTTTTTGGTTTTGCAGAACATTCCCTAGCAAAATGACCAGCTTTGCCATAATAAAGACATAGGCTTAATTTGCAGCAGGGTTCCTTTTCCTCATTAGATAGTGGACCCCTTATGCCTCCTTTCTGCATAGTTTCAGTATCAAGAGTTTTACTGTCTGACTCCTTCTCGGTCTTGAGAACAATTACTCTGATGTCACTGAGAGATCGGTCTTGGTCTTAAGAACAATTATTCTGATGTCACTGCGAGATTGGTCACACTTTCGCTCACCCAATTGGTAATCTAGCTTAACCATAAGATCAATAAATTCTGCACAATCATCGGACAAATCAACAATGTGCGAGAGGGAATCTTTACCGTCACCTCTTAACCCTCAATAGAATAAGAACGTTCTTTTCTCTTCCGGCCAGAGCGTTTCTGCCACCAGTCTATTGGAAGTAGTGATATAAGTCAGCAGGCTCTTAGAACCTTGCCGTAGGTTTAATAACTCACTGTCACTTGTTTGGATAAAAGCATGATTTGCATATAACTTAGTCATGGCAGCCTTAAAAGCAGAAAAGTTGTACAAAAGGGGAACATTTGTTTCTATTAAAAGAATTGCCCAGTTAGCAGATACATCTCCCAAATAAGAGGTTACAAACGCTACTTTAGCAGCGTCATTGAGGAACGCGTGAGGTTTGCATAGGAAATGTAATTGGTATTGACTCATAAAGGATACATATTTAGTACTGTTGCCATAAAAGTGTTCTGGAGCTGCTAAGTGCACAGGACTAGATGTAGAGACAGATACATGCAGATTCTGGTCAGTAGTTGTAAACATCCCTCTCTGAAATGGTTTTACAAACACAGGCTTGGTCAAAACTGAGCAACTACCCTTGGGTTTAGTATCCCTCCATTGTGTGAAATGTGTCCTCTCTCATTGCATCTCTTCCTTAAGTGATGCATGTTCTGCTTTTAACCTATTCAAATCTATTTGCATCTGCTGCATTAACTCAGACAGATTGTTAGCATGATTGAGGACCCCTGATAAGGCACATGATAGATCGTCCATGAATATTTAGTCTTCATTGGTCATGGCGTCACCCGAAAGGAGTGTTCGGTGTGTGGCTTAGGCTTCTATCATAAGCCACCTACCTGGATCTCAGGTGATTCCAATGGGGCGGCCACACTAGTTCCCAAATCCCCTCAAGACTTGTCCTCGGTGTACAGAAGGAGACTCTGCTCCAGTGACAAATCCCAGGGGGAAGGGGGTTGGGATGGAGAAAATGTGTGGATTCAAAAGATGCTGTGGTTCGTCTACTCAACCGCAACACTGTAACAGGCATTCACACCAGTCTGATGAATGGTACTGGCAGATATGTTATCTATAAACAAACAAATATTAAGGCTTTAGATTAGTATTCGCTAGATCTTTTAAGGTATCATCTCCCTAAAGCTTTTTATATCTCAACCAACCCTTAGTTTCGGTGTCAGTTGTTTTTAGATAGTCCAACCAACCTTTAGTTTCAGTGTCATTTGTTTTTAGATAGTCCATCAAAGTTTCGAAACTGTAGTGAGTATGATTCCAACATCAAACCCACAAGCTAATTTGGATGGGGTTAGCTTCATCAAGTCTTTTCTGGCACAGCCCTGCCAACTGAAAGTGCAAGATGAATAAAAACACTGGTTACCTTGTTTGCAAGCATGACGTTTTGACTGAGCTCAGCGCGTAGTGAAATCAAGTCTGTTAATGCATCTCTGCTTTTCTTCTTGTTTTTTTCATCCAGGTGTGAGACTGATGCGGGACGTCCTTTACGGTGAGGTTGAAGTGGAAGGAGCAAGGGAGCTGGCAAGACAGAGTCCTGATAGCCGAGAAACAGTTAAGTGGCAGGAGAAGAGGCTAAGCGAAGGGGAGGAGTGTGGACGGTCTTTAAATAAGACTGCTTTAGAATGTTCATAAAGGTCACATTCTAATTGTGCGTAACAAGGATAAGGTGCAGATAATTAACTTGCTGAGGCTGCCTTCTTGAAGGCACTTTATAATGTTCAAAAAGGTTGTGTTCTAATTGCTTATAGCAAGGAACAGGTGCAGATGATTAAATTGATGAGGCTGTCTTCTAGAAGGTGTTTTAGAATGTTCACAAAGGTCGCGTTCCTATTGCTTATAGCAAGAAACAGGTGCAGGGGATTAATTTAATGAGGGCTGTTTTCTGGAAGGTTCAGGTTGAGGTCATCTATGCCCATGGCTTGATGCTTATTGTGATGGATTTTATGGATGTTCCAGTGGTGCCTGAAACCTGACCTTGCATGTGCATGGTAAAACATTTGCAAAAGTTATTAAGCCTTTTCAAACAAACCAGGAACACCAGCTGCACCTATCTTGTAATATGGTAAAATGTCAGGGTAGAAGACTTTTGTTCATAAGTGTTGGGAGGAGTGATATGAGTCTTGCCGGTATATTGTGATACTCAAGAGAGGTGAGCTGTTGCAGGAATCCTGACACCCTCCTACCCCGTCTTCTTGTGTTCATCTGGTATTACCTAATTTCTTCAGAAAAATCCAGTCTGGGCCTTGATGTAGATGGGCCCTCATCCCCTAAACTCAATTTTCCAATGTTTTATCTATAGTTTGTCTGTTATAAAGAGAGCCAAAACTTCTTGCAAAAGTGTAGACTCTTCCAGTAGTGTAATCAATTTTATATCTGTTGACTATTCTAGCTTTCTTGGTTTGAATTTCATTTTCATGTTTTTCCATTTTTTTCTCCATGTTTCCCAATGCATTTGCCACTTCCTCTATGTCTTCTTTATGTTCCAGTATCTGTTTAATTTCTTTGATTTTTTTCTGATGCCACTGCTAGCTTGCACTCCCCATGTGTAAACAGTGTACCCATAAGTTTCATAGAGTACTCTACTGTGTCAGTTTGCCATTATTTTGACAGGTCTTGATAATTGCCGTTCAGTGTGGGTAATACACAAATCCTTAGTCCTCTTGGGGCCCTGTCACATTCAATATATCTCTTTAAGGTGGCCATGTCCTGCCACTTGTTTATCTCCATGGTCCGAGCCTGTCCCAATTCTCTTATCAGTTTACTTGGTGCTTAATCCTCCCCTTTCTGTGAAAACAGAAAGTACTGCTGTGTTGCTAACATTAGCTCCAAACAATTCTTTTGCTACTTGCTCATGCTTTTAATGTCTGTCCACTATGTTTTAGTTTTTCAAAGTCGACTCCCAGCACCGCACTAGTGATGCTTTTTTATGTATGTTTGTTCACCGTAATACACAAGTGACTGGGTTACTCAGTTGCAATTAGCCTAATTTATATTCTGTCTCTAAATCCATTCAAGGCTTGCTTGCTAAATTCAGGCCCCACTGGAGAAATATTGTGCAGCTGATCATGCCCTCAAGGCACCTCATGGGTGTGTGGGTTCAACAGGGGCTAGGGTTTCGGTCAGGAGATCGCTCCCCCATCGCATCTCCTCCAAAATGCCTGGATTCGTGCTCTACCCCTTTCCCCCGTTCCCTGCTTACAGCCTCACGCTGGTTGGAGTCACTTTTCACTCATTCGGTTCTGTCAGCACGGGCAGAGGTGAAGCCCTTAATCTGCACACTCACTCGTTCTCAGGGCGGAGTGGGCTTCGTCTCACTTCCAGGTGCTCACTGAATGCGGTCCGGCTGCCGCACTAATTATTTGCATAAAACACTCCTTATTTTCACCTCCTTTGGTACAGGAATCCCTCATGCCTTTTTTGAACGTGGGCCAAAGAAGTATATGCATATAGGCATTGTAAAATTAAAAAAACTTTCCAAAATCACTAATTAATTACTGGTGAAGGAGAAAGAGGGCAAGTGAAAAGTAGGCCTGGGCGGTGAACTCCGCTCCATTCGCTGAGTTTGCAGAGTTTTGCTTACTATGCACACCGCGGAGCTGGCGGAGTTCTGAAAAACTCTGCTCCACAGAGCAGAGTTTTTTCCTCACTCGTGCTCACCAACGGTAAGTTGATGAGCGAGGAAAATCCAATGCTAGACCACTTTCCAGCAAGATTTCTCAACGCAGGCGGTGACGGATGGTTGCTATGCTCATGTTGAGAAACCTTCCATTTGTTAAGCTGCCGCTCGAGTAAAACTTCTACTTGAGTGGCAGGAAGAAGCAGCGCCCTCTTGCACTGTTCAAGATGCCATTCGCGCTGATTTTACAGCACAAGACAAACACCTGGCACTAAAAATCAGAGCGAATGGCACGAGGTAACCCACTCCATTGCTCGCGGAATTCTGCCTAGCTTGGTGGAGGTTTTTTGTCACTTCACGGAGTTTCGCTTAGCGGAACTCTGCAAACTCCGCCCATGCTTAGTGAAAAGGCCATCTTGAAGTTACATTGAGAAAGTCAGACTCTATTTTGTAGGTGAGAGTAGGAGGGAGAGTTTACCCATATTATTTCTGGGTTAATCTTCTTTTCTAAGTAGCATCAACATCGTATGCGAATTGTGCATACATTTCAAGACTAAAACTTATTTAGTGGTGTTCCAATTGATTTTAAGGGACCGGCTGCTAAGTAACAGGAGTTAGAAATTATATACATAGTGGAACACAGGGAGATAGGACAAATTACTGCAAGCAACAGAACCATTCCATATCAGACTTCAGCACGGCCTAAAAGCAGAATAGAATTTCCTCAGAAGAATTTTCATTTCCCAAGTGGAAGGCTGTTTGTTTGAAATTGCATTGTGAGTACTGATTGTCAAAGGACAAACATTCTACTGTATTGAAACACGAGGAAAACTCCCAATTTTAAAAGGGATTTTTCTGCACCACTTTTTCTTTTTGTGATAGTTTCATTGTAGACTTGCTTTTGGAGACTCGCAACCCCTAGATCTATGAGTGCTATTTCCTTGCACTGGTTCACCATGACATGTGCAGATTGACATTCCTGTGATTAGATTGGTGCGTCCAGTGAAACACTGTGAGCTTCTCCTGGGAAAGAATACTGCTACAGTAATTTGAGATAAGATACACGGCCTAAAAGCAGAATAGAATTTCCTCAGAAGAATTTTCATTTCCCAAGTGGAAGGCTGTTTGTTTGAAATTGCATTGTGAGTACTGATTGTCAAAGGACAAACATTCTACTGTATTGAAACACGAGGAAAACTCCCAATTTTAAAAGGGATTTTTCTGCACCACTTGTTCTTTTTGTGATAGTTTCATTGTAGACTTGCTTTTGGAGACTCGCAACCCCTAGATCTATGAGTGCTATTTCCTTGCACTGGTTCACCATGAGATGGGCAGATTGACATTCCTGTGATTAGATTGGTGCGTCCAGTGAAACACTGTGAGCTTCTCCTGGGAAAGAATACTGCTACAGTAATTTGAGATAAGATACATTGATTAATTAAAGTAGTTTCTCCTTGCCCATTTGCATTACTGTTTTGAGCTATGTTTCTGACAGCTTACCCTATATACCCTAAATCCATATGCAAACAATCTGAATAACATTCAAAATTTAGTGCTTAAAACAATGCATTGAATGCATTACTCTCTTCCAATTAAGATGCCAGTTAAATAACAAATGTTTTACCTTGTGATACAGCGGCATATCTTGCTTCTCCGCTTCTCATGGAACGTGAAAGCATCATCATTGGGTCTTTTTTGACAAAATGCTTTCCTCCACCTGGAGGTAGACCATCTGGTGTTAGCAGTAGTGATCAGAAATGGTAAACAATAAAGTGAAGTGAGTTAAAATTACTTAGTTCTCCATCCCAAACGAACTTTATTTGGTTGGAGAGGTAGCAAGTATTAAAAACGTGGGGAGGTGCATCTATAGAAATGCTACTGTTCTATAGCACCTCATTGTCCATGTGAGGTTGACATGTTTCAGCCCTCTAGGGTTTCTTGGGGCTTTCTTCAGGACCTATATAGAATGCCAATTGTTAGCACCCTATCAGAGTGGGTAAATAACTCACCCTTCTTCTTCGTGACAGGTCAGTAGTACCTATGACTGGGATAAAAGATTAATGTGAAACATTTTCAATTATAAATGTTAAACATTCATTGTGTGGAGTGAATGCTTGTTTAACTCCAGGTGAGACATGAAATCCAGTGCAGACTCTGGTTAACACAGTGAGTGTCATTACAATAAATTTAAAAAGAGAAAATTAAAAAGGCAGAAAAGCTGACAGTTACATGTATCTTATGTTGCAATCATCATGGATTGCTATGCTTGGATAATAAAGTCAATAGGTAACACATGAATAATGAAAAGAATAGTGGTTCCTACACCCATGCTGCGAGCATATGAGGAGTGTTTGTGGGCTCTACTTAGCGCTGCCGGAATGCGCTTACTAATAGTTACTTTGTGAAAACAAGCGCGCAATTCAAATGCATAGTCAGGGACTTCCGTGATGTTAGGTCGCGCGTGACGGTTATTTATAATCAAGTGTAATGCGCTATGTACTAAAATATAGAGCGCTGTTAGTGAACTGAGGCCTGATGCTGTCATAGGTTATCACTCGCAACTCTGTTAAAGGCTGCACTTCCTAGGACCAAGTTTTGGTCGCTCGCTTGCAGCGATGTGAGGCTGCGTGTGCTTAAATCTTATTTGAAAATCGGCTCAATGGTGATCAAGCATGTTACGCTGAGAGTTCAGGAAATACATGTGGCCGTAAGCGATAATGGGGTAAAATGAAGCGTTGTTAAGAATTCTCGATCGCGTACCTTGTTATGTCCCAACTTGGGCTTCCTCGGGGTGACCGGCGGTCTGTGAGACCTGCTAGTCGCGGGAAAAACAAAGGCGCATAAAGAACAAGAGTTGGTGCTTATTTTAAGGAAACGGAGAAGTCTCTTTATCAGAGAGGAGCGGTTACCTTTTGTGGCAGGATACTCAGCCTGTGCTCGCTTCTCTGACGGTGCCCCGGTGACGCAGGGCCGTTGCGGGCTGCTTATCTAGAGCAGTGATGGACATGGTAGAGAGACTGTGGGGCATATTAACAAGGGCCTTATCTCCACTTTTTTGGCTTTAAAAGCCAAAAAAGCGGAGATAAAACTATCGCCCTATTTACAAGTGGGTGCTAACAGGCATTAGTGCATGTTAGCACCCGTTTTCCCGACGCCTCGCTTTGCATCTCTAATGAGATGCAAAGTGGGCGGCCCTGGGCAGTACTGCATGTAAATTATCGCTGATGTGCACATCGTGATATTTACAAGGAGGCCCATGCATTTTAGCAGACGTTAGTTTTTGGCGAAAACCGCGGTTTTTGCCTAAAACTAACGTCTGCTTAAATGCTGACTTACGTATACTTAACGTTGGGGGTGGATTATGCTGATACGACCACAGGGTTGTATCAGCAAGGTTATCGCCGTTTTCCATGGAACATCGCTGGAAAACCAGCAATGTTCCATGGAAAACATCGCTATCGCTGGAATAATTATCGCCATTGCGCTATGCGTTGTTAATACATGTATTCAAGGGTGCGCATGGCAATGTCAGAGCTATCCCCGTAGATTGCAGGTGATATATATCATTAATTCTCGCACACAACCCAATGGAGGAAAGCTTATATGTCACCAAATGAGTAAAAATTAATGTCTAGTTAATGTCTTATTGTAAGGGTGTTGGGGCCAGTTTGGCGAATATTAGTATTACGGTTTTATGGCCCAAGTGGTTATAGTGTGGGAATGGTTCCCTCCGCGGATTCACATTGTTCATAGAGGGTGCTCGTCCTCAGTTAGGGCCGGTTGTCATGTCTAATCCAAATTTGATGGCACATGCTGAAAGGACTTCTCCAAAATGGCTAAGACTATCGGAGTTCATGATAGTGTAGCAGAGAGTCATACAGCAAGTGTCTTGTTCCTGTCACTATGAGAGTGTATGCCAAGGGATGACATTGTTTAATCCTATCACATGCGTCTTAAGGCGATACACCCATCTTTGTTCTTTTTCGAATAAGACTTGATCTGCGTTGTAGTTCTTATTCATCAGGGTTTCAAGAACTACCCATCTGAGCTCGTCGATTGTATGGTTTGACTCAATAAAATGGTTACTCATTTTGGTAGTGATTTTTTTGCATCTTATATTACTTCTGTGCTCGCAGATCCTCTGTTTGATCTTGCGACATGTCATTCCGATGTATCTCAGCTCGGGCGGACATGTGATCATGTGAATTACATGTGTGGTATTGCAATTTGTATTTTACCGTATTGTCCAATTTAAGGTTGGTGTTAGTAGTACTGTCTTGGTGGGTTTTGTTAGTTTACATACAGAACATGATCCACATGGGTAATGGCCTACAATTGGGGTCATGTTCCAAGAGGTAGTGATTGTTTCTCTCTTTTGTTGAGATATCTGAGGTCTAGTGTGTACTAGGATATCTTTAATATTTTTGGTCCTTTTGTTCGCAAATCTCGGTTTCGGCAACTCTAAAGATCCGGAAGTCAGGATTCTCCAGTTCTTATTTACGATCTTCTTCACAGCATTTGATGCGATACTGTAAGTTGTCACACAGGTGAGAGTATCAGAAGGCTCTCTTTTGGTTGATGTCTTGCTCTTTTCTGGCATTTGCGTATTGTTCCTGAAGGGTAATCTCTAGCCTTCAGTTTATGGCAAAGCTCATTTGCCTGTGATTTGAAATCCTCAAGGTTACTGCAGTTTCTTCTTAACCGCAGGAATTGACTGTACAGTAGATTCTCTCTCAATTTGTCGCTGGTGGAAGCTTTTATAAGAATGCAAACTGTTCTTTGACGTGGGTTTGGAAAATGTTTTAGTGTTAATTACGTCATTCTCCATGTAGACTGTGATGTCTAAAAAATCAAGTTTGCTTTTGTCTGCCGTATATGTGAATTTCAAGGACTCATCTCTGGTATTTATCCGCTCATGAAAGTCCGGTAAACTGTATATGGTGTCATTCCAGATCATGATGATATCGTCTATGTAACTCCTCCAGAACAAGATCTTGGAGTTGAACGGGTTGTTGGCGTTCAAAATGTGGATCTTCTCAAAGTTGCTAACATACAGCCCTGCCACACTAGGGGCGAATGTGCTGCCCATTGAAGTCCCGTGGCATTGTAAGTACAGTTTGCCATTGTACTCAAAGACGTTTTCGGTGAGGGCCATGCGGCAGCATTCCAACATGAAGTTTCATTGTCTCCAGGGTTTTCTTTTGTGGAAGACTGGTATACAAGCTTTCTACGTCGAGGCCCACTAGGCACATCGTATCTTCATGGTAAGGTTTGTTTTGTAGTAAGTTCAGCAGGTCTTGTGTGTCCTTTAAGTACATGGGAGTTCCTTGTACCAGGGGTTTGAGAAAATAGTCTGCAAATTGGGATAGGGGCTCAAGTACTGAGCCTATTCCTGAGACTATTGGGCGTCCTGGTGGTGGCGTTCTGTTCTTATGTGTCTTCGGTAAAGAATAGAAATATGGTACTCGTTGAGATTTTGTTTTGAGGAAATCTGCTTCATTTTTCGAAATCCAGGAGTTCATTTCAGCCTCGGCCACCCTTACTTCTATGGTGCATCGTAATCTCTCTGTGGGATCTACAGGTAATATCTTGTAGAATTTGGTGTCTGATAGGAGGTCTAAGCATTGTTTGTCATAACCTGCCTTATTGAGTATGACAATGCCTCCTCCTTTGTCCGCCGGTTTAATGACAAGGTCTTCATTCTGACGAAGTTCTTCCAGGGCTTGCCGTTCACATTTCGTTAGGTTGACAAAAGGTTTCTTCACCGTCTGTTGCACCCTTTTGGCTTCTTTCAGGATGGCCTGTTTGAATGCTTGTATCTCAACAGGGACCAGGTGGTTTGGTGGATTGAAGGTGGATTTGCATAGCAAGTTGGTCTCGTTGTCACTAGTGTTGTCTTCCTTATTTGCGAAAAATGCTTTCAGTTTGACCATCCTACAGAATTCTGATAGTTCACACGGGAGCTTGAAAGTGTCCAGTGGGGTGGTAGGGACAACACCTGTTAGAATTATATTAAAAGTCTGATCTGTGCTTCCATATGTAATGATGGTTAAGTTAGCCTTTGCGGCGCCATTTTATACTTAGCCGCCAATTCTAGGCCATGTTTACAATTAATTGTTCCCTGGCTCTGCAAGTAGTAGCCGTGCTGAATTTTCTGTGTCTCTCAAAGTTGGGCCTCGCTGTATTAATGAATAGATTGTTTTGTATTTCTGCATACCTTTCCCATGAGATGGAGCTTGCTCCCACTGGCTCAGCTGCAGGCACAGACAGAATGACCTTGCCAGGGAGATAGTGTGTGCCCGATCTCAGACTCTTAGCTCATCTCTGTGTGCCCCTTTGTTTCTTGCTGCCTTCTGTGGAAAGTTACTGGGTGGGTGTGTCTTGTGCTCATGCTGAAATGTATAATTGTCACGTTTATGCTTGTGAAAGCCAGACCCCTTGGCAGTCCTCTTAGGAGACTGATCAGATTGGTCTCCGCAGCAGTGTATTTCTAATAAACTAATTGGTTTGTATTCTCTACTGTCTGACCGACTCTTCACTTGTTTGGAAGGCTATGAGGTGGTCGTAAAGTGACCCGGTGGCCCTAAACGGGTCACTTCTTTCATATGGTGCCCGATTAGGGACTCCACCAGGTGACCCAACCCGCCCGTAATCGGGCTGTGGGGTCGGGTGGCGTCCGGTCGGATGGGCGGATCGGGGATCCCCATATGATAGAGCTTGGTTCTCGTGGCTGCCCTGCCTGTCTGATCGAGCGGCTCCTCTTCCAGTGGTCATCTCGGCTGGGGTCCTGAAAAGGCGAAACCCTTGGATTTGACCGTTTGGTCCGAAGAGTTGGCAGTGGAGAATAACTTTACTTGACCTGTGTGCACCAGGTGAGTTTGTTTTGTCTTGTGATAAATATGGTGCCATTTTGAGTTCTAGTTTGTTTGAACTTGGTGGGTCTGTGGACCCTTGAGGTACAGAGTGTTTGCGAACGCTCTGCCAGGCCACTTGGTAATTTGGTCTACTCTTGAAAAGGCCTGGGGCGAGAGCCTATCCCCTTGTCTTGGTACAGTCTCTGGGCTGTCTTGTCTTGGTGCAGTCTGAGGACTGACTTGTTTTGGTTCAGTCTATAGCCTGACTTGTTTTGGTTCAGTCTGAGAACTGACTTGCCATGGCGCAGTCTGAGGACTGCTCTTGAGAGTTTTTTTGTCTGTGAGTTTGTTTTGTGAATATGGTGCAACATCAGTTTGTTTTTGGTACGGTCTGAGGACTGCCTTTTGGGAAAAAGTACTTGCAATTGCTTTGCCAGGAAAAATAATGAATTTGGCTCCTTTTTGAAAATGCCTGGAATGAGTTTCTTGTTGTCATTGCTGTTCTGCAGATGCATGATTGGAAGAAGATCAGCCGGCGCAAATAATAGTAGTAATATATATGTTTGTTTTTTGCATAGGATGAATGGTCTGAGAAAGGACGAAGGAATGTGTAATGGGGGGAAAATGTGAAATAAGCCAGTTAAAAAGCAAGCTGTGATGATAAAAAAATAAAAGAGAGAGAAAAGCAGGGGTGCGCTGATGGCACCCAGATCTTACATTTTGTTTTACACATCGCAAAAGGACAAAAGTTGTTTTGAGCTACAGACATGAAGTTGCATTTGAAAAGTGGCATGCAAGTAAAAAAAAAATGAATGAATGAGCCCTGCTCAGATGTTGATGTTTTTTTTTTTTTTTAAGTCTGATGGGAAGTGTAAGGAATGCTCAAGTAATTAATTCATGATCAATTTGAGTGTGTTGAATTTAGATTTGACCTCATTATAGAATGTGCATTTAATTTAAAAAATGTGTTGTGAACATTCAAGGTAGTGTATATTTGTGCTGAACAGACACACATTTTAAAAGTGCAGTATGAGAGATGAAATACACGCTCGTAATTCAGTATCAATCAATCAGGGGTTTGTTAAAGCGCGACTACTCACCCGTAAGGGTCTCAAGGTGCTAGGGAGGGGCGGGGTGCAGGTTCCATCCATCAAGGAGGGGGTCTGTCGAAGAGCCAGGTTTTGAGGTTTCTTGCAAAGATGGGGAGCGATGTTGTCTGTCTGAGGTGGAGCGGAAGGGCGTTCCATGCTTTGGCCGCGAGGAAGGAGAAGGAGCGGCCTCCCGATCTGGTCTTTCTGGTGCGGGGGACCACGGCATAGGAGAGCTGGGCTGATCGTAGGGTCCTTTGGGGTGCATGGAATTTGAGTCGGCTGTTCAGGTATGCTGGTCCGGTGCCGTGGAGGGCCTTGTGTGCATGGGTGAGCATCTTGAAGGTGATTCTCGCCTTGACAGGGAGCCAGTGGAGGTGTGCGCAGGTGCTGGGAGATGTGGCAGTGTTTTGGCAGGTTGAGGACCAGTCTTGCGGCGGAGTTCTGGATGTTCTGTAGCTTTGCGGGTGAGGTTTTTGTTTATTCCGGCATAGAGTGCGTTGCCGTAGTCGAGTCTGCTGGTGACCAGGGCGTGAGTGACGGTCTTTCGGTGTTCGAGGGGGATCCATTTGAAGGTCTTACGAAGGAGGCGGAGGGTGTGGAAGCAGGAAGACGAGACAGAGTTGATCTGGCGGTCCATTTTGAGCTCGGAGTCCAGGATGATTCCCAGGTTGGCGTGCGTGGTCCGTGGGGGTTGGCGGGTTTCCCGAGGGCGGGGGGCCACCAGGTATCGCTCCAGGCATCGGGGTTTGGGCCCATGATGAGTACTTCTGTTTTGTTGGTGTTTAGTTGTAGGCAGCTGTTTTTCATCCATTTGGCGACGGCTTCCATGCCTTCTCGAAAGTTGCGTCTGGCGGTGTTGGGCTCGTTGGATAGGGAGAGGATGAGCTGGGTGTGTTCTGCGTATGACACGATGTTGAGTCCGTAGGTTCTGACGATGGGGGCGAGTGGAGCCATGTAGACGTTGAAGAGTGTCGGGCTGAGGGAGGAGCCCTGGGGGACTCCGCAGGTGGTAGGTGTGGGGTCCGAGAGGAAAGGGGGAGTCTGACCCGCTGCGCCCTGCCGGAGAGGAAGGAGCGGATCCAGTCGAGGGCCTTGTCCTGGATTCCCGCGTCGTAGAGTCTGCGTATTAGGGTGCGGTGGGAGACTGTGTCGAACGCCGCTGATAGGTCGAGGAGGATGAGGGCTACTGTTTCTCCTTTGTCCAGTAGTGTGCAGATGTCGTCTGTTGCGGCGAGGAGGGCGGTTTCCGTACTGTGGTTTTTTCTGAAGCCGGATTGGGAGGAGTCGAGGATGTTGTGTTCTTCAATGAATGTGGCGAGTTGGATGTTGATGGCTTTCTCGATGACGTTCGCTGGGAACGGGAGCAGGGAGATGGGTCTGTAGTTTTTGAGGTCGGTGGGGTCCACTGAGGGTTTCTTTAGGAGGGGGTTGACCTCGGCGTGTTTCCAGTCGTCGGGGAACGAGGCGGTCGCCAGGGAGCGGTTGATGGTGTGGCGGAGCATGGGTGCGATGGTGTTGGCGGCTCTGTTGAAGATGTGGTGGGGGCAGGGGTCCGTGGGGCCCCTGAGTGGATTGACTTCATTGTCTTCAGTGTGTCTTCGGTGGTGAGGGCTGTCCAGTCGTCAATCGCTGGTTTCCGGGTGTCGGGGGTGGTTGGTGAGGGTTCAGTGTGTTGGTTGTCTTCGCCAAAGTTGTCGTAGATGCTCTTGATTTTGTGGTGGAAAAAGGTGCTGAGTTTGTCGCAGAGGTCTTGTGAGGGAGGGATGTCGGTAGACTCGCTAGTGGGTTGGGCGAACTCCTTGATGATGCTGAAGAGTTCCTTGCTGTTGTGCGCGTGGGTGGAGATTCTGTCTTCAATCGCTTTTTTTCCTCGTTTCTCTGATGAGTTGATGGTGGGCGTTGGTGGCGGCTCTGAAGTTGTCGTGGGCTTCTGTGGATTTGGTGTTCCTCCAGGCCTTTTCGAGGCGGCGGCATGTGCTTCTGGACTCCTCGGAGTTCGGTGGTAAACCATCTGGCTTTCTTGGCGCGGGTATTGTTGTTTTTCTTGAGGGGGCTATGGTGTTGGTGCTGTCCGAGATCCATCTATGCAGGGTTCCGGCTGCGGTGTTGGGGTCGTCGTTTTCCGCGATGGTTGGGGTGGAGTTGTTGAGTGAGGAGGTGA
The DNA here is from genome assembly GCA_963921515.1 of Calotriton arnoldi. Taxonomy (NCBI): domain Eukaryota; kingdom Metazoa; phylum Chordata; class Amphibia; order Caudata; family Salamandridae; genus Calotriton; species Calotriton arnoldi. The sequence continues at coordinate 60,039 of CAWUFW010007685.1, forward strand.
GCTGGTCGTCGGTGATTTTGGTCCAGTTTCTTCTTGGAAGGGTTGCTGTTTGGCCTTGAGATAAGAATGGAATTGCTCTCACTGAAGGATGCAGGCAGAAATACACAGCCTCATCTGTAGAAGGAAAAGGAAGGGGCTCATCGGGCAGGGAGACGCAGAACAGCAGACAGAGAAGTGAGTAATGAAGGAAATGAGCTTGAAAGGCAGACGGATTTAAAAAATTTATGATGGTACAAGCAGAAATAAAAGGTGCTCAGGAGTTTTTCAAGCTCAGATGCTCCCTCGAAATATGGAGAATGCAAAAATTAATTTGAATAAGTTGTCCAGTGCAAATGTGAATTCTTTTCAGAAAGAAAATAAGAACACGTTTTAACAGGTTGCTGTATTTGAAGATGAGGTTTCTGGCTCTAACATTTATTGCTTTACCAAGTCCATTGTGGCAACGGTGGAAGGGCCAGATTTCCCCACTTAGGAAAGAATGTCAAAGTTGTAGGAGTTTTAAAAGAGAAAATGCAAAGTCAGTTTTAGAGAGGGTTGCAGCAACAATAGGTTCATTTGAGAAATGTTACCAATTTGTTGTTTGTGACTCAGGCCTGACAGGAAAAGATTTGTTTTGCAAATTAAAAAGCATAGATTACTGTACACCAGATGATGTTAAATATCAGATTCCTGATGAGAATGTACAGTCTAACGTGGCCCAACAAGATATAGCTGTAGAATTGTTTTCATAAATGACAGTTGACCCATTACCCTCTGATTTTATTGCTTTAAATATTCAGCTGTTCTTTCTATTTCTGCTGTTTTTGCTCCTGCTATGTCACTCAGGCTGCGTTGGCTATGGCACATCTTGCTCTTTCTTTGTCTCTGCCACCTGTGGCCATTATGTTGTTCCGCCGCATTGTCATGTATTTGGGTACGGTAAGTTAAAGGCTTGTTGCCAGGGGAAGAGGTGAGAGTGAAGGTGTGTCTAGATTATAGTGGGCAGGATTTGTCTATTGAAAGGGGAGTTGATTGTTTGCTCATAGATTAGTCTCTAATGCGTTTTCTGAAATAGCAATTTGATTGTAGACATTTGGAAGTATTTGGTCTACATTGCCTCTTTCTGTTATGTATTTAACATAGCACAGTGTTATGAGTGTTTTGGTGGGTGTTTCAGATGCATTAGTTGTAGCACATGTTTTGCGCTCTCTTCCTCTGATTATTGGTCCTTTTTACCGTGGATTTTCCATTTCAGTTAATGACTAATTGTGGTGAGCATGTGATGGGTTTGGCATCCTACTATTACTCCTCTCAGGCAGGTGAATGTCTGATGACGGGCCTTAATGTAAGTAATGAATAGTGTTTGTTCCCCCCTGAGTTTTTGCGGATGTGCCATCCACTTTGTGGGTAACAGGCGATGTAGAGCTGGGATTCCTACAGATTTCACGAGCCTTGTTGTGTATGATACAGGGTTGGGTTGAGAAAGGTGTTGGTGAAGAGACGACTGGTAAATAGTAATAATACCATTATTTTGATTGTGTTTACAATTTTGTGACTGATTGGTGTGAAGTTCATGAAAAAGTGGTTCTCCTACATCCTGCTGTTCTAGCCATTGCTATGCTTCTGCTAATGGTTCTTTCTGCTGCTCAATAATTTTCTAAAACTGATCTAAAATACATTCTTTGGCGGTACTATTTATTTCAATAATAGGTCTTTGTCCGGATTTCACATTAACTGGTAGGAGTCATAGGCTCCGCTGCGCTTCTTAGGACTATGCAGAAAGACAGAGGATCTATAAAAATGTTTAAAAAAGGTAGTTATTTGCCCATAGTTTCAGACACATAGCAAAGTTGTAGGGACAGAACAGTTACAGAGTGTTGGACATGGCATCCTTGGCGTGGTTTTCCCTGACTTTTTGTCTCTGACTCCTATGTTTTTGATGCCGTGCTGTATTTCGTTTTTGCTGGCTTAGATGCTTTGGGCATTTTGCCACTGATGGTCAGTGTCACAGTGCAGGTGCTCCCTGTGTAACATGATATTGTGCTTGGTTCTCCCTGATTTGCGTATTTTGTTTTGCAGGAGATCTCCAGTGAAGTGCACTGGGTGTGCCAGGGCTGGTGGATTGGGTGCTACTGGTGGGCTTGCGGCGCTGATTGTGCCGCCCACATGAGTGGCCCGGAAAAGACGTATCGGGCCTGCCACCGCAGTGCCTACGCGCAGTTTGTACATAGGGCACCCCTACGGTGGGCCCAGGGTACTTCCTCCTGGATGGGGTGCAGTGTGTGTGAGGGGTGGGATGTGTGCTGGTGTGTGTGGCGTGTCCTGGTGGTGAAATGCTGCCATTTTCCTTTTTCACTATTGAAGGGCCGTCCTGCCGATAGGACAGAATGGGGCATTTTTGTAACATTTTATGAGTATATCTTTCATAGGGACAAGATAAAGAATAGGAATATGGTACCCCTGAACTCAGAATTTGATAACACATCTTTTAGTAAGGATGGCTTTTAAAGTCTGTGTTTGAAAACAGCACTTTTAGAAAGTGGCTATTTTCTTGTCCAACATTTCTGTGTGTTTCTGTCTTTTTGTGGATTGACTGTCTTGTTTCAGTGTGACAGAGAAAGAGGATGTGCATTTGGTGTGGTGTCCTTTTGTGGTGCTTTCACTGTGTTACTGTGAGTGTTGGTACAAATACTTTACACATTGCCTTTGGGATGACCCTGTCTGCTCGCGCCAAGCTACAAAGGGGGTGAGCGGGGGTTATCTAAAGAGTGTTTCCCCTTACCCTGACTCGACGGAAGGGCCTCTATTTGGACAAAGGTACCTACCTCTGCCAACTGGAGATCCTCTTGTTATTACATTTGGCTTTAAATGGCTAGGGTGTGTGCCTTCCAAAAGGGGTAAGTATTGTCGAGAGGAGGTCACCTGCTTAGGTCACCTACTGTCGAAGGGGGTAGGAGATTAGCTCCTTGATGAACTAACACATTAAAGAAGTGCATGAAGAGCATGAGCCTTTATTTAAGCCTTTATTTTTTTTAATGATTGAAGCAGTCTTTTGAGCAACTGACACTTGGACAACTAACAAAATGCGCTTTCATCGGCTTTTGTGCTTGGTATATATATTGTTGGGTGCTTTCTTGTGTTGTAAGTACACAAGACGGCTTGTTGTGCGCTTTCTGTCTTTGATGCTACCGCAAGAGCCCTCCCGAGCTGTCTAGGGGCGGTCATGATGGTGGCCGTCTCCATAAGACAATCGGTTGGACTCGATTTAGCCATTAATTTCACAGATATGGTATTCCATGCTGTGAACATGCCTTTGAATAAACAGAGACAGAGCACCTCACCAGTGCACGTCTAACCGGCTATAAAACAGTACTGTTCGGGAAGAAATGTCATGATTAAAAGTGTGCCACCTTGAAGTCAGCCATGTTACTGCCTCTCTTTTCTGTAAATTGATGGAATTGGAATTGAAAAGGAGATGAAAGGACGGGTAGACTAGACTGATGTTCCCTTATCTGACCCTCAAGGGGAACAATATGTTGATGGCTCTTGTTTAAATCCCAGGTGGCACCACCACTATTGCTCATGTTACCAGCAACACTACATACAGTCGCAGAGATATCATGAGTCCCTTATCAGTTAGCCTGAGTAATTGAGCTGACAGCCCTTACTAGAGCTGGTGAATAGTAAGTGTAGTGCCCACCGAAAAGTAACTGATGATGTGAGAAGGGATAATGTAAAATGATCAAATTGAAAAGAAAAGAATGTTTGTAGCAGGCCCTGCTGGGTGGGTACCGAAAGTCATGATGTTTGAATAGAAAGTATAGCATAATTGAAAGGACAAGGAATGGTGTATTGATAGGCCAGGGAAGGAAAAAGAATGTTGCCAGATGCATATGTATTTCCTGTGGTTATGAGGAGACAATGTCCAACTCGTGTACTGTATGGTGTGCATGACGCACAATACTAGGAAGGGTACCTGTATGCCCCTGGTAATTTCGCACCACACATTTTCCCTTTCTGACGTTCTTCAGATGAATAATATAGGAATAGACGGATATAGTAATTCAAAGGATGTCCTGATTGTTCTTTAAAAGTTTAGAACATGGATTGAGGCTTATCCCACTATTTAGTGTTGAGAGGCAACAAAAGAAAAATTATTTAAAGTCTTATCCTTGCCAGTTAACTGAAAGTTTGCATTCTATCCACTAATAGGTCCGGGACGCCTTGCAGTCACAGGGGCCCGGACATGATGCACAGTCTGGCTGCTTGTTATGGAACATCTATGCATACGACTGAGGTGAAGCTGCAGAGCAAAGAGGTTCTGGACGAGGCAGTACCACGGAAAAACAAAAGAAAGAGGGGCTATCCAGGAGCCCCAGCCTGTTGGCTCACCTGTGCTTGAGTCCCAGCCCATTGAGCCCAGCCTGTAGGCTCGCCTGTGTTTGAGCCTCTGCCCCCTGGTCCTCTTGAGTCTGACCCCCCTTTTTCCCTGACCCCTCTGTGCCTGGAGTGACAAGGTACAATATATGCCCGACGGAGGAACAGTGCACCAAGGGAAAGTTGGATTAGTAGGGATGGACTTCATGGACGAAGAATAGGGTGCAGGTACCCTGTCTAAGGTACCAGCGATAGAGTAGGGAAAGAGAGATTGGTGCATTGTTTGGACAGTCAACGAACAGGGCAAATGGACTGTGATTCTAAAGAAAGAAATACCTTGCCCTGCAACGTGGGATATGGATCCGAGCTAGACGAACAGCTCCACCGCTGGTGCTCAACAGCGCCTACGCCAGATGAACAATAGTAGCCTGCCAGTGATGGCTCTCTGAAAGACACTGGAAAGAAGAGTTTTGCCCATCCTCTTATTCCCTGGTTACCAATTCCATTGTATTGCATTTCTCTCCCAATTACCATGTATCCTTTTGGTCGTTCCATTATTGAAGAAGAACAGCTCTTTGAAGCCCCGCTGATAATTCAATTATTTCGATTGATGCACATTTTCTGTTCCAGATATGACATTTATTGATTTTTCGCACTGCAAATGAATATGTATATTAAGAAGATGTCTGTAACAGTGGTTGATATGACAGTTAGTTTTGTATCCAGGGGGCGGGGGAGATTAAGGTGGGTGAGAGCACATATGACTTCACTTGCAGACTGAACATGACAACAAGCCCGTCTTAGATCCTGCATCATAATGTTCACTTTGCCTGTGGATCACAAGTTCATACTTGGCCTCCGAGGGGATGGTTTGAAAATGTTGCCTCTCTTTTCTTTTTCCCACTGTATTTGTTGCCCCATCTACGTATCGCACATTTCATCAGCTGCAATGTAAAAGTATGTTACATGAAAAACAGGCCCTTGTATGCACTGTCTCCCAGCTTGTTGTGTCTGCTGCATAAGTACATTGACTCCTAAGCAAAGGACATCCATGCAATACAAATGCTAAGATCATGCTTCAGAAAGAGATCAAAGGGTTGATGAGCGTTGATGTAGATATTTTTTAGGCCAACATGTCTCTTATAGTTTCCCTGCTTAATAACGAGCATTTGAACATTTCTGCGTATTAATATATTGATCATGTGACTGGAGATGTTTCCCCTCCCTAGTATGAAATGGCTTAGCTAAGGCTAAAAGGACGGTCTGTTGGAATTAAATGAAAAGTCTGATCTGTGCTACCGTACATAATGATGCTTAAGTTAGCCTTTGCGGCGCCATTTCATATTTAGCCACCAATTCTAGCCCATGATCACAATTAATTGCTCCCTGGCTCTGCAAGTAGAAGCCGTGCTGAATTGTCTGTGTCTCTCAAGGTTGGGCCTCGCTGTACTAATGAATACATAGTTTTGTACTTCTGCATACCTTTCCCATGAGATGGACGCCTACTCCCACCGGCTCAGCTGCAGGCACAGACAGAATGACCTTGCCTAAGAGATAGTGTGTGCCCGGTCTCAGACTCTTAGCTCATCTCTGTGTGCCCCTTTGTTTCTTGCTGCCTTCTGTGGAAAGTTACTGGGTGGGTGTGTCTCGTGCTCATGCTGAAATGTATAATTGTTACCTCTATGCTTGTGAAAGCCAGTCCCCTCGACAGCCATCCCAGGGTGCTGGTCAGATTGGACTCCGCTGCAGTGTATTTTACCAATAAATGATTGTTTGTATTCTCTACTGTCTGACTGACTCTTCACTTGCTTGGAAGGCTATGAGGTGGTCGTAAGTGACCCGGGTGGCCCTAATCGGGTCACTTCCTTCAAAATGGAGATATAGCTAGATAAAGCAGAGTTCTTAGCTTGGCTCAGTTCGGCTGTTGATATGGCTGGCCCTAACAAAGAAACCAAAATGTAGAGGAAGTTGCCAACTTCTCCGTGGTTCACAGAATGGCTCAGACTTCTAAGACATTCCTGACAGTGCCAAGAATGGGCTTGGCAGAAAAAGTATGACTTTCAGGAAAGATCCACTTATAAGGCCCTTATCAGGTAATACAAAACAGCTATTAGGAAAGAGAAATCACTCTTTTGCACTAATATAATAGAGTCTGTCAACTCCTCGAGATAACGTTTTAAAATGGTAAACCTGCTATCCTCTCTCAAAGTTTCATTTGACATAGAGGGAACTCAGGATTTCTGCAACAAACTGGCAGAATACTTCCAAACAAAAATCCTTAATTTCTGCAAGGAATGTAACTCCTCTGGTACGGAGGCCTGCAATCCCTCGCAGCTGGAGGCACAGTCTGAGCTGAGTCCCTCAGAGACCTAAGGAGTAATGGAGAAACAGTGTGCTATTTTGCTTCCCATATATGACTTGTGAACAAATGGAGCTCCACCTTCTCAGCACTAAGTCAGGGTCTCCTTTGGAGCCATGCCCTCTTAAAATATTAGAGTTGGCAGTCAGCACCATTGCTCCACCACTGACATCAATTATGAACAGAGTCCTGTGTTGTATATCTGATGCCGATGTATGTTAATAAAAAGAATTATAAAAAAAAAAAAATTATGAACAGAGTCGGAAAGAAAATCAGATGCATTATAATTGGGTGAACAAACTTTTTCCAAACCTTTAATTGTCCCTTAATGTGCTGATATAATTGCTGCTACATGGCTTGTTAAATTGTTAATAAAAAGAAGTAAAAAAAAAAAAAAATTATGATCAGAGTCATCAGCTCCGAATGCTATCCATGCTTGTGGAAAAAGGCTGGTGTTAAGCCATTACTGAAAAAGCCCAAGTTAGACCCCAATGATCAAAAATTACTGTCCCATTTCCCTGCTCTCTACTACTTCCAAAATCTGGGAAAAACATCTTAACACACAGCTTATGGCCTATGTGGAAGAAAAGGGATTGCTGGATGCTTCAAAATTTGGCTTTAGAAGCAACCATGGGATAGAAACTGCACTGGTCTCAGCGGTTGATAGTTTTAGAACCGTGGTTGATTGAGGGCAGGCTGCGGCACTGATCCTTTCGGATCTGTCCGTAGCCTCTGATACCATCTCTTCAACCCTGCTCACCTGTCGACTACAGGAATAGGGGTTAAAAGGCTCAGCATTAAAACTGCTGACATCCTTCCTTAAGGACTGATCTCAGACGGTTAATCTCAATCAATTTAAGTCAGAATCTATCAATCAATCAATCAATCAGGGCATTTGTAAAGCGCACTACTCACCCGTGAGGGTCTCAAGGCGCTGGGGGGGGGGGATGCTGCTACTGCTCGAATAGCCAGGTCTTGAGTAGTCTCCTGAAGGTTAGCAGGTCCTGGGTCTGCCGTAGGAGAATGGGGAGGGTGTTCCAGGTCTTGGCGGCGAGGTGGGAGAACGATCTGCCGCCGGAGGTCGCTCTTCGGATGCGGGGGACGGTGGCGAGGGCGAGGTCGGTGGAGCGGAGCTGGCGGTTGGGGGTGTAGAAGGTGAGTCGTCTGTTGAGGTATGCCGGTCCGGTGTTGTGGAGTGTCTTGTGTGCGTGGGTGAGGAGCTTGAAGGTGATCCTCTTGTTGATGGGAAGCCAGTGCAGGTCTCTCAGGTGGGGTGTGATGTGGCTGCGGCACGGGATGTCGAGGATCAGGCGTGCCGAGGCGTTCTGTATGCGTTGAAGTCGTTTCAGGAGTTTGGCTGAGGATCCTGCATAGAGGGCGTTTCCGTAGTCCAGCCTGCTGCTGACGAGGGCCTGGGTGACCGTTTTTCTTGTTTCGGTGGGGATCCACCTGTAGATCTTGCGGAGCATGCGGAGGGTGTTGAAGCAGGAGGACGAGACGGCGTTGACTTGCTTTGTCATGGAGAGAGTAGAGTCTAGGATGAACCCCAGGTTGCGTGCGTGGTCCGTGGGTGATGGTGCTGTTCCCAGTGCGGTTGGCCACCAGGAGTCAACCCAGGCCGAGCTGGTGGAGCCGAGGATGAGGACTTCAGTCTTGTCCGAGTTCAGTTTCAGACGGCTGTTCTTCATCCACTCGACGACGGCTTTCATTCCTACGTGGAGGTTGGTTTTGGCGGTGAGGGGGTCCTTGGTGAGGGAGAGGATCAGCTGGGTGTCGTCGGCGTAGGAGATGATGTTGAGGTCGTGCAGTCGGGTGACGTGGGCGTGCGGTGCCATGTAGATGTTGAACAGTGTGGGCTGAGGGATGAGCCCTGGGGTACGCCGCAGATGATCTTGGTGACTTCGGAACGGAAAGGGGGGAGGCGGACGCTCTGGGTTCTGCCGGAGAGGAAGGAGGTGGTCCATTCCAGAGCCTTGTCTCGGATCCCAGCATCGTGGAATCTATCACCTTTCCATGTGGGGTTCCTCAGGGCTTCTCCTTGAGCCCACCCTTATTCAACCTATATGTCTCCCCATTGGCCAAACTTATAAAGTCTTTTGGGCTACAGGCTCTCTTGTACGCCGCCAACACTCCAATAATTGTGTCGATCACTGAAGATACGGAGGCCATCTCTGCCAACTTTAAAAACTGTATAAAGGCAGTAGATAATCGGATGGGTAAAAACAATCAAGACTAAATAGAGACAAGACAGTGGTCTTGATTTTTGTCAGCCAACGATGTTGGGCACAATACCCACTCCCACTGACTCAGCAAAAAAATTGGGAGTGATTTTGGGCAAAAATCTGTTGTTCGACCTTCAGGTCAACTGCACAGTGTTGACCTTCTTCTGCATCATAAGGATTCTTCGGAAAGTGTTCCCTTTTATCCCACTACTGGCACACAAACTAGTAGCTCTGCCTTTAATCTTGTCTAGTCTTGATTACCTTAATGCACTCCACCTAGACATCAATAAGTCAGCGCTAACTAAGCTCCAGATGGTACAGAATGCATCAGCAAGACTGATTCCTGGTGTTCCAAAATACCACTCAGTCACATCAGGATTAACCAAGCTCCATTGGTCACCTGTGAAAAAGTGCATTATGTTTAAAGCCCTGTGTATTGTACTCAAGGTCCTACATAGCTCAGGGCATGGAGGAATCAGAGCAATGTTCCAATGGTATTTTCCTTCCAGGCAACCTGCTCAGCAAATCAAAATCTGGCAGTGATCCCCAAGTTCAGAAAGGCTAGATGGGGAGGCAGAGCCTTCTCGGCCATGGCCAAGGTCTGGAACTCCCTCCCCTGTCATCTCACCCACTTAAAGACTCATGCTCCATTTAGAAACACCTTGAAATCCTGGCTTTTCACCCTATAAGGAAGTTGCGATGACTCCATGAGCATAGATCCTGCTATCCTTGCTGAATTCTCTCTTTCATCAGAGCTAACCAGTCTTTAGCGTCTTAACGCCTTTGGGCATTTGTCGCTCTTACAAATCTATTTCATTTCATAATTACAAATGGAAAAAAACGACTCCTGCTTCTAAACCAGTGCAGAGCTTAAACAAGAATTTCACTTGTTGCCATGGTTGCCTCCTCCTTTCCAAATGTGCAAGTACAATGTGACAGCAACCTGGGAGGATACACTGCTGAGAATAGCATAAGTGCAATCTTTCAATGAAAGCCACTCTTTCTATGCATCAGTATTAACGGTAATAATTACCAATTTTTCAGAAACTAGGTTGACAATATATTGACCTGCTGGAAACGAGGAAGAGGCTAACATTGTGTTAGGTTTGCAGTGGTGCTTGTTTTATGCAAAATCAACAGTGAAGGAACAACAGTGCAACCAGTACACACATCATACAGCAGACACAGGACATATAGTCTGACCAAGTGATTCAGTGCACACATAAAAAGAGAACTTAATCACAGTATTTGAATATGGAGGTGTAGGGAATTGGATTGCTAGGCAATGGGAGAGAGAAGCTAAGGTGTTTATATGAGCTGTGAATGAGCTCCTACAAGGTTCAAGCGATCTATCCCATAAAAATAAACAGGTTCTGTATGGAATCCCAGGCACACCTTTGTTAGGTTGGCAAAGGCAACAAGCTTTCCTCAGAGAAAATGCATAAAGTTAAAATTAGTAGATTTATATAGCGCAGCTTATTACCCGTGAGGGTATCCAGGTGCTGTCCATGGGCACGGGGAGATTTGACGATTTGCCCAGAATCACAGGATGTTGCGCCGACACTGAGACTTGACCCCGGATCCCCAGCTACCGAGTCGACAGGTCTGGCCGCTGTGCCACATCCCCTCCCCCATGCATGCAATGCATGTGGTATATGTGCAGCAACTAGTCAGAACAACAAAATAGTTAACAAAAAAACCCTAAAAGATCCAAACTCTGTTAGTTTTATACCACAAATATTGTAATAAAGATGTTGCAAGAGTAAACAAAAGCAGATGTCCTGGTCAAACGTTTTAAAGAAAACAACCTTCCCATATGGCACCTGTAGTAAAATTATACAACGTAATGCTGTGCAGAATGTGAAAACAAGTTAAATAAATGGCATGGTGCCCTCGGTTCTTTTGTTGTGCATAGAGTCCAAAGCTTGGCACTCCGAACACTCAAAGAACTAATCGAAAAAAGTGTGGTTCATTGAGAAACAGACACTTTTCCAAGACCCTGCACTGCACAAAAGAATGTAATCAGAAATGCATGGGAGGGTCAGTGGAAGATTACTGGGGACCAATGCCCAGTACAGTTCTTGACACCCCAGCAGGCGCATTTGAAGTGGGGAACAGTCAAAAGGGGCATGCCTCCTAATCGAAGAGTTCATCTGGAACATGATGGGCTATCAGGCTAGAAAGGGACAGAGGTCCAGTTTTGTAACAGGCCTTATGGACAAAGCACAAGGTGTTGAACTGGATAGCCATTAGTTATTGGTGGGCAGTAAGTGGGGGTAGGAGCACACTGCCTCACACCCCTGCCCAATTAACCCTTTCCATCCTGGTTAGCAAGAGCGACCGGTCCATTGGGGCTGAGGGCCACGCCCCTCCACCTTTCGCCCCTCATGAACAGTGTCTGTCAGGCTCCACAAAGGTCAGCCTGACAGACACTGTTCACTTTCAGTTCAAGCAGCCAGGAGCCAGACATGCGCATTTAGCGCAGGCTCCTGGCTGCCTGAGCTGAACTTTGCTGGGCTGAGGAAGTCACAGCTCCTGTGGGCGTGACGTCCTCAGCTTAGCAAAGGTCCCTGAGGCCCTCCCCTCAGTGACGAGGGGTGGCGTCACTGATTGCCTCGCACCTGGGCGCTTCAGTTTTAAGCCCTGAAGCACCCAGGGTAGAGTGTCAATCAGTGACACTTCATCACAGAGTGGGGTGGGGTCAGCAGTCTCACCGACCCCATCCCACTCTTTGATTACTTTGGGACTTCTGCCTTCCCTCATTGGCTGACCTTAGGTCAGCCAATGAGGGAAGGCAGCAGTCCCAAGCCTTCTGGAACCTCCGAGGCAGAGCTGGCTGCAGGTAAGTGTTTGTTTTAGTTTTAAACTGTTTGGTGTGTGCGTGCGTGTATGTATGAATGTTTGGTGAAGAGTGTTGTGAATGGATGTGTTTGTGTGCGTGCATGTCTGTGTGTGAATACATTGCTTTAAGTGTTCTGGGTATGTGTGCGTGTGCGTGAGAGTGTGTCCCGTCTGCCCCTCTCCCTCCAAAACTTACTGGCCGCCACTGCTGGTTAGTTTAGTACAAGATTTCGTGCTTGCATCAAAGTTCATCATAATTTTTACCAAAGCTGGTGCAATCATTACTGTATCTGTTTCTGGATTATTCCGGCATCATTAGAGAATTATTCTGGAGTTGCTGGACATGCTGCCACAAATTCCCTCAGGTCAAAATCACTCCAGGCATGCAGGAGCTCCGAAGCTCGTCAGCTTGTAGGCTTGCGGGAGCCTTTTAAACAGTAATTGGGGGTGGGTGTCATGTTCCGCTTGTGCACTGTGTGAGAGGTGTATGTACGAACTACTCCGGTCCGCGTTTTGCAGACGATACAGCACTGCAGACCGGAAGCACTCAGCTTGCACTACCGGGTGAGACCGCATTTAAGCCCGCGGTGCTCAGCCCGACAGTGCTTCCAGTACTGTTCTGTCCCAAGCTACTTGACGTCTTCCTGAACTTGCCACCGTTCAGGAATCCCCTATTCAGCTTCACGCTCGCGCAGGAGCGCAGGGGCATGATCCTTGTCTCCCTAGCGCAGGATCGCTTTTCTTTGTTTCTTGCCAAGACACGCGCTGGAGCGCAGTGTCCATTCTACATCATTAGCGCTGGTGCGCTTGTTTTCCTTTGCCTGCGACACGCGCTGGAGCACGGTGCCGCATACATTTCTACTAGCGCTGGTGCGCTTTACCTTCCTTGCCTGCGACACGCGCTGGAGCGCGGTACCGCATATATTTCTACTAGCGCTGGTGCACTTTACCTTCCTTTGCCTGCGACACGCGCTGGAGCGCGGGGCCGCATATGTTTCTACAAGCGCTGGTGCGCTTTGCTTTCCTTTACCTGCGACACGCGCTGGAGCGCGGTGCCGAATATATCTACTAGCGCTGGTGCGCTTTACTTCCTTTGCCTGCGACACGCGCCAGAGCGCGGTGCCGCATATACTAGCGCTGGTGCGCTTTACTTCCTTTGCCTGCGCCACGCGCTGGAGCATGGTGCCGCACCTCTTTGGTTGAGCAGGTGTGCTTTATCTTTCTTTGCTGCAACACGTGCTGGAGCACAATGCCGCTTGTCTTCCGTACCTTCTTCACTTCGCTTTTTCAACAACAGCATTTAGCGCAGGAGCGCTTTCATTTACTTTTTCCTTGCGAAGGAGCGCTTTCATTTACTTTCATTGCGACACGCGCAGGAGCGCCTTGTCATATGTACCTTTCCTTATGCGCAGGAGCGCACTGAAGACCTCCCTATTATGCTGGCTCTCACTATTTCCAGGTGACTATAATTATTCAGGACGACCTGGATGTATGTGTGTATGATGCATGTATGGTCTTGAGGACAGGAAGGGTAAACACTAATCATATGTTTATTCATTATTTAGCTGGTGATACAGGGAGAGTTCCCCAACATCGATAGGAACACCCACCAGGTCTTCACGTCGATATCCATTTTAGGATTCCTTCCCCCGGTTCCATACTTGTCCCGGTCAGTATACATTCTCTCACTAGGGGAAGGTAGGGGACGGTGGAGGTTGTTCACGTCGTCTCTGCAAGATTACTCCACAAGTCTATCAGGTAAGATTTGTGGGGTCCTGACAGAACTGTAAGCCCCAGTTATATATCTCGCCCGGACGTCGTGAGCAACCCCGACACCATGAGCAACCCCGATATTACCCTACAGGATATAGCAGCCATGTTGACGTGCATACAGGCGGAAAACCAAAGCCTACGCCACGATTTAACATCCCTACAGGGCCAGATGGCCGCTGGACCAGCAGGGGCTTGGGGTCCGGACCCTGTGATAAGGCCAAATAAGGGGGTATTCTACGACCCCCCCTTATTCACTCACGGAGAATCCGTACCCGCTTCGCATGGGTCTAACCCTCCCATACAAGTTATAGCTCCACACACAGTTCAGCTAGTCGCTTCGGAACGTTTCTATGGTGATAGCTCCAAATACAGCATCTTTCTCAACCAATGCCACTTACATTTCATGGCACATGCTTCTGCCTTTCCAGATGACGCCTCCAAAGTCGCTTTCATCCTATCCTACCTAGGAGGAGATGCCGCCCAGTGGTCGATACCATTGGTGGACACTGATGACCCTATGCTGTATAGCCTCCCTGTCTTCAAGGAAACGCTACGAAGGATGTTCGCTCGTCATACACTCATACAGGCCGCAGACAACGAACTCCTTGGCCTTAAACAAGGCACATCTGATTTATTACATTATATCACTACATTCAACAGATTGGTTATCGAAGCTAAATGGCCTGAATCCAAAAGGATATCTGTGTTTTACAGAGGTCTAAGAGACGAGCTAAAGGATCTTATTTCTCAAATATATGAATCACCGGAGGACATTGGATCCTTCATCGACATGGTAGTAAAAATGGGCTACCGATTGCAAGAGCGAAAAAATGAGAAAACCAAAGGCAATATTCCAGGTTTCTTGTTCTCAGAGACAAACCCAGGAATGAGATAGCCAAAGCACATGAGGCTCCTGAGCCTATGCAAATCGGTGGAATCCACGGTCCTATATCCCGAGAAGAAAAAGAAAAAAACCGAAAACAAAACCTGTGTCTACACTGCGGAAAAAACGGCCATTTCGTTAAGGATTGTCCGGTGAAACCAGCCAGATCAAGACTAAACAAACCGTTTGCCCTTTCCATAACACGGGACGATGGAACGGGAAATGATACAACCCAGTAGGTAGAGGGTTCGGTCTACTGGGTTCTTCATCCATGAGGACCCCCATCTTCAGCCCCCTTGAAAGCAACCGGCATGTGGGCATATCAGTAACCCTACATTCACAAACGGGTAAAACGTGGCCAGTCACAGCCCTCATCGATTCTGGTGCTACTGGAAACTTTATTGACACCCAATACATGAAAGGTCTGGGCATGTCCACTGTGAGCAAGGACAATCCTGAAACCGTGAAGGCAGTAGACGGCACCGACCTAACCTCCGGACTTATACGTTTCCAAACAGAAACCATGAGGATGACATGTGGGAACGGGCACACAGAGACCATCTCCTTTGACGTCATTGATGCACCTCAGTTCAAGCTCATTCTGGGGCTTCCTTGGTTGGTGAACCATAATCCACACATCAACTGGGTAACTCGAATCATGACATTGGATTCCGTTCATTGCAGTTCCACCTGTTATCCGTAGAAAAACGGATCCTGCAGAAGAACGATACAAGCCCACGCACTGCCCCTGACAGGGATGGGTACCATCACACAAGAAATCGTTCCTGAGGCGTATGCAGATCTAGCCGCTGTCTTTGACAAAAAAGGGGCTAACACCTTACCACCACATCGTTCCTTTGATTGTAGGATAGACCTCATCCCTGGTTCTAAACTCCCTTGTAGCCGCGTCTACTCCCTTACAGAAAAGGAAAACAACCACTTGCGCATCTACCTGGACGAATATCTTCAAAACGGTTTCATCCGTCACTCCAAATCGCCTGTTTCATCCTCTCTTTCGTGGCTAAAAAGGAGGGTGACCTGAGAACGTGTATAGATTACAGGGCTATGAACGCCATAACAATCAAGAATCGGTATCCCTTACCACTTATATCCAACCTACTGGACCAGGTGAAAGATGCAACCATCTATACAAAACTAGACCTTCGCGGGGCGTACCATCTTGTCAGGGTCCGGAAGGGAGACGAATGGAAGACCGCATTCAGAACTAAATTTGGCTTGTTCGAGTACCAGGTCATGCCCTTTGGTCTCTGCAATGCCCCTGCAGCCTTCCAATACTTCATAGACGAAGTACTAAGGGAATACATCAATCATTTCTGCATCGTCTAAATCGATGATATTCTTATCTATTCCAAGAGTATCCCCGAACACATCAGACATGTTTGTGCAGTCTTGCAACAACTACAACTGCATGATCTCTATGTTAAACTGGAAAAAAGCACGTTCCATACCACTATGGTCGAATTCCTGGGACACATTCTAACCCCTGCAGGGATCGAAATGGACACCAGAAAAGTCGAAGCGATACTGCAATGGCCATCGCCCTGTACCGTAAAACAGATCCAGAGGTTCCTAGGATTCACCAACTTTTACTGACGCTTTATCAAAGGGTTTTCCAGCATCGTCACTCCCATCACAAGTCTACTACGCAAAGGGGCAAAGTTCCTGTGGGACCCAAAAGCCGAAAAAGCCTTTCAGGACCTGAAGAATAGATTCACAAGCGCCCCTGTCCTGAAACACCCAGACCCAGAACAGCCCTTTATAGTAGAGGCCAATGCCTCACAGAACGCCCTGGGTGGTGTGTTATCACAACATCACGTCGAAACAGGCCTGTTGCATCCTGTGGCCTTTTATTCACGGAAATTGCTACCGGCGGAGCGTAACTACACTGTTTCCGACCGTGAGCTACTTGCCATCAAGGCAGCATTTGAGGAGTGGCGTCAATACCTCAAGGATGCCCACCATCCGGTGACCATATACACCGATCACAGGAATCTGCAGTTCCTCCGCTCTGCTAGGGCTCTCACTTCCAGACAACTGAGGTGGACCCTATTCTTTAATGAGTACGATTTCCTAATCACCTACCGCCCAGGAAAGGAAAACGCCAAGGCCGACGCCTCATCCAGATTGGATGAAACCGAAGAAGAAATACCCATAAACGAATCGGTGTCCATCCTCCCTGATCGTTGTTTCCAAGGAGTGGTCGTATCCTCCTCCTTCTTATCTCAGTTACATGAAGACCTAGAACAAAAGAAACCGGAGGACTGGATCGGTGATCTCATGGGAATCACAACACGAGATGGGTTTCTGTACAAAGAAGATCGTTACTACCTTCCTTTAGCAGACCACAGGCAACAGGCTCTGTACATGTGCCATGATCACCTCTTCTCTATCCATCCAGGATACCATAAGACCATGGACCTCTTACACAGACACTTCTGGTGGCCATCCATGGACACCGACGTTCATTCCTATATAGCTCGTTGTTCCATCTGTGCTCAAGGAAAGATCCAGTCCAGAACCACGGTAGGGTTATTAAGTCCTATTCCAGTACCTCCCTATCCTTGGCACACCGTCTCTATGGACTTCGTTGTCAAATTACCCAGGACCAGGGCAGGTTTTACCACCATCCTCACCATAGTGGATCACCTGACGAAAATGGCACATTTCGTACCGCTAAAAAAGCTACCATCAGCGATTGAACTGGTTTCCATCTTTATGCACAACGTGGTACGATTACATGGGATACCGTCTGTGTTGATTACGGATAGAGGCTCCCAATTCATATCCAGGTTCTGGGCTGAGGTGTGCAAAAACATGGGAATGGAAGTACGCCTGTCGTCGGCATATCATCCACAAACCGATGGACAGGCGGAAAGAACAAATCAAACCATGGAACAATACCTTCTTTGTTTATTGCTGTCCACAGAGAAGGAATGGTCAGAGGTGCTCTGAATGGTGGAATACGCATACAACAACAGCAAACACACGTCCATAGGAATATCACCCTTCTTTTGTCTTCAAGGACGGCATCCAAGAACAGAGCCGTGGGAAAAACCACAAGCCAGTCCCATACCCACCGTACAGGAATACCACACCTTTCTTCATGACATCTGGCAACAAGCCCGCTTCGAACTCGCCAGAGCCAAAGAAATGCACAAACAACACGCCGACGAACACAGACAAGCCGAGCCCGACTACAAAGTAGGGGACAAGGTGTGAGTATCAATCAAAAACCTCAATGTACATGGACCTAAGAAGTTACTACCACGATACGTGGGTCCATACGCCATTGAGAAAGTCATCAACCGAGTGTCGATGAGACTCACCTTGCCACCTCAGATGAAAATACACCCGGTGTTTCACGTCTCTCTCCTGCATTCCGCTCATCCAGATAGCCATTCTGACACCCCTCCATCTCCTATACTCAGGGACGATCACAAGGAATACGAGGTGCGGACCATCCTAGATTCCCGCAGGACTAGGGGGAGGCTGTTTTATCTGGTGGATTGGAAGGGTTATGGGCAGGAGGAGAGGTCCTGGGAACCCTTGTGCCATGTGCGTCACGCTCCCCTGTTGGTTCGTGCCTTCCATGCACGGCATCCACAAAAACCACACCCTGCCACTCCCGTATAGGTGGGGGTTCTGTCTTGGGAGGGGGTACTGTCATGTTCCGCTTGCGCACTGTGTGAGAGGTGTATGTACGAATTACTCCGGTCTGCGTTTTGCAGACGATACAGCACTGCAGACCGGAAGCACTCAGCTTGCACTACCAGGTGAGACCGCATTTAAGCCCGCGGTGCTCAGCCCGACAGTGCTTCCAGTACTGTTCTGTCCCAAGCTACTTGACGTCTTCCTGAACTTGCCACCGTTCAGGAATCCCCTATTCAGCTTCACGCTCGCGCAGGAGCGCAGGTGCGTGATCCTTGTCTCCCTAGCGCAGGAGCGCTTTTCTTTGTTTCTTGCCAAGACACGCGCTGGGGCGCGGTGTCCATTCTACATTATTAGCGCTGGTGCGCTTGTTTTCCTTTGCCTGCGACACGCGCTGGAGCGCGGTGCCGCATACATTTCTACTAGCGCTGGTGCGCTTTACCTTCCTTGCCTGCGACACGCGCTGGAGCGCGGTGCCGCATACATTTCTACTAGCGCTGGTGCGCTTTACCTTCCTTTGCCTGCGACACGCGCTGGAGCGTGGTGCCGCATATGTTTCTACAAGCGCTGGTGCGCTTTGCTTTCCTTTGCCTGCGACACGCGCTGGAGCGCGGTGCCGCATATATCTACTAGCGCTAGTGCGCTTTACTTCCTTTGCTTGCGACACGCGCCGGAGCGCGGTGCCGCATATATCTACTAGCGCTGGTGCGCTTTACTTCCTTTGCCTGCGACACGCGCTGGAGCGTGGTGCCGCACCTCTTTGGTTGAGCAGGTGTGCTTTATCTTTCTTTGCTGCAACACGTGCTGGAGCACGGTGCCGCTTGTCTTCCTTACCTTCTTCACTTCGCTTTTTCAACAACAGCATTTAGCGCAGGAGCGCTTTCGTTTACTTTTTCCTTGCGAAGGAGCGCTTTCATTTAATTTCATTGCGACACGCGCAGGAGCGCCTTGTCGTATGTACCTTTCCTTATGCGCAGGAGCGCACTGAAGACCTCCCTATTATGCTGGCTCTCACTATTTCCAGGTGACTATAATTATTCAGGACGACCTGGATGTATGTGTGTATGCATGTATGGTCTTGAGGACAGGAAGGGTAAACACTAATCATATGTTTATTCATTATTTAGCTGGTGATCCAGGGAGAGTTCCCCAACATCGATAGGAACACCCACCAGGTCTTCACATCGATATCCATTTTAGGATTCCTTCCCCCGGTCCCATCCTTGTCCCGGTCAGTATACATTCTCTCACTAGGGGAAGGTAGGGGACGGTGGAGGTTGTTCACGTCGTCTCTGCGAGATTACTCCACAAGTATATCAGGTAAGATTTGTGGGGTCCTGACAGTGGGAGCACACTGCCTTACATCCCAGTGTCATTACCCAAAGTCATTGGAGGGCTGTAGAGGCACGTGCAAACCGGCACAGACCACAGCCCATACTCATAGCGAAGGGTTGTTTGTCACTTTTATATCAATCTTTGCCTGAACCTGAAGTTCTTTACCACGTCAATGTGATTGTTAACCGTTTCATCTACCAAATCTTCTTTATGTATTTGTGATATGGTTTGCACGGCTGTTTCCCCGCTAAATGTGCAGTGCTTGGATGGAACCTTTGGAAGCCAATGATGAATGTCAAAGAAAAATGTCACGTGCAGGGCGGTACTTTGTGGTCATAGGCAGAAAGGAGCTTTTCATCATCAAGGGCTTGTTTTATGCTATGAGGATGTTTTTGAGTGTGCATTTTTTGGCGCCGGTGGAGCCTGTGACGTGTATGTTGAGAAATAAGGTGTTGGTTAATAATTGCTGAAAAGCACACCAATAGCAAAATCATAAAAATGTGCCCAGGCTATTTTGACAAAGAAAATTGAGAGGCCCAGATTCACTATTCTTTGCACAACAGAGTGCTGTCTGAAAAGTGTCATGATGCGTCGCACAAGCACTAGAAAGTGCACACAGAGCAGCCGCTGATGCTGTCATCGCACTAAAAAGGACCCTTTCGCAAGGTGCCAGTCCTCCCTTAAGGTGTAGAGGTGAGCCAATGGCGTCTGGTGCAGGATTTGTTGTGTGAGGTGAGTCCAAACTCCTATGAAGACAAGTGCAGGGGGTGAGGCATGCTGGACGTGCGCCTTCACATAAAAACACATTATAAGTAAGGTATATAACTAGGTGATGTACCAAGTGTCCCATTGCCTGTGCCTGGTGTCTTTTTGTTTAAGGATTTGGCCACTACTGTAAATGATCTGTCTTTGCTTTATAAAATGTGGCACAGGGCGTTTTTTGTGTTTTTTTACATGCTCATACTAGGAATCTAAAAGGTAAACTTTAGCCTTGTGCCCAACAGCATGTATTATCATTATAAACTTCTATTTTAATATAGACAGGGGCGGTGCGTCCATTGGGGCGTTGGGGCGTAGCTCCCCCGCCCGCAGCTCCCTCGGCGTCTTTGAACCTAAGTAAACTGAATCAGTTTACTTAAGTTCAAAGAAGCCGAGGGAGAACTGACAATCATGTCAGTCAGCATGACGTCGGACCGCCCACCCCCTTCAGAGTCTGAAGGGGGTGGGCGGTCCTGCGTCATGTTGACTGACATGATTGTCAGAGGGACCAGGGGCAGCAGGCAGCACTGCAGCACAAGTGCGCATGAGTGGGGAAGGGCAGCGAATTTTCGCGCTGTGCCCAGTCATGCGCACTTGTGTTTGCACTGGCTTGCGCATGCCCATTAGGAGAGTGAGGGTTGAGCAAAGGCTCAAACCTCGGTCTCCTAATGGGCAGGCGGGCAAGAGGTAACCGTGCCCTAAGCCAATCCTGCCAGCAGCGCCAGGATTGGCTGAGAGGGGCTATAGGCGCAAACGGAGCCTGCTCAGGTAGGATTTTCTATTCTTATTTCAAAACTCCCCCGGGCCCCCGGCACCCCCCCCCCCGCGCGCGAGCCGCGAGTGAGTTCTTTTGGGCTACTACTGCACGTTAAAGTAATTTGCACGATTGGAGTAATTCCGCACAACCAGTCATGCTCCATTGATTATGACACAGTGAAATTATATAAAGTGAGTAAAAATACGATGTGTGCAGTTATTGGGGATACTTTGCTAAGGAAAGGGATTCGGCATGAAAGAATTCTTTCTGCAGTGAATAGTCTCGAGCACGTTCTGCAGTGAATAGTCTCGAGCAGAGGCTTTGTTCTCTCTTGCACAGAAGGGACAGAGAAAGTGAAACTTCTGCTGACTTTGGTGCATCGAGAAGGGAGGGATTGTGATTCGGTGGCCACAGGTCTCGCGCTCGGAGCTCGAGCTCCTTGCAGCCCTCTCACGCATGGCTCCTTTCCCAGGCTTCTTTGTCGGCTGCTTTGGTGTAGCTTCCAGAGATTGTCAAACGCAGATGTGCACCCTGACTATACCCTCCAACCGCCATGATTGGGGTAAGCCCCGAGAGTTCTACAAATGGCGGCCTGCTCGCTCGCAGTGCGCGCCAAAATATTTTGGCCCCTAGTAGCGTGACTGTTTGGCGCTGCGGCTACGAAAGCGCTGGACGTTTAACTCGTATAAAAGTGCGGGTGTCCCAGGGTCCCAATAAAATCACAAACACCATGTTTCTCCAGATGCATGCGTTGTTCCAAAGGACACGCTTGTACGGATTAAACAAATTCCAGAGCTGTAGAGTATGGGTTTATTAAAGTCATCCTGATGTTAGTGTTTATGTCCTCAGTCGGTTTCATTACACGTGCCGTTTTTCCCACTGACTACTGGGCAGTGGGCACATACATTTTATTATCCATACTGAGGAATTAGATCAGGCTGTGATTATTGAACATATTTGTGACGGGCTAGTTCATGCTTGCCTTCATTCCCCAGGCGAGAGGCATGAAAACAGTTTCTCAGACTGAAATTGTGATTCCACTGATTTTAGGGGAGGACTTGATTTATGTCCTTAGAGCCTTCCTCTGTGCTTGATAAGTTGTGTTGCTGCAAAGTAGATTTCAGTTAGAGTTATCACACAGGCTTTGCAAGAAATGATGTGTTAATGAGCCGGCAAAATAAGCGGTTATCGCAGTCATATTATCATGAATAAAATGAACACTGACAGCCTTATGATAGGTTTATGAATGCTGTCAGATTGATAGTCGTTGGCAATGAGTCATTCTGTTTCCCATGTCTCTTTATGTGCTGCACATTCAGCTTGAACATAGACACTTTCAATGGCTGTCCTGCTATAATGGACATATTTTTAGAATGTGTGAGTCAGTATGGTATTAAGCTGTCAGTGCTCTTGAATCTTTATTAGTGTCACAAAGTATTTTTCGCAGAAGGCCCTGATCTTCTATCATTGTCGGCTTCTTCAAGCAGCGCAGCCAGGAAAAAGTACCCGGTGTTCCCGGGTGTAGGAACACGAGGTCAGTTGCGACTGGTCGGAGCAGAATCCCTGATGTGGCTAGACAAGCCTGTTACCTTGAATACCTTGCTCTCCGCCATATTATTTTTATTATAGAATCTGTGTCGTCTTCAGGTTTTAAACCTGTATCCAAGTCAGAGTGGGCTGATTACAGCATCATTTACCAAGAAAGTCCGGGATGGTCTTATTTCATGTACCTCTATTGTTTGCACGTGCCTGTTTTAATTTCTGTATTTGTGTGATCAGTGTCAATGTACCCCAGTCCCACTGGCCTTGCTGTTCCCTCCCTGGAGATGTAAAAGAGAGGATCCTTGACAGTTCCTCTAAAGTTGAAAAACAAAGCTTAAAATGTGTGATAAAAGCTCGGCTTCCTAATTTAATGATGTATTTATCTTGCCGCCTGTGCTAGACAACCCAGTTTATCGGAGTAATGGAAGAGTAGAAGTTCTTATGAACTTTTTAACCTCCCACCGGGCGGAGAGGAACATTTTGAGATGGATTGCGCATTATGATGCGCTATGCTATGATTTTGAATTACAATCACATGTAAAATTGTCTTTAGGTTAAACTTTAAGGATGATACGTATTTTGGATTCTAAATGGCTGTTCATCTCTTTGCATTGTTTTGGCCTCGGTTAAAGGCAGCTTGTTGCCAGTTACTTCCTTTGTTCTTCAAATATTCAGTTTCTGTTGTTTCAGAAAAGTATTTGTTATCGATGCCCTGAGTGAAAGGCAGAACAGTATTGAGTCCTTTCGCGACGGTGGTATCTTGTGGCACTCTACTTGATCTTGCATTCCCCACGAGTTAGCTATTTTATAATGTTGCTGTTTATCTGTATTTTTTTCTGTGCATACTTTGAGGCTTGAGCCATGCCAGGTGTTTATGAGGGGCTTTGATTGAGCATGCAGGCGCTAAGGCTAATGCCAAACAAAGTGCCTGTCAGTGGGTTGGCCTCTCTGCAGAGCACACAGAACAATATTTGTGTATTCCATTTGCAACTGAAATTCTGTGGAAATGTGTGTGAAGGTGGTACACTGATGTTAAAATCTTTGCAAGGCAAAAGTAAGAGAAATTAAAGTGCTTATATTTGAGGGAGTGCAGTGCATGTTGGGGGCGGTGAAGTGACAGATGTGAGGAAGGGCATTCGGGGAAGAGCGAAAAGAGGATGCTGAAGAGGAAAGAGAGGGGGTTGAAGATGTGCAGATGGACAAGATATGCAGAGAAAAAGAGGATACATATCTAACATAAAGCACACATAATTGAAGGCCAAAACTCCTTCCACAGGCCTCAATGCTATTTAATTCACAGACTCACTATTTCAGAATTTAAACATTTTCGATGTTAATTATTTATAAGAAATCATTGTTGTTATGCATTTATCTTAAAAAGCTAACACCCAGTGACAAAGCCAATCATACTGACAGGCTTTAGGCGTATGTCAGTTGCTGTGCCATTTATCTGGATAAAATTACATCTCAGAGAGAAACCAAAATACCGGTCTGATGGCACACTATGGGAATCACAGAAATGTATTTGGCATGTTCCTTTATAGGGAGCACCCATTTTTTTCATCTCACTTAAAGACCTGTCTGCACTTATTTCTATATGACTGGTTACAGCCAGCAGCTGTGGGTGCTTCCCGAAGTCTGGTTAGAGCATATTTTTCCAAAGTTAATGCTGCATGCAGTGCAAGACACTGGGCAAGCATACATTTTAAAGGGCCAAAGTTACAATTTACATATTACAGTAACTGTTGAACAAATTAATGCAAGAAGATACGGGGCAGTTTTTAATGTGTTTAATATTTCAAGACTATACGTTCCCACTGCTTAATAAGCCTTGCTTTATCGCTGCATTCATTTGCTTTAAAATGCACCATTTGCCAATCTTTTTAAATTTCTTTCTCAGGAGAGGGTCTCTCACTAGACCCCAGCATTGTCCATAGAACTTGTTCACATCACTAACTAGTGTTTTCTATTGGAAAGGGCAGAGCCAAAGCAGTCTTGCTTAGTACCCTAGCCCTCTTCAGAAGTCAGACTTGCTTGGCAACCCAGAAATTCTCTGAAATAATGTATGAGTTTTCTTTTATGAATGCCTAGAAGAACTGAATTTTTAGTCCATTTATCACAGAAATAGTGCTGAAAATCGCACCAAAAAGATGCCAATTTTAAAAAAATGTCTTCACGGGGGGAGAACCCCCCCAAACCCCCCCTTAATGCCGTCAGGCTCGCTCGCTGCGCTTGCTCACATACGTTGATTTGTTCTGCTTACGCCCTACCAGTTTCAAATTTCACCAGCCACCACTGAATATAGATAACGCAATTTAGCATCAGTCAAGGTAGTCACAGAATATTTTGTGTGCACACGACCCCTCAGGATGACAAATGCTTACAATGAAGCCTGTGACCATCGTGGAGCATACATTATCCTGTCATAGGTCTAGTTACAAAATGAGGAATAAAAGACTTTATTAGGACATATTCTGAGAAGGTGGCCTTCCCCACTCATGTGTCAGCCCAGATCGGCGCTTGGCTCACAGTGGCAGCATCCATCCACAGAGTTGTATAACCTTTTCAGTATGACTCGTCCTTTTGCATCCTCCTCTTATGTTGAATTTCTGGAAGCTGTGCAACACGATTAAACTGCTAGCCCACAAATGCTGAGTCACACACTGGGCAGCTTGTGTCATGCAGCATAAAATGAAAAGTAAGGCTATTTTAATCAGAAAAAAAAACCTTTCAAGGTATTCATATCTTATTTGTGAATTCTGCATTACACCCTGTATGAAGAGCCACTGATATTAAAGGAAAAATAGACATTGTTTCCATTTGAATCAGGCACACTGGCATCATTCATTGTGTTATACTATTGAACTGTCACGAGGGGAGGGACTACCGTGGACAGGTGCCAATTTCTGACGTTTCGCAGATTCTGAAGATTTTCACCTCGGAATATCTTTAAAAAAGCTGTGACTTCTGAAACATTTCTGCATGTAGCCAGTTTAATGCAAGCAAAATGGAACAGTGTAAGATATACGTCACAGATGACAGATAGGTCTTCACTCCATGGGCCATATAAACCCCAATTTGCACTCGAATCAGCAACTAGGGTGTAAGCAGCCCCACTGCAAAAAGCAGAACTAGGAATGGTGCATGTAAAAAATTGGGTTATTAGTCGTGAAGGATGGCAGCCCACAATTTTGGGAAAACCTAAACAATAAAAATCCAATCAGAAGAACCTGAAATAGAGATTTTTAAAGTTTTAGGTTCAAAATAGCACCAATCAATATTCTGTGCCTAAAGTGGTCATTTGTTGCGCTTTACTAGGACAAGAGTAAGGTTTAAGGCCGTTCATGATGGAGCGCAGGTCGGATTCAGGGACAAGGTTCATCCAAGTGAAAGGTTTTACCTTCAAATGTAGTCTCTGGAATGCAAGTCAAAAGTGGAGCATGGCAGCAGTCTGTGGCCAAAGAGGGCTCCACCAGGCTTGATACTTTCTCCAGCAGGTCCTGCTGAAATAGATTTGCAGCTGGTTGAGAACGTAGCGGGAGCAGCCTGGATCTTTGGCCCAGAAGCAATGCACCTTCGTTGAATCAGGTTGGCAGATTGGTCTCAGTCCCAGGTTGGTTCCCAGAACAAAAAGTTGGTCAAAAGTCTCAGAGTTTTAGAATTTGTTAGGAGGAGTAAACTTTGATAACAGTCAGGGCTCCAGGACTTGGGAATTGCAGTTAGGATTAAGACTCAGTCCAGCAGAGGACAAGGCGAGTGTCCAAAGCAGGTCCATTTGGAACTGGTCAGCTGGAAAGACAGGAAGAGGCCTTGTGAAGCTACTGTGACCCTGTAGCCCAAAAAGGAGCTCAGCCTTATGACCCCTGGAGTCCACTTCTTTGTCCTGGATTCAAGAGGGAGCATAGGTTCAGTCTTCAGGATTCTTTTCAGGTCACAGACAGCAGGTCCAGTCATCTTCTGCTCTTCTACAAGTTCAGAAGTGTCCTGAGAAGGGTATTTCTGGGTTTCAAATGTATGCCTAGTGCCAGCCTGTGTGTGTGGGGACACTCCTGGCCACTCCCTAACCAATGGTATAGACGTTCCCAAGGGATAACCTAGTCATGTTTGTTCATAATATGAGGGGGTCTCTGTAGGGGATAATTTAACATACCTCTGAAAGTGGTTCAACACTAGTGGAATCACTCGCTATTGGAAAGAAAATTGTTAATTAATACAACTTAATCTGCCTTTATTTAACTGGTACTGGCATCACATCACTCCTGCTTATTTAGAACAATTAATTTAGAACTTTAAAATAAATGGACAAAACAGAAGACCTATTGTGTACTACCAAACAAGTCCTAAACACAAAAAACATAGTCCTTGTTATCAATTATTCTGTGTCTCATAATTTATTATAGAAGAAGAATCCACCTAGAGGTAGTTCCTTCAATATATCAATCCTGACCGCTCTGGTAGATATAATTAAGTCCCAAAGGTTCGTGGTTGAAGGAATCTTTGATTTAAATTCCTAAAATTGAGGAACTCCACACAAAGCAATGGTCAAGACATTTCGGCCCCTGCCCTTTGAGCGTCATCAGGACATTAGTACAAGGACGCGGATATCAAACTAATTTACCTTAAAAAAAGATTATATACATGCATGTAATTATTATACAAATAAAAATACACACAATTCCTATCAATCCAAAGCCACACCACTCTATGTCTTTTCATGCGATAATAGGCATTCCAAAACACACCAATTTGTGTAGCTTCCCATATCTATAACCATCAGTGGTCACATGAAGGTATCCATGCGCTAAAGCCTGTCAAGAAGAAACAAATGTGACTATATATATGTGTTTATGGACTGGTGGTCACCAATTTAGGCCCGTCAAGAGATCATTCACACGTGTGCCATTCTCGAATATGTAGAGGGTTCACAGTGAGCATAAAATTCGCCGGGACCCTCATTATTATGCCGGTAGGTGTACCCTATGTGTGCCCAAAAGCTCAGCTGGTCCCATAGACTGCCTGAGGAAAACTACAATTGTGTCATAACCTCCCATTATCAGTGGAGTACTATCTTACCATGCAGTAAGGAGAACAGTATTCCTCTATCTGTGCTCCATTCCATGGATTAGGCAAAAGGGAGCATTGGATGAACTGGCCTATCTCAATTCAATGAGCTCTCATGGGGGGTAAAACAACGGTATTGATCTTTCTGCTAATCAACCGTTCGTCCAACCACAGGATGACCATCCAATACTCCTAAATGGAACAGGCAATTGTCAAAAAAGACATACACACATGTGTCAAGATTTGAAGGAGCAGTCAAACTTCCCTGCGGGCACACTTACGCACGTGCGTCGGTGTGCGCTCATCTTCAGTTTGTTACCGGGTCTCCGCCCCATGTCGGTTCTCAGAAAAAAAAGATACCCAAAAGTTTCTAAGTCCAGGGTGTTTCAGAATTTGTTAGAAGGAGTACACTTTGACACCAGCCAAGGGTTGAGAACCTTGAGGATAGCACTTTGGGCCAAGACTCACTCGAGCAGAGGCCAAGGCCAGTGTCCAGGGCAGGTCCATTTGGAACTGGTCAGCTGGAAAGACGGGGAAAAGGCTGTCGATGTAGCCCAAACAGGAGCTCAGCCTTATAACCCTTGGAGTCCACTTCTTTGTCCTGGGTGCAAGAGGGAAAGCAGGTCTAGTTTTCAGAGTTCTGCGGATGCATCAGAGTGCGCTCATATTCAGTTTGTTACTGGGTGTGTGGGCCCCAAACAAGGCAGGCCTGAACACAAGCCACCCAGCTGTACCGGTCCTGCTTCATGAGTCTGGATACGCTTCTTTTGCTATGTTGCCACGTTGGTTGGTACCATACAGGTCAAACCGTTTACTCAGGTGGGGAATCATCTCCCATTGTCAACTGATTACCCATAGACATAAATGGAGGGCTATCTGGGTCCTATCAAGGTGTCCGCCATCTTGGATTGGCTAAAAATATGAAAAATTATTAGAAAGGGGGTCAATCACGCAAGGCTTGCCAAACATTAAAAAAAGACGTGGTTCCCGTGCTCTCCATGCCACTGGAGTCAAGCTAGCCTGGCTGATGAGGAGTGAAACCCCAAAACCGGTCCTAGGATGCTTGTTTCCAGGCCAGGGAGTACCTGTCCTGGCAGTTCGGGCAGGACTGTTCCCATAGGGAGCAGGGTCAAGACAAATTTGCATATGGCTGGGTTTAAACTGGAATGGCATGGGGAGCAAAAAAACGATGGATTTAAGCCCAGATCTCTGTACTGGGGTGAATGTATCACATTGTTCTGCATTCTGTCCATCAATTGTTCTTTTTGCATTTGTCACCCCAAGTGGGACGGGTATGCCCAGACATGGGTCCCGTTCTCTCCATGCCACTGGAGTCAAGATAGCCTGGCTGATATGGGGTGATACCCCGAAACCGGTCCTAGAATGCTTGTTTCTAGTCCAGGGAGGACCTTTCCTGGTAGTTCGGGCTGGACTGTTCCCATAGGGAGCAGGGTCAAGACTGATTTGCATATGGCTGGGTTCAAACTGGAATGGCACGGGAAGCAAAAAAACGATAGATTTAAACCCAGATCTCTGTACTGGGGTGAATGTATGACATTGTTCTGCATTCTGTCCATCAATTGTTCTTTTTGCATTTGTCACCCCGAGTGAGACGGGTACGCTCAGATGTGAGTACTGTGCTCTCCATGCTACTAGAGTCAAGCTAGCCTGGCTGATGAAACCCCGAAACCGGTCCTAGGATGCTTGTTTCCAGTCCAGGGAGGACCTGGCCTGGCAGTTCGGGCTGGACTGTTCCCATTGGGCACAGTGTCAAGACTGATTTGCATATGGCTGGGTTCAAACTGGAATGGCATGGGGAGCAAAAAAAGGATGGATTTAAGCCCAGTTCTCTGTACTGGAGTGAATGTATGACATTGTTCTGCATTCTGTCCATCAATTGTTCTTTTTGCATTTGTCTCCCTGAGTGGGACGGGTATGCCCAGACGTGGGTCCCTTGCTCTCCATGCCACTGGAGTCAAGCTTGCCTGGCTGATGAGGGGTGAAACCCCAAAACCGGTCCGAGGATGCTTGTTTCCAGTTCAGGGAGGACTTGTCCTGGCAGTTTGGGCTGGACTGTTCCCTTAGGGAGCGGGGTCAAGACTGATTTGCATATGGCTGCGTTCAAACTGGAATGGCATGGGGAGCGAAAAAACAATGGATTTAAGCCCAGATCTGTGACTAGCGGTGAATGTTTGATTTGTTCAGCATTCCGTCCATCGTCTGTTCTTTTTGGACATTTCTTAGTGTCAGTATGCTGCGTTTCTCTTTTTACACAGGCTATTGTCGTGCAGACTATCTATCAATTGTTCTTTTTGCCAGGGCTGAGGAAGAGACTACAACTGGCGATGAGGGTGGGATACGTGCCCAAGAAAAACTGCTCTTCCTGAGAGTTTGCAATGGTACGGCAAACTGCTCTTGCATGTCACATGTGCCCAGAATTGTTGCAATGAAATCTGCGACAGGCACATCTGGAGTAAAAGTCCTGCTCCAACTCATAGACTATATTACCATCATGTCAGTTGATTCTGGACGTGACGCAGCGTAGGGCGGAATATTTCCCTTTCCACCTACTTTGAAGAAATCACTCGATGTTTGGAGCTCAGGAAGCACTATTTGGCTTTTATGGAGAACTCCAACAGCCACAAAGGATTAAGACACTTGGTTTTTCTGCACGTTTTTATCTTGATTTGTATAAGTCAATACGCATTAAGGCCCACAGTGAGGACCTTTATGATACATACCCTTGGATACTTTATGATCCCTACTCTTCATCAAGTGGGAGACATTATCTCTATAACAGGCTGTTTTGAAATTCCTTACTCCTGAAGATGACCCAGTGTGATGTGTTGTATGTACACACTCTTTATCAAAGGTCGAAACGTCGACGATAACCATAGGTGTTCCGTCCTAGTGTCATACATACCCACGTCCAAGAAATAAGGACACATGTTTGAACATATAAACCAAGGATATACGGATGCCCAATTGAATTACCTTTTCTGTGTCTGTTGATAATGTCGTGTCTTATTATTTTTTGGATTGTGTTGTATGTTATGCACCTTGTATATAGCACTTATGTATGTAACCTTATATGTTGTGTAGCAGTACTGTGTCTTCAAGATATAGGTTTATGTATTGTCCTGCATCGTGTATGAACATTAATATAGTGTGCATAGTCTAAATACTTAGTGCCAGTCTCCTTCTTACCATTTCTGTGGGTATCATTGTTGATCATACACCATTGATTGGTTTTCCTGGGTGAACAAGATAAATGTAAACTTTTCAAAGAAGGTACACACTTCTCGGCAAAACCCACAGTTAGTATATACTGCCAGCCCATACACAGAAGCAGTAGAAATCGAAGGCCCTGCAGGAGAGCATATTCAGCTGCCCGCCAAAACCGCCAGTGAGGTGGTCGACAGAGACGCTGCGCCGTACCCCGAATACAGCGCAATCGCCTGAACAGCATGTGCCAACACAATGTCAGCAGAAAGTAGCATGAAATACAATGCAGCTGTGTTGCTGAAGCTACCACAGCCTTTCAACACTTCTAAAAGCAGAACATTGGTGCCACGCGGACTACGTGGATCGAAACATTCAATGACTTCATTGTATTTACTAGTTGTTATTATTTTGAAAATATAGTTCTGTATGTAAAATTATAATAATATTTGGAGTAATTCATGATATGTATTTAATGATGCATTACGTTTTTATTTTATTTAGTAAAAAAAATATATATGTATTTTTAACATATTTTTTTTTAATTGTTTACTATGAATTTGAAAATATTTTATTATGTTGAAGTGAATTAGTTTGTTTCTTATGTTGCACTGACTGGAGAGTGAATAGTAAATTTTACACCTCCACAATCCAACACTTTCTTTACTGTTGCACTGACTGGAGTGGGAATAGTAAATTTTACCCTTACGCAATCCAACACTTTCCCTACTGTTGCACTGACTGGAGTGGGAATAGTACATTTTACCCCTCTGCAATCCAACACTTTCCCTACTCTTGCATTGGCTGGAGTGGGAATAATAAATTTTAACCCCTAAGCAATCCAACACTTTCCCTATTGTTGAACTTAGTGGAGTGGAATGGTACATTTTACCCCTCCTCAATCCAACACTTTCCTTACTGTTGTAGCGACTGGAGTGGGAATAGTAAATTTTACTCCTCCCCAATCCAACACTTTGCCTACTGTTACACTGACTGGAGTGGGAATAGTAAATTTAACCCGTCCGCAATCCAACACTCTCCCTACTGTTGCAGTGCCTGGAGTAGGAATAGTAAATTTTAGCCCTCCACCATCCAACACTTTCCCTACTGTTCCACTGACTACAGTGGGAATAGTATATTGTACCCCTCCGCAATCCAACACTTTCCCTATTGTTGCACTGATTGTATTGGAAATAGTAAAATGTAAAAGAATTACTCTACTGTTACACTAAATTGAGTGGTAATAGTAAATTTTCCCCCCTGTGTAAGGTAACAGTTTTCCTACAGTTGCATGGTGCGAAGTGGGAGTAGTAAATTTTATCCCTCCTCAGTCCAAAACTTTGCCTACTTTTGTATAAATTAAAGTGGGAATAGTATATGTTTAAAATGTAAAATGTTATAATTTATTTTTTATTGTTACAATTTTATTATTAGGAGTATCATTATGATGTCGGGCGGACTTGTGTCCGCCCGACACCGTAGCGGACCGGAACCACCCGACTATAGGTCGGCGGTTCTGACCGCACAATTCAGAGGCGACAGCCCTATGGGCAGTTGGAAACATCCATTTTACAATGGCAGCTTGTGCAGCGGACGGAAAAGGCCCGCAGCACAAGCTGCCATTTAAAATGGATGTTTTTAAACATCCCTGCACAATGTGGCAGGCACCTCTCAGAGCCTGCCACACGGTGCAGGGATGTTTAGGGGGGCACCATAAGTGCCCCCCAGGTCTCATAGCGGAGGCCACGGAGGGACGAGAGCCCTGCTAAGGGCCCCCAAAGTCACTTTCTGACAGCCTTTCCATATCGGAAAGGCTGACATGGAAAGGCTGTGGGAAAGTGCTGAGGCTGGCTCTGCCGTCATTATGGTAATATGATGGCTTCCGACGCTCGGAGGAGCTCCTTTAGCCAGTCGGAAGCGCAGCGGATGGTCCCTCTGCCCGATGCCTCCGCCCGTCACATTGTAATGTGGCGGGCGGACCGCAATGGCAGATTATTGTTTTTAATGTGTTAATTATTTTTAGTACATTGTAATTTTTTATGTTGATTACCTTTCTATTTGCAATTAAAATGACTTGTTTTTTTGAATGTTTTATGTTATTGGGCATATATATGTAATATATATATATATATTATACACACATGTATATATATTACATTATTTTACAAATTGTAAAATTAAAATATAAATTATAAATTAAAATGATTAGTTTAATAACACTTTTTTAACTAGCTATATGTAAATATGTGCATATATATGTATATATATATATAGATATAAATATATTTGTGTGTTTAACTTTTTTAAATAAGTATAATTTTTAAATAAATTGTTAAATAAATGTAAATATTTACAATTTACATTTATATATATAGTGACAACGATATTTTTTGCCGATATTTTTGGCTTTAAAAGTTATGTCCCGATATTTTTGTAGCACGATATTTTAGGAGGTGATATTTTCAGTCAGTGAACCTGTCAGAGTGGCACCACATTAGCCACATGTCATGTTGAAACCTTACACTACCACTAAAGTCAATGAAAACTGTACTATCGGTCATAAGCATTCATTACGTTCATTGATCCATGATTATATTGTCAATAAAGCTTTTGAATTCAAAACCACAATGGTGTTTGGGTATTTCTTTACGAGCTATATGCCACATAATGCAGCCATGAGGCTAACACTCCAGAACCTGAGAGCTTTATCCCCCAGCTCAGAATGCTTTGAAAAATAAATAAACCTCACTTGGGTCATGCGCACTGGCCCCCAGAAAACTTGGTGCTAACTTTTTATAAAAAAGCCTATAGAGTGCTGTTACACACCTGCAGCCCCACAAACACTCCATCTTCACAGTTGATGGTGCCCCTGCCCCTCCATGGGACACCAAATTAAAGAAATCAGGTAAATTCAAGCTCTTGCATGGGATTATGAAGTGTTCCTTGTCTGAATCCTTGAATATTAATGAGCGTGTTGCTATGCTTTTTAATTGCACTCTCGCTCAGCGGTTCCTTTTTTAGGTCGAGCCTGCAGGCAGCGCGCATGCGCTGTCGCTATGGCGACAATTTATTGTATCTAAAAAGGTCCTTCCTGCCTCATGCCTACCGGTTCCACTCCCATCCACTCGCACAGCTAGAACGCCGACTGCCTTAACCACTCATATGCATGGTTAAGGCATATGCGTGGTTAAGGCAAGCGTTGTTCAGCTTGCGGGGAAATGGCACGTGTGCTTAAGGCCATGTTGTAAGGCCGTTTCCCTAGTTTTAGTCATTAGGAGAACATGCAACAAGTTGTCTTCTCATACCTCCTACCAAGGTCTTTCCTAGGCTGTTGACTGCTGGAAGGTTGCTGGTTTTCACTCTCTTCTGGGAAAAAGTGTTTCATCAAGATGGATGGAGCATTTGCCAAATGTTTTTACATGAGTTTCTACATCCAGATTTCTTTTTTGGTTGGTCCTGAAATTGGGCCAGCGGGGTAGAATGCAGTGCCAGCCCTATCCGTTCTAGAAGCTCTATTACTCTGCTATTCAAGACGTCACATGGTCAAGTATTGTAATTGCACCCATTTTTAGCACCCCTGTGCTGCATTTCCGTGGCAACATATTTTATGCATGCACACTGCGCTAGACAACCCTCCCATAATATTAACAAATTAAATATTTGCGCTCCGTTTCAAATTTATTCTGTAGTAAATTTTGCAGCCTCAAATTACAGTTAAAACGATTCAATAAAATCGTTCAGTTGAAGCACAGTTGAAGTGTTTTCAGTATCATGTTTAATTTTAGAAAAATGAGTCGAAAGCTTATCTATCACAGCTGCAGAAAAGCCTGCTGATGCTGTAAAGAGAATCTATTGACTACTCTAGACATAACAATTATCTCTGCAATTTGTGTCTGATGCATGGGGACATAAACAATAGGCACACCTTTATCAGCAGAGACAGACTGCACGTTCATTTACACCTACACCTTGTAATAGAGCAGTAAATAAAGTGCTTTGTGTTTTTCACTGGCAGAACATCAGCATACCGATATTGTCACTGCATTGCACATGCAGGGAGTCATTTATTTAGGGGATACGGAGGAGAAAACAGCTCTGCATTTCAAAGTAGTAACATTCCCTCAAAGCTTAAATAACACTTGGACCATTAATAAAAACATTAAATTTAGAAGCGCTAAAGAATACCCTATCCCTTTTTGAAAGAAAATATAGAACAACGTTAGGGAAAACACGTAAAGAATTCCAATCACAAGCCCTGCAATAAAAGAAACAAAAAAAGGAAAAGCAATAGTACTAAATCAACAATTAAGAATAAAAACGATTAATGCCAAATAGCAGTTTTGCAAATATATATATTCACATTTCATCACAATACTTCAAAAAGAAAGATGGAAAAAATCATATAACCATGCAAACTTAATATAGACCATTACACTGCCCTCAGGACTACTCACTGTACATGAATTGCGCAATTAATTTCAGCCAAAACAAATGAAATGCTAAATTCTCTGCTTGAACATGTCTAACTACCCTGCAAGGGAAGAGATTTTGTGAATACAATTGATACATGAAACCCGTAAAACTAAAACACA
Source organism: Calotriton arnoldi (assembly GCA_963921515.1). Classification (NCBI taxonomy): domain Eukaryota; kingdom Metazoa; phylum Chordata; class Amphibia; order Caudata; family Salamandridae; genus Calotriton; species Calotriton arnoldi. Next base: position 95,410 of record CAWUFW010007685.1, read on the forward strand.
TTTTCTACATTTTGCGTTCATTTATGGAAAAATACATTATTAACAAATAGGCGGATCAAAATAATCTGTTACTCGTACCCAGCTTTCTCCCTAAGTCATTAAAAAGTGTTTTTACTGTTGCAACAATAGCCAGTTCGTATGAAATCCTTGGCGCAGTGAGCCACAGCGGGTTAAATGAACAGCAAGGCCTAACATGCTCTTCAAAGAATTATACTATGGTCCCAAGAAATAAAAATGCAAGAATTAAGGACAAAAAAATCTTACAATAATAAGTGTGAGAAAGTGGTTTATTAGTTGGGGTGGACTGAGGTCCACCACAAGTAATAAAGGCACTATCTTGTTAGATCCAATAAAAAGCTTCAGTAATTTAAGCTTGAGCTCAACCCTTGATAGCTATAGCACAGAACACACAGGCGTAACTTAGAGAAAATATGTAAACCATTTAGTAGTACTAAAACAGTTAAAAAGTCAAAATCGCAACCCAATAAAAATCCCACTCCACTTAATAAAAATAGAAAATAATTTAATGAGCAAAATTATACCAAAACGACAAAAATCCAGTAAAGGGGACCAGATATATGAATGTTTAAAGATTTCAGTAAAAATAGTGCCATAAAGCGCCATGCGCCAATGGCAGCCAATGTTCGTGGTATACCGGGACTCAGGTGTGATTTCAGTCTGACTACTATGGAGTGCAGGTCAGATACACCAACCACCAACCAGGCAAAATCCTTCTCTGGGGCAAGCAGCAGACTGTGTCTGAGAAGGAGTCCACAATGTCAGATAGGCATTAGACAAGGTCCCAGTCAAGCTGCTGGTTGAGGCTGTCGAAGCTCTGAGCAGGAAAATTTGAATTTTGCACCCAGGGAAGTCATCCTGCTGGTTGGATGCGTTTAGTGCCTTCGTCCGGTCAAGACTTTTACCTTCAGACTTATTCAGAGCTCAGGATCCTTCAGCGGGGCAAGGCTACAGGCTGCGGCTGTCGTGGGCTCCATGAGGGCGGATACCTTCTCTACAAGGTCCTGCTAAAATAGGTTTGCTGCTAGAGAGAAGCTCTGAGCAAGAAAACCTATTTTTTCAATCCAGCAGATTTGTGACTTGGGAGGATTAGCTTGGCTGGTTCATCCCTGTCTTACGGAGGTCTTGAAATCCGAAATTTGAATTTTTAAGTCACAGGTTTTTAGAGGTGATAGGAGAAGTCCAGTTAGACATAGTTAAGAGTCCCGGGACTTTGGGAACAGCAACTGGTGGGGGGTGGGGGTGCAATGTTGATTCCGAAAGAAGCCACCAGCAAGGTACAGGTCAGGTCCAATTGGTTCTTGTCCAATAGGCACTTTATGGATAAGGCCCCTTGAAGCCCTGTAGCTAACATAGGAGATCAGCCCAATGACTCTTTTTTTTGTTAATTCTTTTTATTAAATAACATCAAAATTACAGCATGACATTTGCCACAGCACTTCTACTGGGACAGTGATTGGATTACATATAGTCTGCAGAAGCAGACTGGTGCTTAATAACACATCTTGCAATCTCTCAATTACGAAATCAGCACTAGAGTCCCAAATCCAATTTACAGTTGCGGACCCCCATCTCAAACCCGGGGGTACATAACTTCGGTGAACTAAAACAACAAGCGGGGTACTGGGGGTTGGGTTGAGGGAGGGGGGAGCTCTGGCCTCTTGACATGGCATGTTATTAGGGTATCTGTTCACACCCCGCCTAAGCGCGCACAAATTCATATCCACATGACAACGCCCCATTAAGTAAATTGGAGGAGCCCACTCTGGTCCTGGGGGTGGGAAAGAAGATAGCTCTGCAGCGGCCCCCAGATGTCGCTAGGTCGAGCCTGTACAGACATCGCTCCCAGAAGTCTGCCAATTGGCGATGGCAGAGCGCCGCATCCTTGAGCCAATTAGCTGATCTCGGGCTTCTATAGCATCCCCAACACATCGCAATGCACCATTTGGCCAGCAATAGGAGCATAGCCGCTAATTTCCTGACTGTCGCTGGCACTTCATACACGTATCCCAGCAGTGCTGTCAGGGGGGAGCACTCCTCTCGCACTCTAGCGTAGCCTCCAGTGCGTCAAATATATTCCTCCAGTACTGTGCAATTTCCAGACAAGTCCAGGCCAGATGCACGAATGTCGCATCCTGAGCCCGGCACCTCACACAGCTCGCGTCCCCACTCAATCCTGCTCTATGCAGTCATTCGGGGGACCTGTACAGTCTGTGTAGAAATTTAAAGTGAATTAGCCTCAACCTATAGTTGGGAGACCACGCCCTGGCCTGCGCGCAGCAGTATACCCATTTATCCTCATCTATGGGAGTACCCAATATTTCTTCCCAACCCCGCCGTGCCGGGGGGATGCAGAAAGGCACTGTGCGCTGCATGCCTGTATAAAGGTGGAGAATTAAGTTACGTGGTGATGGGTTACCTAGGAAGTCTTCCACAACCTGAAACGTTGGGGGCGCTATCGGGAACGAAGCGAAGTGCTCACGCAGCACCACATGGAGCTGATAGAACATCATTTTATCAAATAGACCTGTGGTGTGTTCCGCAAGTGCCCTCTTAGCTAATATAAATTCTCCATCTGGGAACGGTTCTTCCATAGTGCTTAGATGTAGCTTCTTCAGTGTCTGACATTCCCTGTGTCTTCCGAAAATGGCAACACCGGGTGCCTCAGAAATGGCACAGAGGGCGCAAATACCTTCTCTATCTGTGCCCTGCGGCTCAGCTCTCGCCATGCCCAGACCGTGCAGCCAACTGTATTCACTGTCGATCGCGGCATAGCCTGCTGTCTGTAAAGGACCATGTTTAGTGGCATCGGGGCGGCATAGTCATGCTCCTGCACCGTGTGTGCCATAAATTGGGTCGGCTAAAGCCAATAATACCAAAACTGAGCTTGCGACCAGCTGAAGTAGACTCTTGGAGTCAACTTCTTCATCCTGAGTGCAAGTGGGAGCAGGTGCAGTCCTTCAGGTCTCAAACAGGTCTCAAACAGCAGTTTCAGTCCTTCTTCTGTTCCTCCACAGGTCCAGAGTGTTCTGAAGATGGTCTCTTGGGGTGGCACATTTATCCCTGGCACTAGCTTGTGGGTTGGGGGGTGACACCTGCTCCCTCCCTAATCAATAGGGCAAATATTCCCAGGGCTAACTGTATCCACATTTGCAGGAGTTCCTGTGTGCTATACTGCAAACAATCCCACAGTGCTCCTCACTCACTATATCCAAGATGGAGAAATCCTTCTTCCCTTGTGCAGCACCTGTGTGCCCACCCAGGGGTGTGGCCAGGGTAATCAACAGGCCTTACTCTGTCATCAGTCCAAATTAGGGGACAGCTCTCCCCCCACTGCTTTTGGTGTCTGCCTGACTGGGAAGACAAAGGAAGGGTCCTGTCCAAGAGTAATCTGACATCTGCTTGTGACAGGGGATGCCCCTTTAAAGTAAATTAAGTTCCTGGGCATAGCCCAACTGGTGTTCCTGGCAAAGAAACAAAAACAACTCCCAACACCCAGGCCGTTGTCTCTGATCTGGGAGCAGTTTTCACACCTCATGTCACAACTACCCCTGCTTGCCTTTGTGATAAAAGGCCATCTTCCCTTCTGCTTTGCATGCCACGGGCTTTCATTTATGCTATGCATGCTTTTCCCATTCCTCGCATAACTCTAGTGCTGTAGACATATGCTGATAACATGTCTCCTTTCTAATTGCTGCAGACGTGCTCTTAACATGTCTCCTTTCTCTTGTGCTGTTAGACATGCACTGCTGAACATGTCTTTGTTCATCCAGCAGGAGCCCTGTACTCCTACCAACTTGTGTTTCCAACATGTTTCCCTCTTTCCAGCATGCACCTTCCACGCTCTACTTCTCAACATGCGTGACTAACATGATTTGTCTTCCACCTGTATTTTGTGCTCATCGTTGGTAATCATGTGCCACTGTACCGGGTGTTTTTGGCAAGGTTAAGACATTTTTATGTGGAGCCCTGTTTACTGTAACATCTAGACCGCTAGCCTGTGTCCTCGCGTTCTGGCTTCTTTCTCCCTTGCATGGAATTTGCAGCCACAAGTTCTCCCGAGCGGTTATTCAAGTCTCAGGCGCCATTTTGGATCGGGCATGCCTATATTAGACGCCCGATCCCAGAAGCGGGTGGCAGTTAATGATACAGCGGACTCAAAGGAACAACAAGCGGTTTCGGCAAGCAGTCCGCACAGAGTGTAGCATCTCTCTTCATCCCAGAATTACTGAAGTTGTGGTGGTGCTCTGGCTGTTATGTACCAATCAGGCGATCCAGACTACACAACACCGGTACGGCTATATGTACCCACCATAAGACGAGACCCCCTTAATTCTGGAGTAAGTGACTGGTGCTGATTCAAATGTTATAACCAATGTGAGGATTCTATGATGAAAAAGAAACATTATTGAAAATACGTCATTCAGATACTTATTGGGGCAATGTACTGAGTTGTGAAAGTAGTGCATAAGAAAAAGCATTTGTTTTGGAATTGACCCAAGGACTCTCAGTTAATGCTGGACATAGCATAGAAACAACTATATAAGCTCCTGGTCAAGAGTCACTGCAATCCGCAAATCACAACCTATCATTTTTTTACAGTACTCCTGCCCCACAGTATCTCTCCTAAACCCTTCACCCTTGTGGCCACTCCAAACCTCTGTAACATCTAAAATCAGAGTTGGTGCTGCTGGAAGGTGGGCTCTGCGAGGGTATTGCTCTCAAGGAACCCGGGTCTTGATACCTCATCAGGGCTATTCACCAGCTGGTTGACAGTTGGAGACCAATCCAAAATTACCCCAGATGCTTCGGGTAATTAAAAGGTAACTCTCTAAAAGTCCCTTTTTCTTAATATTTAATAAGAACCTGACTTCAGAATTGAGTTGGGCTTTTACTAATTATTAACATCAATTGTTTAATCATGTGTCTAGCTGTTCCCTACCCGGAGATAGCAGAATTAGCATTTAATATTGCTCTCCAGTGTATCTCTGCAGACCAGCTAGCCTTTCTACAGTGAAAATAGCCTTTAGATGCTAGTCATTGTAAGGAATGTTAACTGTAAATATCTAGCTGTCCTATTTTTAAATACAACACACATTGCCTTGTGGCCTACAAGGCCTGCATAGGGGTGGCGTATTATTATTTACACAGACAGTTTTCTTCTGTTAAAAAGGGTATTGTGACAGGTCAGCTACAGTTTTAAAGCTGCAGCAGCTAGGCTACAGTTGTAGGGCTGGAGTTCTGTTTGTCTTGTCACATTAGTGGATGGCAGAGTAGTGCCATAGTCCATAGATGGCCTTTAACTTTCCATGCCATGAGTGTATGCTGAGACACCATATACTAGGGTGTTATAGAAAAGTTAAATAGGCCAATGAGGAGTAAGTCAATCTGGACACACTCACTTTAGGGGTCAAAGCACATGCACTGGTGCCTGGTTAGCAGCGTTCCAGGGCCCAAGTAAAAAAACAGCAGGATCACTTCACAAAAAATGGGCGTGTTCACACCAAAAAGAGGCACTTTCTCACAATAAGTAAAAAGTGAAGAAACGCTTAATAGAAATAGAGTAAGAACTAATGAGGCAGTTAGAGTTAAAAGATGTTCTACAATGGCAATCAAAGTTAAAATGATTAGACATCCCATTCAATGTGACCAAATTTCTTAGAGATAACAACATATGGACCCACAAGTGTGAATGGACTATAACGCAGTTTTTTCATTCCTATTTTTATGGGGCAAAAACATTATCTTCCATATCATTACACGTTATAGCTGAGGCAATACAAAGTAGGCTATAGCTAAATAATATTATAAGTGATGGGACCACTGATCATTATCGCCTGACCCTCAGGATTAGTTAAGTCTGCCCCATCCCAGCTCTCCCCAGATTGAATACCATTATTTCCCCTAAACCTGTTTAAACCTTCCGTAACCTTGTCAGAATTATTCAGGTTTGCATACTTGTATATGTCCAGTATCTCCTGTTTCCATAAACTAGGATGCATTGAGCTCTTCCAAAGTGGGCTACTTGCAAGTGTCCAAATAGCTAGAAATGTAAACAAACTTCTGGCAGATCTATTAAATCCCATCATTGTTAAAACAGTGTCAAATATAATCTGATGGCATGTTGCTGTGCTGACCCTGTTAAGCTCTTATTCCTTGAATGTTTTATTGTTGAGCAAGCAGTAAACGTGAAGCCTGTCAGCTTCTTGTGATCTACATCTAGGAAACTGCCTTGACTGTTCCCAGACCATTTAGTCACCTTGGCTGGAGTTATATAGAAATTGAACAAGTTCTCATAGTGCTGAATTCTATATTTAGCAGTTCTAGTCGCTGTGTCTCTCATATCAACAGAGTGGATCACCATTTCTGAGGTAATCTCTTTACCCAGCCAATCTGACCCCTTTTCCATCTACCTGGGTATTTGATCTTCTCCTGCTTTAATAAAAATTTGATAATACTCATAAATTTGTAAGTGGATCTTTCTCTACCAGCGTTACACATTACTATAGTAAATCATCAGACACCAAATCCTTGTACCTCTTATTTCAATTTACCTGTATTGGTAGGTATCTATAAAACTCATTATGGAGGGATGTTGAACTCAGTCTAAATCTGTTGGAACATTTTCAATAATCCTTCTGATGTAGTTGTTGTACATTAGCCCATTGTGACATACAAGGAGTCTGGATACTACCAATGGAATCTGGGACCTTTAAAATACTGCACAATATCCTTCCACGCAATGCCCCAGCCCAGGAAAAACTTATATCGGATGGTATAAGGATGATGCTTGGGATAAGAGTACCTTAAAAAAGGTAAATTGGTTGTTTTACCCATTATAGCCTCCACAAATACAGGAGAGCTCTCCCAATCTTTAATCATTTTCTTTAGCCTCGTAGACATTGCATCCCAATGGTTGAACAGCCTATTGGAGAGAGCCCATTCCCCCTCCCGTCACTGTCAATTGTAGATAAATTAGCGATCTTCATGGCTACAACGTCTCCATATAAAGGACGTAATAGCTGCATCTATTTTCTTGAAAATATCTGGTGAAAGATAAATCAGTAGAGCCCTAAACAAATACCAAAGTTTGGGCAGAAAGGTAACTTTAATATCAGCCATTCCTAGAATAGAAATGGGTAGCTCATGTTACTTATTTAGTAACAGAGACAGCTCTCTGAGAATTTTCTTATTATTAGCCTCTTTTAGAGCCTTATAACTGGGTGTGAGTCTAATGCCCAGATAAGTCAGGCTATTCACTATATATGCTACATGAGTATTGTGAGGCCCTATATTTAATATATCTGTCATTTTGGAGTATCGCTTTGTTGGAAATGGCCCTTTTTGCAGGGAAACCCAAACATTTTGCCTTCCTCCTCCTACTTTTTGCTGAATTTGTTATGACTGTCAGCACTTTACCACTGCTAACTAGTGCTCATTTTTCACTACTGCAAGGCATATATCTCCCATAGGATAACATTGGGATTACCTCATGACATTTTCTGAGTGTTACTTCCAAATGCGAAAAATATAATTGATTCAAGTTTGGTGTCCCTCGAATCCTAATTTAAAATCTTAACTTAGGGAAGCAGCGATTACATCGCATTCGGTACAACGCATGCGATTACAATGCGGTTGTTACAACGCTAACCATTCAACGCAAGTTGTTTCTACGACTTTCTGTAGGGTGCGCTCTAAACTAAGGAATAGTGCAATTTGCTATTCCAGCACCTTCCCTACTGTTGCGCACGCTGGAGTTGGAATAGTAAATTATACTATTCCTAAGTCCAGCGCGCCCCCTACAGCAAGTAGTAGAAATGACTTGCGATGTAATGGTATGCGTTGTAACAACGCGGTCGTTGTAACGACGAATTGTAATCGCATGCGTTGTACTGCATGTGATGTAACATCGCATATTCCTTAACTTATGGTGAAGTCGGGTTTTAAATTACAATTCTGAAACTGCCACTTTTAGAAAGTCGGAATTTTCTTGCCTTAGCCATTTGGTGCCTGCAGCTTGTCTCTGGTCACATGACTGAGTGTAGTTGGCAGTTGGGCTTTGTGCATTCTTCCTAGACAGCCACACAAAGGGAGCTTAGCTGTGACTTAATGGGCCATCACTGGCAGGATGGGAGGGAGAAGCTGGGCCCAGCCTAACTTACACCTGAATAGAATGTCTCCACACAAAGGCGCTTAGGTGGCAGATCTTTCTGTCTGCTGGCGGCTAAAATGTGGAATCTTCTTCCCCTAGATTTGAGGATGCAGCCATCTGAACGGCTGCTCATAGGGATTTAAAAACATGGTTCTTCAGGCAATTCACAAGCATGGAATGATAATGGTCTGTGTGCTGTTAATCTCTGCTGAACGGTAAGGAGAAAACCTAGTACGGGGACACTCCAGTAGGAGTGACCAGGCACTTTATAAACTACTAACATAACAAAGGGCTGCATACTCTCTGTAGTTAGCCTGGAGCCAGGGCAGGGAAGGCAGAGCACCTGTTTACTTCAAAAGCATGTCTTTAGAAGTATCACACACTTCAAAGGGACCACTGGGTATAAAGACTGGACCTCAGACACCACCACTTCAATAACTTCTGGACCTGTGTATACTCTACCAGGAAGAAGGACTGCTGTGCTGCTGAATGACTGCCACTCAGCTGTACTGCAATCTGCTGGACTCCTGCTTTGCTGTGCAGATCTGCTGCCTGCTGCCCTCTTGCCTGGTTGAGAGGGAGTGTACTTGCCTCTCTTGAACCCAAAACCCAGAGTAACTAAAAGGTCTAGCTGACTGGCCTTCTGATCTGAAGCCTCAGGGACATAACATCTGTACCTACTTGCATCTGCACCTGGACTCTGCCATCTGTGAGTCTACCCTGCCAAGTGGTGCTACTGTCATGTGTTTTAGGATAGTCCCATCGATGTACACCCCATCTTTACAACATACATTGTCCCATCCACACGACAATAACGATTCTAAACAGGTGACCTTTTACCTTATAGCTTGCTCCTGTCTCTTCGACACCAGGCTCTTAGTCTTCTATCAGAATCCCTGTATCTGACGTACATAAACATGTCCCCAGGCACGACAGATTTATTCTGCATAAGGGTCAGCACTTTTTTTCCATTCTTGGCCAACAGCCAGCTGTGCATGATCATACTTTTTTAGAAAAGCATCGGGGATTGTTTTCAAAACATCCATGGTTGTTTTAAAAACATATCGATTCTAGAAAAAACCCTGGAGTGACCACTTTAGTATAAAAGACCTTCACTCCCCCTTTCAAATTAGAGGAGAATTCCTTCCTAGCTGAGACGGGGGTCCTGCATGCCGAATCTTTGACACACAGTGGTCTGACATCCCTTGCGGGCTGTCATCCTCGACGTAGAGACGGGGTCCTTCGTTCTAAACCATCAGGTGAGGGGCTGGTTCTTCCCTGGAGGTTTCTTTGCTTCAGATACACATAGCTATACGCATATACACCTACACATCTAGGTTAGGCTAGGTACATTTTAGCAAATTACTTAGGGCGCGCATTTTTAGGAATATGCAAGTGCTACTCTTTTTATTTGAACTGTTTCTGTTCATCTTATTAACACTATGGTAGAAATGTATCTACCATTCACCATATTGGTACCAGCAATCTCTTTTGTATGCTTCTGTCTCCTGATTATCGCAGCACATATGTTTTACACAAGATTGTCGCTGGACCAATAAATAATTATTTAAACGTCCTGATTGCCAACCTGTGTATTTTCTGAGAGAAAGCATGCATGAGTGTCTGAGCGAAACGTACTGTACTGTTTTCCATGATCCCTGAGGATATCAGGGGTGTCATGTTCAGTAGTCGCCAGAAACTACCTACACCACTGTAGAATACAGGGGCATGGTATTGGCACTGTAGAGCTAGCTGGTCTAATGGCTGACATATCCTGTGGGGGTGTCCGAAAGCAGTTGGGACACCAAGCCCTCAGTTTAGATCATCCAAAACACGCAGGTCCTGGGGGACTCCTAGGAACTACACGACATGGCGCCCAGCGTTGGTTTGGTTCTTATATAAACAGTGAAAATCTGAGTAGTTCAGTTGTGCTTTCACAGAAAGCCCTACTCACACCTTTTCAGAGACATCTGAAGTGGGGAGGGAATCCACCTCAGCTGAGCAGATATACTCTGTGTATTGGCTGAAGGTTTAGCAAGCTTGTAAGGATAAAAAGTTCCCACATTGTGCAAACCATACCTCTAAAACTTACTCTTCTCTTTTAAAAATGACTGAGCACGCAAGTAGCTCAGGGGAAGACGAAGCTGTGAACGCTCTTAACAACACAGAAAACTGCAGACATGCGGTTACTATGAAATTGTTAGAACACGGCGTACCAGCAACTGGTGGCTGTGTTACCTTCGTGATGGAGGCACACGAGGTGTTCGGATCAGAGGTATTCTATTCTTGGGTTCGGTTCCCACCTGCAGATCCAGTGACCAAATTGTTCCACACATACATTGTAGTTGAACCACCAGATGAATACATTCCATACGAAGACATTGAAGTCCCGTTAACTTACCAGCAGCATAAAAGCTGGTTCAAAGGCGCCCTCCCACACACGACATCTGTCGTGAGACTCGGTCCGCTCAGCATAGAAGGAGCAACCTGGCCGGTCTTAGTGACATACATTCCACATCCCGAGATAGATAGGCTATCAGTGGATGAAGTACGTAAAATATACAAAGACATAGTCAGGCTATACAGAAACATTGTCCAGTTTGTCATGCGAACATTGACAGTCCAACCTGCGAGAAATGCTCTAGCTGGTCCACATGAGACCACACCTACAATTAACCCACAGACACTGAAATCAGTAATAGGGACAATTCCTTCCAAACAGGAGCAAATTCCGTTCTGGATAGCCCAATAAATTGCACAGCTGTAAACAGTATTTCCCCATACAGGTCCGCAGGAAAAACATAGAATGCTAACTATTTGCTTGCCATTGTGGATGGTTCCCTCGATTGAGGATTGTACCACTTGGGGAACAATCTTTGTTGCCGTTTATGTCAGAATACATGGTACTCCTTCCTTAGCAGTAGTTCCAGAAGTATTGAAACAAATACAGAATGAGTACAGGGCAGGATCTGCCATGGACTTGGGAATGAAATTGTTGGGTGATTTTGCCCAAGTCTCAGCAATAATGCTGAGTAATATAAAGGGGGAGGCAGCAGCAGTGGCCATACACAGCTGCCTAAGGGAAAGAGCACCTAGAAATAGGGAGCGAGACTTACCAAAAATTATCGAAGAAACTTACACTGAATTAGGTAGAGATAATTTGGGAACCAAAGCAGGGACGCCGCAAATGGCGGGTAGTCCCAACAAAGATAACTCAAAGCAAGCACCCACTTCTTCTAAAAAGAAATGGGAAAACAAAAATTCTAAATATAATAATTCGGAAAAGAATTCACAATCAAGGGGTGGGTCTCCCCAACGGGAGTCCTCTGAAGAAGTACAACCTTAGGAATCGTGATAACATTAAAAAACCTGATAGGTATCAGGACACAGATACACGTTCCTTTTGTTCCTTCCAGGGTTCATCAAAAAACTCGGAGAGGGACAGCCGATCAGAACAAAAGACTGAAGATCGACCAAAGACAAAAAGGGAAACACATCACACTTCAGATTACATTATCAAACAGGAAGAGCAACATAAAGCAAAACCTCAATTCAAAAAGAAGAAAGTAGCTGGCCTAAAAATTAGAAATGCCCAAGTTACTGAGGACTCAGCTTCTGAATGGGGAATGTGCTCTGACGATGCTAGACAGCATGGCAGAAGTAACAATAGCTCGCCAGAACCTGAAGGATTTTCTGGTGAGATCAGTATTGAATGAACACATCTTGGTGGAAACACCTGATACGAGAGTTAGTGTACCGCATAGATTGTATGAAAGTACGCTCCAAATAGAGGGGGACATCTCAAGGAAGGTTAAAGGTCTCTTTTGGGAGAACTTAACATATGGATATGACAGGGAGAAAGGGATTGGCTGCCTAAGTTTGTGATGGATTGCCCAAAGGGGGAAAGCGTAATTTTGCCTGCTTTCTCCGACCTCGTTCCAGAATTTTTAAAACATTCATACGCACAGGAGTGGGCGCTAGTGCTAGTTCCGCCATTATACCGCAACCATGTAGGGTGGGACGTGGAGTCTACACACCACAAAATCCCATTAAAATCTACTCCAATTCCACAGAGACAGTCCCCTATAAAAAATGATGCAAAAAGACAGGTCAAAGAAATCTTAGACCAACTCGAATACCAAGGTGTGATTGAGACTTGCACCTCCCCGATGAATAATCCTTTGTTTCCAGCTATGAAACCTGACAATACATATCGTCTAGTTTTAGATTACCGACATTTAAACACATGCACGCGAACATTTGCAGTTCAAAATGCACACAGTGCCGCATTAATGAATAACATTGTGCGGAAGAAATACAAAACAACATTAGATATCTCTAATGGATTCTTCTGCCAAAATATAGCTCCGGAAAGCAGACATTTGACAGCATTTTCTGCGATCGGCACTCGGCAAAATTTTTGTTGTTTGCCTCAAGGGTATAAGAACAGTCCGGTGCTATTCTCGGCAAGTGTGTCAGAATTATTACAAACATGTGACGAGGAGGCTGTGTCCTATGTAGATGACATCTATTTGACGGACGATGAATTACTTGAACACTTGAGCAGGGTGAACAACATAATTGTGGGATTCGCCAATTTGGGCTCCAAATTTAATTTAAAAAAATACAAAATTGCCCATCTTAATGTCCTATTTTTGGGATATGAACTGTCAAGTGAAGGCAAGAGCCTGGAAGCCAACTTTTTAGAAAGGTGCGCACTGCTCCAACCTCCTAAGACTCTAAAAGGTTTGCAATCCATCTTAGGATTTCTGAATTTTGGTGGAACATACATTCTAGATTACGCAGAAACAGTAAAACCTTTCTACGATTTAATCAGACCTGATTTCACACCACATCAGTGGACACAGCAACACACAGATACTCTCCGTTCAGTTCAGGGTGCATGCAAATCACATTTATACACAAATGCTGAAATGCGATTTGCAACAACAGAAAGAATACTGTATGCAGTACAGACTGCTGTAGTGAGAGAAAGAGCACTAGCACAGGGGAAACACATTATCGTTGTAACCCCGGTACCAACTTTAGGAGCTGTTACCAAAGCGAGCATTCCAAATGCGAAAGCATTACAACCACGATGGATACAATGGGCTAATTCTCTCACTGCAACAGATGTAGATTACAGATATGATTCTACACTAAAAACACAAGCTTTCCTGCAGTACAAACAAGAACACCCTCTCCCGAATGAAATCTTGCCCCTAGAGAAATATGAATACATCATTTACACTGATGGATCTGCTCAGCCTGCCATAGGAAGTAAACAGCAATATAGCGCTGCATGTACTATAGTAAACGGTCGCATGTGGGATGGTAGGTTCCAACCCAGCAATAAGACTAAACATTCTCTAGGATATTGTACAGCGCAATTGGTAGAGCTGAAAGCCCTGATATTGGCACTACAGTACACGGATCAGGAATTTCCCACACTGATAGTATGCGATTCGTTTTACTGTGTACAGTCTTACAATTAATATCTTCATTACTGGGGCCAGAATGGGTTTAGAGATTCCAAGGGTTGCACAATTAAACATAAATTATTATGGGAACAAGTGGCAAAGCTGAAAGCATGCCTGCCATGGGCTCAAGTTATTCACACATTGAGTCACCAGCGTGTGGGCATACACGTTGAAGGGAATTCACTGGCTGATGAAGCCGCCAAGGCGATAGTGCGAACTGCTGCCGTTGCTGCAATCACTGGTTCTAGCACGAGGATAGACAGAGACATACTGATAGCTGTCAACAACTCTAAGAACAGCTCTGCCGCTCCAAAAGGCCGCTCCAAAAGGCTTTCCACTCAAATATTCCTGCATAACACACCGTATGCTCAAATTCCAGAAGTGGGGGATAGAGTTATACCAAACACTGATCGCAGATTAGGTTTAATTCTAGCTGCACACGAGGGTCTGGGCTCTGCACACGCAGGAGTCACTGCTACAGTTTCGTTACTGAAGCAGCGATTCTGGTGGCCTAGTTGTCTAAACAAACAAAGGCTTATGTCCTAAAGTGTAACATCTGTCAGCAGATGAAAGGTTCCACCGTAGCACGGCAACCACAAACACCATTACTCATTTCAGACAGACCTCTCGCTTGTGTCTACTTGGATCACTGTGGCCCCTTGAATTTAGACAGGGCTTACAAGTACGTCTTGATGGCAGTGGATTCATGCTCTAGATTTCTATGGTTTTGGCCTCAGCGCTCGACTGATGCTCGAACTGTTATAAAGGATTTGCGAGTCTTCATCGGAACATACGCAATTAGCACATTACATTCCGACCGTGGCCCTGCACTTAGCTCTCAGGCTTACAAGGAAGCCATGGAAAATATGGGCATGGCCTTGCAGTACTCCTCCCCCTATCATCCCAAGGGAAATTCAGTAGTGGAGAGGAAAAACCGGGACCTAAAGCAATCCTTAACAGCAAGGGTATTAGGTGCGGGTGGTAGTTGTGTCAATCACCTATACGGGGTCCAGAGGGCACTGAACAATATGCCAAGAAAATTCTTGGGAGGACGTACCCCCTATGAGATCCTGTTTGGGACAAGAATGTGGGTACCTGACCTCGATTGTGCCAGCACAGTGGCGGATGTGAAACCATTTGAATTGAATGATCGTTTGGCTGTTTTACAGGAACTCAATGAATTTGGGGCATTACAAAGCAACATCCAAGTAAAACGCACCGCCACTGGGGAAGTGAAGCCAGTTCTGGCAAGACCTGTCTGGGTCCCAAAGGTTGGGGACCTGGTCAGAGAAAAGATTGTGGACAAGAAGGAGTTTGGGCCATCCTACAGAACACCTGTACCTGTCCTGGCGGTTCAAGGAAGGAGAACAGTACTTCTCCCGCCTCTTGCCGGCAAAAAAGAAAAAAGATTTGTCTCCATTGATCTGATCAAGCCACACTATGTGGCTGATTCTCAACAGCAGGCCATGTGGAGACCTGAATAGCTGCAGATCTCCTCTCGCTACTATACAGGAAGTTCAGATGGAAAGACTAATAACGTTTCAAGACTCCTCTGGCCAAGACGCCGGAGTAGCCAATAATGGAGTACAAATTACATCTGGTGAAACCCCGAAACTGGTCCTAGGATGCTTGTTTCCAGTCCAGGGAGGACCCGGCCTGGCAGTTCGGGCTGGACTGTTCCCATTGGGCGCAGGATCAAGACTGATTTGCATATGGCTGGGTTCAAACTGAAATGGCATGGGGAGCAAAAAAACAATGGATTTAGGCCCAGATCTCTGTACTGGAGTGAATGTATGACATTGTTCTGCATTCTGTCCATCAACTGTTCTTTTTTGCAATTACATCTGTTGAAACAGAACAACACCAAAATGCTACTGAAACGCAAATTGCGATTAGGCCCAACAATTAACTTTACATCAACGTGCCTTCACAAGAATCAACTGCCAGTTCTACAAACACTGCTGAGCTCCCAAGAATAGATCGAACTGCGTCTGGCTACTTCATCAACTTCAATGACTTTATTCAGATCCAAGTGAACCTGAGCACACAACACCCATTTCTAAGAAAGAACAATTTTGACAATTCTATCTCTGGCTGAAAAAGACTTACCTTGTGTCCCCTCAGTTGCATCTTTGGTTTGCATTAGGGATCCTGTTCCTGTTAATTTGGATTGGTATAAAAACTGTCTTTTTCCTGCTACTGAATGGACATTACCTCCCACAATGCTCTGCAGTCCAGCCTGTGAACTTGGTCTTGAAACCACATACGTCATCATACCATGAACAAAGAGACTTGTCCGTAGTGAACATTTAGGCAGTTCCAGTACCGGGTGGTGTAGTGTGGGATAGACTTTCATATGATGTATTTGGTCCTACTGAAAATTTGAAAATATCACATGTATTTAAAATTTCAATGAATTATTTCATTACCACGAGTACACTCTCTAAGGATTGGGACATTGAGACTGTTAACACTATGCTTTCAGATCTAGAACAATCAGCTGTATTTTCTTATAGAGAATTGTATGAAGATACACCTGACTACGATAGTATGTATTGTTACCAGCATTATGGTCATCACTTTTTGCATAGAGCGAGTGTTTCACGCACTGTAAACATGTACCATCAATGGGAACATTGCCGGACACCACCAAAAGGTAGTTCTGCCACATTCGCACAGCAATTTGCATACTTTTCAGGGTTTAAAACATCACACCCAATGTCATTCTACTATAAATTGGTACAGACTAATGCAACTGCTAGGAAAATGATGCTGACAAACTCCAAGCTCGTTTACTCAGCACCTTTTATCTCCCAACTGTCTATACAAGGTTTCGACTATTGGAGGGATACCATAGACACAAAGGGGCCGATTCCGATCTCGGTCGGAGGCGCACCCAATACCATTCGGTCGGGAAAAAAGCCATGCGAAAGCCTGTTTCCCGACCGATCCGTACAGCACACCGAACGAGTAAGTACGATGCGCACAACAGCACAGAATCCTGCCGAGCCGTACTCACCCAAACCAGGTCCTGTTCCCCGACCGAGGCGAATCCGGAAACGCCGAATCGAGTCGCACGGAAGGAAAAATGCAGCTCCGTCTGGCCGAACGAGTACGATGCGCTTTCCGTACGCGCCGAACCCGTCGCTACGCACGGCACGTCAAAGCATCCGGGAGAGGCGCACATAAGCTCCGATTCGCGCCACAACACAATCCACGGCTACGAGACGAACACGCCAGCGACGAGGACGAGGCGAAGCGACGAGGACAACGCGAAGCGACGAGGACGACGCGAAGCAACGAGAAGGACGAACGACACGAACCAACCATGAATCCCTTCGTCCCGATCATACCAATATTCTACATTTACTACCGGAACAGGCACGGACGCGTACGGCGCAGAAGGTAGGTCAGACACCAACCACAAAACACATACAACATGTACACGACACATCACACACACACAGAGGGATGCAGAATATACTTACACCAGCAACAGCAGCACCATAGGGGCGTGATGCCCATCACCAATGCCACATATGCACACAGGGGCCTGAATGCACACCACCACCCCTACCCAGGGGGGGCAGGATGCCTACCACCACCCTGAGCCAGGGGGGGCTGGATGCCCACCACTACTACCACCCTCACCCAGGGGGGGCTGGATGCCTACCACCACCCTTAGCCGGGGGGGCTGGATGCCTACCACCACTACCACCCTCACCCAGCAGGGGCTGGATGCCTACCACCACCCTTAGCCAGGGGGGGCTGGATGCCTACCACTACTACCACCCTCACCCAGGGGGGGCTGGATGCCTACCACCACTACCACCCTCACCCAGGGGGGCTGGATGCCTACCACCACCCTTAGCCAGGGGGGCTGGATGCCTACCACTACTACCACCCTCACCCAGGGGGGCTGGATGCCTACCACTACTACCACCCTCAGCCAGGGGGGCTGGATGCCTACCACCACCCTTAGCCAGGGGGGCTGGATGCCTACCACTACTACCACCCTCACCCAGGGGGCTGGATGCCTACCACTACTACCACCCTCAGCCAGGGGGGCTGGATGCCTACCACTACTACCACCCACACCCAGGGGGCTGGATGCCTACCACTACTACCACCCTCAGCCAGGGGGGCTGGATGCCAACCACTACTACCACCCCCACTCATAGGATGGACAATGCATGACACAACCAGCACACCACAACCTAGGGAATGCAAGAAGAAGACATCCCCCAACACCATGACAAGCGTGTGTAGACTGTGTCAAATGCCTACAACACCGAACATGACTTTGAACATACAATGTGACCCCCTAGCACATGTGCAACACATATATGTGTGTGGCACCCACAATGCAAGCAGGCCATGACCATTGTGGCAATGGGGTCCAAACCCCCATCACCACAGTGACCAAAAGGTAAGTGTGGGGTCCATAGCTGAAGCACATTTTGAACATTGTGGCAATGGGGTCCAAACCCCCATCATCACAGTGACCAAAATGTAAGTGTGGGGTCCATAGCTGAAGCACATTTTGAACATTGTGGCAATGGGGTCCAAACCCCCATCATCACAGTGACCAAAATGTAAGTGTGGGGTCCATAGCTGAAGCACATTTTGAACATTGTGGCAATGGGATCTAAACCCCCATCACCACAGTGACCAAAAGGTAAGTGTGGGGTCCATAGCTGAAGCACATTTTGAACATTGTGGCAATGGGGTCCAAACCCCCATCATCACAGTGACCAAAATGTAAGTGTGGGGTCCATAGCTGAAGCACATTTTGAACATTGTGGCAATGGGGTCTAAACCCCCATCACCACAGTGACCAAAAGGTAAGTGTGGGGTCCATAGCTGAAGCACATTTTGAACATTGTGGCAATGGGGTCCAAACCCCCATCATCACAGTGACCAAAATGTAAGTGTGGGGTCCATAGCTGAAGCACATTTTGAACATTGTGGCAATGGGGTCTAAACCCCCATCACCACAGTGACCAAAAGGTAAGTGTGGGGTCCATAGCTGAAGCACATTTTGAACATTGTGGCAATGGGGTCCAAACCCCCATCATCACAGTGTCCAAAATGTAAGTGTGGGGTCCATAGCTGAAGCACATTTTGAACATTGTGGCAATGGGGTCTAAACCCCCATCACCACAGTGACCAAAAGGTAAGTGTTGACAAAGAAAGAGGTGCAACTGCCAAACTGCATGGATGATTCCTGGTCACAGAACAACAAACACATCAGTGGCAAAGTAGTGTATGTGTCCCATTGCAACATAAATTGGGGGAGCCAAATACTGCAGTGCAAATAAGACATACCTTTGGCCATGTGCAGACAGACAACACCCATGGGGGCTGACACCGTCAACAATCATCAATGACACAATGACAGAAGTGACCATCAGAATGCAGACCCACATATTTGCACCAATGGGCACACAAATGCAGATACCCTGTGGAGACTGCAGATGTGAGGTGAACAGATACCATACCATGGCAGCAATGGGACACACAAACCATGATCATTGTGCTGACCGATGACCTAGGAGTCCCAGGGACAGCAGGGGAAACCCACCAAACTACATACAGCCAATGGCACACCCAAGATATGCCAATGCAGTGGTGCAGATGCACAAACACAAACAGGCAGACCCACGCTGCACATCATACACAACAGGTGAGGGGGGTGCCAGTGTCCCCAGGCAACCACACAACACATGAGGAGACCTGAATACCAATCATACAGATGTGCATACAGTGCCACACAAAGGTAACTCATGGATCCAAATCCCCTATGTGGGCAAGCAGGCATTGTCAGATGAGAGGGAGCACAAATCACACATGTCACACAGGCACGTAGGGACAGCAACTGACACAGCAAGACACAGACACACCACAGCACCACCCCCAGGGCCCCCACAATGTGGTGACCCTGGGCTGCATTACAATCCTACTGTGATGACAAAGCTAAATGTCGTTCACACTGTGAACCACAGTCATGTGTCCTGAGCAACTAACTACCATCACACCTACACAAGCACAAATCAAACAGCATGGCCAGTAAGCCAAGGCCAACATGGAGGCAGGGGCCTAGCCGGGCAACAACTCTCATCTGCACACACTCAACACCACACCCCTCGACCTCCAACAATGTGCAGCAGTGAAGCACACATGCACTGGTGACATTGCACATGCACCCATGACTATTCCAGGGTGGTGGGTGGGAACCAAGGTGCAGAAACACATCACACATGGCCACTCAACAAGACTCCTGAATGTCTGACACACTGCACACTACGCTGTACATGGACATGACGGCAATACCACACCAACCAATGGGATCCCATCCACAGTCACACACCAATGAAGAAGCCAAGGTCACCCACAAAGAACACACATAGACAACAACCAACATTGCAGCCCGGACCCTGAGGAGTGCCAGCAGTCACACACACAACGTGTCACAATCACTGAAAGATAACACAAACTGGAAATCACATGACAGGGGCAAACAACAAGTGCCAAGGGGAAACCTGACTGTGACCCATCTGCGTCTGCACACAAACTCAGCCCTGACAGCAAACACACCTATGGGTGACACCCTGATGACCAGTAATGTGCCATGCACCCACATCACAGAGAACCCAGGGAGAAGACTTTGGGGGAACATAGGTCAACTCAGCTAGCATCACAAACAGGTACAACACTAGGGATCACAGCATGCACAGCTAAACGGAAGTGAACACACAGACATGCACATACAACACACACCTTGGGCGCAGGCAATGTCACAGGAGTACACACTGCCATGAGGGGACTCCACTCCTGTGTGAGGAAAGCTGTGCCATATGTTGCCTCAGTAGGGCCCCATCATGTCAGCTGAGCACTTGGTCACACAATCAACAATTAGCACCAAATGAGGGCTCCCGTAACATCAGCCTGGTCATGGAAGTGCCAACGGAATCATCAGCACAGATCCAACACACTTGTATAGCAATGTTGCACTGACAACACAGATGAGTCCTTCCCCATTGATGCCCAAACCTGCATGTCCACTGGAGATGGCCACACGGTCAGGGAAGTAGACGAATTGAACAATGGCAGGCACAACAGATGTGCAGGGGTGGAAGCCACAGATGTGAAATAGGCAATCTAAGTAGGAAATCCCATTGCCAAATACTGAACACATGACACCCTCAGATGCTGCTATGGATGACATGGATACACCACAGGATAGGACACATTCCCCCTGGACCACATGGGTTCCTGCACAGTAACACTTCATTATCATGAGACCAAATATCACCATCACTGCAGCAAGGGCATGGTTAGCATCATCAACATCATGTACATCAGAAGCAAAAGCACTAGAGAACAGAAAGTTGCTTTATTCAGCATATGTGGCATTAAAAGTAGAAGTCCGGTAGAAAATAAACAAAGGCCAATGGCCAGTCCATCAACAAAGTCACAAGTGGGTGACAGTGGCAGATGCCACCCTACACATGCCTGCACAAAACCAGGGACAATCCACTAGGAGGGGCAACCGGGGGGTAGGCCAGGCACCGCAGGGACAGGATCAGGGCTCACCAGGAGGAAGCAGGGAAGGGGTGGTGGGTGCTAGAGAGCCACTGACAACTGCAGTGGAGGTGTCTGACATGGTGTGTGCCGGCACAACTGGGGGGCATGACTCAGATGTTGTGGGTGCCGGCACGACTGCAGTGGACCCTGCAGATGGAGTGGACAGGTCCGCCACTGCAGTGCCCAAGTCAGACAGGGTGGTAGTGGACTCCACTGCAGTGCCTACCACAAGGGGAGGAGAATGGGGAACAGGCAAGGTGGGCTGGACAGAGGGGAGGACACCCTCACCACATCAGTGGCACAGACAAGCGCAGCGGGGGTGTGGTGCCGGGAGAGCAAGTGGCAGGGGAGAAGGCCGGATCCTCTTGGGGATGGTATATCTGTGGGTGGGGGAACCTGGGGCAGGGTGTGGTGGGGGCACCTGTGGAGTGGGGGCCTGAGGGATGGAGGAAGGAGACCTGGTGCTTGAGCTGCAGGGCGGCGGCGGGGTCTTGCTCTTACCACTCCGGGGGACTTGCGGGTGGGGGCCTCAGTCTGTCTGAGCCTGGGGGAGGGTGTCCGGGGGCGAGGGGCACTCTGCTCCGTGTGGGGGGCTTCCTCTTCCCCCTGGATGCTGGAGCAGCTGGATCGGAGGGGAAGAGGCCGAGGTCACTGAGGAAGAGGCGCTGGGTCTTTGGGGTTGCAGGTGAGGCAAGGGAGGGTGTTTTGGAGGGAGAGGCAACTGAGGACTGCGCAGTGCCCGTGGATGCGTGTGTGTGTACCAGGGCCCCATCCCCTGTGAGTCTGGTTTCAGTCCCCTGACTGTGCGTGCATGTGCGTTTTGTTTGTGGTGTGTGTGTCTGTGTGCTGGACGTGTGTGTGCTGGTGTGTGCCTGTGCCGGTGTGTGTGTGCTTGGGACGGGTAAGGTGCTGGGGAGTGTGGATGGAGCAGAGGCAGGAGGGGTGAGGGACTGTCTGAGGAGGGACACTGCTGCCGTCAGGGAGGAGTCCATGGACCTATTGCCCCTCTGTAGGTCAGACATGCCCGATGAGATGCCCTCCATGAACGACACCAGCTGAGTCAACAGAGCGGTGTGCGCATGGAGGACACTCAGCATGGCTGTCTGCCCTACATGGAGCTGGCGAAGGAGGTACACAGACTCCTCACTCAGGGCAGCAGGGGACACAGGGGCAGGGGGTGCGGTGCCTGGCCCAAAGGAGACACGCTCCCAAACATGGGAGCCTCCACGGACCTGGGGAATGGGAGCCGATGGGAGGGCGGTGGTGGTGCTGGTGGTGGCGGGGACAGCAACACTAGCTGGGGTGTGGTGGCTGCTGACACCCGCCTCCATAAGGGAGTCATCCTCCGAGTTGCTCTGGTCCTCAGCTGAGGTGGATGGTGCTGAGGACTCCTCGGTGTGGCTCCCCTCGCCCTACGTGCCACTGGGTCCCTCCGACCACTCCTCGGCTGCTGACCCAGTCTGGCTCTCTGGCTCCTCCTGGTCCGTGGAGCTGTCCCCTTCCGTGGCCGTGGAAGTATCTGCAAACAATGGGGAAACAGACAGACATCAGTCACCTGCACCAAACTCACACACCACTGTGAGCACAGCACATTACAGAGCAAGCCCTGGCATCATTAGTTGTACATTGCTAAAAGTGCCCTAACTGAACAGGAGAAGCCAATTGTCAGTCTGATGCCAACCATGGCACTCACATCCCACATGGCCTTGCACCCATCTGTCTGGTGTCTGTTGGATTGCAACACCCCAGTGTGGACACATGCACCAAGTACACAGTAGTTGGACAGTGCAGAGGACACGGTGTGGCATGTGGACATGCACACATCACAGCTCTTGCCACTGAGCCAGTACAGGTTTCCGGATGAAAGGGATGCCCAGAGTCAAATAGGAAATGCATGTGATGCATACCAGCGACAGACACCATGATGCACCCATGTCCTGATAGCCATCGCCACGGTGTGCATGTAGCACATGTCACTCCCCTGCAGGATCACCAATAAGTAGACACATGCCATGGCAGAGGCATGACTGCTAAGTCATACATCACTGTCTCAGTGATGTATGACTTGGCAGCCAGACAACAACACTATGCACTGTGTCACAATAGTAGGTCATGGGGAATGCAAGTCCTGGAGCTGCACAAGTGCACATGTACATCCCCCACACAACACATCATCTTAACCCTCATCTGTCCAGGTCATACCTATTGGACATATGGGAGACCTGTGACACTACCCTCTGAACCTGAGCCCCTCACAATCTGCTGTGAATGGGGAACAGCTGCCTGAACTTCACATTCGCATACCCCAGTCTGCACGGGCAGCTGATCAAACACCTATGTGACACACAAGTATCGTCTCCTATGGTCACGTCTCCAGGGGCATGCTGAGCCCCTACCAAGAAACACCCCAGCAGTCCTGGCAACTAATCCACAGCACACTGACACAGAGGCAGACACCTGAGGGGTCAAATCACTGCGCACAATGTGTCAGCTGATACACGGGAGTGGGAGTACAGAGTGCATTGCATGGCCTGGAGTAGGCATGACTGTCCTGCTCCACATGAATGAGGGATGAGCCCTGGACAGTGGATAGCTGGCTATGTATGTGTGACACACGTAATCTGCACACTCCTGGGGCCCAAACATTGTTCCCACCCGCTGCATGGGCGTGTGCCACATACCCCAGGCACATGTGGTGGCTCAGCACAGCAAGTGGACCGCATATCAAAGCAACACGCAGATTACATGTCCGAACACAGGCGTAGTGTGAACAATGAACCCACCCATGATGCCCACAACAGAGTTAGGGAAACAGATGCTGTCCCCCACCTTTAGTGAAGCAAACTGCAAGGACACAGTCCCAAGTGACACAATTCCCTGAATGTAAGGGCCACACCTGGGTATCAGATGAGCAGTGGGCAGTGCACAATAGAGGGACATGGCTCCTGGACAACATGACTGCTGCACTGTGGCAGTTGAACCAGGCCAGAGGAGGGCACACAGCATGTAATACAGAGTTCACAGTGCAGTCTTTGACTCACCCCCTCCTTGCTGCTGTCTGGCCTTCAGCTGCCCATCCAGGTCTGGAAACACCACCGCCAGGATCTGGAGCATGTGGGGGGTCAGGGTCCGTGTTCCGCCCCTCCTGCGAGGAGGCGACAGCTTCAGCTGGACCCGTGCAATCCTCCGGGTCCAGCCCCGAAGGTCCTGCCACCTCTTCTGGCAGTTGCAGATCCGGCGCTTGTAGACCCCCACGGACCGGACAGCCCGGACGATGTCCTTCCAGATCTCCTGCTTCCGATGGGCATTAACCTGTCAGGATGACAAAGTGAAAAGGCCATTACTACACATGCAACATATCCGTGCATGACACAGTTGTATATACATGTCTCAATCACAGGGGCACATGATGTACACAGGCAGTGCAAAGCTGCCCATGGACAGTTTGCCAGACGTCACTACATGGTATCATTGCATTGGAAGTAAAACCTTGTTCAAATGCACTGTCACTGCACCATACCTGTCCAGTGCATGTCACTACACACTATGGGGGTGACAACTACTCAGTGAGCCTGCTAGCCAGTGGCGTGCAGACTTTCAGCCTTGCTAGTCAGACAATATGCACATTCAGAAAGGCAGTGCACAGAACACTCACCTGCTCCCCTGGTGTCCCATACAGCTTGCTGTACTGTGGAAGTAGGCTGTCCAGCAGGGCCTGGTTCTCCTCAAGGCTGAAGGCTGGGGCTCTCTCCACAGTACGTGCCATTGCAGGGTCCAGAGGGGCAGAGACAGCAGCAGTGCAGTGGCAGATGTCGTCCTGGAGCATGTAGTGCAGGCAAGTGAGCTCTCAGGGGAACAGCCAGCAATATATATGTGCTGGAGAGGCAGATACTGTCCCTTGTGTCCAAAGTGATAGGTCCAAGTCGTTTGCATCGTCTGAATCTGGCCAATCCATGGAATAGCAGCACCAAAACACGCCCACAGCATCCTTCAAATCTTCAACTTCATGACATACATGATTTTGCAACATTGTTGTGGGTGACCAACTGAATTTCCAGCAACCAACTCGTTCGAAATTCGAAAACGCGTCCGT
This sequence comes from Calotriton arnoldi, assembly GCA_963921515.1. NCBI lineage: Eukaryota > Metazoa > Chordata > Amphibia > Caudata > Salamandridae > Calotriton > Calotriton arnoldi. The sequence continues at coordinate 120,740 of CAWUFW010007685.1, forward strand.
TGCCAGGCAAGGCCATTGTCAATGGGTGCGCACCGACGGTCCATTGTGGTACAACGCGTACAGGGGTACAACGCGTACCCGCACACATTGAATGCAATGGGCCGGCCGGGGGCACCGATCGGTCCATTGCGGTACAACGCGTACAGGGGTACAACGCGTACCCGTACACATTGAATGCAATGGGCCGGCCGGGGGCACCGATCGGTCCATTGCAGTTCAACGCGTACAGGGGTACAACGCGTAACCGCACACATTGAATGCAATGGGCTGGCCGGGGGCACCGATCGGTCCATTGCGGTACAACGCGTACTACGGGTACAACGCGTACCCACACGCATTGAATGCAATGGGCCGGCCGGGGCACCGATCGGTCCATTGCAGTTCAACGCGTACAGGGGTACAACGCGTACCGCGCACATTGAATGCAATGGGCCGGCCGGGGCACCGATCGGTCCATTGCGGTACAACGCGTACAGGGGTACAACGCGTACCCGCACACATTGAATGCAATGGGCCGGCCGGGGGCACCGATCGGTCCATTGCAGTTCAACGCGTACAGGGGTACAACGTGTACAGGGGTACAACGCGTACCCGCACACATTGAATGCAATGGGCCGGCCGGGGCACCGATCGGTCCATTGCAGTTCAACGCGTACAGAGGTACAACGCGTACCGCACACATTGAATGCAATGGGCCGGCCGGGGCACCGATCGGTCCATTGCGGTACAACGCGTACAGGGGTACAACGCGCACCCGCACACATTGAATGCAATGGGCTGGCCGGGGCACCGATCAGTCCATTGCAGTTCAACGCGTACAGAGGTACAACGCGTACAGGGGTACAACGCGTGCACCGCACACATTGAATGCAATGGGCCGGCCGGCGGCACTGATCGGTCCATTGCAGTTCAACACGTACAGGGGTACAACGCGCACCCGCACACATTGAATACAATGGGCCGGCCGGGGCACCGATCGGTCCATTGCGGTACAACGCGTACAGGGGTACAACGCGTACCGCACACATTGAATGCAATGGGCCGGCCGGGGCACCGATCGGTCCATTGCAGTTCAACGCGTACAGGGGTACAACGCGTACCCGCACACATTGAATGCAATGGGCCGGCCGGGGCACCGATCGGTCCATTGCGGTACAACGCGTACAGGGGTACAACGCGTACCCGCACACATTGAATGCAATGGGCCGGCCGGGGGCACCGATCGGTCCATTGCTGTTCAACGCGTACAGGGGTACAACGCGTACCCGCACACATTGAATGCAATGGGCCGGCCGGGGGCACCGATCGGTCCATTGCTGTTCAACGCGTACAGGGGTACAACGCGTACCCGCACACATTGAATGCAATGGGCCGGCCGGGGGCACCGATCGGTCCATTGCTGTTCAACGCATCACTGTACATGTGACTGGCATATGTCAGCATGCCTGTCTCAGATGGACATATGCCAGCCACAGATAGCTCCCAGGGAGTGAGGGGCACACCTACATCACGACAGCCTGTCCAAACTTTATCATAAGGCATGTAAGGCTGCATTTCCTATTGTGTGTATGTTGGTGTACATGTTGTCCTGTGGGTGTCACCTGTGGGCAGCCACCCCCAGGCTGTGCACGTGTTAATGGGGACAGGATCCTGGGTGTTACGTGTACATGACCACTGTGATGTGCAACTGTTCATATCTGTGCATGTGCCATGGTCACATTTCACGGTGGTGTATGTGTATGTCATGTCACATACCCCGTGAGTCCCAGGTGGGACGGTATGTTTGAGCCAGGGTGTCCCAGTGGCACAATAGTGATGGTCCTCCACAGTCTTTGTGCATGTAGTGTTTACAATGTCTCTGATTTCATGTGCACAATGGGAGACAGTCTCCACATCCACGTTGTGTGTGCATGGACTTTGATGTTGTGCGTGTGTGTGTCACAAACGTCCATGTCTGTCCTGCCGTGGCAAGTGGGACCACTACCTGTGGGGGTCATGGTTGTTTTGCTGTGGTGTATACATGATCCTCCATGTAATGCCAGTGTCCATGTGGCAATACAGGGTCCCTGGGAATGTACCTGTCGTTGAGCTGTGGTGCCTGGGGCACATCTGTCCTCACATGTCACTGTGGGGGGTGATTGTGACATGGCAGCAGGAGATGGGAACTGTGACACGGCCTCATGATATCCAATGGGCCAACCTGGGACTAATTGATGCCACCTGTTGGACCGTGTTGACAGATGTTGGCCATGTATGTACCATACATGTCCTTACGGAACTGCACACTTCATGTAGTTGTGCCTCATAATGATGTATGTTGGGATATTGAGTGTGTTCAATGCCGCATATGTGGGGTGACTGACAATCTTGCTTACTTCTCCTCTGCACTGCAGGGCTCCTGCTGTCCATCGACCATTCCCAGACCTGGCAACGATGGTGGAACGGGACAGCATCCGACGGTACCGCTTCACCAGGCAGCTGATTGAGGATTTGGCAGTGCAGTTGTCCCCACATTTGCAGCCTGGCCGGCCGTATCCTACAGCGCTGACCCCCAAGGTGAAGGTGATGGCAGCCCTACACTTCTTTGCCACCGGTACCTTCCAACATACTGTGGCGACTGCTGGTGGGATGTCACAGACCATGTTGAGCCGTGTGCTCCGCGATGTTTTGGCGGCAATGTTGCTATTCCTGAACCGGTACATCTATTTCCCTAGACTGCGACGACTCACTGACGTGAAGAGTGACTTTTATGCCCTGGGGAGGATGCCGCATGTCATTGGCTCCATTGATGGGACACATGTGGCTTTGGTACCACCACAGGCCCAGGAGCAGGCCTAAGGGAACCGCAAGCACTACCACTCGGTCAATGCACTGGTGGTGTGTCTTGCAGACATGACCATCACACACGTGTGTGCCCGTTTCCCTGGTTCAGCACACAATGCCTTTGTGATGAGGAGTAGTCGCATCCCCAGGATGATGGCACAGATGCAGAACCAGCGTGCCTGGCTTGTCGGTGTGTACTGACTTTGTGCCATTGTGTGTGATCTGATCTGTAGTATTCCGCCCACTTTTCCAAGTCAGCTAATGTGCACTTGTCTGTCCGTAGGTGACTCGGGATACCCCAACATGCCGTGGTTGCTGACACCCCTCAGGAACCCTGTGACACCAGCCCAGATGCGCTACAATGAGGCACATGGTCGGACCAGGAGAGTGATTGAGCGGACATTTGGTCTCCTGAAGAGCCGCTTCCACTGCCTGGACAAGACCGGAGGGTCCCTCCCATATGCCCCTGCGAAAGTGTGCAAGATTATCATCGTCTGCTGCATGCTCCACAACCTGGCAGTGCGGAAGGAGTTGCCTCTCATCCAGGATGACAATGACCAACATCCGCCACCTGTGGAGGATCCTGGCCTGGACCACGATGCCAGTGACGATGATGATGATGATGATGAGGGTGATGTCCGCACACAGCTCATCACCAACTTCTTTAGCTGAATGTGAGTATCCTGAGGTGTCATGTCAATGATGTGAGTTGGCATGATGTGTAGGTGGTGCTCTGGTGCTGTTGGAGTGTGTCCATGGGCTACTTGACTGGATGTGTGTTGCGATGTGTGCTTACAGGTGGGCTGTACTCCCCAACAGTGTTGACATGCTAACTTGGTTCTGGGTGGGTATCTTGTAACATGTATTGTGCATGAGTTTTGCTGTTCTGTCCTGTACTCCATTGCTTTTGACTGTGTGTCATTTCTGTCCTTCACAGGGTACTTTCAGATTCGTTTGGTCAACTGTGTCCACCGACGACGTGATTGCACTTCCAGGCTGGTAGCTGTTGTGTCCCTACAGGTGATGTGCGCCACACCCATGGACTTCCTTCCGTCTACAGTTGTTGACTGTGTGCCCGCTGCCAGGTGGGATTACCTTGCATCTGTAGTGGTTACGACATGTTGCAACTGTGTAATAAACCTGTGCTTCACTTTGTGATGTGCGTTGTCTGTGGTCACACATTTGACTGCCATTTGCTTACTGCACCTGTGGGCTACTTGACTACAACTGGGAATGGGTGTTGGGTCTGTGCATTGCACCGTCTTCCCTGGCAACATCAGTGTAGGCAATGAGTCAGATGGCCTAGGTGTGTATGTGTTGTGTAGCCCTGGTGGTGTGTCTCCCTCATATGTGTCACGTTGCCTTTACTCACATGCCTGTGTTGTCCTTGCTGTTGCAGTTCGCATACACAGTGTAATTTTGCAGTTCATCATCCCCATAACAGCACCCACGTTGGAATCACAACAGAGGCAAGTATGGTGTATTAGTGTGTTTATTGTGATACATTTGTGTGAATAGTGCATAGGATGGGTAGTGCTGTACATAAATCTTGCAATCAGAAGTTCCTAGGTGAATTGAAAGTCCTGGTAGACAGAATCCCCAGTATCGGGGCCACAGTTGTCTGACACATTGGTCCAACTTGTACTCCCCATGCAATGTGTGGGAGTAGTGTTGCCGTCAACAGGGTGAACAGTCTGTGCACAAAGGTGAACATCCAGAACAGGTTCAGGCTTCCTGGGAGTTGCGCTTGGCCATCGGCCTCTCACTTGCCCCTCCTCGGACGACCCCTCTTCTTGGGGGGGGCCCCTCAAGTACAGGCTGCTGCGGTGCAGGGGACTCTCCGCCAGAGTCATCCTCCCTCCCTGTGGCAGTTGCAGTTTGTTCGGCACCAGATGTTGTTGGCACACAGGGAGGTGTGGACTGGTTGCTGTTCATCTGGTGGAGGCATTGTAAAATGTCCCTGTGCACCGCCGTCATCTCATGCAGTGCATCCCACTTGGACTCCACGCGGGACATGTGTGAGTCCACGCGGGACATGTGTGACTCCACGTGGGACATGTGAGAGTCCAAGCGGGCATGATGGGCAGCCTGCTGCTGTTTCATGTCTCTGAGGAGCCCCACTACCTGGCTGAGGTCTCCGGTGCTGGACTGGTACGCATCAGCTTTGCGTACCAGTTGTGGGTCATCATGCACACCAGCAACCTCTGCAAGCAGCGACCTCTGTCTCCCACCCCTCCCACCACCCCTGCTGACATGTGCAGTGCGTGCAGTGGCACGCACAGATGACCCTGGTCCACCTTGGGGGTTGGTGGTGGTGGTGGTGTCCATGGCCCCAGGTTGGTCCAGGGTCCCTGTGCTGGTGTTGCTCCTTGTTCTGTCCATGTCGGCAGGGATGGTATTTGTGGTGACAGTCGTTGGAGGGGTGGGTGCAGGGGGTGCAGCTGGTGGTCCTGCTGGTGCTGCAGCTGGTGGTCCTGCTGGTGCTGCATGTAGACTTGCACCGGATGTGCCAGGTTGGTCTTCTTCGTCCGAGGAGGGCAGAGGCTGTACGACGCCAGTGAGCTCCGCATCCTCTTGAGCCTGGGACTGGGACTCCTCAGCGCCTGCTGCTGTGTCCCCATCATCACCTGTTTTTGGGAGACACACACAATGTATGTTATGTTTCTGCAGGCATCAATGGTTGACACACATGACAGTTGTGACTGTGCCTCTGGGTGCGGGCCTGTACATTGCATTGTCCTAAGTCGTCACAGTCAGGGGTTGATATTGGTGTGGCACATTGTCCTGCATTATTTGGGCATTTCTATGTATTTTTTGGGGTGTGAACATGTTCTGCATTGGTTGTGTTTGGTTGACAGCCGGCCCTCCTTCCCACCCACCCAGCCAGTCAGTTATCCCACCATGGACTGTGCTTGCATTGCAGGGAGTGGAAGTTGTCTCTCAGGATGTCAGTCAGTGGTGTCCTGCTGTTTGTTGGTGCACAGTTGCCAGCAGGGCCTTGTGCTCCCCACAGCAGTAGCCAGTGTCAGCCATCTTGTGAGTCCTTCTCCACTTCCTGTGATGTGAGCATGGTTCAGGGTGGTGTTGATGGGACAGTTGTGGGGGTGACCAATATCAGTGACTACGACTCCCATCATGCTATTGCCTCCACCCCCTTCCCAGCATGCCCATGCTTCCTTCCTTTTGACTCTGCTTCCCTGTGGGGTGGGCTGGCTGTGCTGACAGGATGGCTGGGAGTGTTGTCCTGGCAGTTGTTTGGCTAAGAGTCCCAAGAGTGTCCCTGTGCTTCACACAACATAACCCAGGGTGGTGGTTCTTTGTGGGATCTTGTGTTAGGATGGGGGGCATTGCATTCTACCAGGTGGGTTCTGTGGAGTTTGTGTTGGGGGGTGTGTGAGGGGAGGTGCTTGTGACTATGGTCAGTGCTGCAAGTCCTCCTTCCCACCCAGCCAGCCAGATATCCCACCATGGAACGTGCTTGCATTGCAGGGAGTGCAAGTTGTTTCTCAGGATGTCAGTCAGTGGTGTCCTGCTGTTTGTTGGTGCACAGTTGCCAGCAGGGCCTTGTGCTCCCCACAGCAGTAGCCAGTGTCAGCCATCTTGTGAGTCCTTCTCCACTTCCTGTGATGTGAGCATGGTTCAGGGTGGTGTTGATGGGACAGTTGTGGGGGTGACCAATATCAGTGACTACGACTCCCATCATGCTATTGCCTCCACCCCCTTCCCAGCATGCCCATGCTTCCTTCCTTTTGACTCTGCTTCCCTGTGGGGTGGGGTGGCTGTGCTGACAGGATGGCTGGGAGTGTTGTCCTGGCAGTTGTTTGGCTAAAAGTCCCAAGAGTGTCCCTGTGCTTCACACAACATAACCCAGGGTGGTGGTTCTTTGTGGGATCTTGAGTTAGGATGTGAGGCATTGCATTCTCCCAGGTGGGTTCTGTGGAGTTTGTGTTGAGGGGGTGTGAGGGGAGGTGCTTGTGACTATGGTCAGTGCTGCAAGTCCTCCTTCCCACCCAGCCAGCCAGATATCCCACCATGGAACGTGCTTCCATTGCAGGGAGTGGAAGTTGTCTCTCAGGATGTCAGTCAGTGGTGTCCTGCTGTTTGTTGGTGCACAGTTGCCAGCAGGGCCTTGTGCTCCCCACAGCAGTAGCCAGTGTCAGCCATCTTGTGAGTCCTTCTCCACTCCCTGTGATGTGAGCATGGTTCAGGGTGGTGTTGATGGGACAGTTGTGGGGGTGAGCTATGTCTGTGACTATGACTCCCATCATGCTATTGCCTCCACCCCACTTCCCAGCATTCCCATACTTACTTGCTTTTGTGGGGAGTTCAGTGTGTGTGGGTGTGAGAGCAATGGCAAGATGGCTGACAGTGGTGTCCTGCTGTTGGTTGGTGTGCAGTTCCCAGCATGCCCTTGTGCTCCCCACGACACAGCAACAGTGTCAGACATCTTTGATGGGCCTTTCCACTCTCTGTGGGATGTACATGCGTGAGTGTGAGCTTGCTGGGCCATGTGGTGGGGGATGTAGAGCTGTGACTACAACTCCCATCATGCTATTGCCTCCACCCCCTTCCCAGCATGCCCATGCTTCCTTCCTTTTGACTCTGCTTCCCTGTGGGGTGGGCTGGCTGTGCTGACAGGATGGCTGGGAGTGTTGTCCTGGCAGTTGTTTGGCTAAGAGTCCCAAGAGTGTCCCTGTGCTTCACACAACATAACCCAGGGTGGTGGTTCTTTGTGGGATCTTGTGTTAGGATGGGGGGCATTGCATTCTACCAGGTGGGTTCTGTGGAGTTTGTGTTGGGGGGTGTGTGAGGGGAGGTGCTTGTGACTATGGTCAGTGCTGCAAGTCCTCCTTCCCACCCAGCCAGCCAGATATCCCACCATGGAACGTGCTTGCATTGCAGGGAGTGGAAGTTGTCTCTCAGGATGTCAGTCAGTGGTGTCCTGCTGTTTGTTGGTGCACAGTTGCCAGCAGGGCCTTGTGCTCCCCACAGCAGTAGCCAGTGTCAGCCATCTTGTGAGTCCTTCTCCACTCCCTGTGATGTGAGCATGGTTCAGGGTGGTGTTGATGGGCCAGTTGTGAGGCTGAGCAATATCTGTGCCTACTACTCCCATCATGCTATTGCCTCCACCCCCTTCCCAGCATGCCCATGCTTCCTTCCTTTTGACTCTGCTTCCCTGTGGGGTGGGGTGGCTGTGCTGACAGGATGGCTGGGAGTGTTGTCCTGGCATTTGTTTGGCTAAGAGTCCCAAGAGTGTCCCTGTGCTTCACACAACATAACCCAGGGTGGTGGTTCTTTGTGGGATCTTGTGTTAGGATGGGGGGCATTGCATTCTACCAGGTGGGTTCTGTGGAGTTTGTGTTGGGGGGTGTGTGAGGGGAGGTGCTTGTGACTATGGTCAGTGCTGCAAGTCCTCCTTCCCACCCAGCCAGCCAGATATCCAACCATGGAACGTGCTTGCATTGCAGGGAGTGGAAGTTGTCTCTCAGGATGTCAGTCAGTGGTGTCCTGCTGTTTGTTGGTGCACAGTTGCCAGCAGGGCCTTGTGCTCCCCACAGCAGTTGCCAGTGTCAGCCATCTTGTGAGTCCTTCTCCACTCCCTGTGATGTGCGCATGGTTCATGGTGGTGTTGATGGGACAGTTGGGGGGGCAATATGTGTGACTGCGACTCCCATGATGCTATTGGCTACACTGACTTGGCCAGCATACACAGAATTCCTTCCTTTGAGTGGTCTTCACTGTGTGTTGGTGTTTTTGTGGTGGCTACATGTCTGGATGTGTTTGTTAGTTCTATTTGTGCCACTGCCTAGCTGTAGTTGTAGTTGTGTTTGTACATGTGATGGCACAGTTGGATGTGACTTTTTTGATGGCATGTGTTGTTTTTATCTGACTGACATACACATTTTGGGATGATTCTGTTCTGGTTGCTGTGTAATTGCTATGAGTGCATGGTTTGACTCTCCCCTTGACAGTGATGTGTGTGTGTTTTGTGGCAGTATATTGTGTACATTTGTTGTGTACTCACCAGGCTCTGGGATGTTCTCTAGTCCATATACGCTCACTGGCGGAAGGATGGCCCGCACCTTCTCCTCCCAGGGCCTGAGGTATATTGGCTTGGCAGGAGGGCCACTGCCGGTGTGTTGGCTGTTGATGTAGTCTTTCTTGAGCAGGTCCCGTACCCTCCTGCGCACGTCATACCACCTGTTCTGGATGTCGCTCTTTGTGCGCCGACATGGTGATAGTGCGTTCACCCTGTTGATGATCCTCTCCCACATCTTGGTTTTCTGGGAGATGGGGGTCTGTTGGACCAGTGTGCCAAACAGCTGTGGCTCTACCCTGAGGATCTCGTCTACCATGACTTCCAATTCACAATCTAGGAACTTGTGATTCTTCTTGGGGGGCATGGTGATGGGTGGTGATGGTGAGTGATGTGTGTGTTGGTGTGCAGGTGAGGGTGTGTGAGTGTGTGTTTTGCTGGGTGTATGTGAGGTAGGTATTTGTTGGTGTGCTGATGGTGTGTGGCTTGTGTGAGGGATGAGCTGTGGTGTGTGGTTGCTTTCTCTTGGGTACTGGCAGTGGAATGGCATTTGCAAAGGATCATGGTTGTGATTTGTGTCCTTTATATGGGTGGAGTTGTGGGTGTGTCTTTGTTCTCTGTCCCCACCCCCCCCCAGTATTTATTGGCTTAGTAATTGCTTGTTTGGCCTTTTTTTGTGTGATTTTTCCTTGGTACTGTCTGTGTATGTTGGAAACGTTCTTGTGACCGAGTCGGACCCTGCATTTGTCTCGTACGGTCTTCTCCGTTTCGTTCACGCTGTGTTTGTGCAGTTTTCTATGCTGCGTACGCGTCGGTCACGGTGTTTTGTGTTGCTTCGGCTCGGTTTTGTATGCGTGTCGGTCGTGACGGCTTGGCCTCCGTCCGACTCGCTCGTGGTTTTCGCGCCTTGCATCGTACTTTGCGGTTTGGAGTTTGCGTGTACGTTTCGGTCGGATTTGTTCCGGGTGCGTGTCGGTCGGTTGGATTCACGTGTTTTTCCGACCGGATTGCTGTTTTCCGTGCGGCTCGGTCGTTCGACTTGGGTTCGGTACGTGTCGGTCGGATTTTGCACGCATTGCATCGTACTTGGCGTGTCGGGCGCCACAGGTACGTGTCGGTCGGTATAATTTCCGGATCCGAGTCGGTCGGTGCTTTTTCCGGCCCGAATCGGAATCGACCCCAAAATCCATCTGGGGGACGAAAGATTGTCAGGTTCAGGGAACAGAGGCTTTATTTAGAGCTTGCCTCATACCGTTGCAGATAATATTCCTGAACAGAACAGTGCAACAAACTACCTGCTACAGGTTTGCAAAAATTAAAGACTTGAAGACACCACGCATCCCTTACCCATACCTATTGAAGGTATATGGAATAATACAATGATTAGTGAGGAGGTACTGAGTGCAAGGATACAGAATGGTACATACAATTCTTCAGCTCCCAATTGGAAGGGATGGTTGGTTTGGCCTATCAACACAAATAGGTGTCAAGTGAGATTCAAGGGTAACACAAAAGTGTTTAATATCCATAGGCCTGACCCACGCTATGTACACACAGACGACCCAGGGGTAGTGACTTCTTAGTGTTGGGAAGTTGTGCCTAGAATGGCTAAAACCTCAACACTACAACAGGTGAAACAACACTTTTTTTTTTTTTTTTTTTTTGTCCTCATACTACCAAATCTCTTAATGGGATTCCTCCAATCACTCCATGCCAACCTTTACTAGCCCTTGGGAGAGGCAAAGAGAGAGAAAGGAAACTTTCCCTCCAAGATGATACCGTTACCTTCTCCCACTCCTGTTCACATTTCTAGGGGCCCCGGGATGTTACTTAGGAGGCCAGGACCGACGGTACATTGGCTTAATCATTGGACCCACTTTCCTTCTTTCTCCAGTTTAACAAAGCAGCCCAGATCTTAACTTTACTTCTTTGGTCACAAGCCATATCTGATTCACTAGTGTAGATAATGCTCTTCAAACATTCAGCAAAAGTCGGGGAGTTTCCGATTTCCACCCCCTACAAATTTCTCTCCTTGCCAGGATTACCACATAAAATATAAAGTTGGATGCAGGTGCATTCACATGATAGTCATTCGATAGACCGAAGAAAATTAAACTGGTACTTACATCCATCGGTCTCTCCAGCACAACTTCCAGAAATCCACATACCTCCATCCAGTAAGATTTAATTCTTGGACATTCCATAAACATATGAATATCATCTGCTGCTGGATAGTTGCACCTAGGGCAACTATATACATTCCCTGTCACCTTAGATAACTTTTTTGGAGACCAATAAACTCTATAAGCAGTATACAAATGATTCCTCCTAAGTGCGGCTGGTTTTACTATAGCCTGCAACATAGAAAAAGAGTCAGACCATATTTTATAAACATCAGTTTCACTTTCTCCATATTCATCGCCCCACAATCTTATAACTTCAGACTCCCCATCATCCTCAGCATCTAATAGAGCCCGATACCAGAACGAAACCTCCCTTTTCCATGTGCCCGTCCTAGTAACTAAATCCGCTTTCAAATTTACCTCCTCCTTATGCCAATTCTGCATCTCCCACCATGACGATATCTGATAAAACTTAAACCTCGTCAGTGTTCCTCCGGTTAACCTGCAAAGTGCCTCCCAACTTATGAGCTTAGAATCCTCTTGCAGGTCACCCCAGCACCTTATACCTCCCATTTTTAGAGGCTGACTAAGTTGATCTTGTAGGCATTCCGGGGTGCCGGGGAATCCCAAACTGGGGCCTGTGCTGCATAATATGGAATTTTCATTCTTCTTCTTACATACATCCAAATCTTTAAAGCAGCTCCCAGAATCTTTAGCCTGACTTTTTTATAGAACTTCGGATCTCCATACTTGTATAGGAAATATTCCTGCCCTTGCTCCACATCTTTTAACATAGCCTCAAACAGTAGACCTAATGATGAGGAATCCGTTTTATTAGCCAACATCCTGAAGTTTTTAAAATGAAAAGCATAACAATATGTGGGTAGGTCTGGTAGTGCTAACCCACCTGCTGTAAGACCTCTTCTTAACTTTTTCCAGGCTATTCTAGGGCCTTTCGAAGCCCAAATAAAGGTACCTATTTTGCCTTGTAGCTTCGCTATATCTTCTATCCTAAATAAGAGTGGGACTGAATTATATAGAAAGGTGATTTTGGGTAGGATTATCATTTTTACAAGGTTAACCCTCCCATAGATGTTCAAAGGGAGGTTTGCCCATCGTGTAAGTAAACTAGCCACCTCTTTAGAAACCCTCTTCCAATTAACTTTGGGAATATCCTCTAGTTTCTGCACTAACTGAACCCCTAAATACCTCATTTGACTTTTTACCCCCTGACTTCCCCTTACTTGATTCCATTCCATTATTTCAGTTTTGTCTTTATTAATTTTATACCCCGAGACTTCACCAAACCTCTCTGCCTTCTCGATAAGTCTGGGGATTGCCTCTGCAGGATTTGTTGTGTATAGAAGCAAATCATCTGCATAGAGAGCAAGTTTAAGTTCTAACTTTCCCATTATAAAGGGGTGAATAATAGGATCTACCCTAAGCCAGCTGACAAATGGCTCAATATACAGATTAAATAAAAGTGGTGACAGAGGGCACCCCTGTCTAGTGCCTCGTGTAATATTAAACCAATCTGTCAGGGCCCCATTTACCAACACCTTCGCTTTAGGGCTAAAATATAAACTCTTCATCGCCTGAACAAAATTGTTAGGGAAACCAAAACTTTTTAATGTCTCCCACAGATATGCCCAGTTAACCTGGTCAAAAGCTTTTGCAGCATCTATTGCTACTATCGTCAGAGGAGCCTTCTTTACCTCAGCCATGTCTATGGCCCCCATTACCTGAAAAGTAAGCTCATTCAACTGCCTCCCTGGTATAAAACCTCTCTGATCTGAGTGAACTACTGCTTTTATAACCTTTGCCACCCGTGCTGCCAATATACCTGTAAAGAGCTTATAATCTGAATTTAATAAGGATATTGGTCTATAAGACTCTATCTTCTGTGGGTCTTTATTAGGTTTTAATATCAGGGTCACCGTAGCTTCTGCCTATGAACCTGGTGTGTTTTCACCCCCAATATAAATTTTATTAAACAGGTTCTTTAAAATTGGCACTACCTTATCTAAAATTCCTACATATAACTCAATTGGGAGCCCATCTGGGCCTGCAGCTTTTCCCCTGACCATTTTGTTGCATTGTACTCTAACTTCTTCTTCAGTAATACTTGCTTGCAACAATACCTTATATTCTTCTGTCAACTGAGGGAGCGTTGTTAACTTTAGATACTCCTGAACTACCTTTTGTCCTGGTCCGATATCCTCCTGATATAGATCACTCATAAAACTTCTAGCCTCCTCACGAATTTTATCATCCTCATATATTATTCCTCCTGACCCTCTTTTGATTAAAATCTTTATCAGGTTCCTTGCCCTATCCGTTTTCGCCTTCCATGCTAATAGAGAACCACATTTCTCTCCGTATGCAAAGTGCTGAAGCTTACTAGCTTTCCACCTATCCAAAAGCTTCTTATCTAAGTCAGCTTGAAATTCAGCCCGTAGAGTCTCCAACTCTTTTTCCAAACATGGTACTGTACTCAAGGTCTCCATTGATGCTTTCTGTAGTTCTATTTCTTTTTCCTTAATCTTACTTATCCTATCCGCTTCTTCATTTTTCAGAGCTTTCCTTCTTCCTATCATTATGGAACTAAGTATCCCCCTTATATAGGCTTTAAAAGCCTCCCACACTGTCTGTTCTTTGGCTGTGCCGTTATTAAAATTGAAGTACTCATCGGTTTTATCTCCTATCTCCGTAATCACTTCTTCATCCAATAACATGGTCCTATCTAGAGTCCACCTTTTTTGTATCTCTCTTTGCTTAAGCCCCAGGGTCATAGCTACTGCTGAATGGTCTGATAATATAGCAGGAATGTGGTTTATTACCTCGATATCCGAAAACAGCACCTGATCTATAAGAAAATAATCAATTCTCGAGTGATGCTTGTACTTTTTACTGTAGAACGTAAAATCTCTAGTTTCCCCATTCTTACTCCTCCAAATATCTAGCAAGTTAAAGTCTTTAATTATGTTTTTTAACGCAGCAAACATTTTTGGAGGACTATTGTATTTTGCTTTTGAAGTACGGTCTCTCTCTTTGTTTAAAACCAAATTGAAGTCCCCCCAATTATAATCGGTGCAGTAGTGTTCAACAGACTAACCTCAAGTTTTAAAAGTGCCCCTGGATTATCTTCATTTGGCCCATAATACGCTACGCAAACTAGAGGTGCTCCCCAAACTGTCAAAGTAGCCACCAACCATCTCCCTGACTGATCCGTGTCTTGCTTTACCACATTTATACCTGCATTGCTCCTTATGATCAGTGCTACTCCTCTAGTACTTCCTCTTTGGTCTGAACAAAGCACCTCCTGAATCCATATTACCTTGCTAAACCCTTGTTTACACTCGTGGGCCTCTAGATGGGTTTCTTCTAAGAGACAGATATGTGCCTCACTGTTCTTCAAAAATTCTGTGACCCGGGACATCTTTCTCCTACTCCTCAATCCATTCACATTCCATGTTATTAATTTAACTTTATTTAGCCTATTCATCCTTACAACCCCCTAGGCTCTTCTCTCGCAACTCTGAAACTTTAAGATTTGTATGAGGACTGAATTTTTTATTTTTTCCCCCTTGCTCCCAACACCCTGTGCTCCCCCCATCCCACCCTCCCATAAGGAACCCTCCCACTATCCTTCGGCGATTAAAACCGCCTATTCAGGACCCTCCCTTTGCAGCTCGAAGCATCTACTCCTATAAATAAACCCACAAATACATATTAAACTATATTAAGTTCCACTAAACTTTTTATTGTTTATCTACTTTTATGTATATTTTTATGTTTTTTTTTTCCCCCTTCTTTTTTCCCCACTATTATCTACACCGCATCCCTACCACCTCCTAAGCCCTAACTGCCCCCTAATTTAATCAAATCAGTGTTATCTATCCATTATACATTCCTGAGTCTAAACTGGTCTAAATCTGATCTACTTCTTCATTTGGGCTAAGAAAATATCTACTTCCTCAGGAGAGCTAAAGTTATACATCTTGTTTAACCACATTATTTTTAACATGGCCGGAAATTTCATTTGAACCTGCGCCCCCCGACTTCTGAGCTCAGGCATTCTAGTTCCAAGGACCCACTGCCTTTGCGCCGTTCTCTTTCCAAGATCCGACCTGATTTGGTAGTTAACTGAGTCAAATTGTAATGCAGTTTCTTTTAAAGCTCTCCCCAACACCAACTCTTTAACTGCATAGGTAAGGAAATTGATCAGAATTTTCCTTGGAGCTTTTCTGGCCGGATGTAATTTAAAAGGGTCTCTATGAACTCTCTGAATCTCTTTGTCCAAATCTATGTCCGGCCTGTCCTTCAGAATTCCTTCTCTGAGGATTTTACAAATAAATGCCTTTATATCTCCTCCTTCCGCACCTTCCGGAATTTTGAGAACTCTTAGGTTATTACGCCTTGCCTGCATCTCCAATCTCTCTAGGTCTTCTTGTAAGGTTTTATTCTGGATTTTTAATTTCTCAAGATCTTTGCTGTTTCCTGATACCGCTTCCGAGAGGACCTTGACTTGAGATTCCAGAACACCAGTTCGCGAGGCTATATCATCCAGTTTTCCTTCTAAAACCTCACATTTATCCTGTATCCCTCTCTGATTAGCCTCAGAAATCTCAAATTTTGAAAATAAATCTCCTCTTAGATTTAATAACATTAACTCCAAATGGGTCCTGCCGCTTTCTGCCCCTAACAAAGTATCAGGTTTTCCACCGTCCGGGGCACTGCCACTACCTTGCGCTATTATCGGTTCAATATAGGGGAGTAACCCTATAATGGGAGGGGGGCTTCCTTCATTAAGTGTCTCTTCTGCCCCGACCCGACATGCCTCTTTCTCTCCGCCATCATCATCCACAATTAGTGGTGTATACCGATTTTCCAACTGAAGCGGGGGAGGGGGCTGCTGTGGTCCTTGCTGCCCCCCATTGGAGGTCGCCACCTGCTCCATTATTTTGAAGTAAGATTTTAATGAAGGGGTTGTCTTAACTGGTAGGCGCGCTGCTTTTGCTTCCCTTCGCTTTTACTCCCCCAGATTTTATCGCCTTTTTCTTAAGGGTAACTGGGAGTACTTCTCCAACTGTTCTCCCCTCCACAACTGATTTCCCCCAATTTTTTGCCTCAAACTGAGAACGCAGCTGATACCTATTTCTTGGGAGGGGGCAGGTACAATACTAAAGACTTTATGCAGCTCAGCCGAGACCTCCGACCCCAGCTGCTCCTCTACCAGCGCAGCCTCACTGTCCCCCTCCTGTTTCTTTCCCTTATTTTCTAAGACTAACTCAGGGAAACAATGAGGCAACCCAGAACAAAAAGGAGGCAACTCTTTTTCCATCTGCCAAACCTCTCTCCTGCTAAAAGCTTGTCTTACCCAATTCACCGGGGGGCCGGAAAAAGAGTCTTGTGCTGTGGAGTTTTCTCGGGGCTTTACAGCTCGCCAGCGTACTGTTCTGTCTCTGCCCCCCCCGACCCGGAAGCCGATCGAGGTTACAGCAGCCCGTATCCTCCTCCATAACTCAGTCCGGCGTCCCCCGAATCCAATGTAGTCAGCTGCCTCCTGCCCCATGCAGTGACGTGAAAATGCAAAGGATGTACACAGCGGCACAGCGGCAGGCGTGGGAGAAAAAAAACCGGAAAACAAAGGTATTTAAAATCGGGAAATGATTACCGGATTGCTTACAGCGTCATGTATACCTGACATTCTCTTCCATGAGCGTCACTGTGGGCTATATCCTGCCGACATTGATTTCTGCCTCGCTGCGCCGGGAGCTCCCGCGACCGGCTTCAGCCTGCCGCCATGTTCCTCGCTCGACAACTAATTGCAAGGGTGAAATTCTTGATGGGCCTCTTCTGTCTGCAACTCTCCAGGTGAAACAACACTTGTCCCTTCTATCAGACAACATGGATCTTAGGGATTTCATGCTAGGTCTCAAGAAACTGTGTAAGAAACGCTTCTTGTATGCCATCTACAATGAACTATGAAAAGTCTCCCAACAGGCTGCTGCTGAGAGATTACGTGAAATTGATAGCATTAACCTAGAAAAGGCCCTGGCTGTGGTAGATAATGGTATGACCACACTATCTTCACATATTTATTCACTGAGCAACATTGTGTCCTCGGCAATGGACATAATGGAACAAGATTTGTCTATTCTACAGCATGGGCAATCTCAATTGCGCTCCATTATGCTTTTAAGCTGGAAGCTCCAGTCACTGCGTTTAGACCACGTGCCATGGCGATACATTAACAGCACAAACCAGTTCTCAGCTTACAATCTGACCGACAGACAGGCATGCAGAGATGCAACATACACTATGCTGCTCATGGAAAAATTAGAGACGTTACCTTTTACAGTAGCTGAGTCACCGTCTTCTGAATTGTTAATTCATGGCTATATCACAATGCCAATCAAGACATTTCATTTCCAATACTGCCTTAGATACATCCAAGCAGGCAGGTATGAAGTGTTGGGTGAAGGGTTCATAAAGGAAACCTGGGAGTTACTGTATAAATATAGGTGCAGAAGTAAGGACACTTAAGTTTTCTTAAGTGGTACTGACTGCTGGAAGGCTTTAAGTGGGGTCTTTAGTGTGCAAAGAAGTGTCGCTTCATGGAACGTGTAATGCGTCGCAGGCGAACATATCATGCTATTTGAAAGGCTCCCCAGTGGCCGTGATTCATCCGGTTTTTTAATTACTTTCCAATGGAAGTTATTTAGTGCTGAATTATCAAGGCTGTTGTGAAATGACGCCAGGCATCGCATATCTAGTCACAGTAAACTTCAGGGTTGTTTGCTGTAAGCAAGTTTTGTTTCCCCCGGCTCGCAAAGTTAGGGAGGCACCACTGTGGCCTTCATTGAATGTTTCCCATATACGGTTTGATTCGCTGAGCAGACTGAAAGCCATATTGTTTCAACAAAATGTGGCTTTAACTTCAGCCCGAGAGACTTTTGATCTCCATGTTGCAAGGTCTTCAGCAGAGATACAGGCCCTGGTCCGTACAAACTTCCCGATCCATTTTGGAGAAATGGTTCATCGCATCTTTAACATGTCTGATACGAGTGGGATCGTGCACTTATTTAAGCGACTTGGATCAGGTTTCTTAACCACCTTTCAGACCATCTTCGGAGTAATTCCAGCCTTCATACACTCCGTACCTGGAAGCGTTTTTGAAGGGCTTCCTTTGGTCCTGCTTCCGCTAGCGGACATCCTGATTTTAATACTCTTGCTTCGCAATGGACGTCGCTATCCCTCATGAAATGGAGAGAACACTGCTGGAACCACGTTGTCGTGAGCACATGGTGTTCTACCTGACTACACCTCAGCTGCGAGAGCTGAGTGAGCAATGGTTCCTGTCTTTTAGACCGGTCTGGCTAGACTGTGTCCTACCTGTGTTACATTGCCTCTTCTGAGGATTTGGCTGCGTGTTGGACCTTTCTTTGTCTGACACTTTCCTCGGTTGCGCCGCCGGACATAGAAACGCTACTGGTGCCTTTGCAGGCCCACACGTGCAGTTGTCCACAGCGTATTCCCATGTTGATGACGGCATTTCTAGAGCCTCCAAGGGATGCTTCCGCTCCTGTTGGAAGGGATATCGACTCTACTTCAGAGGTTCAGGCATCGGTATCAGGCGTGCAGGCATCTAACTCTTCCCTGGCGGCTGCCTTGGGAACCAGAGATGTCCACCTTTGTTCATTGGATATGATACCGGGAAGTTCTTGAGGGACTGCCATCTCCGGATACGATGTTCAGCGATGTTGAGTTTTCAGCGCAGGATTCTTAAAACAATCTGGTCACTTCTGTGCTGGGAACCGTTTGGCTACTTTTTAAACATTAATTAAATTGAAGGTCGAGTATGACTGTTTTATTTTTCCACTCTTCTCAGCTCTAACTGAGCTTCATGGCTTTCAAGGTGCTCAGTGCAATAATAACAATATGTATAAGTATAGAGGACCTTTTGAACGATTTTTTAGGGAAAAAATTACTTTTCTATTATGGACATTTTTTCAGCCTTTTAAAATGCTTTTTAGTATGTTTTATTATAAATGATTTTATGCCTTTTTATAGCGTTAGATTTATCATTACTTAGCTGACCTTTTGATGAGGAGTGGGTGTCATGTCTTTTAGGATAGTCCCATCGATGTATACCCCATCTTTACATACATTGTCCCATCCACACAACAATAACGATTCTAAACAGGTGACCTTTTACCTAATAGCTTGCTCCTGTCTCTTCGACACCAGGCTCTTAGTATTCAATCAGAATCCCTGTACCTGACATACATAAACATGTCCCCAGGCATGGCAGATTTATTCTGTATAAGGGTCACCACTTTTTTTTCATCCTTGGCCAACAGCCAGCTGTGCATGATCACACTTGTTTAGAAAAGCATCGGTGATTGTTTTAAAAATATTTATGATTGTTTTCAAAACATCCATGGTTGTTTTAAAAACATATCGATTCTAGAAAAAACCCTGGAGTGACCACTTTAGTATAAAAGACACTCACCCACCCCTACAAATTAGAGGAGAATTCCTTCCAAGCTGAGATGGGGGTCCTGCATGCTGAATCTTTGACACACAGCGGTCTGACATCCCTTGCGGGTTGTCATCCTCGATGCAGAGGCGGAGTCCTTCGTTCTAAACCATTAGGTGAGGGGCTGGTTCTTCCCTGGGGGTTTCTTGGCTTTAGATACACATAGATATACGCATTTACACCTATACATATAGGTTAGGCTAGGTACATTTTAGCAAATTACCTAGGTGGCACATTTTTGGGAATATGCAAGTGCTACTGTTTTTATCTGAACTGTTTCTGTTCATCCTATTAGCACTATGGTAGAAATGTATCTACTATTGACACAGCTTGATCGCCAACCTGTGTATTTTCTGAGAGAAAGCAAGCACGAGTGTCTGAGCAAAACGTACTGTACTGTTTTCCACAATCCCTGAGGAATCAGGGTTGTCATGTTCAGTGGTTGCCAGAAACTACCTACACCACTGTAGAATACAGGGGGGATGGTAGCTGGTCTAACGGCTGACATATCCTGTGGGGGTGTCCGAAAGCATTTGGGACACCAAGCCCTCAGTTTAGGTCATCCAAAACATGCAGGTCCTGGCGGATTCCTAGGAACTACACAACACTACTCAAGACCTGGACCATTGGAAGTAGGCCTAAGGTGCATTCCAGCAGATCTGACACATCTTCTCTGCTGAGTGACGCATCCCTGAGCAGAACTGACGCATCTCCTCAGCTGAGCGGTGCATCCCCGAGCAGAACCGATGTATCACCTCTACTGCGTGGTTTGGACCCATCGAAAAAGACTCTCATCGCGGCTGCAACCCACATGTTGGGACTGACTCATTGCCTTCGGGATCGCCATTACACAATGCTTTCCCCGGCGCAGCTCCTTGCATCTTTCGTCAACGGCAGCCTCCAAGATGACATTAAATCTCCGCATTGCAGCTTCATCGCTCATCGGAACTGACGCATCACCTCGACTGTGGATCGCATTCCTGCATGGACTTCGCATCGCAAGTACCTTTGATGGGATCCTCGAAGCTGACACAACATGACCTCACACTGCAGCCATGCCGCATCTCGGAACCAATGCACTGCCTTGGGTGTGTGATCCACGCAACGCTCCACAACCAGGGTTTAAGCTACTCTGTTCATCAGGCCTAATTGGGTCCCTGTAGAGAGTCCATGATCCATTGTGGTCGCCTAAACTTGTGACTTTGTCCTGGTCTGGCATGACCAGATATCCCCAATAGCGCTTTGTGCTTTTTAGTGCAAATTTTCACAATAAACTTTAAAATTCAATATCTGTGGTTCTACTAATAGATGTTTTGTCATTTTGGTCCTTTTATTTATTAAATTCAGATCTATTTTTCTAACCTGTTGT
This sequence comes from Calotriton arnoldi, assembly GCA_963921515.1. NCBI lineage: Eukaryota > Metazoa > Chordata > Amphibia > Caudata > Salamandridae > Calotriton > Calotriton arnoldi. The sequence continues at coordinate 141,637 of CAWUFW010007685.1, forward strand.
GTTATCTTTTAGTATGGTGTTTTCACTGTTTTAATGCTTAGAGTGCTGCACAAATATTTTACACATTGCCTCTAAGTTAAGCCTGACTGCACTGTGCCACTATACCAGAGAGTGAGCACAGGTTAATCTGGGATTTACATGCGACTTACCCTGACTAGAATTGTGGTTGCTGCTTGTCCAAGCCTACACCCCAGTCAACCAGTCACCCAATTTCTAACAAGCTTGTATCCAGATACCTTTCCATACTTAGGGCCTGATTTAGATTTCAGCGGACGGGTTACTCCGTCACAACGGTGACAGATATCCCATCCACTGAAATATAAATCCCATAATATCCTAAAAGATTTATATTTCGGTGGACAGGATATCCGTCACTGTTGTGACGGAGTAACCCGTCCTCTGAAATCTAAATCAGGCCCTTAATTGCTGTCTTTTTGATTGCCGGAAGTGAGGTGCTTGAGTCTGATGTACTAATTAGTACATCATCTGCATAGATTAATCTCCAATCGAGGAAGTCTAATGAGAGGGATATTAAGGTGATCAATAAATTTTCTCAGGAACAGTTCCATATATAAGGCATATTGACAGGATGACAGGGGACAAACCTGTCTAATCCCTCTAGTAATTCGGAATAGACTATAAAAGGACCCATTGATGGATGCCATCCCAACTAGGCACAGTTAAGTGTCTTGTTGTCATTTTCTTGCAGCTTCTAGGAGCCTAAATTGCCCCAGTACCCACCAAAGAGAAGGCTGTTCCATCCTGTTAAATGGTTTATCAGCATCCAGGGCTTTCATTGATAGAGGCCTAAGTGAAGTTTCGGCCCAGTCAATTCGAATTGCAGCTAGATTAGTATGGGCTGTAGCTTCTCTCCCGGGAATAAATTTGTGTTAACACAGAGTAACCAGGTTGCTAATTCTAAAATTAACACTGTTGGCTGGACTGTACATGAGTTGGTTCCCTGTCCTTTTTCAGTGGCGGCTGTTGCGGAACAGAAGTGGTGAGACAATGTGTGGAAAAAGAAAAGATGACTTACCTGCCAGCCCCTGTCTATGTCCTCTTCTGTTCCTGTCAACTCCAAGCTGTACACAGGCTCCCAGACTCACCTAAGTCAATAACGAAGCTAATACTTATACTATTACCAGCATCATAGAAGCACTGGGATTGGTCTGAGTGGCCTGATTTGAAGCTCAGACAGGGCCTAGGAGCCTGCATCTGTTCTCCACCCGTCTGTGCAACACAGCTGGGTTGAGAAATACTAAGGGGCATATTCTCAAGGACCTATCGCCCAGTTAGCGGCACTTTATCCCAGCCAAAGTGGCGATAGATTTATCGCACCATTCACAAGCTGGTGCTAACAGCCGATATCGCCAGTTTTCCTGCGATAGAAGCCGCAAAAAACATCACCACGGATGACACCGGCAACTAACGCTAATGAGATGCAGAGTAGGCGTTCCTGTGCAAAAAGCCGCGAAAACACCACTTCGCAATATTCTCTACGACCAGCCAGATCGGCGATAATATAACAAAACAGGCGATAAGGCGCGTTAACAGCAGGGATTTAACACCTGCTCCTACCTGGTGTTAAGTCGGACGACAACCTGCACCACAAAATGGAGCCCAGACCAGAGCCACACCTGAAGAACAACAGATGCCATGGAGCTACTGATCATGCAGCTCGGAGGCCCAAGAGGGCCACAACACCCACCGCCACCACACCCAGGCCCGCCACCCCCCCCCCCGGACCCCTGACGCCCCCCCCGGGACTACCACAGAGGCAGCGCAGACAAAGACAGCGGACCTTCAGAAAACGCACCAGCCTCACAGACTTAACACTAGAGGATGTCATTGCCCACTACAGGCTCAAAAGGACAACCATCCTCCGCATCCTGACCATCATTGCCAACAGGCTGACGGTACCAACACAGCAGACAAACAACATCCCTCTGCAGACAAAGCTGCTGGCTGTGCTGCACCTGTTGGCCTCTGGTACCTTCCAACCAACAACTGCCAGAGTCGGAGGAGTCTCACAGCCAGCCCTATCCAAGTTCCTCACACCTGTCATCATCAGCTTGCCATCATCAGCTTGGTACCTCAGCACCTTCACTTCCCACACACTGCGCAGGAACAGCTGGAGACCAAGCAAGGCTTCTACACCATAGCTGGCTTCCCGCACGTGTTGGGGGCAATCAACTGCACACATGTACTCCTCGTGCCCCCTGCCACCACTGCACACACTTACCACAACAGGAAGCACACGCATTCCATCAATGTGCAGGCAATAGGGACCACCTGGGACTCTTCACCAATGTCGTTGCCAACTACCCAGGCAGTGTGCATGATTCCTTCATCTTCCGACAATCCATCATCAACCAGCGTTTTCAGGATGGCACCTATGGGAATGCATTGCTCGTTGGTAAGTACCAAATGAACACACCACACACCTCAAGTACACAGTCATGCAACTCACAACTCTGGGAATGCACACGTTACAAACTCACATACAACATGCCAAACAACATGCCCACCTACCAGACACGACAGCACAACTTACTGTGGTAACCTGGGCTAGCCATGTACACAAGCCATCAACGGCATGGCACCTCAGCCACACAATAGCAGAATGTGGGGAGAGGTGGGAACCAGGCATGTGCGAAGGAGGCAAGTGACCCATGAATGAGAATGAACACAATGCCAAGTGTGGCGTGGATGTGCTGGCCAGACTGCAGTATGCAGACCACAGACATGTCCATGTCGACATATACTGCTGGTGTTTGGAGTGTAGTGGACAGTGGACGCAACCATGTCACCCCCGGCAGTGGGGAAGATCGCGGAAATGTAGCTTGTTACGTCCCCCCCTGTAAGCGTGAGCGGAGTGGGCTGGCCCGGCGTACGCCAGGCCAGCGTAGGGGTGTGAATAAAAAGCCTGTTGCTCTGGGCGTGGTTCTCTTCCGGAATGGCCAACGTGTCTGCCAGGGTGGAGCCTCTCCGCCCTCCACGAGGCCGATGCCGTGAGCGGCGGTTCCTGCGATCCTGTGCGCCTGCTGCACCCCAGGCCTCTGGTCCCCTGACCCGTCTTGGCCCCCCCTGCACAACCAGGCCTCACTGCTCACCTCCTGACACCGGCGTGTGTCAAAGAGGGCCCACCACGTGCCGGTGCAAGCTCCAAGCCCGAGGCCCGCGACCTTGGCAGCCTCCTCAGACCATCACGGCCTCCGCGACACAGGCCTCCAGCACTCCTCTCTCGTTGACATACTCCACTGTTGCCTCCGGCCTACACTGCAGTCCAGTAGGTCACACATTTGGAACTGAGTCTTGATTTTTCAATGGCCGAGTTCATATCATTGCACGCAAGGAGAGGAGTAAGAGGAAGAAGCGGTTCAGTCTGGAGGAAAAAAGGATTATCGTTATGGAGGTGATCGAACACTTCCAACAACTGCTCTGGTGCCACTAACTCTGTGCATCGCAAGCCAACGACACGTGGCTGTGGGCCCCTGCTGACCGCTGCCTCCGGCCTACACTGCGGTCAAGTAGGTCACACATTAGGAACTGAGTCTTGATTTCATGATGGCCGAGTTCATATGTCAATGGCAGCATTTATATCACTGTACTCCCTTCGATCTGGTGCCACCAACTCTGTGCATCGCAGGCCAACGACATGTGTCTGTGGGCCCTTGATAACTACTGCCTTCGGCCTACACTGCGGTCAAGTAGGTCACACATTTTGAACTGAGTCTTGCTTTTTTCACGGCAGAGTTCATACCATTGTACAGGCCTCATCGCAGACTGCATCCCCTTTCAGCTCTGGTGCCACTAACTCTGTGCCCCGAAATTCAGGGACACTCTCTGTTTGAACTTTGGTGGCGTCTGAGTCTATGGCCTGGGGGTTGTCTTCATCATCATGTAGCTAATACTGACTTGGTGTTAAAAATGAGTCTGTAGCATTCATCTCCTCCATATTGCCTGTTCATGTTTGGTTCTGCCCTCTGCATCATGCCTTGGAAGAATACCTTCCACTGTCCCCCGAAACCCTCTGTGACATTCAACTTGGACATCGACGAGGACCCGCTCAGCTCCCGTGGCCCTACCTCAGTGCACCGCAAGTCACCGTCCCGTGGTGGTGTGCCTGTGCCGGCCGCAATGCATCCGGGGCCACTAACTCTGTGCACCTCAAGTCGTGGACCCTTGCTGTTTGGACTTTGAACTACTGATTGTCTGATCACTGTTGTAGTTGTTGCCAGCACCAACCACTCCCTGAGGGCTGGCTTACACTCACCCCACACCCATCCAGCACAGGCGTCACTGGACATGTGACCCTGGCAATAAAAGGGGCCGGGCGCACGTGCCCGTAGCCAGTTCCACAAACTATCTAAGTGTGTCCGTGTGGTCATTGTGTCTGCGTGAGGGCCCCGGGCCCTACCACATTACATTGTGCTGTGTACAGCGGACGCAACCATGTCACCTCAGGCAGTGGGGAAGACCTGGGACATGTAGCTGTGTTGTACCCCCCTGTAAGCGTAAGCGGAGTGGGCTGGCGTACGACAGTCCAGCGTAGGGGTGTGGATGATCAGCCCGGGGCTCTGGGCATTGCTATGTGTTGGCCTTGCCAAGGAAGTAACTAATGCGTGTGTCTCAGTTGTAGTGTCGGCGCCACCCGTTCCGCAATGGACAATGTTGCGATGTAGCATGCCCCCGGAGTGCGGGGTTGGCCGAAGGGATAAATGAAGGATCGCAAGCCCGCTCGGGGTCCGGGATCATACATGCCAACTGTTGTGTGTGTCGCTATTACCGCAGCATAGGCCATAGGACTACCCTCAACTGCATTGCGACTTCAGCCAGCCATGAACTCTACATCTGTGTCCGCCCTATCCTTACCGTAGGCCTACACACCTGTGGCCGCCCACCGTCAGCGCACAACATCACAGTGTCGTTGTCAGGCTTGTGGACATGCACAGACAGGCATGACAATGGTGTGCCGTAGTAGTGCAAGTGATGCAACCGCGCTGCGCACACTAGTGAATAGGCTCGGGGGGAGGGAGGAGCAGCAGTGAGACTTCGTAATACACATTGATGCCGCTCATTTGCTACAAGCTGTACCTGTCAAACAGGAATCACTGAGTCACACATATCACACACCAATGAACTAGTGAGCCTGCCAACACATCATGCAGAACCAACTTTTGACTCATGTCTCTCTGCACTGTCACAGGTGATCAAGGATATGCACTCTGCCCTTGGATGATGACACCCCTCCGAGCCCCGAACACACAGGCCCAGAGGCAGTACAATCCGGCCCACAAACGCACCAGGGGCATCGTGGAACGCACATTTGGCTTGTTGAAGTCACGTTTCAGGTGCCTGGACATCACAGGTGGAAGGCTCCTGTACAGCCCAGGCATCGTGTGCAAAATGATCGTTGCATGTTGTGTGTTGCACAACATATGTGTACGCACCAATGCCCCATGGCTACAAGTGCCAGATGCACCGGGCGATGATGAGGAAGATGAGGCAGGTGGACCACACCCCACTGCAGCAGCAGCAGGAATAGCCCATAGGAACACCATCATTGACAATTTCTTCACATGAGCACGTCACATTGTCACAGTCCTTAGCAATCATGGGACAGTACAAAATGACCACAGGCACAGCATGTGCAAATAAATTCATTACAACACACATTCCCTGTGTGCATGTTACTACTCTGTACAAGCACATCACTCTGACAAGTGTAAGTGCAACATATAGTGCTATCAATCTCATAAATTGGAAATAGATGGTGGGTGTGTCACCTCTGTACAGAGAGGTTGTTTAGGGCATCACGTATTCGAAATGCCATTTCTGTGTGTCAAAGATAGTACGGAATCCCACTCATCAGCGTTTCACATGTGTCCCAAATCATTACATGTAGGCTGTCATTTGTGACATACAATTGACAACAGGGCTTCTTTTGGGGTCAAATATGTACCACCATGATGCAGGGATGCACCCTGTGACTCAAGTCCCACAACATGAGCTACATGGATGTAAGGGAGAATCACTGCCCCTACATTCGTCCATGCTTTCATACTTGATTAATCAGGGACATGACACATCTGTGTGTATTAGAATGTGTTATTCACGTTCAGTGAGGTGTTGAAGCTGTCTTAGTACTGGGCCATGCAGACAACACTTTACAATGTTGCCCCGTGGAGGGCCAGCCAGAGTCCTTTAGGGATTGACAAGTTACTCGGAAGGGGAAGAGTCCAGTCCGCAGGCTGATTGCTGTGTCATTGTTGAGCATGCAAAATATGGCAGTCCATGTAGAGGTCCAAGGTTGGTGTGGCAGAGTGTGTCGGGGGACAGTGGAAGGTGTTGTTCCAGGTCATGATGCAGAGGGCAGACCCAAGCAGAAACAAGCCATATGGCGGAGATGAATGCTACTGCTGACTCCTTACCACTAAGGCAGATTAATCCTCATCTTCGTCCTCTGACGTTTCATGTGCCTCACATGTGGGTGGTGGTGTTTGGTCTGCAGCACTGTGTGACACTGACACATCAGGGGCTGGAGATGTGGATGTAGAAGTAGCAGCAGCATTCATCTGCGCAATGTCTTGTGGCATCACTCCCATGATGAGGATCTGCAGGGCATGGAAGATCCCATCTACAGCTTTCTCGTGTGCAGCCGTGGTAGCCATTCTTTGCGCCTGCATTCGCTCCATGACCCTCCTCATGTTTCCCAAATCACGGATGACATCGCTGTAGCCACTCTGACTAGACAGTTGTTGTTGTCTCCGAGTCATGACTCCAGCGATGCCAGCCATGGATTGTTGGAGGGCATGGGGCGGACTGTGGGTGTCCGTTAGGGAGTGTAAGTGGTCCCTGATGGGACTTAGACACCCACGTATGGCATCTAGTTTGGCTGCCATGAGGTCGAAGCCCTCCCGCACCTGTTCAGCCAGCTCCTTCTGGCAGTCTAACACATGGCGTTGGAACGTCATGTGTTCTTTGGTGAGGTGCTGGGAGCCAGACGTGGTGGTGGGTGCTTTCTGCTGTGTGGTCTGTGCAGGGGGTGGGATCACCTCGATGGTGCTGGGCTGCCCTGCTACTGGAGGTGGGGTGCGGAGGTTGTCCATGAACCGTTGGAGTTCGTCAAAGTCAATGTCCTGGAGGTCATCTCCATCATTGCTGACGTGATGTGGGGTCTGCTCTGCAGGAGGTGTTGATTGTCCCTCTGCAATGTAAAGGGGAGATGCAGTTTCACAGTGTGTTCCATGTATGTTGACGCATTGGCGGAGTTTACATACAGACTGCATGACAATGTACATTGTGACAGTTTGTGAGGAGATGCCTATTTGATGCAGGACAGTGGACATTTGTACTACATCACAGATGTGAGGTTGTACTCGTACATTGTCATCTCACAGTTTCCTGCTATGCCAGATGTGATTGGCCATTTTGTACACACATGCGGCACTAGTTGTGTCCTGTGTTCTGTTGTGAAGGTGTTGCAATTTGTATCATATTGTTGTCAATGTTGAGGTGCTCTTATTCTTATGTGTGTGTGCTGGATTGTGGGTGAGTCGCCCCTGCAGCTCTGATTTGGCTGCCCCTTATCCCTTTCAGGCGGTGTGCCTTTGACTTCTGTGCTTCTACAGTGCTGAGATGTTGTGGACTTGGGTAAATTGGGCTCTTGGTCGAGTTGTGACTCTTGGGCATGGTTTGTCCGCAGATGTGTTGTTGACGTCAGGGGTTGTTTGTGCACGTGGATGTGTCAGAGTGTGACCTGCTCCTTTCCGGATGTGGTCCACACTCAGTCACCTCAGTGTTGTGGCGTGCACCATGTCATGATAATTGGACTGCAGCCATGCTAATGGTCAGGCAGTGTCACTTGCATTGTCAGTGTGGCACACAGACCCGCAGCTTTGCTGGGTTCAGCACATGTGTATGGGTTTGTTGTGAGATTAGTGATGTGTGGGGAGGGCCCCCTCCAGGCACATTGTCGACAGGGGCCTACTTGCTGTTTCTATGTGTGCTGCAGTATGCCAAGGAGATCAGGGACATGATCCAGAGTCATTGTGGGTGTGCAGTGTGCTCTACTTAATTGTGCATGTGTGCCATTGTGCCCATCTCCCCCCGTCCCCCTAGTCCCTGGTCGGTACTCACCCTGTTGATGTTGTGTCAGGTCATGTTGAGCAGTGTCCGGATCCACTACTCCTGACACTGTATCCCGACTGATGACTGTGGCCACCATTTACTCAATGTCATCCAGCTCCTGGTGTGCCGCTGGAACCCCACCTCCAATCTGCGTTGCTGCTTTCATGTTGGCATCGAGTTTCTTCTTGGTTTTGCCCTTCACATCATTCCAGCGCCTCTTGACCTCTTCCATTGTCCTCCTCAACTCTGCAACTGCATTCACATGGTCCAAGATAGTCTGCCATGTTTGCGTCTTTGTTGCCAATGACACGTTGGAGGTGACAAACAGTTGTTGGTAGTGTTCTATCACCTCCGTAACGATGATCCTGTTTTCCTGCGGACTGAACCGCGTCTTCCTCTTCCTCTTCTCCTTGGCCTTCCCCGACCCCGAGGTTCCTTGCTGGACGTCTGTGGGGCTTGTGGGGTTCGCGTTGTCCTCTGCACTCGGTCCGGGTGCATCCATTGTGCTACGCAGTTTCACTTTTTTTTGTCTTTTTTATTTTCTGCTTTTATGGTGCATTATGACGCGTGGGAATTGCAGGCCTGTCGCTGGTTATCGCTGATTTTTGCATTGCGGTTGGCGGCATCACAACTTTTTTCGCATTCGTGTTTCGCGTTTTTTGGCCGTCACGGTAATTTTATCGCGGTCATTTGACGGGTTGGCGTGAGACTATCGCATGGTACCGCCGTGTTGAGAATTCAACGTTAACACGGCGTTATTTTCCCGCGATAGACTGCGATGTGCAAAGTTGCGTTAAGCTAATTTTGCGATAATTATCACACGTTCTTGAGAATATCCCCCTAAGTGCGCATGTCGGCTTGGCCCTCCTATGACAGCTGGCCAGACCAGCAAGCGCACTTATGGTGCAAACCACTCCTCCTCCCTGCTCCTCTGTCATGATAGCCAAGCCCAGCCCCGCCCTAGACTGCCTCAGTGCTGAAAAATAAAATGATAATAGCATTGTTTTATTATCACGTTATTTTTCCTGTTTGCACTGCTGAGAGCAGTGGGGCAACACTCCTCCGCCTTAATGGAGGAGCTGCCGCTGTCCTTTTTACACAAAAACCATGATGCATGCTTCAGTCCAAAAGACTCTTAGACGAACCCCTCCCTTCATGATCTCTCTAATCAGCTGTAAAAAAGTAGGAATTAGAGAAATGTATAGTTCATTTGGAATTCCATCCATACCAGAAGCTTCCCCTAGTGGGGCCATGTAAATCGAGTTTCTGCAGTTTTATTTGCTTTGTATTTTCCTCTTCTTCTTGTTGGGAGGGCTTAAGTCGCTAGGTCAGCTTAAGGGGTCAGTCAGTATACCTGAAATCATCATTTTACATACGAGAAGTGCAGAATTGGCCATAATATTTATGGCATTTGTTTACTCTGTCTGTGTCAGAGATCACCTTGAGGGGGTTTGCATTTCTAATTCTAGTCAATTCACTAGTCGTACTCCGTATTGTGTTGCCAGGAAGGGACCTACTGTATCTCTGTGTTCTATTCTTAAAATTAGGGCGCACAGAATCTGTTACTCTAACCCTTTTTACTGAGTGCTTTAAAGTGTGTCATAGCTCACACCAAATATTTTTCTTTCTATTACCCATGTTTGTTACTAGGTAGACATGCTCCTGCTCCAGAGCAGTCAGTTTGATTTTCAGGTGTGTCTCTTCTCCTGTAATTTTCCTTGTCTAGTAACAATATATTCACGTGTGAATCTAATTACTAAACTAATTGTGACTTTCAAAACATCCTACACCATAATAACACTGGCTGTACCATAATTTAACAAACATGGAACAAACCTCTTATCTGACCTATTTCATTTCAACAATGGCAATCACTCAAAAAGCGATATTTCCCCATAGATAAAGTCTCATCACATATAATTTTTCTTATGATTTTATTGTTTATCAAAACACTTGTGCTTTTTCTTTTTTTGTTTTTGGGATATAATTGTAATCTTTTTGTGCTCAAATAGTCATAAAAAACATTTACAAATATTTACAAATTCATACAATTGTTTGTGTTATTAGACATTAAAAAAACAGATCTCTCAATTGTGGTAACCCCCACACAACCATCAGACCTCCATTCTCACCTCTCATTCTCTTCAATCATGCTACCAAACATATCTTTATGGGAGAGTTTGAGTGTAAACACATTTTTAATGAGGTAGCTCCTTTTATGAAAATATAGCCCAGTGGCACAGATTTATAGATGATATTTTCTTCATCTGGACGGGACCTGAATCAGACCTTTTGGATTTTATATCCTGGCTTAATATGAGTGACAAAAATCTAAAGTTCACTTGTAATTACTCCACGGACAAAGTGGAGTTTTTAGACATAAGGATTATGGGCAGACAAGGACAACTAGAAGTTAGCCTTTTTAGGAAACCTACAGCTAAAAATACTATCTTGGAACACAGCAGCTTCCACCCGTCATGCCAAAAAGACTCAATCCCCTTTGGGGAATTCCTAAGAATTAGGAGACATTGCACTAACATCGCAGATTTCATGACACATGCTGAACAACTTCAAGAATGTCTCCTTCTTAGAGGATATCCTAGGAGGTTAATACGCCAATCACTAAAACGGGCTAAATATTATAATAGAGATGCCCTTATCAACAACAACCCCAAAGTAACTTCAGACAAACTGGTCTGTGTAGTGGACCATTCGACCATCAATTACAAGATCAAACAGATACTAGATAAGAATTGGAAGATCCTCACTGTAAATGAGGAAGAACAACCAATGCAGAAACCGATGGTAGCATATAGGAGAAATCCAAACCTAAGAGATAAATTGGTACACAGCAGATTCAAATCTCAGGAAATTACCAGGCAAACTACCATAGATGGACTGCCACCACCAACAGGCAACTACAGATGTGGCAATTGCCATGCCTGTGATTCTGCCATAATTACTCAGACATGGACATATGGAGAAAAATCAGGCACACTAAGGCATATGGCCAACTGGAGAAGCTCAAACATCATATATTTGATCCTATGCCCATGTGGGCTAGGATACATAGGTGAAACCTCAAGAGAATTCCGCACCAGACTTTCAGAACATAAATCGGCAATAAGAACAGGGAAACTGCAGGCACCCCTAGTCAAACACTACTATGACTTCCAACACACCAAAACAGAATTGAAATGGTTGATTTTAGAACGTGCCAAACCAATGCCAGGAAAGGATCCAGTCAAAATGCGAAAACAACGGGAGACATATTGGATCTTTTCTCTGGACACAGTTCGTAAAGGCCTTAATGAAGAAATAATATGGCTATTAACAGCATAATACATGCTCTATGGCCAGCAGCTACCTTAACAACTCAGTATAGTAATTGTGTACCCTGAACTATAAAGCTAGTTTCAATTACTAATATCCCTGAAAGCATGGATAGCGGTATATCTCTTTGATAGCATTACATCTTATGCTACACATTACTGGTCATCACACGAACAATGATCCTCCAATGTTCCATCAACCTATATTATAGACCATCTACTTAAAATGGCGTTTACTTTGCCTTGATGGTATGCTACACTCTTTAGCATCTATCCCATCAATAATTTGAATTTATTGGTGCCTAGGCATATGTCACAAATAATAGTGTAATAACCACCTTAAGGCTCAGACTTTAATACTTTCTTGTTTCTGAAGTACGGGAAATTTATGCCATTCTTCCTTCTTACCTAATCGAAAGAACTATGTGTAGTAACCTACTGTCACCATTCCAATATGGTGACTATAGATGTAGTCGAGTCCAAAGAACTCACTCAAAACTGGCGTTTACTCTGCTTTGATTGCACGCCACACTTTATAGTTTCTATCCCGCCAATATTTTGAATTCACTTGCACCACGGCAAATGTTGCAAATAATAGCGTAATAACCACCTTTAGGTTCAGACTCTAATACCTTGATGGTTCTGAGTACGGGGCAGTTGTTGCCATCTCCCACCCTGCCATATAAATAAAAGAACGATGTGCAATAACCAACTCTCACCAGTTCAATATGGCGGCTTTAGGAGAATTCGATTAAAAACATGTTCCTTTCGCGAAATATCGTAATATCGCGAGAATGGTTAATGAGATGCTAAGGCAACGTCATAAAAACGAAAGTCGGGGAGCCGGCGAACATAACTACACGACAATATGCAGACGAACGCACGCAAGAAGGAATACTGGTAAGATAGCCCCATGTCGTTTGGAAGCGCTATTCGCATTTGTCCAAAGTGTAGTCTTTCAAACAGCGTGTTAGAAAAGTTAGATAGTATAAAAATGCATATTTCTGAGAGTACAATTGCGTACTTTCACACAGGATAGTAAAAACATTAGGTGTATCTCCCTATAGAGACGTTATGCAGTGCTTTGTCTACATGGTGAAGGAGTTTCTGCTTTATGAAATGCGGTACATACATTGCAGTATACATGTCTTATTCACCCGATAGGCAGCCAACCTTTCGTGAGAGTAAATATCTTAACGTTTAATAGTACGGCTGCAACAGCGTCTTTTTAGCAGAGACCCCTTGGCATGGCTACATTTGATTTATGTACCCGTACGAGAGAATAAGTATTAGCCTCAATAGTAAAACTCAATTACCGTCACAATGCTTAGGAATTAGTGGCCTATCACTACCATACCTTCGGTGATCAATAATAAACTCTGAATCTGTCGGTGCCACCACAAATAAAATATTGCATAGAGAACCCTTTAGGTCCTCCTCACTCAAAATTCATCGCAACTTAAAGCTTGTTTTAAAAGTGCATTTGACAATCACAGACATGTCATGATATTGGTGCAGTGATAAGTCTATTAATGTAGTAAAGCGTGTCTCTAATTTAGAAGCAGGGCATGGCCTTTTTCTACTTTGTACCAACGATGAGAAAATAATATAGCATTGCCTATAGAGTAATCCAACAAATACGCCATAATATTTATTCAATATTTCACATTTCTTATTTTGTATCAACATCAGAGAGTTTTGAACTCACCCAAACAGTAGACCCATAAACAACCAAAACGCAAGGTAAATAGTGGTCTCGTTTACAATGATAATTCCAAAATTTATTTTAAAGCACCACATTCATCGGTGTTATGATAAGCAGGATAGTGCCCATAGAATTTACTAAATCCATCTTAGACATATATCCTTGTGAATTAACAGCATTAGTTCTAAATGCGTCTCCAAAAGAAAGATAAATTATAACATATATGCGGTGACATATATCAGTTAGTACCTTACCATCACTATATAGCAAGTCACTATAGACTGAGAGCTCGGACAACACATAGCCACATATCAATCATGAGAAATTTTTAAGGCCCATTACGATACCGGGCGTAAAAAAATCCGCCACCCATGAAAGCAGCAAAAATCCGCCCGCCTACACCTTCTGAATACCGACCCAGCAATTATGATGCCTCGAACCAAAAACCGCCAGCGGCGGAAAAAACACACAAAATACCGCACGCCCATGCCCGAGTCGGAGTCAAACCGCCCGCCACGGACGGAAAGACGCACGACAACACAAAACCGGCCGCCCACACGGTCGAGACACCGCACGTGAAATTACGATCGCACCGACATGAGCGCGGAAAAACAACAAATACACCACCCGCCAGCGGAAACAACACTGAAGAAAATGGACACGGCAGAAGCCATGGCGGCCACGTCCCTGCACAGAAACAGCCCCGGACTCAAACAAACACACACAACAAGGCAAACAAGTCCACACAGCAATCCACGCACAAATACACAGACAAAGTACACATCCCGAAAACACACCACCCCTGGACAAACAAATAAACACAAAGCCCAGAACACCGGCCACAACACACCTGAAAACAACAGACCATCAGGACACACCCAAACAGGTAAGTACAAAAGCAGCCCCTCCACAGACCACAACCCCTTGCAACGTTGCAAAGCAGAGAGGAGAGGAGAGGACACAGTGACACAGCAAGGACAGCAGCACACCACAGATACGCACACATCACACCCACCACCACCACCACCACCAAACACCGGCACCACAAACCCCCTGCACATCACACATCACACACCGCACCAGCACCACAAACACCATGGCATCACACAGAATGCCCAAGTTCACTTCCACTGAGCTGACGGTCATGGTCGACGAGATCGTCAAGGTGCACACACAAATCTATGGCAACCAGGTCCAGCACACACCACTAGCCACCAGAAACAGAATGTGGAACAGAATTGTAGACCAGGTCAATGCAGTCGGGACCGTACCCAGAAACAGAGGAGAGATAAACAAACGGTGGAACGACATCAAAAGCCTGGTCAAGAAGAAGGAGAGCAAAAACCGAGAGCTGGCTGCCACGACTGGCGGAGGGAATCCCGCGCATTACAAGACCTTCAAAGCGTGGGAGGAGAAGGTGCGAGTCATCATCCATCCGGAGATCCTCACCGGATTACCAGGGGGAGTGGAGGCTGGTAAGTACAAACAAATGTATACCAGCACACCGCTATGTACTCACATGCACTACCACCATGCCATAGCTCCGAGGGACAAACACCCCCATGTCCAGTACACAATACACAACACATTACTCACACACGCAACAGGCACCACCACACACACAGCCCAAACATATCAACTAACAAAACCATGGGGGCATGTGTACACCCAGCCAGCCACGTAACCACCAACAGGTCCCCTAGTACTCCAGAAGCGCCACAACGAGCACCCCCACACCCATGTGGCAGCCGTAGCTGCACCAACCGACAAGTAACAGGTAAGTAGCCGCAACACAGAGGCAGTAGGTGGGAGGGGGACATCTGAAGTACAACACACACCAGGCCCCTAGTCCTACAGCACAGCAAGGCGGAGCACCCCCACACCCATGTGGCAGCCGTAGCTGCACTAACCGACAAGTAACAGGTAAGTAGCAGCAACACAAAGCGCAGTGGGTGGGAGGGGGACATCTGAAGTACAACACACACCAGGCCCCTAGTCCCACAGCACAGCAAGGAGGAGCACAGCCCACACCCCACACCCACGTAGCAGCCACTGCAGTGCACACCGGCAGCCGACAGGTAGACATCCCGCCCCAGGACAAATGGTGTCAGTGGGTGTCCAGCCATCACCACGACCCATAACACCGCCCCCACCCCCACAGACCTGCAACATGGAGCACCCCCGCCCACAACCATGTTGCATCCAGTCCAGTGCACGCTCAAAAACAACCTGCAGGTGGGAAACTGGACAGGGCGGGGTGACTGGAGGCATGAGGACTGAATTACGACTAACACATGGGACATGTCAAGTAGCAGAGGAACACGCAGCACTGCTCCCTGCCACAACCATGTGAACAATGTGCACACGGACATGAACCACAGAGTCACACCCCACATGACCCATCACAGACACAGCAACACCCAAGGAGCCACGTCTGCATGCACAAGTCACACTGATTACAGAACCACACGGCAGGCACAGTGCAACCCATCACACACAACTGCAACACCATCGAGAGTCCTGTCCATGTAGCCCCCACTGCCTGTCAAGCACACATCCCACAACTATGCCCATGTAAGACATACCACACTAGACGCAACAGCGTGGAACAACATAAATGCACACGAACACCACTGGACCCATCAAACACACAGACACACAATGCACATACAACATACCATCCATCTCATCCGTCAGCCCCAGTCACATGAAAGGTATGTCATCCGAACAGCTGGTCCACACACAGTAGTCACGCAAAGAAACATGCCCATGATAAATCATGTGCCAGTAGTGAATGAAGCGCACGTCACACTGTGAGCAACAACACACATAACATGGGCCACACCCCCCCGAGCACTGCATTGATGCACATGGCACAGGGCAGCACGCACACCAAGGAATTGGACCATCTGCAATACGTCGTGTGGCACACAACCATCACTCACTCATAACAATGCGTCCAATTACATGGCCATAAATCACAACAGACAGCAAATATGCAGGGTATGTCAGACATACACACACCTCAGACCATGCACTGTCATGTTGCCACAACACATGCCACGTTTTGCACCCATGGCACACAGTATGTACCCCCAAAGCATAGTTCATCTCAAATGCGTTTCAGGGGGCTGACCCCCATTTTGCCATCTGCGTTCCTAAGCGTTCCATATGAACCCCCAAAGCATAGTTCATCTCAAATGCGTTTCAGGGGGCTGACCCCCATATTGCCATCTGCGTTTCTAAGCGTTCCATATGAACCCCCAAAGCATAGTTCATCTCAAATGCGTTTCAGGGGGCTGACCCCCATTTTGCCATCTGCGTTTCGAAGCGTTACATTTGAACCCCAAGAGCATAGTACAAACCAACCTCCACGATGGGTCTGGAGTCCGCATACACCAGAGCCACAAAAAGCAGGAGCACAGCAACACACCCATCGGCATTGCCAATCCGTCCCATGCCACATGTCCACAGCACACAGTCCCATTGGCATGCCCACACAACAACAAATAGCACAGCCACACACACGGCTCCGGGAAACCTGTGCACGACTGTGCACGAACTGTGGATGTCAGACAACCTATACATACTTTGTCATGTGCAACACAATAACATATCTCATTCCCCCCACAGGTGACGAACTGCTGGATGCTGGAGATGGAGACAGCAGCCAGCACAGCCAGCCTGCAAGCCCCCAACAAGGACTCACGGATGTGGAGGATCTGTCCTCCGATTCGGACACGGAACACCCAGCAGGCCCATCTGGTGTGGCAGGGCCCAACCGCACCCCAGGCACCCTCCTACCCACCAACCCATCAGCCAGGGCTGATGACCACTCACAGCCCCCTGCTGCCACTGTCGTTGCGGCCACTCCCACTGTTGTGGCGGCCACTCCCACTGCCGCAACCACCACCATCGCCGCAACAACCACCACCGCCGCGACCACCACCACGTCATCACTGGCCCCAGCACCAGCGCAAGTGGTGGTCCGGCCGACTGGGTCCACCCTGGGAGCCACAGCGAGGACCGTGGTGAGCAATGTGGCTAGTGGGCAGGCCGGTGGCAGCAGTACTGGTGGGAAGAGCAGGGTCAGGCCAACGCCAGCCTCCCCTGGGAGCCATGCCCTGCCTCAAATGGCCAGAGTCCTTGGGGCCTATGAAGAGGCCCAAGGACAATGGGCCAGGTCTGCTTCCGACACGCGGGAGGTCCTGGGGGTGTTGAGGTCCATGGACGCCCATATGGGCCAATTCGTGTCCCGTATGGACCAACTCGTGGACCTCATGGGCCAGCTGGTGGTGGCGGTGAGGTCACAGGCAAGGCCAGCAACACCACCTCCGCCACCACCTGCTAGGGCGCAGGGTCGGCCAGCAGTGTCCAGTTCCCCTGCGTCCACAGCCAGTGAGCACACCTCACCCACCACCAGCAGGTCGCCACCACACACCCCCCCTCCCAAACGTGGAAGGGGCCGTCCGAAGTGGAAACAGATGTCCCGGGAGGACTTCGCACGCTCCAGACGCAAGTGAGGCAGCCAGCCATCCTTGACCACCCACTGCATTGACTTGGACTACGATCCCACCCGACACAGCCATCAGAATGGCATGTGTCTGTTGGACTAGGGACATAGAACTAGTGGGTACACCCTGAGCATCACGCAGCCATGGCCGACAGCTCATTGTCACTGCACGCAACACTCATGTCATCACCTTGCACACAATGACATGTCACAGTTGGAAATAAATGCACCTTTTACACAAACTGCTGTCTGTGCACTGTGTTTATTGAACGATGATCAACCGCCACCTTGAGCAGAAAAGCATCGGATGTGTGGCATGGCGATGGGACAGGAGGGGCAGTAGGGACCTACGGGGGGGAAGACAGAACAGGAGCACATTCAATGAGTGTGTCACACACCCATCACAAAGTACATGTCAACAACTACAAGCAATGTACACACATCGCACAGAGCAATAGGGCACAATGCCACAGCCACCGTCAGTGGCATACAAACCTGGACATGGACCATTGACACACAGCACACAGTGAACAAAAGGCCTCCGTGACACAGCACACAGACACCTGCACAACTACAGCCACATCAGCCGTCGTACATGGACACTCACCGTCAAGTGAAGTAGCGGGCGATGAGCTGCTGACGGACATTCACAGCTTCCTCCTCTCCGCTGTCTTCCTCACTCGAGCTGTCCTGGTCTGCAGGCTGGGGCCCTGGTTGATCTCCGTCATCCACAATTAGGGGGATCTGCTTCCGAATGGCCAGATTGTGCAGCATGCAGCAAGCCACCACTATCTGGCACACCTTCTGTGGGGAGTACGCCAGCGCACCCCCGGTGCGGTCCAGGCATCTGAACCTGGACTTGAGGAGGCCAAAGGTACGCTCGACCACACGTCTGGTCCTCCCATGTGCCTCATTGTAGCGGTCATCTGCTGGGGTCCGAGGATTTCGTAATGGACTGAGCAGCCAGGGCCCATTCGGGTAAGCCGAGTCACCTGGGCGTGAGGGACACAGAGAACCGTTGCAATTCAAACAGGACAGTAGACAGCATCCTTAAGCCAGCACGCTACACAACTCCACATACTCACCGACAATCCAGCCACGGTCCTGTTGCAGATTGGTCATCAGTCGTGGTAATATGCTGTTGCGCATGATGTGCGCGTCATGGGCCGAGCCTGGGAACTTTGCACACACGTGGGAAATGACCATGTCCGCAAGGCACACCACTTGCACATTCAGGGAGTGCGTGTGCTTCCGGTTGCGGAAGAGCTGCTCAGTGGCCTGTGGTGGGACAAGGCCAACATGGGTGCAATCTATGGCACCAACGACGTGTGGGATCCGTCCAAGGGCATAGAATGCACCCTTCACTGCCGCCAACTCACGTGCCCTGGGGAATCGGATGTACCTGTTCCTGTACAGCATCATGGCTGCCAGTACATCCCTCAGCACCATGCTGAACATGGGCTGGGACATCCCACCTCCACTGCCCACTGTGTGCTGGAATGACCCAGTGGCGAAGAAATGCAGTGCAGCCATCACCTTAGCCGTGGGGGTGAATGCTGTCGGATACACCCTGCGAGGACGGAGGTGGGGATCCAACATGGCACATAGTCGATGCAGGGTTGGTCGGTCCAGACGAAATTTCCGGATGACCTCAGAATCCTCCATGTCCGCCAACAATTGGTAAGGGCGGTAAATGTTTGGTCTCCGCCTAGGACAGATGGAAGTGGACACATGTCAAAGCAACACGCCACATGGCATATTCACATACACATAACTGATATGACAGAGCAAGAACATGAGTCACAGAACAGCTGTCATGCAGGGACAGCACAGCCACAATACACTTACACAGGTCTCCCACCAATAGCAATGGGCAGTGACACAAACCATTGCAATGTGCATGCACATGGGGATCCAGGCCTCAATGACCTGTGAGGCGTGCTGATGGGGACTGACTGCATATCCGGCAAGCGGCAACACCACGGCAACATGACTGGCTGCTGTGCATCACACTGCTTCCGAGGCAGGATGAGTATGGCACACACCAACGACGATGTGGGCACAGGCTGAGCGGCCAAGACAAGTGGGACCTGTGGCACGAGGGGATATGAGACAGTCATTGGTGTCACCACTGCACCCTATGTGCAGCACTGTACGGATCACACCTCCAGAAGCATTGTCAGGTGTACACATTGACAGCCCCATGCCAACACGGCTGTGTGCTTGCAAATACACATCACATGTGACACGTAACCTTGCACGTGCCAAGTGGCAGATGTACATAGTGAGGGATGACATGCGTGTGCATATGCGTATACCATGCACCCATGCCAATGTGCAGATGATGACATGCTAACAGACATGTGGGGGCCGGCCACTGGCCGTCCCTGCCTATGCACACGGCATGATGTGTGGCGGGACGCCGTCCACCTGCGTGGTGCCCCGACTCGAGACCCGGGCAACCTAGACAATGCATTGCAGTCTCCGCAGTCCGGATACACCACCTGCGACACACAGAGGCTGTAGCTGCCCTAGCGGCCCATGCCGCGTCCATCTGGGGCTGATGGACCCACACATTCACTCTTTTGCCTCACTGGGGCGGGCTCGGAGGTGCTTGCGCACGCGCTGGCTTCTCTGTTGCAACGGCATGTGACGTGTGTGGGGATGTAGGCAATGGGTGGGATGGTGCGAGCCACCTTCCGTGACGTCACTCCTGCTCGTGATGTGTGCGTCCCCCAATACTTCCATATGACTTGAGCCATGCTACACATTGAGGATGTTTTGCCTGCGTGATGTGTCCCGGAGAAGCGCGCCGAGTCCTCTCCCCCACCATGCTCCACTGCCATCCCGTGCCCTGGATTGCCTGTGCAGGTTGACAATGTTGGGGATACACCTGGTCGGCAGGGGCTGTGTGTGCCTTGTCAAGGGCCTGGCGGGCGCACAACAGGATCCAGCTTGTCCACAGAGGGTGGGCTGACGTGTACGCCTGATACCGCATTGTTCGTGTGCCCGGCTGCTGTGCACACACGTGTTCACATCCCCCCCGACGGGTGGCCTTTAACATTGCCCAGGGAAGCGGTAATGTGCAGTTCCGGACCCCTCCCGACACAGCGTGTTTCAACTTTGCATGTGCGCATCTACCCGTCACACCCACCCACCTGAGCGAAGCGTCACTCCCGCTTCACACGACACATGTGTGTCTTCCACAGTTGTGCTACTCATTTGCGTTGACATCGAATGACAGTGGACTACATAGTCATGTCACGACTGCCGTATACATCACACACTCTCATCATCTCACATTCGTACTTGTGAAAGGAATCAGCAGAGACAGTTTCTTTCTTCAAACCATGTATTGTGACTTATGTCCTCTGTGATGCAGTATAGTGGACACTACTGGCAGCGGTATGCATGTGGAGGATATACTGAGCATGATTACACATAGCTAAGGGTGTAGGGGTACATGTGATTAGCTGTTGCATGTGGGATGTGGGCTTCAGAGTTACATCTGCTTGGCCGTTGCTGTGCTAATGTTCATTTGCAAGTAGCTGCGGTGCTGCGGACTTTGACACAGACGGTATACATTTAGCCTACCAGACCGCTTGGCATCATGGGCACAGTCCATCTCAGTTCCATGTGACAGGTGTGCTGCTGTTGTTACTCATGCACGCGTGCGTGTGAGTTGACATCAGGGCATGGGCTTACGTGCATGCAACGGCGTCCCACTTGTTGTTGCCATATGGTGGATACTGGACATGTCACAGTCACTGGGGTCGTGTTGTTGTTGTATGCACTTGTCGTCCATGCAAAGGTCCTGTTACGGGATTTCCGGGGAGGGGGAGAAGGGGTGCAGCTCTCACATACTCCAGCCGGGCGATTCCTGTCCACTGTGCGGTGCAT
The DNA here is from genome assembly GCA_963921515.1 of Calotriton arnoldi. Classification (NCBI taxonomy): domain Eukaryota; kingdom Metazoa; phylum Chordata; class Amphibia; order Caudata; family Salamandridae; genus Calotriton; species Calotriton arnoldi. Next base: position 163,220 of record CAWUFW010007685.1, read on the forward strand.
ATGTCCATGGGCGCAGGATCCATGTCATGGCATAGTTGTACGTGCAGTTCTGTCCATGTGGGTGCGATACACATATCCCATGCCACTGCCTCCCCGGATACATGCAGAGTTCCTGGATGTGATGGGGAACGGAGTGCATGTCCCGGACACATCCGATGTCATGGCAGTGTCGTTGATGGTGTGGTATCAGTTGCAGGTCGTTTGGTATGGCTGTTGTGGTGGTTACTGGCCAGTCCGTGCGGAAGCTAAGCATGGGTACAGTGTCGGACATCATGGCTCAATTGGGGGATTGCGTCGGGGTCCTACGAATTGACAGGTTGACAGGTATGCGATGGCTTCCTGCAGGGCTTCCATTTCATTGGTGGTATACATGTTTGCCAGCCAATGTAGCGGATGGTGGCTGTCACGGTGTTGTCCGTAAGTTGTCCCTTGTAGGAGCATGATGGGGCATGCTGGGTGACATTCGATGTAGCTGTGATCCATGATCCGTCGTGTGGAGGCACAGTGGTCCCATTGCAGTGTGGGTCCGATGTTCGCCACATACGCCATGCCCCCATAGGCTGAACAGACCCTGTCGTGTGCGTCCAGAGGGTGGAATAGTGGTAGCAGGTCCGCCCTTGGACATGCCGGGTTGGAGAGGCACAACTCCACAGGATGGTGGAAGGGACACCTCCGACAGTAGAAGACGGGTATGACGCAGCTGAACAATGCGATGCGGTAAGTCAGTCGGTAACTTACGTTCAGCAGGGATAGGGGTTCGCATCCCAGTAGCTGTATCAGGTTGTGTTTGTACAGCTTGACCTGTCTGGCGTAGTTGGGTAGGTGTGTTGTAGGTGCCATTTTGCTGCGGGGCGATGTGGTGGCGTGCTCCGGCTGTGTGTGCAGTCTGCAGTGTGCAAGCTCCGAGGTTGCTGTGAGGTCTGTGATGGTCGTAGGGGGCAGGACTTGTGTTCTGTTAGCTTGTGCGGAGGACACGGGCCCTCATCCCACGTGCTTCTCTGAATGTTCAAGGTCAGTGGTGTGTGACTCCTTCCAGATAACTTGCATGGGAACGGCATGGGGGAGTTTTATACTTTCTTCTTTCCCGTTCGGTATGTTCTTAGGTGATATGCGCTATCTGCCCTGTGGTCGGTTTCCTCTGCATGCCTGTGTTGGTCTTTTTTGGGACAATGGCTGTATTCGCCGGCTTGTTTAGTCGGGATGTGGTTTCGGAGTTGGAATGGAAGGTCATTCAGTGCTGTCTGCTCTCCCGTGTGTGGGCGGCAGGCTGTGTTTCCGCTATGCGTTGGGCCTTGTGTGTGGGTGTCATTCTTGAGTCCACCTGTTGTCGGTCCCCGGGCTCTTTGGTGTTCCGTTTTGTATGTCTGGTTCATGGGTGCAGGGTGGTATGGGTGTTTCTGTGTGGTACTGGCGTACCTCTTCCCGACGGGGCCCATGTTCTACTGGGTGGTGTTGCCGCCGCTGTGTGCTTCGCCATGTTTGTCACACAGGGGTGTGTCCTGATGTTGCGTGACTTCACTGACATGTGGGCGTCGGTTGTGTGACGTTGGGTGTTGTCCGTGAATTGGGCGTTGGGGACATGACTGTGGCAGGCCTGTCACGTGTCATGTGCGTTCTGGGTGTGGCTGGTGTGTGTGGTGCTTGGTTGTGTCCCTGTGTTGTTTGTGTGCGACGCATACATGGCGTTATGGTTGGGCGCTGAGTTGTGCGCATGTGTGGCTGCGTCATCGCCGCTGTGCTGCGGTGCCGTGACGGGGTCGTTAGTTCCTGGTCCCAGGTGGTGTGCCCATGATAGTTGCGAGATGTTGCACTTTGCCCTGTGTTACATTTGTGGGTGCAGTGGTGGATGTGTCTTGTCCACGCAGGGGTGTTGGGGGGTGCCATGTCCTCCTTTTCCGCACTTGCACTGTGTGCGCTGTTTGCGTGCCCTTGTTGTGTGTGTGCCTACCTGCGTCTCCGCGGTGCGTTGCCTCCTTGGTGGTGCATCAGGTATAGCATGGGGAGGGCCTGCAGTGCTGGATTCATGCTCGGGGGGTCGCCTCTTCGGTGTCTGTGCTCGGCGTTCGGGTTTCCGCCTCACTTTCACGTGCGGTGTCTCTTAGCCGTGGGAGCTGTTTGTTTGCGGCATCGTAATTTGTACGCCGGGCGGTACGTGATTTCGTCTGGCGGTGTGTCTCCATTGGGCTGCGCCGCTACGTGAGCGGGCGCACTTTGATGGCGGACGGCGTCGCTGGCTTGCCGGCGGTGTTTGGCTGCCTTTTCACATCGTAATTTGGCGGGCGTGTGGGCTGCGGCATGCGGGCGGTAACTGGTGGTTTTTGCATCCGCCAGCACGGCGGTGGTGCTACCGCCCGCCATCCTAATGGGCCCCTTTATTCTTAAAAAGAAATAATGTCTAAGATGAATGTTTCACATAACATGTTCCTGCCCCATATTAACAAGATCGGATTGTAATTGTAACTGGTCTGTCACGTGTTTCAGAACCAAACCACTTGAACATACCAGGATAATAGAGAGAAAATATCCTTCCCAAATTTTGGATAATGGGGCTACTATGAAATACCATATAACCAACAGTACTGCCAATGTATAGGTAAGACATTTTCAGCATATCTCAAAAGAAACTAATAGCGCATAGCCATAGGAGACCTAGAAAATAGAAAACGACCTATAATATGTTGTTGGGGACTTATTGTTACAGATGGAACCAAAATATTTTTTTATATAGAAGTTGGACGCATAACACATTGATTACTGGACCAGCTTTGATAACACCATATTCATATCTTTGAATGATATAGAGAATATCTTTCCCGGAAAAGAACATACAATTAGGGGTAAGATACGATATCTCTTAGACATAGTTAAAATCTCTAACCAGAAAAGGAAAAAAGATGTTGGACTAAACTCAACTGTAATTTGTTTCTCACTACAGAAATATGAATCTTTGAGAGTATACCCAATTGATGATTCCCATTTGAGGACAAGGCATCCCTTTGAACCAGAGAAAATCTCATGCCAAGCTCATGTAGGAATTATAAATATATAAAATTATCTTTTAAAAAAAACGGGTATTCACTTATACTCTTATGCATGTTCACAAGAATCTTTTTCCAAACTCTTTTCTTTCTTCTAGGCACACCAGAGTCACACTGGGATATTCTAGTACTTAGAACTAAATTTCACACTATTTTCCCTTTCTTGAGCACTGGCGGATGTTTGTCAGGAGCAAGTAGATGACGTATCTATACCAACTTTTCTAAGGGCTGTTCACTAGATGAGCATGACTATGCAGTAATTAACATTTTCTGAAATTATTGCAGAATATGACATTTCCCTTCGTCTGATGCAAATTACTATTGTATTTACAGATAACCCCCAGGCCACTATACAGATTTAAAGGAATGTATGTCTATTTGGTCCTGAAGAAGGTGATATAAACTGTTTTTCACCGAAACGTGCGTAGACCATCTCTTACACATCTGGGAATCCTAGCCAAGACACAGATGAGAGAAGAACTAATCAGAAGCAATGAGCAAACTTTTTGAATGTCAGAGTCGAAATTTTAAATCATGTTAGAAAGTAATAGTCAGCAGGATCCCGTCAAAGTTGTGTATTTTATTGTCACTTTTTTTGTGTGGTATGTTTGGTAGTATGATTGAAGAGAATGAGAGGTGAGAATGGAGGTATGATGGTTGTGTGGGGGTTACCACAATTGAGAGATCTGTTTTTTTAATGTCTAATAACACAAACAATTATATGAATTTGTGAATATTTGTAAATGTTTTTTATGACTATTTGAGCACAAAAAAGATAACAATTATATAAAAATAAAAAAAATAAAAAGAAAAAGCACAAGTGTTTTGATAAACAATAAAATCATAAGAAAAATGATATGTGATGAGACTTTATCTATGGGGAAATGTCGCTTTTTGAGTGATTGCCATTGTTGAAATGAAATAGGTCAGATAAGAGGTTTGTTCCATGTTTGTTGCTATTTCCCCCTCCTCTTGGACCTAAAAGTAAACAGGGGGCACCTTTTTCTTTGTATACTGTACCATAATTTAATAAAGTCTTTTGCAAACTCCTTAATTCTTGCAATATAATCATTTTACTTCAAACGTGTGGGAAAAGTCAATCTCTGACTACGTGGTGTGGTAACAATATTTGCTAAAGTTAGCATAAGGATTGCATGATCAGAAACCCAAATAGGTCGAAATATAGGACAGACCTCTAAAATGTTTCTTTTATCACTAAAACATAGTCAATCTAAGAATATTAATTGTGTACTGCAGAAAAAAGTGCATGTCCTGACCGCTGGGTTCTGACTTTTCCACAGTTTTTCAACTTATAGCTTTTCTAACTTTGGAAATTCGAACACACTCAGATGTATTAGTTGTATCTTTAATTAGACATAAAAAGCAGTTAAAATGTTCTACTGCTATATAGTAGCCAGAAAGTGCCAGGAGAGTCTCTCTAATATTGCCATATATTGTTGGATCATCTTCAGTGGGGCAATATAAAGAACATATATTCAACCGAACGCCTCGTATTTTGAACATTATAATTACTCAGCCACGTTCCCAGATCTGATTTTTTATAGACAATCTGACAGTTAGATTTAAATATTAATATGACCACCCCTTTAATAGTTCCGTCTACTGAACTATCAATGAACTGTATGTAAACTTTCTTACAACAATCTATCATTCCTGATGACTCTAGTTTCTAGTAGACATGATTTGCAAGGTTTGAAACTCTTTATTTCCTACTAAATCCTTTTCTGTTTTGCCCTAGAGCTTAGCCCTTTTATGTTCAAAGTTACTATTTTAGCCTGTGGCATTTTTTCTGATTGATTTCACTCTTGGTCCTCAAATTCCTGCCCTTCCACCCGATACTCTCATTTCTCCACCCCTTCTCCCGGTCCACCTTTCCTACCTTTACCCTAAGAGCCTGTCCGGCTGGTTGTAGACTCTCTCCCTCCCTCTCTGTAAAGAATGATGATGTCAGCATCCTAGTAACATGGCCCTGACTCAGTCACAAACCTAGCCTTTCATTGCAGTCCCTGATCCTTGGATTTTTATTTGAAGTCTCTCGAGTTTCATCAACACATCATTTCTTTTGAGATCTACTTACCCCTATTTCAATTCTTAGGAGATCTTCCGCTGAGAAAGAAATTATCTTGCATCAGATAACATAACATAATATAACATAACATAATATAACACATGTATTTGTAAAGTGCATGTATCACCCAAGGGTATCAAGGCGCTGAATAACAGATGTTTAGGTAAAATGATACTCTGTAAAGTTTCAGACTTTATTTCATAGGCAGGAGCCCTTCAATGTCGTGTGCACACGCATATGAGTACAAAACAGTATAGAAAGTTTAACTTTTAACAAGGATAAAGGACAAAGGTATTCTATCTTGAAGTGTTGATTTTTTAATGGTGAATTGAATCGCGAACCAGCCAACACATGTTTCGTCAATGGGGTATGTAACCCTTGACTTCTTCAGGGCTGTAATTGAGTAGATTCAGAACTGGACCTTACAACTGGTGATAATTTCGACCCAGTGGGTCCTAAAGTCTGTCTGCGATGAGGAAATTTATTTTATTCAAGGCTCTGTGTACCTTATGTGTAAGGTGATGTGATTATATTCCGTACGATGAGTCTGACCGGTCAGACGCGGTCCCGGACACACGAGAGCAACAAGGCGTACTCGCCCCAGCCTCAATTACGGCAGATGGTGCCGCATTAAATCGATCTTGCCTACACGAGGCGTACTGAAAGAGTAATAAGGCAACTTTTGCAATACCAGGTTATAGACTCATCGTACGGAATATAATCACATCACCTTACACATAAGGTACACAGAGCCTTGAATAAAATAAATTTCCTCATCGCAGACAGACTTTAGGACCCACTGGGTCGGAATTATCACCAGTTGTAAGGTCCAGTTCCAAATCTACTCAATTACAGCCCTGAAGAAGTCAAGGGTTACATACCCCATTGACGAAACACGTGTTGGCTGGTTCGCGATTCAATTCACCATTAAAAAATTAACACTTCAAGAAAGAATACCTTTGTCCTTTATCCTTGTTAAAACGTTAAACTTTCTATACTGTTTTGTACTCATATGCGTGTGCACAGGTATTGTTGTTGTGCATTGACGGACCTCGGTCCATAATTAAGGGTTTAGGGGTTTTTCCCTCACCTGCAGCACCGCATTCATTGTCCCCAATTGTGCAAACTCCACACCATTTGGCGAGCGCCATTCAATACCTTGTGATCAATCAATACCCCCTTCAGTTTCTCCCTTCAATGTCGTAGTAGTCAACAGGACCCTAAATTCTGGGAGTATGGCCCAGAGATCATGTTGTTTATTTCCTGTTTCCCAAGAAAGATCCAAATAAACGACAAATTCCAAGCCTGATTGTATTCTTGGCAATATAAAGAACTGTTCCTTTGATCCCATAACATTGGAAGTGAGCAGTCATCGTTCTAGGTTTTCTTCTTGTTGCTTTGGCTTGGACTATGTGCTCTGGCAATTGACAGGTCAGGGTTGACTGCTATTTCCCTAGCTTCTCTCACATATTATCCATTGAGACAGCGTAAAAGCTGTTAAATATTTTCACAACAATAAAAACTGGATATCACAGCAAAACCACTCACAAAAACAAATGTGCATTTTGCACACGTTAAGAGAGTGACAATGATTTTGATGAAAACAGAGTGCAAGCACCGTAAAAGAGTGCTTAGAGTTGTAGAAGTAGAAAGAATTCATATATTGTGTGTCTATTTTTCTGATGACGTAAACAATGCAGAAATTATAAATTCATAAAAAGTAACCTCTGCTATTATGCAAATGAATGTAAACTAAAATGAGGAGATATATAGACATGAATGCATGAGTCTCAGTCACAATTGTGAAGGCGTCTATAATGAATGTAAGCCATCTTTTATTGTGACGATTGTAATGCTCCATAGCTATTGAAAAGCTGGTGCAACTTCTCTATGCATTGACTTACATGAATGAAACTTACTGTGTAAAAGCATCATATTAATAGGGTGTTGGATTTCCTTAAACGATAATGTTTATGTGTTTTATCAAATTATTTTACATGTAAGAACCTTGTGAATTGTGGCAATAGGCCATAGTTAGAACTAAACATTTCTATGAAGCAATCTTTCACAACTTATATTATTTGACTATTTGACATGAATGACTGATTGGATTTCATTGTGCTTGAGTCTAACTGCAAATTCATTTATTAATTAAGATGCATTGCCTTTATATGCATTAAGTGAATTTTCCCTTAGGTTTGCATTTTTACTTCATGGAAAGATGAGACAAGAATTTGCTTTTCTTCTCACTCATGTAACTTTATTGTACTTTCACATGACATTCCTGAAGTTGAGGATACTTTTTCGACACTTCGACATGTACTTTAATGTGAGAAACTAAACTCTTGCCCCTAGCACATGGAAAGCAACAGTTTGAATTGTTCTTTGTGGACTAACGTGTGTGTATGGAACAGATGATCGATTCCCATGACATACACTGGGAAAATAGGTCAAAGAAGTGCTTAATTTGAGCCAGTGATTTCTGGTGCTCAGCCCTGGCACTTAATTGTCAACACAGGCGCTCGTGACAGTCTGCCACAAGGTGGTGCTGTCTCAGATGACCACAAAAACAGTCAATTATTTTATTTATAGGTTTGGGGGCCTGGAATAGTCTGAATTGTCACACTTGTAGAAGTGTGATGGTAAGTGGTTGTGTTGTTACCATCACTGGCAGGACTGGCAGGGGCAATGAGTGATGCAAGCTGCAATGGTGTTATGACGAGAGCCCTGGCTCTTATTTATTTTCAAATTAAGCACTGGGTCAAAGTATTTACTTTTGCACCTGCACCTTGAGAGTTGATGATGAAATGGACAACGTACATGGGGTGACTACTGATGTAATCTCTGGACTTTTTAAGTGATTTATCACCAAAAACACCCTGTAAGGAGGCAGGTCTAATTTTTCTGTTGCTGAGGCAGACCTCATTTTCCCGTCGCTGAGCCTGTTGCTGCTGATTTTCCTCTCCCCTGCTTCCTTGTCTTTGTCATGGATGCACCTATTCTTTGCGGACTGATCTCCCTCTTGGAGTGGAGATTTCTTTAACCCTGCCAGTGCCTAGCTTATGTCAGTGGGCTTGCTGACACTCCTGGTTTTCCAGTCCTTAACTCTTTTCTTATCCTGACTTGGTCCAGACTCTATGCTTATGCTAAGAGAACTTTCCCAAATTTCCCTGTAAGATTTTCTTTTGTCTAATATGTCTGCTAAATGTGTGGTTTTATGCTACATTCTGTAACTGCTTATTGAGACTCCAGACTTATTGCCTAAAATGCTGATCATTGCTATGAATTCAAATCTGTTTAATACAATACCTAAATTCAAACTAAACTGTCTGAGTCTTCTTTAAATTGTCTTCTTAAAATATTCTTTCTACAGAGACTGTGCATACCAAAATTGGGATTTTAATGCATAACGGAGATAGTCATAGATTATTTTCAGAACACCAAATGTTTCTGTTATTGTTCTGCACAGCAACGGCAGAACTATTCGTTTGTATGATCTTGGCCCAGTTGAACTTCTTCAGGAGGTTAGGACTTCCCGTTGCTATCCTATACATTTACAGCATGGTTTTGAGAGTAGTATATTTGAATTTGATTTCCAATTTGTGAGTTGATCACCAATTATTGGTCCTCATTGGGTAGTCAACAGGCGACACCCTAGTTCCTCACCCCTCAATGCGATGAGCAAGGTCCATCGGAGGACCAAAACCTCTATGGGTGTGGAGGATCACTGACAGAATATCGACAACAACAATGTTGTGTTACACAAATATCGGGACATAAATATCGTTGTCAATAATATCGACTTCCTATCTGTATAATGGTAAGTACAAAAATATAGAGAAAAAAAATATAGTTGTCAAAAATATCGATGTACAAAATATTGTTTTTTATATGTATAAAAAATAATGTAAAATAAATGAAATAATAAATTTAACTTTAAGAAAATTATTTAGATTTATTTGTAAATGTTAACAATTATAATAAATAAATGCAATTGAAAAAAATTAAACATACATATATAAAATGTAATACATATATATTTACTTAAAAACAATTAATAAATAATAATTTTAATTAATTTTAAAATGGTATAAATATATTAAAAATTATAACTAAATATATATATACATACATCTGTAACATAAAAATTAATAAATAAAAAATATATATTATAAATTAAAATATTAACCTCTTTAATATTTTTTAAACCTACATTTTGCACTACATTGAGTGCAACAGTAGAGAAAGTGTTGGAGAGCGGAGGGGTAAAAATTACTATTTCCACTCCAGCGAATGCAACAGTAGGGAAAGTGTTGGATAGTGGAGAAGTAAAAATTACTATTCCCACTCCAGCGAATGCAACAGTAGGGAAAGTGTTGGATAGCGGATAGGTAAAAATATTATTCCCACTCCAGGAAATGCAACAGTAGGGAAAGTGTTGGATAGCGGATAGGTAAAAATTACTATTCCCACTCCAGCGAGTGCAACAGTAGGGAAAGTTTTGGATAGCGAAGGGTTAAAATTTACTACTCCAGCTCCAACGAGTGCAACAGTAGGGAAAGTTTTGGATAGCGGAGGGGAAAAAATTACTATTCCCACTCCAGCGAGTGCAACAGTATGGAAAGTGTTGGATAGCGGAGGGGTAAAAATTACTATTCCCACCAAAGAAAAATTAAATAAAAAAAATATATATATATCAACTACAATACAAAAAATAATAAAAAACTAAAAAACAAAACATATATAAAAATATAAAAAATTACAAAACATAGAAACATATTATAATGTTTAAAAAATCTAAAAATTACATACAAAAATTCATTTATAAAAATAAAAAATAATTTACAAAACAAATACATTTTTTGTAATAGAAATTATTTATAATAAAAAACAATTATTACATAAATGTAATATTTTTTTTCCGAACCTATAACACAACACAATTTACAACACACATCTAAATTTTAAAAAACGTGTACCTCCTTAATTAACACAATTAATTATCAATTAGACAAATATTATTAATCAAAAACCACATTAAAAAAGATAAAAATTAATATACTAACCAAACGTTACCCCTATAGAACCAAAATCCACAACCAAATTAAAAATAAACAATTACCAAAAATATTTATCAAATAATAAATGAATATTAATGATCAAGTAATAATTATTTAATTTAAACTAAATTACTTTCCACCCTCTACCCCAATAAACACAACACACACCTAAAAATAATTACACAATTTCCATAACTAATCTTACATTAATAAATTAATATCAAGTAACCACACATCCTCAATAAATAAAAATAAATTTACTTCCCACCATTTACCACTATAAACCCCACAACTCACACATCAAATTAATTACACAATTGCCATATTTAAATTTTAATTAATTAATTAACATTGATTAACAAATAATTAATGAATTATAAATAAATTACCTCCCACACTATTCCCCTATAAACCCCACACCCATTTCTAAAAACATGACACAATTAACTTAATTACCAATTAATTAATAATAATTAACAACCAATTGATAATTAATTAATAATAAATTAATTCCCACAATTAACAGTATAAAATATTAAATAAATAAATATTAATTTAAAAACAATATTAATAATTTAATTATAATTAAATTACTTCCCATCCTATTCCCCTATAAACCCAAAACCCGCTTCTAAAAAATAACACAATTAACATATTTACCAATTAGTTAATACTAAATAACAACCAATTAATAAATAATTAAGAATACATTAATTCCCACACAAATTTAATTATAATTAAATTACTTCCCACCCTATTCCCCTATAAACCCACAACCTGCTACGGAACTAAAACGCAAAATGTTATTAAAAAAAATTAATAACTACTAAAAATTTAACACATATATTAAAAAACAAAAGCAATACTTACACAAAAAAATAGAGCACATACATTTAAAATACATACTGAAATACATAACACTAACTAAAAAAACGATATATTTAACAACTTTATTTTTGCAAACGATATTAATGACTTTGATATTTAAAAAAATGATATTTCTTACCTTAAACTCGATATTCTTGACCACGATTCTTGCTGTCGATATTTCTGTGTCTCGATATTACTGCAAGTCGACATTTCCTACTCGATATTCTGACTGTACACCGGGTGTGGGTAGATACTAAGATCAGATAAAGTAATAAATGGGTCCAGGTAAAAACGCAGCTAAATAGCTGAGCCCAAATAATTGTGTCTGGCGCCCCCGTCTCAGTATCCTGTGGAATTCCAATTATGCGGATATTGGAACATCTGGATCCATATTCAAGATGCTCACATTTGTGGGTTGGGTTGTTGATCTGTCTCATTTTCCACTTGCTCTTCTAAACTAGATGTTTCTCAAAGAAAGTCTTCAGCCTTATCTTTCTTTGTCAAGGCTTAGATCTTTGGTCCTTCTTCAAGTTGGGCTCTCTTTATGCCTTTAATTTCTTTTAGAATAGTCTAAACCATGAACCTAGTGGACACTGGGGCAAAGGTGTGTGCATGACACTAGGCAGCCAGGAAGTGCCCTATCGCCAGCGAAGAGAGCAGCAGCCACTTAGCTTAGTGAATATGGCAGTGTCGTTATCTCTCCCATTCACACAACACTGCACAGCAACTTTGGTTGCGGCTCTGCATTGTGTGAACAAATAGTAAACTTGCCCCTATGTCTCTAACACCAATATTGTATCAAAACCACTGCAGCACAATGTAGCAGTCTCTGGCGCACGCTCAAGATGAAAACTCCCCATCAAAACCCATGCCTGATTCTCAGTCAAGGCATCCTTACATTCCCTGAAGAGCCATAAACAGCTGCTCAATCGTGTTAAAAGGGATGCAGTAAAAATAATAAAAAATAGATACTACGAAGCAGCCGCGGCGCGTGCAGGTAAGAGCGGTGGGGGCCGGGGGGGGGGCATTTCGACGGACGATGACGAGGGAAAATTATTTTCCCTCATCATCGTCTGTCGAAATCCAACCACCCGGCCCCACAGCTCTTACCTGCACAGGCCGCGGCTGCTACGAAGGGAACTCCATGACGTTTAAAAGTTTGTAGAGTTTCATATGAAATGCTGGCCATCTACAGTCCAATAGGGTTTTTTAGGTCTCGCCTGAGCCAGCGCATGCGTTGCTCTGCGAGACATTTAGTAACAGGGCTTTTAAAAGTGCTACCACAGCTTTTGCTGGCCTAGCGCTTGCAGTTACGCGCGCATGCACGCGCGCAGCTGCCAGCTTTCAGCGCCCGATCAGGCGCCATCTGGAGCGTGATCACTTTCACTTTTGACGCTGCTGCGCACGCACCACTCACCGCGCGGCCAATGCTTGTTCTCCATTGTTCTCTCCGACTTTAAAACTGTGGCCTCACTAGAGGGTGTTTTTCCGGCGCCTCTAACAAGATAGTGCGTGATCCCGAGAGTCGAAAGACATGCACTTTAGCGCTGGGAAATGAACCTGAGGTGCGTGCGCGAGCATTAATCCTGCTGAGGTAAACCCTGATTAATCTTTCATCGCACAGACGCAGCCTCCCACTGCAGGAAGGATTGGGTTTTCTGGCAACCTTCCATTCGCTCGGGGTCATGGAGTTCTCCAAATATTGAACGCCGTGAAGCTTGAAGCTCGACGAAATTTGTTTGCTGCCTTAGTGGTGGCAGAAAATGTGAAATCTCAGAGTGTCCTATAAAATACATTTATTTTGTTCTTCACTTTGTGTCAATGGGTTATATTGGCAATATATTTATTCACCACAGTGTTGATTCTTAGGGGCCGATTCCGATTCGGGCCGGAAAACGTACATACCGACTCGGAGCCGGAATTCATTCCGACCGACACGTACCGGTGCAGCCCGACCCGCAAAGTACGATGAGAAGCGTGCAAAATCCGACCGACTCGTACGGAACACAAGCCGAACGACCAAACCACGCGGAAAACAGCTATCCGGCCGGAAAACCACGCGAATCGAACCGACCAACACGCACCAGGAAGAATCCCGAACGAAACGTACCCGCGAACTCCGACCCGCCAAGTACGATGCAATGCGTGGAAAACACAACCGAGTCGCACGGAGCCCAAGCCGTACGACCGACACGCATACAAAACTGCGAGCCGAAGCAACCCAATACACCGCGACCGACGCGTACGCAGCACAGAAAACAGCACAAACACAGCGTGAACGAATCTGAGAAGCTCGCACGAGACAACTGCAGGGTCCGACTCGGTCAGAAGAACGTCTCCTACATGCACAAAAAGTACTAAGGAAAAAACACACAAAAAAGGCCAAACAAGCAATTACAAAGCCAATAAATACTGGGTGGGGAAACAGGGAACAAAGACACACCCACAACTCCACCCATATAAAGGACACAAATCCCTACCGAGAACCTTTGCAAATTCAAATTACCTGCCAGCACTCAACACCAACAGACAGCAACCACACACACACTCACAGCTCATCCATCACACAAGCCACACACCAGCAGCACCTCAACAAATAGCACCCTCACATACACCCAGCAAAACACACACTCACACACCCTCACTTGCACACCAACACACACATCACTCACCATCACCACCCATCACCAGGCCCCCAAAGAAGAATCAAAAGTTCCTAGATAGTGAATTGGAAGTCCTGGAAGTGGAGAGGTGTGGTGCAGCGGCCAGGGCAGCTGACTTCGGAGCACAGGGTTCACGGTTCGATCCCCGGCTCCGGCGGCAGCTCAGCTCAGCACCATGTGACTCTGGGCAATAGCTCACTTAATTTCCACTCCGGCCCCCAGCGCCTTGAGACCCGTAAGGGTGAGTAGCTGCGCTATATAAAAACGGACTTACATTTTTTTTTTGGTAGATGAGATCCTCAGGGTAGAGCCACAGCTGTTTGGTACACTGGTCCAACAGACACCCAGGTCGCAGAAAACCAAGATGTGGGAGAGGATTGTCGACAGGGTGAACGCACAATCACCATGTTTGCGCACAAAGGGAGACATCCAGAACAGGTGGTATGACGTGCGCAGAAGGGTCAGGGACCTGTTGAAGAAGGACTACCTCTTGAGCCAACACACCGGCAGTGGCCCTCCTGCCAAACCAGTATACCTCAGGCCCTGGGAGGAGAAGGTGCGGGCCATCCTACCACCAGTGAGCGTATATGGACTAGAAAACATCCCAAAACCCTGGTGAGTACACAACAAATGTACACAATATTGTGCGACAATACACACACATCACTGTCAAGGGGAGAGTCAAACCATGCACCCTTAGCAAATCCACAGCAACCAAAACAGAATCATCCCAAAATGTGTATGTCAAGAATCACTTCTAAGGCCGACCGCGGCCCTGTGATACCCATAGTGTCTCCAGAGTTACTGCCTGGAACACCAACTGGATTGATGGATCACTTACTCATGTTCTGAGCAGGAGCCCTGACGAAGTTCTCACCTGAGAACGAAACGCGTTGGCTGACCGTAAAATCACCAATTTCAAGTGAATTATCTGATTACAAATAAAGACTTACTTGAAAACTAAGTACATGGGCATGCTGGGAAGGGGGTGGAGGCAATAGCATGATGGGAGTGGCAGTCACAGATATTGGTCACCCTCACAACTGTCGCCATCAACACCACCATGAACCATGCTCACATCACAGGGAGTGGAAAACAACTGACAAGATGGCTGACACTGGCTACTGCTGTGGGGAGCACAAGGTCCTGCTGGCAACTGTGCACCAACCAACAGCAGGACACGACTGACTGACATCCTGAAAGACAACTTGCACTCCCTGCAACGGAAGCACGTTCCATGGTGGAAAATCTGGCTGGGTGGGAAGGAGGACTGACAGCACTGACCATAGTTACCAGCAGCTCCACTCACACACACCCCTAACACAAACTCCACACAACTCACCTGGGAGAATGCATTGCCTCACACTCTAATCAAATATCCCACAAAGAACCACAACCCTGGGTCATGCTGTGTGAAGCACAGGGACACACATGGGACTTGTAGCAAAACTAACCCCAGGATAACACTGTCAGCCATCTTGTCAGCACAGGCACACAACCCCACAGGGAAGCAGAGTCAAAAGGAAGGAAGCATGGGCATTCTGGGAAGGGGGGTGGAGGCAATAGCATGATGGGAGTGGTAGTCACAGCCCAACATCCCCCACCCACATGGCCCAGCAAGATCACACCCAAGCATGCACACCTCACAGGGAGTCAAAAGCCACATCAAAGATGTCTGACACTGGTGCTCAGTCGTGGGGAGCACAAGGCCCTGCTGGGAACTGGGCACCAACCAACAGCAGGACACCACTGTCAGCCATCTTGCCATTGCTGTCACACTCACACACAGTGAAGTACACTCAAAAGGAAGGAAGTATGGGCATGCTGGGAAGGGCAGTGGAGGCAATAGCATGATGGGAGTGGTAGTCACAGCTCAACATCCCCCACCCGCATGGCCCAGCAAGCTCACACTAAAGCATGCACACCTACCAGGTAGTGAAAAGCCACATCAAAGATGTCTGACACTGGTGCTATGTTGTGGGGAGCACAAGGCCCTGCTGGGAACTGGGCACCAACCAACAGCAGGACACCACTGTCAGCCATCTTGCCATTGCTGTCACACTCACACACAGTGAAGTACACTGAAAATGAAGGAAGTATGGGCATGCTGGGAAGGGCGGTGGAGGCAATAGCATGATGGGAGTGGTAGTCACACCTCAACATCCCCCACCCACCTGGCCCAGCAAGCTCACACTAAAGCATGCACACCTACCAGATAGTGAAAAGCCACATCAAAGATGTCTGACACTGGTGCTATGTTGTGGGGAGCACAAGGCCCTGCTGGGAACTGGGCACCAACCAACAGCAGGACACCACTGTCAGCCATCTTGCCATTGCTGTCACACTCACACACAGTGAAGTACACTCAAAATGAAGGAAGTATGGGCATGCTGGGAAGGGGGTGGAGGCAATAGCATGATGGGAGTGGTAGTCACAGATATTGTTCACCCTCACAACTGTCCCATCAACACCACCCTGAACCATGCGCACATCACAGGGAGTGGCAAAGAACTGACAAGATGGCTGACACTGGGTACTGCTGTGGGGAGCACAAGGCCCTGCTGGGAACTGTGCACCAACCAACAGCAGGACACCACTGACTGACATCCTGTAAGACAACTTGCACTCCCTGCAATGGAAGCACGTTCCATGGTGGGATATCTGGCTGGGTGGGAAGGAGGACTGACAGCACTGACCATAGTTACCAGCAGCTCCACTCACACACACCCCTAACACAAACTCCACACAACTCACCTGGGAGAATGCATTGCCTAACACTCTAATCAAATATCCCACAAAGAACCACAACCCTGGGTCATGCTGTGTGAAGCACAGGGACACACATGGGAGTTGTAGCAAAATTAACCCCAGGATAACACTGTCAGCCATCTTGTCAGCACAGGCACACAACCCCACAGGGAAGCAGAGTCAAAAGGAAGGAAGCATGGGCATGCTGGGAAGGGGGGTGGAGGGAATAGCATGATGGGAGTGGCAGTCACAGATATTGGTCACCCCCACAACTGTCCCATCAACACCACCCTGAACCATGCGCACATCACAGGGAGTGGAAAAGAACTGACAAGATGGCTGACACTGGGTACTGCTGTGGGGAGCACAAGGCCCTGCTGGGAACTGGGCACCACCAACAGCAGGACACCACTCACTGACATCCTGAGAGTCAACCTGAACCCACTGCAAGGGTGGCATGCTTCATGGTGGGATAACTGGGCTGGGGGAGAAGGAGGGCCGGATGTCAACCAAATACAACCAATGCAGACCATGTACACACCCCAACATTCAAATTGAAATGCTCAAAGTATGCAGGACAATGTGCTACACCAATATCAACCTCTGACTGTGACAACTTAGGACAATGCAATGTACAGGCCCGCATCCAGAGGTACAGTCACAACTGTCAGGTGTGTCAACCATTGATGCCTGCAGAAACATAACATACATTGTGTGTGTCTCCCAAAAACAGGTGATGATGGGGACACAGCAGCAGACGCTGAGGAGTCCCTGTCCCAGGATCCAGGGGAAACGGAGCTCACTGGTGTGGAACAGCCTCTGCCCTCCTCGGATGACGAAGACCTACCTGGCACCTCCGGAGCGAGTCATCATGCAGCACCAGCAGGACCACCAGCTGCACCCCCTGCACCCACCCCTCCAACGACTGACAACACACAAACCACCCCTGCCGACACGGACAGACCAAGGACCACCACCACCACCAGCACACGGACCCTTGCCCAACGTGGGGCTATGGACACCAACACCACCAACAACCCCCAAGGGGGCCCAGGGTCACCTGTGCGTGCCACCTCAGGTACTGCACGTGTCGCCAGGGGTGGTGGGAGGGGTGGTAGGCATAGGTCGCTGCTCGCAGAGGGGTCTGGACTGCATGATGACCCACAACTGGTACGCATAGCCGATGCATACCAGACCAGCACCGGAGAGCTCAGCCAGGTAGTGGGGATCCTCAGGGACATACGACAGCAGCAGGCTGCCCATCATGCACGCTTGGACTTACACATGTCCCGCATGGAGTCCAAGTGGGACACACTGCAAGAGATGACGGCGGTGCATAGGGACATATTACAATGCCTCCGCCAGATGAGCAGCAACATGTCAACACCTCCCTGTGTGCCCACAACATCTGGTGCTGAAACAACTGCAACTGCCACAGGGAGGGAAGATGACTCTGGCGGAGAGTCCCCTGCATCGCAGCAGCCTGCACTTGAGGGTCCCCCCCAAAGAAGAGGGGTCGTCCGAGGAAGGGCAACTGAGAGGCCGATGGCCATGCGCAACCCCCAGGAAGCCAAAACCTGTTCTGGATAATCACCTTTGTGCGCAAATTGTTCACCCTGTTGAATGCAACACAACTTCCCCACATGACATGGGGAGTACAAGTTGGACCAATGTATCAGATGACTGTGGACTTTACTCAGGACATTTCTGCTACCAGGACTTCCAAATCATCTAGGAACTTTGGATTACAATCACAATGTACAGCACCCACCATCCTGTGCACTATACTCACACATGTATGACAATAAACACACTAATACACCATACCTGCCTCTGTCGTGATTCCAACGTGGTTTCTGTCATGGAGATGATGACCTGCGAAATTACACTGTGCATGCTAACTGCTACAGCAAGTACAACACAGGCATGTGAGTCATGGCAACGTGACACATATGAGGGAGACACACCACCAGGGCTACACAACATATACACACCAAGGCCACCTGACTCATCGCCTACACTGATGTTGCCAGGAAATACGGTGCAATGCACAGACACAACACCTATTCACAGTCTTTGTCAACTAGCCCACTGGTGCAGTAAGCAAATGTCAGTCAGATGTGTGACCACAGACAACGCACATCACAAAGTGAAGCACAGGTTTATTACACATTTGCAACATGTTGTAACCACTACAGATGCAAGGTAATCCCACCTGGCAGTGGGCACACAGTCAACAAGTGTAGAAGGAAGGAAGTCCATGGGTGTGGCGCACATCACCTGTAGGGACACGACAGCTACCACCCTGGAAGTTTAATCACGGTGTTGGGGGATCACAGTTGACCAAACTACTCTGAAAGTACCCTGTGAAGGACAGAAATGACACACCGTCAAAAGCACTGAAGAACAGGACAGAACTGCAATACTCATGCCCAATACATGTCACAAGATACCCACCCAGAACCAAGTTAGCATGTCAACACTGTTGGGGAGTACAGACTACCTGTAAGGACACATCGCTACACGCATACAGTCATGTAGCACATGGCCACACTCAAACAGCACCAGAGCACCACCAACACATATCATGCATACTCACATCATTGACATGACATCTCCGGATACTCACATTCAGCTGAAGAAGTTGGTGATGAGCTGTGTGCGGACATCACCATCATCATCATCATCACTGGCATCGTGGTCCAGGCCAGGATCCTCCACAGGTGGTGGATGTTGATCATCGTCATCCAGGATGAGAGGCAACTCCTTCCGCACAGCCAGGTTGTGTAGCATGCAGCAGACGATGACAATCTTGCACACCTTTGCTGGGGCATATGGGAGGGCCCCTCCTGTCTTGTCCAGGCAGCGGAAGCGGCTCTTCAGGAGACCAAATGTCCGCTCAATGACTCTCCTGGTCCGACCATGTGCCTCATTGTAGCGCATCTGGGCTGGTGTCACAGGGTTCCTGAGGGGCGTCAGCAACCACGGCATGTTGGGGTATCCGGAGTCACCTACATATGGACAATTGCACATTAGCTGATTTGGAAAAGAGGGTGGAATACTACATCGCAGAACACACACAATGGTACAAAGTCAGTACACACCGACAAGCCAGGCACGCTGGTTCCGCATCTGTGACATCATCCTCGGGATGCGACTACTCCTCATCACGTAGGCATCGTGTGCAGAACCGGGGAAACGGGCACACACGTGTGAGATGCTCATATCAGCAAGACATACCACCAGTGCATTGACCGAATGGTAATGTTTGCGGTACCTGTATGCCTGCTCATGTGCCTGTGGTGGTATCAAAGCCACATGTGTCCCATCAATGGAGCCAATGACATGCGGCATCCTCCCCAGGGCATAGAAGTCACTCTTCACGTCAGTGAGTTGTTGAGGTCTAGGGAAATAGATGTACTGGTTCAGGTATCTCAACATAGCCTCCAAAACATCGCGGAGCACACGGCTGAACATGGTCTGTGACATCCCACCAGCAGACGCCACAGTGTGTTGAAAGGTACCGGTGGCAAAGAAGTGTAGGGCTGCCATCACCTTCACCTTGGGGGTCAGCGCTGTGGGGTATGTCCGGCCAGGTTGCAAATGTGGGGCCAAGCGCACCGTCAATTCCTCAATCAGTGGCCTGGTGAAGCGGTACCGTCAGATGCAGTCCCGTTCCACCATGGATGCAAGGTCAGGGAATGGTTTATGGACAGCTGGTGCCCTGCAGTGCATAGGTGAAGAAAGAAAGAATGTCAGTCACCCCACATATGTGGCATTGACCATACACAATATCACATGATACATCATTATGAGACACAAGTACATGATGTGTGCAGTTCCGTAAGGACATGTATGGCACCTACATGGCCAACATCTAACATCACAGTTCAACAAGTGGCATCAACAAGTCCCATGTTGTGCCATGGGATATCATGAGGCCGTGTCACAGTTCCCATCTACTGCTGCCACGTTCCAAACACACCCCACAGTGACATGTGTGGACAGATGTGCCCCAGGCATCACAGCTCATCGACAGGTAGATTCCCAGGGACCCTGTATTGCCACATGGACACTGGCATGACATGGTGCATCATGAATACACCACAGCAAAACAACCATGACCCCCACAGGTAGTGGTCCCTGTTGCCTCGTCAGGACAGACATGGACGTCTGTGACACACACACGCACAACATCAAAGTTCATGCACAAACAACGTGGATGTGGAGACTGTCTCCCATTGTGCACATGGAATCAGAGACATTGTAAACACAACATGCACACAGACTGTGGAGGACCATCACTATTGTGCCAATGGGTCACCCTGGGACGTACATACCATCCCACATGGGACTCAGGGGGTATGTGACATGACATACACCTACTCCACCGTGAAATGTGACCATGCCACATGCTCAGGAATGAACAGTTGCACATCACAGTGGTCATGTGCACGACACACCAAGGATCCTGTCCCCATGAACACGTGCACAGCCTGGGAGTGGCTGCCCCGAAGTGACACCCACAGAACAACATGTTCACCCCCATACACGTAATAGGTAATGCAGCCTTACATGCCTTAGGATACAGTGTGGGCAGGCTGTGGTGTTGTAGGTGTGCCCCTCACTCCCTGGGAAGGATATGTGGCTGGCATATGTTCACCTGTGACAGGCATGGTGACATATGCCAGTGACTTGTCCAGGGATGCGTTGTACAGCAATGGACCGATCGGTGTGCCCGGCCGGCCCATTGCATTCAATGTGAGCGGGTACGCGTTGTATGCCTGGTACGCGTTGCACAGCAATGGACCGATCGGTGTGCCCGGCCGGCCCATTGCATTCAATGTGAGCGGGTACGCGTTGTATGCCTGGTACGCGTTGCACAGCAATGGACCGATCGGTGTGCCCGGCCGGCCCATTGCATCGTATGTGAGCGGGTACGCGTTGTATCGCGGGTACGCGTTGAACAGCAATGGACCGATCGGTGTGCCCGGCCGGCCCATTGCATTCAATGTGAGCGGGTACGCGTTGTATGCCTGGTACGCGTTGCACAGCAATGGACCGATCAGTGTGCCCGGCCGGCCCATTGCATCGTATGTGAGCGGGTACGCGTTGTATGCCTGGTACGCGTTGAACAGCAATGGACCGATCGGTGTGCCCGGCCGGCCCATTGCATCGTATGTGAGCGGGTACGCGTGGTATGCCTAGTACGCGTTGAACAGCAATGGACCGATCGGTGTGCCCGGCCGGCCCATTGCATTCAATGTGAGCGGGTACGCGTTGTATGCCTGGTACGCGTTGCACAGCAAAGGACCGATCGGTGTGCCCGGCCGGCCCGTTGCATTCAATGTGAGCAGGTACGCGTTGTATGCCTGGTACGCGTTGCACAGCAATGGACCCGATCGGTGTGCCCGGCCGGCCCATTGCATTCAATGTGAGCGGGTACGCGTTGTATGCGCTGGTACGCGTTGAACAGCAATGGACCGATCGGTGTGCCCGGCCGGCCCATTGCATTCAATGTGGCGGGTACGCGTTGTATGCCTGGTACGCGTTGCACAGCAATGGACCGATCGGTGTGCCCGGCCGGCCCATTGCATTCAATGTGAGCGGGTACGCGTTGTATGCCTGGTACGCGTTGCACAGCAATGGACCGATCGGTGTGCCCGGCCGGCCCATTGCATCGTATGTGAGCGGGTACGCGTTGTATGCTGCGTATGCGCGTTGAACAGCAATGGACCGATCGGTGTGCCCGGCCGGCCCATTGCATTCAATGTGAGCGGGTGCAGCGTTGTATGCCTGGTACGCGTTGCACAGCAATGGACCGATCGGTGTGCCCGGCAGGCCCATTGCATCGTATGTGAGCGGGTACGCGTTGTATGCCTGGTACGCGTTGAACAGCAATGGACCGATCGGTGTGCCCGGCCGGCCCATTGCATTCAATGTGAGCGGAGTACGCGTTGTATCGCGGGTACGCGTTGTACAGCAATGGACCGATCGGTGCGCACACATTGGCTGGGGCCTGGCATGGCAACGGACGCGTTTCGAAGCTCCAACGAGTCTGATGCAGTGAATTCAGTTGGCCAGCCACAACAATGTTGCAGAATCATGGGTGTCATGAAGTTGAAGATTTGAAGGATGCTGTGGGCGTGTATTAGTGCTGCTATACCATGGATTGGTCAGATTTAGAAGATGCAAACGACTTGGACCTATCACTTTGGACACATGGGACAGTATCTGCCTCTGCAGCACACATATAATGCTGGCTGTTCCCCTGAGAGCTCACTTGCCTGCACTACATGCTCCAGGACGACATCTGCCACCAACACTGCTGCTGTTTATGCATCCTCTGGCTCTTGCAATGGCACGTACTGTGGAGAGAGCCCCAGCCTTCATCCTTGAGGAGAACCAGGTCCTTCTAGACAGCCTCCTTCCACAGTACAGCAAGCTGTATGGGAAACCAGGGGAGCAGGTGAGTGTGCTGTCCACTGCATCACTAATTGTGCATGTTGTCTGACTAGCAGGACTTTCACTGTGCACACCACTGGCTAGCATGCCCACTGAGTAGTTGTCACACCCCAAAGTGTGTAGTTACATGCACTGAACTGGTACAGTGCAGTAACAGTGCATTCCAACTAGGTTTACTTCCCATGCAATGATACCATGTAGTGACTGCTGGCAAACTGTTCATAGCCATTGTTGCACTGCCTGTGTACATCATATGCCCCTGTAATTGAGACATGTATATCCAACTGTGTGATGCACGGATATGTTGCATGTGTAGTAATGGCCTTTTCACTTTGTCATCCTCACAGGTTGATGCCCACCAGAAGCAGGAAATTTGGCTGACCATCGCCCGGAAAGTAAGATCCGTGGGGGTCTACTGGCGCAGGATCCGCAACTGCCAAAAGAGGTGGCAGGACCTTTGTGGCTGGACCCAGAGGATCGCAAGGGTCCAGCTGAAGCTGTCGCCTCCTCGCAGGAGGGGCGGACACCGGACCCTGACCCCCCACATGCTCCGGATCCTGGCGGTGGTCTTCCCTGACCTGGATGGGCAGCTGAGGGACAGACAGCAGCAAGGAGGGGGTGAGTCCATGACTGCACTGTGCACTTTGTCTGACATGCTATGTGCCCTCCTCTGGCCTGGTTAAACTTCCACAGTACATCAGTCATGTGGTCCAGGACCCATGTCCCTCATTTGTTACATGCCCACTTCTCCTCTGATACGCATATGTGTGGCCCTTATAGTCAGGAAACTGTGTCATTTGGGGAATGTGTCATTGCATTTTGCTTTGCTCAAGGTGGGGGACAGCATTTGTTTCCGTGACTATGTTGTGCGATTCATGGGTGGGTCAATTTCCTACACAGTGCCTAAGTTCTGACATGTGATCTGCGTGTAACTTTGATATGTGGTCCGCTTGCTGCTCTGACTCACCACATGTCCCTGGGGAATGTGGCACACACCCATGCTGCTGGTGGGAACAATATTTGGGCCTCAGGAGTATGTGTATCCAGTGTGTCACACATGCTTAGCCACCTGCCTACTGTCCAGGACTCGTCCCTCTTACAGGTGGCGCTGGACAGTCATGCCTATTCCAGTGCATACAATACACTCTGTACTCCCACTCCCGTGTATCATCTGGCATGTCGCGGTCAGTGAAATGTACCCTCAGGTGTCTGCCTCTGTCTCATTGTGCTGTGTCTTCGTTGTCAGGACTACTGGTATGTTCATCGTTTGGGGCTCAGCATGCCACCTGAGATGTGACCATGATAGACGATACTTCTGTGACTTATAGGTGTCTGATCACTTGACTGTGCACACAGGTGTTTGCGACTGTGACTTTCAGGAAGCTGTATTTTCATTCACAGCACACTGTGAGGTGCTCATGTTCAGGGAGTTGTGTTTCATGTCCCCCATATGTCCAGTTGGCATGACGTGGTCAAATAGTAGTACAGATGATGTGGTTTCTGGGGGATGGACATGTGCACTTGTCAGTCACATAACTTGCATTCCCCATGCCCTCGGATTGTGACACAGTGCAGACTGTTGTTGTCTGGCTGCCATGGCCATGTGACTTGAGACAGTAATGTATGACTTTGCATGCATTCCTGTATCATGGCATTCAACTTCCTGGGACTGATCCTGCAGGGGAGGTACATGTGCAACATGCACCCCATTCTGGCATTGACTATCCGGACATGGGTGCATCATGGTGTCTGGTGCTGGTATGCATCACATGCATTTCTAATTAGAATCTGGCCATCCCTTTATCCGGACACCTGCACTGACTCAGTGGCAAGAGATGTGATGTGTGCATGTTCACATGCTTCACCGTGTTCCCTGCAATGTCCAACAACTGTGTAGGTGGTGCATATGTCCACACTGGGGTCTTACCATCAGACAGGCACCAGATAGATGGGTGCAAGGGCAGGAGGGGTGTGAGTCCCATGGTTGACCATCAGCCTGACAATTGGCTTCCCCGAATCTGTGCGAGGACTTTAGGCAATGTTCAACTAAGGATGCCAGGGCTTGCTCTGTAATGTGCTGTACTTACTATGGTGTGTGCGGTCAGTGCAGGTGACTGATGTTTGTCTGTTTCCCTAATTGTTTGCAGATACATCCACGGCCACAGGAGGGGACAGC
Organism: Calotriton arnoldi; assembly: GCA_963921515.1. Taxonomy (NCBI): domain Eukaryota; kingdom Metazoa; phylum Chordata; class Amphibia; order Caudata; family Salamandridae; genus Calotriton; species Calotriton arnoldi. Next base: position 188,329 of record CAWUFW010007685.1, read on the forward strand.
TCCACGGACCAGGAGGAGCAGTGGAGCCAGACTGGGTCAGCATCGGACGAGTGATCAGAGGGACCCAGTGGCACGGAGGGCGAGGGGAGCCACACCGAGGAGTCCTCAGCACCATCCACCTCAGCTGGGGACCACAGCAGCTCGGAGGATGACTCCCTTGTGGAGGCGGGTCTCGTCAGCCACCAAAGGCCAGCTAGTCTGTCTGGCCCCGCCACCACCACCACCGCCCTCCCATCGGCTCCCATTCTTGAGGTCCGTGGAGGCTCCCGTGCTCGGGAGCGTGTCTCCTTCGTGCCAGGCACCGCAGCCCCTGCCCCTGTGTCCCCTGCTGCCCTGAGTGAGGAGTCTGTGTACCTCCTTCGGCAGCTCCATGTAGGGCAGACAGCAATGCTGAGTGTCCTCCATGCACACACCACTCTGTTGACACAGCTGGTGTCGTTCATGGAGGGCATCTCGACGGGTATGTCTGCCCTACAGAGGAGCAATAGGTCCATGGACTCCTCCCTGACGGCAGCAGTGTCCCTCCTCCAACAGTCCCTCACCCCTCCCACCTCTGCCCCATCCACACTTCCTGCCCCCTACCTGTCCAAAGCACATGCACACCTGCACAGTCATCCATACACACAGACACAAGCAGCACAGACACACCCAAGAGTAAGGCAAGACGTGCACACAAGCATCCTCAGGGGACTGATACCACAGACACAGGTGATGGGGAACACACACACACACAGGCATCCACATTCACTCCACAGTCCTCCAAATCCTCTCCCTCCAAGACCCCATCCCTTGCCTCGCCTGCTACCACACATACACAGCAGGTCTTCCTGTGTGACCTCGGCCTCTTCCCCACCATTCCTGCTGACCCAGCACACCAGGGGAAGAGGAAGTCCACCCACACAGAGAGGAGTGCCCTCGCCCCCGGACACCCTCCCCCAGGCGCAGGCAGACACAGGAGCCCATTCGGAAGTCCCCCGGAGCAGGAAGAGCAAGACCCCACCACCACCACCACGCAGCTCCAGCGCCCAGTCTCTCTCCTCCATCCCCCAGGCCACCACTACACAGGTTCCCCCGCCACACCCTGCCCCAGGTTCCCCCTGTGAGAAGTTGGCCTGGTATATGCTGTCCACTAATTATAGTGGGCACCTTGCACCAGTCCAAACAACCCCTTATTGGAGATAGGTTAAAGACAACCTTTATTGAAAGCTATCCTAGTGGTAGCTATGGAGAGCAGCCTTCAGGCTAAGTCTTAAAGGAATGTAAAGCAGCTTGTTTTACCAGTCTATAATCTCTTGAGTGACCAAATGAAAGAGGACCACACCAGGTATATATTCAAAATATATGTATTTATTGCTAAACACACCCCTCTAGTCTCTTTATGAGGCTAGTGTTCAAAGTACATAAGTTATAAGTTAGTTATCAACAGTAATAGCACAAATACACGTTTGAGCCCTAGGGGCGTACCAAACCATATACCAATAAAGTGGTATAAGAACCACGACTGAGCTAGACACAAGGCCTAGAGCCTGTAGAAGTGCTTGGGCCACAAGGAACCACCCAAGGTAGTGACACAGGGGACCCACGGGGGACGCGTGCAGTGTGAGAACACAGCCGCGAATCGCCGTTGACTTCTATGGGGAAAGTCGCGGTTGGAATTTTAAAGAAAAGGGACACTTAGAGGAGTACTTGGAGCAAACCCCTTTAGAACTGGGTTGTTCTAGAGTCTATACCCACGGGAGCACCGGAGTACTCGAGTTACCTCACCCAGGGAAGCCGGGTGCATAGGTGTCTTTCGGGGTCGGGTTTCGTCGTCGTTTTCAATGGCGATCTGCTGCAAAGTGCTGCTGGCGGCCAAGTCGAAAGTGTTCGGGTGGATCCAAAGGTGGATCGAAGATCTGAAGAACCTGAAAGCAGAGGGGACAGAGTCTGGGTCACTAGCCAGTGACCAGGAAGGCGATGAGCGGATGCCCACCGATGTCGGGTGCTTCAGGTTGGTTGACAGTCATCTTGACTCTTCAGCCACGAGGTCCAGGAGTCGTCGACGATGACCAGAAGCTGGATTCGAGCTGTCCCACGACGTCTGTCGATTGCAGGGGTGTCAGCGACCGGATTGGACCCAACAGGCCTTGGCAACGGCAAGTCTCGTGGAAATCGAAGAAGGACGGTGGTGCAGACCAGCAAGGTCTGAGGGACTCACCCAGTGAGGGTAAGTCAGGGCACGCCTGGAGCAACCAGGGAAGCCCAAGCAGAAGAAGATTGGCCTTCGGGAGGGCTTACTAGCCAATGGACTAGCGACCGCGAAGGAGCCTCAAGTGGACGCACTTAGAGCTGGCTCACGGGACACTCGTGGAGTGGAGGCCAGTGATCTTCGGTGCAGTCGGTGCTGGAGGTGGGGGCTACTCGGAGCCCAAAGCACAACTTTGTGGAAGACCAGAAAGAGGATGCACTTGCAAATGCGCTCGGTGTCCAGGGGTCACGGTTCCACGTTACCCACGACAGCTATGGGACTCAGCTTTGCTGGGGACTCAGGGCAGCCTCGGGGAAGTCTGGAAATCCCCCTCTGGTGATGCAAAGACTTCAGCGTCCAGCGGGAGCTTCAGCGATGCAGACTGGACAATTGCTTTGTTGGTGCCTGCCAAGCAGGGGAGTCACTCCTTGACCCCAAGGGAGATTCTTCAGTCCTCTAATCTTGAAGTAGAGCGTCGAAGGTCCAGGATTCTGAATCAGAGTTTCGTCCAGGTAAATCTAAAGTCCTAAGGACTGGGGTCCCATACTTATACTAAGTTAGGGGGTTGGACATACTCTGGGGACCCACCTATGGGAGGGTCAGGGAAGAGGGGTGGTTACACCCATTCCCTTTGTCCAGTTTCGCGCCAGAGCAGGGGCTGGAAGCCCCTGAACCAGTTTGAACTGTGGTATGCACAGGGACACCAAGTGTGCCCCCAGTGCAGGACTTCAAAGCACCAGAGAGTGCTCCCGCCCAGCCCCAATACACATTATCCTGTCTGGGGAGGTGGTTACACCTCCCTGGGACAGGAAACCTATTGTCCAGGCCTCCCCTGCCGGAGTTTCAGTCAGCAGCAGGAGGCCAGACCCGTGTCTGTGGCAGCGGCATCCATTTTGTGATGCCAGGGCTTGGAAAGAAGTTACCGGGCAGGCCGGTGTGTACATGTCTCTCCCTCTAGAAGGGTGGAATGCTACTCCCGCCGCCAGAACTGGCGGGGGTAGTATTCCAAGATGTTTGACACCAAACACGACATGTTTCCGTGCAGCCATCCCAAAGTTAGCATTTAACGCGAGGTTATAATGCGCTTAAGAGTATATGGTCAGGCTGCACTACAAACAGCATCAGTGAAGGGTCTCCGAACGCTGCAGAGGGGCTCTGCTCATGCAGGGGCACCCTCTCACATAGGAACCAAGCACTCTGCCTTCAGGATTGACAAGGCCTGCCATAGGAGTGACTTATAGGTTTATATGTGTGTATGTATGTAGTGATATAGGTAACCTATATCACAGTAAGGGGTGCATGCACCACCTTACCCAGGCTGCAGTAGCAGACCTGTGGTGTCCTTTTGGCTGGCCTTCCAGGGGTGGCACAATACATGCTTCAGCCCCTGGCAGGCCTCTGAGGTACCTATGCCCTGGGTACATAGTATACCATATACTAGGGACTTACAAGGGCACTCCAGATTCCAATCAGAGATGTGCCTAAGGCACATGGAAACCATTTTAGAGAGGAAGCAGCTAGGCTGGGGTTCTGATTAGCAGGGCCCCAGCCAGACTAAAGTCGAAAAACAGTGAAGCATCAGCAAAAAGTGGGGGTACCCATGTGAAGCAGATCCTACTCTCCTACACAACCCCCCAAACGTAGGGACATTAAACTAACCTTGCCCAGTTAAGTCTTCATGTTCTAAGTGGAAGTACCTAGAGAGTCCATCTGCATTGGCATGGTTACTCCCAGGTCTATGTTCCACTGTGAAGTCCATCCCCTGTAGGGAAATGGACCACCTAAGCAGTTTGGGGTTTTCACCCTTCATTTGTTTTAGCCATAAGAGGGGCTTATGGTCTGTTTGAACAAGGAAGTGAGTACCAAACAAGTATGGCCTCACCTTCTTCAGAGCCCAGACCACAGCAAAGGCCTCCCTCTCTATGGCTGACCAACGTTTCTCTCTAGGGGTCAGCCTTCTGCTAATAAAAGCTACTGGCTGATCCTGACCTTCATCATTCAATTGTGACAGTACAGGCCCTACCCCCAATTCAGATGCATCTGTTTGGACAATGAACTTCTTGGAGTAATCAGGACTCTGTAGAATGGGAGCAGTGCACATGGCCTGCTTTAGGTCATCAAATGCCTTTTGACAGCTAACTGTCCACTGAACCTTTTGGGCATTTTCTTGGAAGTTAAGTCATTCAGGGGTGTCACTATTGATCCATACCCCTTGACAAATCTCCTATAGTACCCAGTCAGGCCTAAAAGGCTCTCACCTGAGTCTGGGTAGTTGGAGCAGTCCAGTCCATGATGGTCTGGATCTTGCTCTGCAGTGGTTGAACCTGGCCTCCACCCACAAGGTGGCCCAGGTACACAACCTGACTCTGCCCTATCTGGCACTTGGTGGCCTTGATAGTCAGGCCTGCTTTCTGCAGGGCCTGCAAAACATTTCTGAGGTGGACCAGGTGATCCTCCCAGGTGGAGCTAAAGACAGCAATATCATCTAGATATGCTGCACTATAGGCTTCCAGACCTGTAAGGACTGTATTCACCAATCTCTGAAAAGTGGCAGGTGCATTCTTCAGACCAAAGGGCATCACCACAAATTGATAATGCCCACTAGGGGTTGAGAATGCTGTCTTTGGCTTTGCATCATCAGCTAGTCTGATCTGCCAGTAGCCAGCTGTCAGGTCAAATGTGCTTAGATACTTGGCTGAGGCCAAAGTGTCTATTAGCTCATCTGCCCTAGGTATTGGATGGGCATCAGTCCTAGTGACTGCATTGAGACCCCTGTAGTCCACACAAAACCTCATCTCTCTTTTCCCACCATTGGTGTGAGGTTTTGGCACAAGGACCACTGGACTAGCCCAAGGGCTATCTGAGGGTTCAATAACTCCCTAATCCAACATCTTCTGGACTTCTGTCCTGATACAGTCCCTGACATGGTCAGGTTGCCTATAAATCTTATTTTTAATAGGCAGACTGTCCCCAGTGTCCACTTCATGAGTGCACCAGGTGGTCTGACTGGGTGTCAGTGAGAATATGTGCCTGAACTGATTGAGCACCTGTCTGCAATCAGTTTGCTGCTGGGTAGTGAGACTGCCTGCCAAGGCTACACCATCCACTGACCCATCATCAGGGTTCTGTGAGAGTAGGTCAGGGAGTGGGTCACTCTCTTCCTCCTGTCCTTCATCAGTAGCCATGAGCAAGCCCATGTCTGCCCTGTCCACATATGGTTTTAATCTGTTGACATGGAGAACCCTGTGGGGACTCCTGGGTGTTCCTAGGTCTACTAAGTAGGTAACCTCACCCTTCTGTTCAACAATGGTATGGGGTCTACTCCATTTGTCCTGGAGAGCTGCTGGGGCCACTGGCTCCAACACCCACACCTTCTGTCCTGGCTGGTAAACAGTCAGTACAGCCTTTTGGTCATGCCAGGCTTTTTGAAGTTCCTGGCTAGCCTCAAGGTTTTTAGTTGCCTTTTTCATGTACTCAGCCATCCTGGAGCGGAGACCAAGTACATAGTCCACTATGTCTTGCTTTGGGGGCTTGAGAGGTAACTCCCATCCTTCCTTCACCAAGCACAATGGACCCCTGACAGGGTGACCAAACAAAAGTTCAAAAGGGCTGTAGCCAACCCCCTTTTGAGGCACCTCCCTGTATGCAAATAAAAGGCAGTTGCAAGAGTATGTCCCATCTTCGCCTAAGCTTCTCTGGGAGCCCTTTAATCATGCCCTTCAAGGTTTTGTTGAATCTCTCAACTAAACCATTGCATTGTGGGTGATAGGGTGTGGTGAACTTGTAAGTCACTCCACACTCCTTCCACATTGCTTTCAAGTATCCAGACATAAAGTTAGCACCCCTGTCTGATACAACCTCTTTAGGAAGCCCACTCTTGAGAAAATTCCCAGGAGGGCTCTTGCCACCACAGGTGCTGTAGTGGTCCTAAGGGGAATAGCCTCTGGGTACCTGGTGGCATGATCCACTACCACCAGGATAAACCTGTGCCCAGATGCTGTTTGGGGATCCATGGGACCAACAATGTCAATCCCCACCCTTTCAAAGGGAACCCCCACCACAGGTAGTGGTATAAGGGGGCCTTTGTGGTGCCACCTGCCTTGCCACTGGCCTGGCAGGTTACACAGGAGCGACAAAACTCCTTGGTGTCTTCAGACATGTGGGGCCAGTGAAAGTGAGGGACAATTCTGTCCCAAGTCTTGTTCTGGCCCAGGTGACCTGCTAAGGGAATGTCATGGGCTAGGGTCAATAGGAAGCCCCTGAACTTCAGAGGTATAACCAACCTCCTGGTGGCACCAGGCTTGGGGTCTCTACACTCTGAGTACAAGAGTCCATCATCCCAATACACTGTATGGGGACCACTAGCTTTCCCAGCAGCCTCAGCAGCAGCTTGCTGTCTGAGGGGTTCAAGAGAGGGGCAGCTCTGCTGCTCCTGGCTCAGATCTGCCCTGGAAGGGCCCCCTGTCCCCAAGAACTCAACCTGGTCAGGTTCAAGCTCCTCTGGGACAGTTCCTTCCTCAGGACTGAGATCATCCCCTCAAGAGACTGATCTTCCTTCTGAGCCAAGGGGGAAGGCACTGCCTTTACCCTACTACTCCTCTTCTTGGAGGGCACTTGGTCCATTATTCCAGAATCCAAGGCCTGTTCAGTGTTAGACATTTTGGCTTGTGACCTGGTCACAGCAAACACATCTGCAGGGATGCCCAGCATTTCTGCATGGGTCCTGAGCTCCACTTCTGCCCAAGCTGAAGTTTCTAGATCATTGCCAAGCAAGCATTCAACTGGTAGGTCTGCACTTACCACAACCTTCTTAAGGCCAGTTACCCCTCCCCAGGAGAAGTTAACAACTGCCAGAGTATGGTTTGTTCTGACATTGCTAGCATTGGTCACTTGGTACATTTCACCAAGTATAATCTGCCCAGGATCCACAAGGTCTTGTGTCACCATGGTGACACTTGCCCCTGTGTCCCTAAATGCCAAAGCCTCTTTTCCATTGATTAAGGGCTGTTGCCTGTACTTGCCCAGATTACTGGGACTCACAGAGGAGGTCACATCCATGCCTCCATCACAGACTAGGACAGCCTGAGTGAGTTCTCTGACTAGGTCAGAGCTCATCTCCTTAACCAGGGTCAACCCTACTAAACCCTTGGCTTGTGTAGTCCCACCACCAACTGTAACTGCACTAGGGGAGCAGGTGCCTTAGGGGCATTGGTGGGGGCTGGAGTAGAGTCTTTGGACTTGGTGCAATCACTGGTCCAGTGGGTCTTTTGCTTACAGACCTTGCACCATGGTTTCTTTTGGCCTTTCCCTTTGTTAGACTGTGAATCCCCACCTGAAGAAGATTTTTGGGGGCCTTGTGAAGACTTCTGGTCTTTACCCTTCTCCCCACCCTTATCAGAGTTCTTAGAATCTTGCTTCTTTGGGTCACCACCTTGGTTCTGTACCTTCTGCCTCACCCTGGTTCTGACCCATTTGTCTGCCTTCTTTCCCAATTCTTGGGGAGAGGTCAGATCAGAGTCCACCAGGTACTGATGCAACAGCTGATTTTGACAGTTATTAAGAATCTGCTCCCTCATGATAAGATTGTACAATCCTGTGAAGTCACACACCTTACTGCCCATCAACCAACCTTCCAGAGCCTTAGCAGAACAATCCACATAGTCTACCCAGTCTTGAGTCTGTGTTTTTGGGTATCTCTGAACTTTAACCTGTATTGTTCAGTTGTTAGGCCAAACCCATCAATCAGAGCACTCTTCAAGACTTTGTAATTGTCAGCATCCTCTTCTCTTACAGTGAGGAGCTTGTCTCTACCTTTGTCTGCAAAGGAGAGCCACAAGATTGCTGCCCACTGCTCCTGATGGACCCTCTGTACTTTACAGGCCCTCTCCAGTGCAGTTATCCATTTGTGGATGTCATCCCCACTCTGGTAGGGAGGGACAATCTTGCTCAGGTTTCTATGGTCATAAGACCTTTCCCTATCTCTGGGGAAATTGCTGCCACCATGGGACTCTAGTCCCAACTTTTTCTCTCTCTATAGAGATCTAGGGACTCCCTGTCTATAGCCAATTGCTGTTTTCTGAGTTCAAGCTGGGCTTGCTCATACTGAATCAGTCTCTTCCTCCTCTCATGAGAGGATTCCCTTCCATGAGAGGAGACAGAGGTCCCTACTGAGGTGTCAGAGTGGTTAGACTCCTGAGAAGGAGATCTAGTCCTTCTGGGCACACTGACAACTCTTCCTGGGGGGGCAAAGGGGAGGTCATTCTGATCCTCCTCCTCCTCCACAGGAGGAATTGGGTTTTCCAGGTCAAGGTCATTTTTACCTTCCTGGCCAGTTTCAGAGGGGGGGCCCTGGGTTTCTTCACCCCTGACCCCTTCCTCATTTTCTGCCCCACCCTCTCTGCCTACCCCTTCAGACCCTAGGGGCCTGCTGAGATCATCAGCCAGTAGCACCTCTCTGAGGTGTTGGGTGCTGGCACTTTTGCCTGCCTTCAGCTTCCTAGTATTGCACAATGCTCTCAATTCCAAGAATGGGAGATTATCATACTTGGAGGGAAGAAGCCCACTGGCTTCTGGCAAGGACTCACTGGGTCCTGGCTTTGAAGACATTACTAGTGAGGTGTGGTGTATGCACTACTAAACTCTCTTGAGTTGTAGAAAGGGTGTGCTACCCCTTAACACACAACTCTAAGTTCAGTAGAACTTACTGTATACTAAGCTTGATTTATATGTACCTAAGGTACCCTTAGTGGTTTTCAGTTGATCAATTCAATTGAGATTATCTGGTAAAACAATAGCAAGCTGGAATCCCAACCGCTGCACACCAATGTGAGAAGTTGGCCTGGTATATGCTGTCCACTAATTATAGTGGGCACCTTGCACCAGTCCAAACAACCCCTTATTGGAGATAGGTTAAAGACAACCTTTATTGAAAGCTATCCTAGTGGTAGCTATGGAGAGCAGCCTTCAGGCTAAGTCTTGAAGGAATGTAAAGCAGCTTGTTTTACCAGTCTATAATCTCTTGAGTGACCAAATGAAAGAGGACCACACCAGGTATATATTCAAAATATATGTATTTATTGCTAAACACACCCCTCTAGTCTCTTTATGAGGCTAGAGTTCGAAGTACATAAGTTATAAGTTAGTTATCAACAGTAATAGCACAAATACACGTTTGAGCCCTAGGGGCGTACCAAACCATATACCAATAAAGTGGTATAAAAACCACGACTGAGCTAGACACAAGGCCTAGAGCCTGTAGAAGTGCTTGGGCCACAAGGAACCACCCAAGGTAGTGACACAGGGGACTCACGGGGGACGCGTGCAGTGTGAGAACACAGCCGCGAATCGCCGTTGACTTCTATGGGGAAAGTCGCGGTTGGAATTTTAAAGAAAAGGGACACTTAGAGGAGGACTTGGAGCAAACCCCTTTAGAACTGGGTTGTTCTAGAGTCTATACCCATGGGAGCACCGGAGTACTCGAGTTACCTCACCCAGGGAAGCCGGGTGCATAGGTGTCTTTCGGGGTCGGGTTTCGTCGTCGTTTTCAATGGCGATCTGCTGCAAAGTGCTGCTGGTGGCCAAGTCGAAAGTGTTCGGGTGGATCCAAAGGTGGATCGAAGATCTGAAGAACCTGAAAGCAGAGGGGACAGAGTCTGGGTCACCAGCCAGTGACCAGGAAGGCGATGAGCGGATGCCCACTGATGTCGGGTGCTTCAGGTTGGTTGATGGTCGTCTTGACTCTTCAGCCACGAGGTCCAGGAGGTGTCGACGATGACCAAGAGCTGGATTCAAGCTGTCCCACGACGTCTGTCGATTGCAGGGGTGTCGGCGACCGGATTGGACCCAACAAGCCTTGGCAACGGCAAGTCTTGTGAAAATCAAAGAAGGACGGTGGTGCAGACCAGCAAGGTCTGAGGGACTCACCCAGCGAGGGTAAGTCAGGGCACGCCTGGAGCAACCAGGGAAGCCTAAGCAGAAGAAGATTGGCCTTCGAGAGGGCCTACTAGCCAACGGACTAGCGACCACGAAGGAGCCTCGAGTGGACGCACTTAGAGCTAGCTCACGGGACACTCGTGGAGTGGAGGCCAGTGATCTTTGGTGCAGTGGGTGCTGGAGGTGGGGGCTACTCAGAGCCCAAAGCACAACTTCGTGGAGGACCAGGAAGAGGATGCACTTGCAAATGCGCTCGGTTTCCAGGGGTCACGGTTCCACATTACCCACGACAGCTACGGGCCTCAGCTTTGCTAGGGACTCAGGGCAGCCTCGGGGAAGTCTGGAAATCTACCTCTGGTGATGCAAAGACTTCGGCGTCCGGCGGGAGCTTCAGCGATGCAGACCAGACAATTGCTTCATTGGTGCCTGCCAAGCAGGGGAGTCACTCCTTGACCCCAAGGGAGATTCTTCAGTCCTCTAATCTTGAAGTAGAGCGTCAAAGGTCCAGGATTCTGTATCAGAGTTTCGTCCAGGTAAATCTAAAGTCCTAAGGACTGGGGTCCCATACTTAGTATAAGTATGGGAACCCAGTTCTAGGGGGTTGGACATACTCTGGGGACCCACCTATGGGAGGGTCAGGGAAGAGGGTTGGTTACACCCATTCCCTTTGTCCAGTTTCGTGCCAGAGCAGGGGCTGGAAGCCCCTGAACCAGTTTGAACTGGGGTATGCACAGGGACACCAAGTGTGCCCCCAGTGCAGGACTTCAAAGCACCAGAGAGTGCTCCCGCCCAGCCCCAATACACATTATCCTGTCTGGGGAGGTGGTTACACCTCCCTGGGACAGGAAACCTATTGTCCAGGCCTCCCCTGCCGGAGTTTCAGTCAGCAGCAGGAGGCCAGACCCGTGTCTGTGGCAGCGGCATCCATTTTGTGATGCCAGGGCTTGGAAAGAAGTTACCGGGCAGGCCGGTGTGTACATGTCTCTCCCTCTAGAAGGGTGGAATGCTACCCCCACTGCCAGAACTGGCGGGGGTAGTATTCCAAGATGTTTGACACCAAACACGACATGTTTCCGTGCAGCCATCCCAAAGTTAGCATTTAACGCGAGGTTATAATGCGCTTAAGAGTATATGGTCAGGCTGCACTACAAACAGCATCAGAGAAGGGTCTCCGAATGCTGCAGAGGGGCTCTGCTCATGCAGGGGCACCCTCTCACATAGGAACCAAGCACTCTGCCTTCAGGATTGACAAGGCCTGCCATAGGAGTGACTTATAGGTTTATATGTGTGTATGTATGTAGTGATATAGGTAACCTATTTCACAGTAAGGGGTGCATGCACCAGCTTACCCAGGCTGCAGTAGCAGACCTGTGGTGTCCTTTTGGCTGGCCTTCCAGGGGTGGCACAATACATGCTTCAGCCCCTGGCAGGCCTCTGAGGTACCTATGCCCTGGGTACATAGTATACCATATACTAGGGACTTACAAGGGCACTCCAGATTCCAATCAGAGATGTGCCTAAGGCACATGGAAACCATTTTAGAGAGGAAGCAGCTAGGCTGGGGTTCTGATTAGCAGGGCCCCAGCCAGACTAAAGTAAAAAAACAGTTAAGCATCAGCAAAAAGTGGGGGTACCCATGTGAAGCAGATCCTACTCTCCTACACCCCCACACACCGATACCGCATCCCCAGACTGCTTAGACCCTCCCCCCTGCCACTTGCTCTTCCACCCCCAACCCAGACGCTCTGCCTGTTAGTGGCACTGTTGTTGTGACCGGGTTCCCCCTCTGTCCTGCCCACCTCATCTGCCCACCCTTCCACTTCCTTGGAGTCATGCACTGCAGTGGAGTCCACAACCACCACGTCTGACTCGGGCACTGCAGTGGGTACCCAGTCCACTACATCAGTCAAGCCCACTGCAGTGGTTGCGGCACCCACACCAACTGACTTGTGTACCACGGTGGTGCCGGCCCCCCCTGAGTCAGACACCTCCACTGCAGTTGCCGGTGACACTCCTGCACCCACCACCCCTTCACTGCCTCACTCTGCCATCCCCTGATCCTGTCCCTGTGATGCCTGGCCTGCCCCTTGTATGCCCCTCCAAGGGGGATGTCCCCCAACCGTACCAGTGCAGGCAAGCAATGTGTGACCAGTTGTCACTTCTCACCCGTTGGTACTGTTATTTTGGACTGGCCATTGGCCTTAGTTTCTTTTGGACTTCCGTTTTTACCCTGACATTTGCTGAATAAAGCCTCTTTTTGTTTACTTTTGGGTTTTCTTTTGATGTACATGATGTGGATGAGTAGCATCCTGCATTTGCAGTTGTAATAGTGTTCACATCAGGACGATGAAGTGTTGCAGTGATGGACTCCATGTGGTCCATGGAACATGTGTCCTGTTGTATTCTGGATCTATGGCATCCTTTGCTACAGTCTGAGGGTGTAATGTTCAGCATTTGACACAGGGATGTCCTTTTTGCATTTGTAAATGAACATCTTTGTCTTACACTGATGCACATCTGGTGGGCTTAGCACTGTTCAATGTTCCTATTTCCCTGATTGTGTGCCCAGCTCCACTGGACATGCAGTTTTGCACATCAATGTCGAAGGACTCATCTGTGCATACAGTGCAACTTGCTTGACACGTGTTTGGTGTGTGTGCAGATGACTGACGTGACACCCCCGTACCCAGGCTGATGTGAGCAGAGCCTTCTGTGTGTTGTGGTTGTTGACTCACTGACGGAGTGTTCTGCTGACATGTGTGGGTCGTGCACAGACAAGGTTTGGCACAGCAAACCTTCCACAGGAGTGTTGTGCCCTCATGGCAGTGTGTAATCTGGTGACATTGCGTGGGCCTGTGTTGTGTAAGCATGTCTGTGCGTGTTCCCTTCCCTTTTCCTACACAGGCTGTGTCCCTAGGGATGTTCCTGTTTGTGATGCTTGCTGAGTTGTTCTGTGTTCATCCAGCATCTTGGACCTGGTTTCTCTGTGATGTGGGTGCATGGCAAACTAATGTTCATGAGGTTGTCATCCCAGGTTGTCTTTGTTGTCAGTGCTGGGGATGTGGGCAAATGCAGATGGGACACATTCAGGATTCCGCTTGGCACTTGTTGTTTACACGAGTAATGTGATTTACAGTTTGTGTTAGCTTACAGTGATTGTGACACGTTGTGTGTGTGACTGCTGCCACTCCTCAGGGTCAGAGCTGCAATGTTGGTAGTTGTGTACGTGTGTTCTTCGTGTGTCACCTTGGCTTCTTCATTGGTGTGTGACTATGGCCAGGATCCCATTGATTGTGGTGGATTTCACATCATGCCCATGTACAGCATACTGTGCTGTGTGTCAGACATTGACAAGTCTTGTTGACTGGCCATGTGTGATGGGTTTCTGCACCTTGGTTCCCACCACCACCCCTGGTATTGTCATGGGTGCATGTGCAATGTCACCAGTCCATGTGAGCTTCACTGCTGCACATTGGTGGAGATCAGGGTGTGTGGTGTTGAGTGTGTGCAAAAGTGAGTTGTTGCACGGCCAGACCCCTACCTCCATATTGGCCTTGGCTGGCAGGCCGTGCTGATTGGTTGGAGCTTGTGTAGGTGTGATGATAGCTAGTTGCTCAGGACACATGGCTGGGTTTCACAGTGTGAATGACATCTGACATTGTCATCACAGTGGGATTATCATGCAGGCTAGTGTCAGCACAATATGGGGTCCCTGGGGGTAGTGCTGTGGTGGGTCTGTCTCTTGCTGTGTTAGTTGCAGTTCCTACATGCTTGTGTGACATGTGTAATTTGTGCTCCCTCTCATCTAACAATGCCTGATTGCCCACATAGGGGATTTGGATCCATGAGTTACTTTTGTGTGGCACTGTATGTGCATCTGTGTAATTGGTATTCAGGCCTCATCATGTGTTGTGTGGTTGCCTGGGGACACTGGCATCCCCCACCCCCCTCACCTGTTGTGTTTGTTGTGCAGTGTGGGTCTGCCTGATTGTGCATCTGCACCACTGCATTGGCATATCTTTAGTGTGCTATTGGCTGTATGTTGTTTGGTGGGTTTGACCTGCTGTCCCTGGGACTCCTAGGTCATCAGTCAGCACAATGATCATTGTTTGTGTGTCCCATTGCTGCCATGGTATGTTATTTGTTCACCTCACATCTACAGTCTCCACAGGGTATCTACATTTGTGTGCCCATTGGTGCGAATATGTGGGTCTACATTATGATGGTCACTTCTGTCATTGTGTAATTGATGGATGTTGACAGTGTCAGCCCCCATGGGTGATGTTTGTCTGCACATGGCCAAAGGTATGTCTTATTTGCACTGCACTGTTTGCCTCACCCAATCTATGTTGCTATGGGACACAGGCACTACTTTGCCACTGATGTGTTTGTTGTTCTGTGACCAGGTATCATCCATGCAGTTTGGCAGTTGCAGCTTTTTCTATGTCAACACTTACCTTTTGGTCACTGTGATGATGGGGGCTTAGACCCCATTGCCACAATGTTCAAAAGGTGCTTCAGCTATGGACCCCACACTTACCTTTTGGTCACTGTGATGATGGGGGCTTAGACCCCATTGCCACAATGTGCAAAATGTGCTTCAGCTATGGACCCCACACTTACCTTTTGGTCACTGTGATGATGGGGGCTTAGACCCCATTGCCACAATGTGCAAAATTTGCTTCAGCTATGGACCCCACACTTACCTTTTGGTCACTGTGATGATGGGGGCTTAGACCCCATTGCCACAATGTGCAAAATTTGCTTCAGCTATGGACCCCACACTTACCTTTTGGTCACTGTGATGATGGGGGCTTAGACCCCATTGCCACAGTGGTCATGGTCTGCTTGCATTGTGGGGGCCACACACATTTATGTGTGACACATGTGATAGGGGGTCACATTGTATGTTCAAAGTCATGTTCAGTGTTGTAGGCATTTGACACAGTCTACACATGCTTGTCATGGTGTTGGGGGATGTCTTTTTGTTGCATTCCTTATGTTGGTGTGTGCTTGTTGTGTCATGCATTAGCCATCCTGTGAGTGGGGGTGTTGTTGGTGGTAGGCATCCTGCCCCCCATGGGTAGAGGTGGTAGTAGTGACAGACATCTGGCACCCCCTGAGTAGGGGTGGAAGTGGTGGTGGGCATCCAGCCCCCATGGGTAGAGTTGGTAGTAGTGACAGGCATCCAGCCCCCATGGGTAGAGGTGGTAGTAGTGGTAGGCATCTGGCACCCCTGAGTAGGGGAGGTAGTGGTGGTGGGCATCCAGCCCCCCATGGGTAGAGGTGGTAGTAGTGACAGGCATCTGGCACCCCCTGAGTAGGGGTGGTAGTTGGTGGTGGGCATCCAGCCCCCCATGGGTAGAGGTGGTAGTAGTGGTAGGCATCTGGCACCCCTGAGTAGGGGTGGTAGTGGTGGTGGGCATCCAGCCCCCCAGGGGTAGAGGTGGTAGTAGTGACAGGCATCTGGCACCCCCTGAGTAGGGGTGGTAGTGGTGGTGGGCATCCAGCCCCCAGGGGTAGAGGTGGTAGTAGTGACAGGCATCTGGCACCCCTGAGTAGGGGTGGTAGTGGTGGTGGGCATCCAGCCCCCATGGGTAGAGGTGGTAGTAGTGACAGGCATCCAGCCCCCCATGGGTAGAGGTGGTAGTAGTGGTAGGCATCTGGCACCCCTGAGTAGGGGTGGTAGTGGTGGTGGGCATCCAGCCCCCATGGGTAGAGGTGGTAGTAGTGACAGGCATCTGGCACCCCTGAGTAGGGGTGGTAGGGGTGGTGGGCATCCAGCCCCCATGGGTAGGGGTGGTAGTAGTGGTAGGCATCTGGCACCCCCTGAGCAGGGGTGGTAGTGGTGGTGGGCATCCAGCCCCCCATGGGTAGAGGTGGTAGTAGTGACAGGCATCTGGCACCCCTGAGTAGGGGTGGTAGTGGTGGTGGGCATCCAGCCCCCAGGGGTAGAGGTGGTAGTAGTGACAGGCATCTGGCACCCCTGAGTAGGGGTGGTAGTGGTGGTGGGCATCCAGCCCCCCATGGGTAGAGGTGGTAGTAGTGACAGGCATCTAGCACCCCTGGGTAGGGGTGGTGGTAGTGGTAGGCATCTGGCACCCCTGAGTAGGGGTGGTAGTGGTGGTAGGCATCCAGCCCCCCATGGGTAGAGGTGGTAGTAGTGACAGGCATCCAGCCCCCCATGGGTAGAGGTGGTAGTAGTGGTAGGCATCTGGCACCCCTGAGTAGGGGTGGTAGTGGTGGTGGGCATCCAGCCCCCATGGGTAGAGGTGGTAGTAGTGGGAGGCATCTGGCACCCCTGAGTAGGGGTGGTAGTGGTGGTGGGCATCCAGCCCCGCAGGGGTAGAGGTGGTAGTAGTGACAGGCATCCAGCCCCCCAGGGGTAGAGGTGGTAGTAGTGACAGGCATCTGGCACCCCCTGAGTAGGGTTGGTAGTGGTGGTGGGCATCCAGCCCCCCATGGGTAGAGGTGGTAGTAGTGACAGGCATCTGGCACCCTCTGAGTAGGGGTGGTAGTGGTGGTGGGCATCCAGCCCCCAGGGGTAGAGGTGGTAGTAGTGACAGGCATCTGGCACCCCCTGAGTAGGGGTGGTAGTGGTGGTGGGCATCCAGCCCCCAGGGGTAGAGGTGGTAGTAGTGACAGGCATCTGGCACCCCTGAGTAGGGGTGGTAGTGGTGGTGGGCATCCAGCCCCCATGGGTAGAGGTGGTAGTAGTGACAGGCATCTAGCACCCCCTGGGTAGGGGTGGTGGTAGTGGCAGGCATCTGGCACCCCCTGAGTAGGGGTGGTAGTGGTGGTAGGCATCCAGCCCCCCAAGGGTAGAGGTGGTAGTAGTGACAGGCATCCAGCCCCCCATGGGTAGAGGTGGTAGTAGTGGTAGGCATCTGGCACCCCCTGAGTAGGGTTGGTAGTGGTGGTGGGCATCCATCCCCCCATGGGTAGAGGTGGTAGTAGTGGTAGGCATCTGGCACCCCCTGAGTAGGGGTGGTAGTGGTGGTGGGCATCCAGCCCCCAGGGGTAGAGGTGGTAGTAGTGACAGGCATCCAGCCCCCAGGGGTAGAGGTGGTAGTAGTGACAGCCATCTGGCACCCCCTGAGTAGGGGTGGTAGTGGTGGTGGGCGTCCAGCCCCCATGGGTAGAGGTGGTAGTAGTGACAGGCATCTGGCACCCCTGAGTAGGGGTGGTAGTGGTGGTGGGCATCCAGCCCCCATGGGTAGAGGTGGTAGTAGTGACAGGCATCTGGCACCCCTGAGTAGGGGTGGTAGTGGTGGTAGGCATCCAGCCCCCATGGGTAGAGGTGGTAGTAGTGACAGGCATCCAGCCCCCATGGGTAGAGGTGGTAGTAGTGGTAGGCATCTGGCACCCCTGAGTAGGGGTGGTAGTGGTGGTGGGCATCCAGCCCCCATGGGTAGAGGTGGTAGTAGTGGTAGGCATCTGGCACCCCCTGAGTGGGGGTGGTAGTGGTGGTGGGCATCCAGCCCCCATGGGTAGAGGTGGTAGTAGTGACAGGCATCTAGCACCCCCTGGGTAGGGGTGGTGGTAGTGGTAGGCATCTGGCACCCCTGAGTAGGGGTGGTAGTGGTGGTAGGCATCCAGCCCCCATGGGTAGAGGTGGTAGTAGTGACAGGCATCCAGCCCCCATGGGTAGAGGTGGTAGTAGTGGTAGGCATCTGGCACCCCTGAGTAGGGGTGGTAGTGGTGGTGGGCATCCAGCCCCCATGGGTAGAGGTGGTAGTAGTGGTAGGCATCTGGCACCCCTGAGTAGGGGTGGTAGTGGTGGTGGGCATCCAGCCCCCAGGGGTAGAGGTGGTAGTAGTGACAGGCATCCAGCCCCCAGGGGTAGAGGTGGTAGTAGTGACAGCCATCTGGCACCCCTGAGTAGGGGTGGTAGTGGTGGTGGGCATCCAGCCCCCATGGGTAGAGGTGGTAGTAGTGACAGGCATCTGGCACCCCCTGAGTAGGGGTGGTAGTGGTGGTGGGCATCCAGCCCCCATGGGTAGAGGTGGTAGTAGTGACAGGCATCTGGCACCCCCTGAGTAGGGGTGGTAGTGGTGGTGGGCATCCAGCCCCCCATGGGTAGAGGTGGTAGTAGTGACAGGCATCTGGCACCCCTGAGTAGGGGTGGTAGTGGTGGTGGGCATCCAGCCCCCAGGGGTAGAGGTGGTAGTAGTGACAGGCATCTGGCACCCCTGAGTAGGGGTGGTAGTGGTGGTGGGCATCCAGCCCCCAGGGGTAGAGGTGGTAGTAGAGACAGGCATCTGGCACCCCCTGAGTAGGGGTGGTAGTGGTGGTGGGCATTCAGCCCCCATGGGTAGAGGTGGTAGTAGTGACAGGCATCTAGCACCCCTGGGTAGGGGTGGTGGTAGTGGTAGGCATCTGGCACCCCCTGAGTAGGGGTGGTAGTGGTGGTAGGCATCCAGTCCCCCATGGGTAGAGGTGGTAGTAGTGACAGGCATCCAGCACCCCATGGGTAGAGGTGGTAGTAGTGGTAGGCATCTGGCACCCCTGAGTAGGGGTGGTAGTGGTGGTGGGCATCCAGCCCCCATGGGTAGAGGTGGTAGTAGTGGTAGGCATCTGGCACCCCCTGAGTAGGGGTGGTAGTGGTGGTGGGCATCCAGCCCCCAGGGGTAGAGGTGGTAGTAGTGACAGGCATCCAGCCCCCCAGGGGTAGAGGTGGTAGTAGTGACAGCCATCTGGCACCCCCTGAGTAGGGGTGGTAGTCGTGGTGGGCATCCAGCCCCCCATGGGTAGAGGTGGTAGTAGTGACAGGCATCTGGCACCCCTGAGTAGGGGTGGTAGTGGTGGTGGGCATCCAGCCCCCATGGGTAGAGGTGGTAGTAGTGACAGGCATCTGGCACCCCTGAGTAGGGGTGGTAGTGGTGGTGGGCATCCAGCCCCCCATGGGTAGAGGTGGTAGTAGTGACAGGCATCTGGCACCCCCTGAGTAGGCGTGGTAGTGGTGGTGGGCATCCAGCCCCCATGGGTAGAGGTGGTAGTAGTGGTAGGCATCTGGCACCCCTGAGTAGGGGTGGTAGTGGTGGTGGGCATCCAGGCCCCTATGTGTATATGTGGCATTGGTGATGGCCATCCCGCCCCTATGGTGCTGCTGTTGCTGGTGTAAGTAATTTCTGCATCCCTCTGTGTGTGTGTGATATGTCGGGTACGTGTAGTTTGTTTTTGTGGTTGGTGTCTGACTTAGATTCTGCGCCGTACGCATCCGTGCCTGTTCCGGTAATAGATGTAGAATATTGGTAGGATCGGCACGATGGGATTCATGGTTGGTTCGTCTCGTTCGTCTTTTTCTTTGCTTCGCCTCGTCCTAGTGGCTGGCGTGTTCGTCTCGTAGCCGTGGATCATCTTGTGGCGCGAATCGGAGCTTATGTGCGCCTCTCCCGGATGCTTTGACGTGCCGTGCGTAGCGACGGGTTCGGCGCATACGGAAAGCGCATCGTACTTGTCTGGCCGGACGGGGCTGCATTTTGGCTTCCGTGCGACTCGATTCTGCGTTTCCGGATCCGCCTCGGTCGGAGAACAGGACCTGTATTGGGTGAGTACGACTGGGTCGGGATTTGGGCAGTTGTGCGCATCGTACTTGCTCGTTCGGACGTATGTGCGAATCGGTCGGGAAACAGGCATTCGCCTGGCTTTTTTCCCGGCCGAATGGTATTAGGTGCGCCTCCGACCGGGATCGGAATCGACCCCTAAATGTACATAATCCTTTTTTCATTATAGCAGTCGTGTAATACATTTACCACTTGTACTGTTTGTAACGATATGACAAACAATATGCTTCCTAGTTCACTGGTATGTGAGGGTATGTGAGCTATGAGTCACTCAAGGGCCCTCAGTCTCATTGAGAAATAAAACTAAGGTGCTGTTATGCGTCCTGCTGTGTGCATGTTTTCACCAAATCTGTTTTATAGGTATATGTGAGAGATATTGTCCTGTATTATTAATGACGCTTTTTATACTCCTGACAATACGTATTGTTAAAAAAAAAAAAAGTATTTATATTTTCATGATGGGTACTTCTAACTGCAGATCCCTCACTTGCTGAGGTGCCTCAATGGATCTGAAGAATGTTTTTGCCGATAGGTGGCATTGTGCGGCTTCACATCAGCTTTGTCCTGCTCCGGAGGTGACGCCGGAGACACTTACATGCGCCACCCTCACAGGCTGACATTGGTTCCTTTCTTTCTGCGCCTTCGGGTGCGGGTCTGGTCTCACGCCCTCAACTTTTTCTCTTAATATTCACAAGTGTTTGTAAGACTTTCTCTTCAGTGTGCAAGGGGCCACGTCCTCTTTGAAGACTACAGGGTTTACACCTTGCAACCACTGTCACAAACAGAGCTCTGTAACAGACTGCCACTAGGTAGGTCTCTGGGGCCTAGGCTGTTCGCATGACTCCAAGCTTGTGGTGACTGAGCCAGGATGAATCCAAAGGCGATCCAAGACCATGAAGGCAAGTTCTATGTCGCCGAACACTGTTGGAAGGTGCTTAAGTGTGGATGGAATTTAAAGGCTTGCCCCTTGCGACCCCTGGCACTGCCTATGCGATCTTAGGCCTCAGATTTGGCAAAAACAGTCCCAAGAGTGCAATGGCATCAGGCTGCAACCCCTTATTTTCTGCTAAATTTTTTAATTACATTAGTAGTGAATAATATCATATTATTCACTATTAGTCTAATAAAAAATGGAGCAGCAGGATTTGGAACGGGACATTTACTGTCATCTTAGGTAAGTAAAATAAAATGCTTTTAAATGTATGTTGTGTGCGTGCATGTGGATGAGAGAACGTTTCCGATTAGAGAACTTGTGTATGTGTGAGCAGGTATGTTTGTATATGGGATGGAGTGTGTGTGAGTATGTCAAAGTGAGAGAGTGAGAAACTATAATTGGGTAAGAGTGAGTGAGAGTGTGAATGGTAGAGTCAGGGAAAGTGTTAGTGCAAGAGACAGTGAAAATGAATGTGTGAATGAGAGCAAATGAATGAGCAAGGGTGAGTTCAAGTGAATACGATGTTTAAGTGAATGTAAGTGAGCATGAGGGAGAATTTTTTTTTATGCTTGCAAGTTTGGAGTTGAACCTGGCATGCTTTTTGGTTTATAGAGGCACCCATGGCAAAATGCTGGCACTGGCACAGTGGAGACCGTACTTATATATGGAATAACCACGGCAAAAGTTTGGCACTGGCATAGCTGTGGTAAATCTTGGCATGAGGCACCTGTGGAAAAATGCTGGCACTGACATCCTGGAGGAAATTCTTGGCTTAGGTGGCACCTGTGGCAAAATGCTGGCAATGGTACATTGGAGAAAATTTTGGGCATAAGAGAAGGATAACCGTGACATAGGTCAGGGAAGCATCCATGGCAAAATTATGTCCCTGACATACTAGAAGTAACATTTGACATAAAGATCACCAATTGTACGTGGACTGCAGTAGTGGCAAATCTGACACTGGCAAAATTCTGACACTGCCATATTGAATGTAATATTTGGGTAAAAGGGGCACACATGACAAAAATCTGGCCTTGCAATGGAGGTAATTTTTGACTTGTGGCAGCACCACAAGAAATATAAACAAGCATTGGCATAGCCAATAGGTCTCGCCTTTGGGACCTTATAAGTATTTAGTTATGCAGCACAATATCCTTGGTGCAACAACATCAACTGTTGCATGGCTAAACACTTATAAGGTCCCAAAGGCGAGACCTATTGGCTATGCCAATGCTTGTTTTTTAAATGTCTAGGATGCCAGGAGCAATCTTCAGTGGCCAGACACAATTTGCCATTTCAAGCTTATTCTCCTTTCAGTTGCATCCCAAAGGGGTATATATACAGAATTCAATTTACAAACATGTAAATTGTTTCTTCGGTTGTATAGGACTGCTATCTTGCAATAACATGAGACACAGGCATTTGAGTGAGAATGAATTTACAATCAATAAAGGCTTTGTAAGGTACTGACAAAGTGACATTTTAAATTGTGATTTATCTTGCAATCTATTGCCGCCGAGGCTGCCAACGGGGGCTGCTTGAAAGAGGTTTATTACATCACTGCATCGCCAGCAATGAGTCAAGCACAGCATAAACTACATTTAACACGCTCCTCAGGCAGTACAACAATGTGGAGCTGAGAGGTATAACGTGACGAGGAGATCGGAATTGAAGTGCACATCACGCTGGAAGGATGTCGCATCCATTTCCCCGGGCGGAGAGGTTGTGGAGGCAGCTGCTGACGGCAGCGGGCAGAGGAGTCTGCATCCGTGAGCTGCTGTTCAGATAATGAACTGCAAAATGAAACAAAGATAATTATGTAAATTCACATTCACCGCCTCAGAGTTTGTGATTGGAAAATCCAGCATGGCCTGCAGGCAAACAACATCAGAAATCAATGCAGTAGATTTCTATTTTCAGTGACAGAAAGTTAATGGACTATACCACTTCAAATCCCAAGGTATGTATTCAAATCAGGTACCTAGCTATCCTTTTGCTTGGCTGTGAATACTGACAGACAAACGTAAGCAGCAGAGGGGAGTATGAGGTTTTACTACTGGAGGTTAGGATCAAAGCATGGCTTGATAGTTTATACTTGTGTAAATAAGATTTTTAGTGCACACGTGTAGTCAAAAAAATGCTCCATCGCCTAAAATATGTGGCACCTTGCAAAAAAAATGTTTAAAAATTACAACCTTCGGCCATATCTAAGAACTAGCTGCAAATCAGTAATAATTTGCAATAAGGATACCGAAAATGCAAAGGTGTTTTGAAATGTATAATACCAGCCCAAATGCTAATATGACGCTAACAACTTAGGGGCATATGTACAAGGAGTTAACGCCGCTTTAACGGCACTTTTCGACGGTTTTGCGGCGATATTTTATTCGCCGTATGTACAAGCTGTCGCTAACCTCTGTTAGCGGCAGTTTTACGGCAAAAACGTCTATTTTACAGATCGCCACTTCTGTTAGCGATAATGACATGCAAGGGAGGCGTTCCCGTGCAAAAACGTCCACTAACCCCACTTCGCGATATTTACAAGGGAATTCTTGAAGTGTGGAAGACCAAAAAAACTGCCTCTAACTGCAGTTACACGCAGTTTTTAAGACCAGAAAATAGCTGGTCTTAAAAATGGAGATAACACTTGGGGCCTCATTTCAGCAGGTTTTGGTGCTGGACCGCGCTGCAAGCAATGTCGCTGCGCTGCCCTGTGACAAAACTACAGGGCAGGAATGCGCACCATCAATAAGATAGTGTGCATTCCTGGGCCTCACTCATGAAAAGTGTTGCAGCGCTGCAACAAGACAGCGTTGCAACACTTTTAACTACGCCCTTCTTGCGACACATGGATGCGCTGGATTCACTGGACAGCGCTCCATGTCGCAAGTAATGACAGATACGTCTGGAATCCTGACGTATCTGTCAGCGCTAAAGTCACGCATTGCTGTAGTTGTGTCACAAGCATGACGCAACTCCAGCAATGCATGGGGCCAGCCTATCCCTGTGGCACTGCGTCTCCCTTACGGCAGGCGTAAGGTACTGATGCAGTGCCGTTCTTGAGGGGTGCCCAGGTGTCGGGGCAGTTGGAGATTCATCTGTGGCGGTTGTGCGCTGCGGTGTCATCGTCTGTAAGCGTTGGCGGAGTGGTGGTGCTGAGGGAGTTGAGGAGACGTTCTTCGGTGGCCTTGATCCAGCTGCGAGGGGGGGGGCAATGATGGCGGTGGTGTACGGTGGGCATGGTGAAGACGTGATGCATACAATGATGGTCGGTCCAGGAGAGTCTGGTGGTGTGGCTGTAGTTGAAGTTCACGCTGGCGGAGGAGATGTGCTCGACCATGTGTCCTGCTATGTGGCTTGCTGCGGTGACTAGCTGCTTGAGTCTGATGTTGGAGAGCTTCCCCAGGAGGGGTGGTGTTCTGGTCACTGGGGTTGTCCAGGTGCAACTTGAGTTCACCGAGAAGGATGTCGTCGGTGGATGGGAGAGCCTGGGGTGCAATGAGGTCTACAATGGTATCGGAGAATGGGGCTCCATGGCACGGGGGGCCTGCAGATGAGGGTGCCGCAGAGGATGGGCTTGGGGTTGGTCCGGATCTGGAAGTTGTGTTCCATGGTCACCGTTGGGTCATTAGAGTGCATGGTCAGTCGGAGTGTGCTTCTGTAGGTGATGGCAATGCCTCCGCCTGGACGGTCAGGGTGGTCCTTGCGGGTGATTCAGTAGCCGTCAGTGATGGCAATGGCGATGTCCGGCCCAGAGCAGAGGTTGGTCCTGGTAGGCGATGTGGCATCCAGGGTTGATGGCGAGGAGGGTGCTGACGTCGTATCGGTGGAGTGTCCGAGAGGAAGGGTCCTTGGTGCTGAGCGTGGTCCAGGGGCAGACGGATGCAGACGGGCTTGCCTATGGCTTGCCTTTGGCACGGGAGACGTCCATTACAACGCAGGCATTACATCGTAATGCCTTTACAACTCTACTCCAACAACGCAGGTGCCTTTCACATCGCATTCCATTACAACGCATTGTGAGGTTAGTAATGGGGTATTTTTAAGTTTTAGGGTGGGTATGGGTTTCGGGTGTCGGAGATTAAATTTGAGGTGTATTATGGGTAAAATTTGAAATTTGGGGTGTGCATTTGGGGTCAATTATGTAAATTGGGGTGTGCATTTGGGGTCAATTATGAAAATTGGGGTGTGCATTTGGGTCAAATATGATTTTCAGGGAGTGTTTTGGGGGCTCAAAGATGAATTTTAGGGTTCAGGGTGTGCTTTGGGGTGCAGGGGTTAGTTTTAGGGTTGCACTCACTGAAGTGGGAATAGTAATTTTTACATCTCCGCTAACCAACACCTTCCCCACTGTTGCAATATGCCTAGTATTAGTATGCATTGTAATGGAATGCGATGTAATGGAATGCGTTGTAACTTCATATATACCTTTGGCACACCAGTGGTACGCCTGCTGCGCATGGGAGGACTGCGGCCGCCATTGAGAAGTGCTGCGGGGGGGACTGGACAGCTGGGAGGTGGGAAACGCCGGAAACGACACTGAATGGGGCGGGGACGCGGATGTGTGTGTGTGAGCGGGTGTTGTGAATATTTAAATGAGAGAATCTTACCTCAAGGCCGGGACCCGGGTCTTCGTTGCTCCTGCTCTCCTGAGTCTGCTTCCAGGAACAGGAAGTAGGCAGCCAGGCTCCCTCCCCTAACCCAATCACAACGCTGCAATGCGGCATTGGGATTGGTCATTGGCGCCGGGACAAGGCATCAGCAAGGGGCTGGAGGGGTGGGCATGTTCTCCATGCAGGTTGTTATGCAGCCTGCATTGTGAACAGGACAGTGCACATGACTGCTTTGGGCGACCTGAGCTGGCCGACCAAACAGTCATTGCACACTTGAGTGGGCATGCCACTCCGCCCCTGCTCTGCTCCGTGAGTGGAGCAGCCCTAACCAACATCCCGCCCGCAAAGGAGACATAGCACGATTACATCAGGAAGTCATCATCATGTGATGATTTTTCCTCTTCATGCACTGCTTGAAAGCAGTGGGGCGACGCTTTTCCGCCATAGCGGATGAGCCGCCACTGGGGTTGCGTCATCTACAGGTGCTAGGCCTGGGCGACTCGACCACCGGGCCTCCTCCGCTACAAGTCCCACCTTCTCCTTACCTGGACATTGACACTGTGGCGCAATCCGCTGCACTCTCCCCAAATCAGTGACTCAGCCAGCAGGAGCCTCAGCCAGGTGGGATTTCACAAGCCTGGGTACAGCAGTCGCCGCCAATTCCGCTGTGGAACCTCCCGCTGCAGTTGATGCAGCAGGGCCCCCTTAGGCATGAAGTTGCAGCGCTCCCGCCACACAAGTTTGGCGCAGCTCAGGGGCCTCAGCCTCCACAGCGTCCAGCCAGCGCAACATCATCCGTCCTGTGCACCCCGGTGTAGTGGTGGATCGTAGTATGCGATCCAGACCTCCCTACGTTGGTGCGCTGGATCGCCTCTACCATTCACAGCTCTAAGGGGCTCAAGGCGGTCTTCTCACACAGGCCAGCAACGTGTCTCCATGCGACCTGCCAGACTTCACCACCAGGTACGGGCGATCGCCGTGCCTCAATGTCTGCCGCCATGGCTCATCGACTCCACAGCACCTCCGCATCACTCTCCAGGCTCCAGGCGCAGGTCCAGCGAGGCATCCAGGCTCCAGATGCAGGTCCAGCGAGGCATCCAGGCTCCAGATGCAGGTCCAGCGAGGCATCCAGGCTCCAGACGCAGGTCCAGCGAGGCATCCAGGCTCCAGACGCAAGGTCAAGCGAGGCATCCAGGTTCCAGGCGCAGGTCCAGCGAGGCATCCAGGCTCCAGGCGCAGGTCCAGCGAGGCATCCAGGCTCCAGGTGCAGGTCCAGCGAGGCATCCAGGCTCCAGACGCAGGTCCAGCGAGGCATCCAGGCTCCAGGCGCAGGTCCAGCGAGGCATCCAAGCTCCAGGCGCAGGTCCAGCGAGGCATCCAGGCTCTCATCCTGGTCATCCTGCATGTTGGGTGGCTTGAGGGGGTTGTTGATGTGTGCTGCACTTGGCCCTGGCTGCTCCATTCTGCATTTCTTTGTTTTTTTTTTGCCTATTTCCCTATTGGAGGTAAACTGATAGGCTATTTTTCCCAATAGAGGCAAAAAAAACTCACGTTAGGCTGACTAACGTGCGTTTTTTTGCCGCGCGATAAAAAAAATGCCGCTAACTAACGTTAGCGATATTTTTCGCCAATTCTTGTACATATCCCCCTTAGTGCCAATTGACATAGCTCCTTCAACGACTGGATTCCTGGTTGCCAAATGTGTGAATTCAGTTAGCGGTCTCCAGATGGAATTTAAAATCTGTGAAAGTATGCTAAAACGTGATATACTTGCAGCACTTGTGTCAGAAATTGGGTTACTGATTTAGGAGGGGAGACCTACATAATCTAATCAGGACTGGCTCCAGGGCGGTGCAACTGGTGCGACCCAACCGGGCGCTGACTTCGGGTAGGGGTGTCGTGTTTTTTATGGTACATTATGGTTTTAAAAGCACTTGCTGCCGCGTTCCTGGCCTCCAGCAATTTTCAGGCAACAATAAAAATGTCAAGCTAGCTCCGGTGATTAAGGTTCTTACTAGAGAGAGATCAGAGTTTTGTCTAGTGGAAGTTTTGACTCATGGTTAGGTAGCACAGAGGGTTAATGTGCCCACTGCAAAGAACGTGTGCCATGCAGATCACAAAGTGCATATAATGTAAATAGGTCAGTGGGTTACTGCTTTTGACAGAGAGATCCTTTTATTACTTGCAGTTTATAAGTTAAAATCCAAACATAGAACAGTGAGCTATTAACTGTCATCAAAGAGCTGCATGCAAACTGCAAGGTATACATTAGAGCGTTATGATTTTTTCCCCAGTTTTGAATATTCTAATGTTGCAAAAAGGGTTCATAAGGATAGAAATCAATTCTGATTATTAAAGAGAACCCCCCCAACCATGGTGTTACATTTCAAATTCTGAGGGGCAGATTTACAACTTCTGGCGCATCCCTGCAAATCAGCAGGGATGCGCCAGAATAGATGCGACATTCAATTCTCTCCTTGCGCCACCACGGATGCGCCGCATTTACAATGCGGCGCACCGTGGCGCAAGGAAAGGCCGAGGCGTGTCGTATCCTGTGGCGTAAGGGCGGCGCATTGCTGGAGTCGTGTCGCAAGCGCGACGCGGCTCCAGCAATGCACAGGGGCCGCCCATACCTAACGTGGTGCGCCACTCCTTACGCCTGCTTGAAGCAGGCGTAAGGATTTGTCACAGCAGCGTCGGAAAAGTGACGCAGTGAAATCTTGTAGATTTCACTGCATCACTTTTACGATGCTTTCCTGCGATGGAACGCCCACCCTGCGAGGGAACGCCCACATGAAACCTGATGCAGGTTTCATGTGGCGCAGGGCTTTACAACGTGACGCATCTCCCTAGATGAGTCACGTTGTAAATAATGCGCAACGTGGCGCATGGTTTGCGTCACCGCTGCGTCACAAAAGTGATGCAACGGCGGCGCAAAAGTGGCGCAAGGGACTTGTAAATCTGCCCCTGAGTTTGTGCTTCTCAAGACCAAGCACTCTTAAAATATACTGCCTAATAGTATAGTTGTCATGTGATTCCTTACCCTTGTAGTCCTCTGTCTTATGTAATATTTCCTTTACAGTGATTTATAGACGTATGATTGACTGTATCTGTGTAATGTGTTTGATGTAAAGTGCTCTGTTACCCTGCACTGGTATGAGTGGTGCTATAAAATGAATTAAATGCACCTGAGAGAGAGAGAGTGGTTATGGAGACTTGAGGGGCACTGTTAAAGGGTGGCAGTGAGGGAATCCATGGCGGAGGTGGCCATTTGGGGCGCCAACAAACATTGTCGCACAGGGCGCCACCAGCGCTAAGGCCAGCCCTGAACCCAATAAAAAAAATCATGTTAGGTTACATTACAATTCCCTGAGAAACTCTACTTAACCCCTGGTAGCTGACACAAGCAGCCGGTGTTTTATCAGAAAAATGTATGACAGGTTCAAGCATTACGAAACAAAATTAAAATGAACCATTTCAGTGCCTGGGTGTTTGTACACCTCAGTGATGAAGCTTTTTTCAAACAATTGTGTTAGGTCGTTCAATTACGTATACAACTTTAGTCTCCATTTGCACACACAGAAACTGCATTTTTTGGCACATACAGGGTAACTTCTTCGTACAAGCCCAGCATCAATATTTCATTTAAGCCTGAAGTAATAGTGAAAAATGTGCAACACATTTGTTCAATTTTGTTGCCATTTCTCAACATCTCAAAGATAAATCCTGGGAGATTAACCAGGTAAATGATGCCCTGAATATTTGGAGTCTGGCAATATCAAATAAATGTGGGCTTTCCCAGCGAATGTAGTCTGGACTAGCACAATTGGCTGAACTGTGGCTTAATCTATGTTTATGGTGCGCCGTTCATTTGATGACAGATCTCAAACTACGTACTGTATTGAAACTATAAAAAATCGATATATTTTCTACTTCTGTACCATTTGGTGCAAGCCAGACCCCTCTTGCCCTGACTGGCTGGCCGGGTAGAATATGCTGTTTCACAGTTTAAGCATATTTCTTCCGAAACATTGTAATTCCCTTCCGTGTTCCTTGTGCAAGAACATATTAATGCCAAGGCTTGACTCCTATCTGTTTTCTTCTGGGTATTCTGAGTGTGTGGGGACCAGAACTATGTGTGTTTTGTATGAGTTAGGGGTGTACATAGGTGATAAACTAAGTACAGTGTATTTGAAAATGTTGAAAGCAAGTACAATCCAAATGCCTGTTTAGGGCACCTGTATTGTAGTCATTGATATTGCATCTGGACTGTATGGCAACATACCACAACCATATATTTTTAACATTTGTACATATGTTTTTTATCACTGGGTGCCTGATCGCCTTCACGCTATTGACCATCATGCAGGGGCACATTTTTTACTCAGGCTTGAAACCCAGCCTTGTTTCTATGGCTCTCTTGCGTATGTGCGCACCAGACATGTATAGGATTTCTATAGATATTAGGGGGTCAACAGATGATAAACTGGGTGCAGTGCATTTGAGATGTTTTTAAAGCAAATTGCTGGATTAGGGTACTTGCTTTTATAATAGATGGTTTCATTCTTAGGCTTTAATGAAACATACCATAACTATACATTTTTAGAATCACCGTATTCCAAGTTTTCTATCAGGGGGTGCTTCCCTCACCCTGACTGTCTGACCAGAACAATGTAATGAACATGACATTTGCCGGTTTTTCAAGAATATTTCCCAAATCATGGTATTTCCAGTCACTGTTTGTCACACAAGAAGATATCACTGCCAAGGCTTGAACCACATTTTTTGTTCCCCCTGGTTGTCTGAGAGTAGGGGTACCAAACGGGTTGAGCAGGGTTGCCCACTAGACACTATGCAGTGCTTTAATGGGAGTCCTTTTATAGGCAAAGAATGCAGTATTTGGGACCATTGTCAGCCAGCTGCCATTGCAACCGACCAATCCCAGACATTTCTAAAAAGAAGAGAACCAGGAGAAGCCGAGGTGATGTGATTTATATGAATCACAGCATGTTTGATATCCTACAATGCCCTACAGGTATTAAAAACTAGATGAAAGAAGCACAATTTCTCCAATTTTCTGTGACAAATGACTCGAGGACTTTTAGCAAATGGCAATAGTCCAACAATCCGATATTGCCACACTTCTCATGATAAAAGCAGCACCCCACATGTGAGTGGGTTTATTAAACACAACAAGAATAGGTGAAAACATTGACCATTTGATGACCACATTGACAATACAATAACTTCACTCAGTCAGTTTTGACCTGTTCCTGTCAATTACAATAGGCCCAACTACATATGTGAGTTACTAATTTTATTCCTAAAAGTGTGGAGACACTTGGTGGTAGAATTGTTGCTGTTTGCCACAAATTCCTGGCCTTTCTGGCTCAGAAATGTGATTGGCTAAATATTCAATGTTCCTCCATCTCACCTTGCTTCGTGAGAGGAATAAGTTGTATGGGTGTGCCCCAGCAAAGAATCAGTTGCTGTTTGGATCTTTTCTTAGCTGTGTGCCTATACCCCAGCAAGGTGACAGATGCTATTTGGATTTCATTGTAGGCTAAGAAAAATCCAGCCAGCATAGGGCTCTTTTTTGAGGCATAGAACTTGACTTTGTATCTCAGCAAGATGTATGTGCCCTAGTAGGGACCCATACGGTGTCTGGATTTTTTTGTAGATTAACAAAAAATCCGAAAAGTACCTAGAGCCTTTCTGATACAGTGTTAGACTTGACATGTTTCCCTGTCTTTTGGATTTCTGACCTGTTCTTGATGGTATGTTGGACTTTGTTTTTGCTGGTTTAGTGTCTCTGCGCACTTTTTCACTGCTATTCAGTGCTCAAGTGCAGGAGTTCCTACTGTGAATTGTGTTATGATTGGTTTTCCATAATTGCCTATTTGATTTCCTAGTAAGGCCCTAGTACAGTGCACTGTGTGTGCCCAGGGCCTGTAAATCAAATGATACTACTGGGCCTGCAGAACTGGTTATGCCACCCACACAGGTAGCCTCACAAGACCTGACAAGTGCACCCACTTGCCAGGCCCTAACCTTTCATCTTACTAGATATGTCACCCCTGAGGTATACCCAACGTAGCTCTATGAGCAGGGTGTAGTGTATGTGAAAGGTAGGACAAGTAGTAGTGTGTTTTACACGTCCTGATAGGCTCAAGCTGGTAATGGAAGAGAAAAGGATAATGAACCATGAGCTTAGAGTAAAGGAGCTGTATCAGAGAAGTAGGTCCAGCACAGATGGTGGCAGCAATTCTTCAGTGCACTCAGATAGAATACTACACATTCTCAAGAATGCAGGAAAGGAGTACAAGAAGGGAGATGATATCCGGAGGTGAATTCAGGGCTACGAGGTATCCATCCACGTGAATGGAGTCCCTGAGAAGAAATGGAAGCAGGATTGTGGCCTCATTTGTCAGAGGACGGAAGGGACACATTGATGGATTTGGGTAAGGGGTACAACCTCACCTATACTGACATGAAGGAGGCCCTTCTCCCTAGGTATGGTCTCATTCCTGAAAAGTACAGGGATCACTTTGGAACCAGTAAGAAAACTGATTCTCATACATTGTTCGAATGTGTAGATTCTTTTTGCAGGTCACTGGATGTTTGGGTGAAGGCAGCAATATGACAGATATTCAGAGGCTGTACAATTTGATTCTGTGGGAGCATTTGTCTAGTCTATGTTTTGCAGAGCTGCGCCAACACTTGACTGATAGGAAGCTGACTGACCCCAGGAAGCTTGCTATGGAGGCGGACCGCTGAGTGAGTACCATGGTCCACAAGAAGGTGTATGGGGGAACTCTGCCAAAGGTGGGCAGGGTCCACAGCAGAAGACTAGGGGGGACAAGGGTAAAGCAAAGGAGTTCTCTAAAGAGCCCCAAACTAGTCCCTGGGGTAATGATTCCCACCCTCCAGTGTGATATCAGTCTGGTGTCACCTGGTATCTGAGGAGCAAGTAGTCCCTGGTGCATTCTACCATCAGGTCCCTTGAGGGTGGTTGTGAGCCCCACCATGCCTATTGATTATCTGCTAGGTAACGACCTGGAGCAGTCCTTGTGGAATGATGTGGAGCTCAGGTTTCACTTGGAGATGCTTGGGTTGTCAGAGTGGGTATGCATGACCACTCGGTCCATGGCACCCAGAAAGGGTGATCAGAAGGACCTGGAGCATGAAGCAGTGGCCTAGGTGCCTGCAAGAGAAAGGGCAAGGGGTGCAGGAAACCCGCTCCTGAAGTTCCCATGGTCCGGGAAGAGGCTGACCTTGAGGGTGTTATGTTCCATATAGGTACCCTAATATAGGCTCAGGTAGTCACCTAATCCTTCACCTATATTCTCCCTACCATTACGATTCTTAGTACTGACCTTTTCCCTAGTTACGGTAATGTCCAAAGATGACATGGGGTTTTCTCCAAAAAGCTTAAGCCTCATTCATTATGCATGAGAATTCTTGGAATCACAGCAGGACAGCAGGCCTACCATCTCCTGCATAATAACTATGTACAAGGGTCATTCCTTCCGTCATCCCAGTCCGACATGACACAGAAAGACATAACCCCAGGGGGTACCGCTTTGGGTATATATACACCATCTCTTGCTGAGATAGTCAGAGGAGAAAAGGACTTCCATGTCGACCCACTGACTGGAAACGCAGAGGCTCCTGCAAGCAGACACTCCAGCTCGTAGTTGTCTGACATCCCTTGCGGGGTGTCCACTTTGAGACAAAGACGGGGTCCCCCAGTCTCTCACTTCAGGTAATGGGGTTGACTTTATCCTAGAGGGATTCTTGGCTTTACACCCACATACATGCTAGGTACATTCCAGTACATCTAGTTAGGGATGCATCGTAGGAGTATGCATTTTACTGTCATGTATTTTATGTACTTGCCTGTATTCATTGTTTCAGCACGACGGTAGAAATCTAACATCCTTTTACTCTGTTGGTACTTGTTATCATTTATATCTGTTACTGTCTAATGGTTGTTTCAGCACACCTATTTTACACTAGATTGACACTGGTTCAATAAATGCTTACTGAAAAACGTCCCCACCGTTTATTCTGTGTATCTCTCCAGGGCCGGACTGAGAACCGAAACCGGCCCTGGCAATCTGCTCAGCCTACCCCCCTGGGGGGGAGGAGGGTGTGCGGCCGAGCTGTTTGCTAGGGCTGGTTTCAGCCAATTTTGTTACAGGGGGCCGATATTGCCAGGCCCCGGTAACAAAATCAGCCCCCACCCTAGCGGCGCACCAGGGAAACGCACGGTACCCGCTACGGCCAGTCCGGCCCTGTATCTCTCTGAGACAAAGTAAGCACGAGTGACTGAGCGAAAAGTGGCACTGTTCCACGATTCTTAGGGATCAGGGTTGTCATGTTCGATAGTTGCCAAGAACTATTCTCTCCTTGGTTAAAGGAGTTTCTAGTGGCACTGTGAGCTAGCTGGTATACAGGCTGACATATCTGGTAGGGGTGTCCAGAATCAGTCTCACTCCAATCCTACAGTATATGTTGTCTAAACGGGCAGATCCTATATTGGTTTATAGGAACTACACGACATGGCGCCGCCAACGTTGGTTTGGTACTTATTTAACAGTAAAATCTGAGTAGTTCATTGTGCTATTCTCAGAGACCCCTACTCACATTTCCCCAAAGACGTCTGGAATGGGAAGGGAATTATCCGCCACAGCTGAGTAGGCTAAATTACTATTTATTGGCTGTAGGTTTATCAAGCTTGAAGGATAAACAGTTCCTATTGTGCATAAAACCTTATCTCAGTTTACTTGAAACTCTTCCTTGAGATTATTTTTCAACAATGGCAGAAGACGACGCTGTGCCAACACAGCGCGTTTTAGTACAGGAAGAAGAAGGGGAAATTAACATTTCAGAAAATGTTAAAACTGCCCTTACCTTAAGACTAGCGGACTATGGGGTCACAGCTAGGGGTGGGACAGTAACGTTCGTGATTGAGGCTCACGAGTCATATAGAACAGAGGTATTCTATTCATGGGTTAAATTCCCACAAGCAGATGCACAAACAAATACATTTCATTCTTACACTGAAGATGAAACACCAGAGGAATACTGTCCATATGAGGACATTGAAATTCCGCTCACCTACCAGGAGCACATAAACTGGTTTAAAGGCGCCCTTCCCCATACAAGAAATAAAGCAAGACCAGGTCTGCTCGGAAGAGACGGGGCCACTTGGCCTGTCCTTGCGGCTTACACACAGCATTCAGACATTGACACAATGCCCGTAGCAGACTTACGGACACTTCACAAAGAAATAATAAAACTCTACAGGAACATGACACAGTTCGTGATCAGAACACTCACACTTCAGCCTACAAGAGCTACACAAACAAATCAAGTTCAGAGTTCAACAACTAAAATTACTCCACAAACGCTATACGCAGTTATGGGTAGAATGCCCACTAAACGTAAACAAATGCCATTCTGGATAGCTCAGAAAATAACACAGCCTGAGCCAGTATTTCCACACACAAGCCCTCAAGAAAAACACAGAATGCTAATAATCTGCTTGCCAATGGGGATAGCTCCCCAGATAGAGGATCGTACCACTTGGGGTGAGTTTTCACTGCCATATATACCAGAACTCATGGTATCCCGTCATTAGCAGTAATACCAGACGTCTTAAGACAAATACAAACTGAGTATGGAGCAGAACCTGCTCTGAACTTAGGGATGCAATTACTAGGTAATTTTGCCCAGGTATCAGCTATAATATAAGGAAATATAAAAGGGAGGCAGTAGCAGTGGCAATATGCCAACGCCTAAGGGATTTCACTCCTTTACAACAGGAACGTGAATTACCTAAAATTATCACAAGCACCTATGCTGAATTAGGTAGAGATAGTTTGAGAGGTAGAGCAACAATACCTCAACTCATGGGTGGTCCTGAGAAGGATAACACCAAGCAAGCACCTGATTCTTCTAAAAAAGAAGAAATGGGATAATAACAATAAAAACTAAAAAATTAGAGAAAACAGATCTCAATCCAGGAGTGGGTCTCCTCAACAGGAGCCCTCTGAAAGAAAATACAATCTCAGGAATAGAGATAACATTAGAAAACCTGACAGGTATCGGGATACTGATACACGTTCCTCTCGTTCCTTTCAGGGTTCACCAAGAAACTCAGAGAGAGAAGGACGGTCAGAACACAGACAAGAAGAGCGTACGAAGTCCAGAGACACGCCATGCACTTCAAGCTACAATCTAAACCTCAATTTAAAAAGAAGAAGGTAGCAGGTCTCAAAGTTAGATATGCCCTGAATTCTGAGGACTCAACTACTGAACGGGGAATGGGCTCTGACGATGCTAGACAGTGCAGCAGAAATAACAATAGTTCGCCAGAACCTGATGGAATTTCTGGTGACAGCGGAGTTGAATGAGCATATCACGGTGGAAACACATGATACGAGGGTAAGTGTCCCACAGAGGTTAAATGAGATAACACTCCAAATGGAGGGGGACAAACCCAGAAAAGTTAAAGGTCTCTTTTGGGAGAACTTGACTTTCGGCTATGACATACTTTTAGCTAAACAAGATTGGCCGCCTGCAATTGTTATGGATTGCCCAAAGGGAGAAACGGTAATTTTACCATCTTTTTCCGACCACATTCCAATTTATTTAAAACATACACAGCGCGGGAGTTGGCGGTAGCCCTTGCTCCAGCACTTTATCGCAACCATGTTGGGTGGGATGCTGAGTCACCACACCATGTAATCCCATTAAAAACCAGTCCAACTCCACGGAGACAATACCCAATAAAACAAGAAGTGAAAAAACAGGTCAGGGAGATTTTAGATCAACTTGAATACCAGGGTGGAATAGAACCTTGCACCTCTGCAATGAATAATCCTTTGTTTCCCGTAATGAAACCTGACAATCCATACCCTCTAGTTTTAAACTATAGACATCTCAACACATGCACAAAAACATTTGCAGTACAAAATGCACATAGTGCCGCATTAATGAACAACATTGTGCGGAAAAAATACAAAACAACACTGGATATCTCAAATGGATTCTTCTGCCAAAATATAGCACCTGAAAGCAGGTACTTAACAGCATTCTCCACGCTAGGTTCCCAGCATCAATTTTGTCGACTCCCCAAGGGTATACGAATAGCCCTGGGTTGTTCAGCGCTAGGGTAACAGAATTACTTCAGAATTTAGATAACGAGGCATTGTTCTATGTGGATGATATTTATCTGACAGATGATGATTTACAGGATCACTTGACAATGGTGAACACCATAATTTTGGGGTTTGCCTCTGAGGGCTACAAATTCAACTTTAAAAAATCAAAAATAGCCCACCTCAATGTCCTATTTTTAGGATACGAGTTATCAAGTGAAGGAAAAAGCCTGGCAGCTAACTTTTTAGAAAAGTGTGCGCTGCTCCAACCTCCTAAATGTTTGAAAAACTTACAATCCATATTGGGATTTTTAAATTTTGGCAAAACATACATTTTGGATTACGCAGAAAGAGTAAAACCTTTCTATGACTAAATTAGAGCTGTTTTTTCAGTTAGGCATTGGACACAGGAAAACACAGATATCCTTCGTTCCCTACTGTCGTGTAGTTCCTATAAGACCTATATAGGATCTGCGCATTTAGACAACATACACTGCAGGACTGGTGTCCTGACTGATTCCAGACACCCCCACCGGGTATGTTGGCCTGTGTACCAGCTAGCTCGCAATGCCACTATAACCTCCTCTTACCAAGGAGAGAATAGTTCTTGGCAACTATCGAACATGACAACCCTGATCCCTCAGGACCGTGGAAACAGTAACGTACTTTTCGCTCAGTCACTCGTGCTCACTTGTTCTCATAAAGATACACAGAATAAATGGTTGGGACGTTTTCAATAAGTATTTATTGAACAGTCGTTATTCTAGCGTAAAATAAGTGCACTGAAATCACCAGTAGACAGTAGCATGTATAAATGAGTAGCAGCACTAAGGAAGTAAACAGATGGTAGGTTTCTACTATTTTGCTAAAATCATAAATATAGGCGAGTATATAAAATACATGGCAATAAAATGCGTACTCCTACGATGCACCCTAACTAGATGTACCTAAGTGTACCTAGCATTTGAGTAGGTGTAAAGCCAAGAATCCCTCTAGGATAAAGCCAACCCCATTACCTGATGTGAGACTGCGGGACCCCGTTCTGGTCTCGAGCTGAACACCCCGCGGGGGATGTCAGACCACTGCGGGCTGGAGTGTCTGCATGCAGGAAACTCAGCGTTTTATCACACATGCCTATTTCCTTACTGGACGTGGGGCTAGGTTGGGATATTGCTAGATTGTTGTTTTGGAGCAATGAGGGCACAGCTAGTTCACACAAACCCGGTCATCTCGCTGCCTATCTGTGTCAGGTAAAACATGTACATTGCTCGTATTTCCCTTGGTGTACCTTCTGGTGGATTCAGTGTCCATACACTTTTTACAGATTTCTATACTTGATTGGTCATGGACAACACACATCTGTGTGAGTTAAAGATTTTTATTTACAATAAGAGGATGAAGACTGGACCAGTGCTTGGCCATACAAGCACACATTGCATAGATCCCCCTTAGAGGGCCAGACAGAGTCCTTTGGTGGTAACAGGTCCAAGGGAAGAGGCAGAGTTCAGTCCGCAGGCTGATTGCAGTGTCATTGGTAAGAAAAAATAATATGGCAGTCCATGTGGAGGTCCAAGGGGATTGTCGGGGGACAGTGGAAGACAGTGGAAGATGAAGTTCCGTGGCATGATACTAAGCCCTGCACCAAGAAGAAACAGGCCTTTTGGCGTCGATGGATGCTACCGCTTTCTCCTTAGCACAAATGCACTATCATCCTCCTCTTCGTCCTCTGATCTGTCATGTGCCTCACATGCGGGTGGTGGTATAGTGGGGGCAGCACTGTGAGGCACTGACACATCAGGGGGCGGAGATGAGGATGTGGAAGCAGCAGCAGCATTCATCGGCGCCGGACCTTGGGGCAGCAATGCAGTGATGAGCTGGTGCAGGGCATGATAGATTCCAGCTACATCGCGCTGGTGTGCAACCCTGGCAGCCATTTGTTGTGCCTGCATCCGCTCCATGCTCTCCATTATCTGACGGATGTTGCCCAAATCCTGGCTGACATTGCTGGAGCCACTCTGATCAGACAGTTGTTGTTGTCTCAGAATCAATGCTCCAGCAATGTCAGCCATGGACCATTGGAGAGCATCGAGCGGGCTGTGGGTGTCCGTGATCTTCTGTATGTGGTCCCGGATGGGACTCAGACACCCACGTATGGCATCAAGTTCGTCCGCAAGCCTCTCAAACCCCACCCACACCTGTTCAGCCATCTTCCACTGGACCTCTAGCACACGGCGTTGGAAGGCCAGATGTGGGTCCTCGAGGTCCTGGGAGCCAGCTGTGGTGGGAGGTGCTTGCTGCTGGTTGGTTTGTGCAGGGGGTGGGGTTGCCGCGATGCTGCTGGGTTACCCTGCTCCTGGAGGTGAGGTGCTGAAGGAGTCTAGCAGATTTTGAAGTTCATCCTGATTTATGGTGGGGTAATCATCCTCGTTATCAGTGAAGGTTGGGCCAGTCAGCTGTCCAGGAGGTGGTGTCTCTCCCTCTGCAATGTGATAGGGGAGATACAGTTTAACAGTGTGTTTCAGAGGGACACTCTGTGGAGTAGCCGTGCGCTTTACAAGTGCCAAGTAACATAACATAACATGTATGATCATGCATTTGATGAGTTTACAAGCAGACTGCAGGACAGTGTACATTCAGACTGTTTTTGAGGAGATGCCTATTTGTTGCGGGATAGTGATTATTGTGAGGACATCACGGATGTGATGTTGTTGTACATTGTCATCTCACAGTTTACAGCTAAGACAAATGTGATTGTACTATTTCTACACACAAGCGGCACCAGTTGTGTCCTCTGTTCATTTGTGTGAGTAATGCAGTTTGTACCACATAGTAGTCAATGTTGATGAGCTCAGATTTGTATGTGTGTGCACTGCATTGTGTGATAGTGGCCCCTGCAGCTTGGGCTTTACTGCCCGTTATACCTTTCAGGCAGTGAGCCTTTCACTTCTGTGCATTTACAATGCTGAGGTGTTGCCAGCTGGGTGGGATATGGGTCTTGGTCAGAGTTGGGAGACTTGTGCATTGTTTGTCATCAAATGTCTTGTTTACGTCAGGGGTTGTATGTACACGAGGATATGTCAGAGTGTGAACTGCTCCTTTAAGGATGTGGTCCACGCTCAGCCACCTCAGTGAGGTGGCCTGCACCATCTTAATATGTTGGGCTTGCAGGCATGCTATTCATCATGTACTGTCACTTGCCTTGTCAGTGTGGCTCACGGACACGCAGCTTTGCAGGGTACTGCACATGTGCATATGTTTTGTGCAAGATTAGTTATGTGTGAGGAGGGCACCCTTTAGGCACATTAGCAATGAGAACCTACTTGCTGTTTCAACATGTGCTGCACTATGTAGTACACATGGGCATCCAGGTAGCTTTGTCTATTGTGATTAGTCTTGCGTGCATGTCGTCCTTCATGTTTTATCTTGCAGGGAATTGCTTACTGCCCTCCTGTTGGATTACCCGTTGTGAGTATGGTGCAGCGTGAGTTTCTATTGTTATTGCTGTCTGAACAGACAGTGTCAACACCCATTACCCTCAAGGTTGACTCCACGTGTGGTGTGTAAGTGGTCCGTGATTTGATGTATGTGCATTTCCTAATGCCTATTTATGGCGCTCAGGCCTTGTCACCGCCACCCTCACAAGAGATGTAAATGGCAGGGTGATGTGTGTTTGTGTATGTGCCTCGCAGCTGCTGACATGGATGATACATGCTGTCCTGGTTCTGGTATTCAATGCCTGGCTTAGCGTGTGGGTGATAACTACTTGATTGCATATTTGTTCACTAAAACAGTTGAGTTACCAGACATTTAAGTTTAATTGCACATGGTGGTGTGATGGGCAACTCACATCAGGGCTGATGTGGAATGCTGTTTTCTGTATGGCAGATGTGTGCACTTGGGGGTGGAGGAGTGCAATTTGACCTAAGGGTTGAGGGTGCCATTTGGGCCTTGGTCATTAATTGTTGCAACTTTGCTATCCTTGCTTGTTGTCATACTTTGGTTGTCATACTGCTTTACAGGCACATTGTGGTTCTGTGAGTATGTCACACAGACAAGGCATGCAGTACTTATTTGTGTGACACATTCCTGATCTGCATTGTCCACGTACTGTGGTGTTGTGGGCATAGCCCCCTGCTCATTGTATTCCATCGCCCTTTGAGTGAAGTCTGCTGTTTGTGTGCATTTTTGGATGTGCATCTTTTATCCTGCGGCCTACATGGTCACTTTGTTGTGACATTGCATGTGTGTCTGGTATGCAGACTCCCTAGATGCTACCCCACTTGGTGTACACAGGACTGCATCTCATGAACAGGCAAGGGGGCACATTGCCTGGGGATGCGGGAGGATGTCAGAATTTCCCCCTTGCATCATCACCACGCATATCCAATTCATCTGCACGTGGCCACATCTCTCTGACGGAAAAATGAGGATGCACTGCGAATGTGACTGATCATGTGCACGAATAGGCATGCCACCACCAATGTCAGCACACCTGCAACATTGTGCACGTGTGTCTGAGTTGTGTGCAGGAATGTGCTTGTGCATATAGGTGGACTTTACTGCACATACACAACCTTGCACACGACTCAGACACACGTGCACAACGTTGCAGGTGTGCTGACATTGGTGGTGGCATGCCTCTTTGTGCACACGATCAGTCACATTCACAGTGCATCCTCATTTTGGCATCAGAGAGAGATGCGTCCTTGTGCAGACGATTTGTATATGCGTGGTGATGAGGCAAGGGGGCCATTTTGCCACACTGCCACATCTCAAGTTAATGTGCCACTTAGCCATTTGTTGAGGCACTTTTTTTTTGGTCTGATGTTGATCTTGGACTATATTGGGCTTACTTCTCTGCACATTTCCAAGTCTGTGTGCCCGCCAAGATGTGTCTTGCAATTTATTGTTTGAGTAGGGTGATATGTGTCTATGCCAACATGGACAAGGGTATCCAGGACATGATCCACAGTAATTGTGGGTATGCACTGCAATGTATTTAATTGTACATGAGTGCCATTGTGCCCATCCACCCCAGTCCCCCCAGTCCCTGATTGTTACTCACCCTGTTGTTGTTGTGTCTGGTCACTTTCAGCAGTATCCTGGCCCGCAACTCCGACCACCGTCTCCTCACTGATGACTCGGGACACCTGCTCCTCCAACTCATCCAGCTCCTCCTGTGGCGCTGGACTCCCACCTCCAGTCTGCTTTGCTGCTTTCAGGTTGGCTGCTAGTTTCTCCTTGGTCTTGCGCTTGGTATCATGCCAGCGCTTCTTGCAGTCGTCCACTGTCCTCCTCCTCTCTCCGACGGCATTCACCTTGGACACAATGTCCTGCCATATTTCTTTTTTTCTTGCCAATGTCACTGTGGAGGTGACAAACAGTTCTTGTTGGTGTTCAGTCACCTCCGCAATCAGGACCTGGTTTTCCTGGTGGCTGAACTTGGGATTCCTCTCCCTTTTGGCCTTCACATGGGTCTCTGGCTGGTCCTCCTGGGTATTTGTGGGGTTGTTTGTGGCCTCTGCACTGGTCCCAGCTTCATCCATGGCTCCTCTGCTATTTTCCATTTTTTTCTTCTTCTGCTTAGCGGGCCTTTTGAATTGCATTTTCCCGCTGAACGTGAGAAATGCAGGCCTGGTCCCAATTAGCGATACGATTCTGTCGCTGATTGGCCCATCGCCACTTTTTTTACGCTAGCGTCAGGCTTTTTATCGCCGTCACGCTAAATCTATCGCCGTCCATTTCCGCCGGAAAGGGAAGCTATCGCCTGTTAGCGGTGTGCTAACACGACGATAGACTCCGGCGTTCGACGACGATAAAAAAAATGGCGCTAAACGCGGTTAGCGATAAATATAGCCATTTGTTGCTAATATCCCCTAAGAAATCCTCATGCATAATTTATGAGGCCAGTGTCCAGGGAAAAACCCTACGTACTTATGTGTAGTATTGTAACTGGGTAAAAGGTCAGTCCTCCAAATCCGTTATGTATGTAGTATAGGAGAGAATGAAGGTGAAGGGTTATGATGATACCTAGACCAATATCGGGGTACCTATATGAAATATAACACCCACTCCTCATCCGACTGGACGACACTACTAAATTCTAGCGTACTACCAAGGCGTCTAGAGGTTTGTACGCAACAAATAATAAAAACATTTTTAAGAGAAGTTAAAAGCATTAAAACACCCTTTAAAAACTGTTCTACAAAAAAATCCTTCAAGTAGTGGCTCTAAAGTGTCCGTTTATATAGTCCGAACAACTACAAGCATCTGAAAGCCATGCAGGTCAAAAAGGTTTCAATTTAGAATTTTGAAAATGTTAAAAAGCCAAATCTTCCCAGCGTGCGACATGCCAAATGTTTATGTGTCCTTGCTGGTAGACGCAACATTGCTGCTGTCTGCATACGCAGCTGACGATCCCTGTAACACTTCACAAAGAATGTCAATTGAGCACAGATGATCTTCCGTACTGCCTGCAGCAGATGCTGAGGCAGCCTGTGCCACATCCAAGGCCTGAGTGTTGGAGGAGCCGGTGTCCATACCAACAGGAGCAGAAACTACCTGTGGTGGCTCTAAGAATGCTGCCAACAACATGGGAATGCGCTGAGGACACTGCAGAACATGGGCTGATATTGGGTCCAGTAAAGCATCAATATCCGGTGGTGCAACCGATGGGAGTGTCAGACAGAGGTCCAGCATGCATTCTTCTCCGCAGAACAGGCATCGGAGAACAGGTAGGACACAGTCCATCCAGACTGGTCTAAATGACAGGAACCAAGAGGCGCTCAGTTCCCGTAGGCGAGGTGTGCCCAGATGTTGTACCATGCAATCACGGTATTTACGCTCCAGGAGAGCTGTTGCTACTTACTTGGTGGCTGGGACGTCCATTGCGCAGCAGAAAGGTAACAATCAGGATTCCTGCTATTAGAAACAGGATCAGCGGAAGCCCTCCGAAAATGCTTCCAAAGACGGAGTGTATAAAATTTGGTATAACTCCGAGGACCGTCTAAAAGGTGCTTAACAGTCCGGAACCTATGGTCTTAAATAGGTGTACAATACCCGTCGTATCGGACATGTTAAAGATACGAATTACCATTTCTGTGAAATGGAAAGGGCAGTTTGTATGTATAAGTGCCTGTATCTCAGCCGAGGACCTTGCGATCTGGAGATCAAAAGTCTCCCGGGCGGAGGTTAAGGGCACGGTTCGTTGTAAAAGCATGGCTTTCATTCTACTCAGAGTATCAAACCGTATAAAGAAAACATTTAGCGAAGGCCATAACGGCGCCTCCCTGACTGTATGTGTTGGTGGAAACAATACTTGCATACAGCAAGTAACCCTGGAGCTCACGGTGACTAGATATGTGATGCCCGGAAGCATCCCACAACAACCTTGATCATTCAGCATCAAGTAACTCCCATTCGAGAGAAGCCTGAATACCGGGTTAATCACAGCTGCTGGGGTACCCCTCAAGTGACAGGACAAATTCGCCACAGACCCATTACAAGCTCCGTGTAGCATAATATCCTGGCATATGAGAGATCCACTTAAAGCGTTCTCGCAGTTAGTTCCGCTTAGAAACACTTCCATATCCCCACTCCTGCATCGAAATCTGTATGGTAAATCCCAGGATTCCCTGATGAATTCCTTACCCATCTTTTCATATCTGCCTGCCTGTTGTTGTTCTAGGCAATATTGAAACTGGAAAGTTGCGACCGGTAATGTTATATGGCCGTGGACTAACCATTCTGTGGACGGTGACTCTGCCACAGTAAAGGGTAACCTATCCAGTTTCTCAATACGCAGCATTGTATATTTTGCTCCTCTCTGTGCCGTTTTCATCTGTTTTTCTGTTAGATTGTATGCAGAAAATAATGACGTAATGTTGATAAAATGCCAAGGCACATAACCGGCGCGCAATGACTGCAGCGTCCAGCTTAACAGAATAATAGAACGTAACTGGGACTGTCCGTGTTGCAATATGGACAAATCCTGTTCTATTACATCAATAGCAGAAGATACAATGTTGCCCAGTGAATATATCCTGGATGTTAATGTAGTCATACCATTGTCAACTACGGCTAACGCCTTTTCTAGGTTAACTGTATCTATTTCTCTTAATCTCTCTGCAGCTTCTTGTTGAGAGATTTTCCAGAGTTCGTTATAGACAGCATACAAAAAGCGCTTCTGACGTGGTTTCCTGGGACCTAATAAAAAAATCCCGTAGGTCCTCATCCTCTGAGAGTAAGGTCAAGTGTTGCTTCACCTGGGGTAGTGTTGAGGTCTTTAGCTAATTAAGGGACAACTTCCCAACACTGTATGATGTCACTACCCCCGGATGTTCTCGTTGTACATAACGTGGGTCTGGTCTATGGATACTAAACCCTTCTGTGGTACCCCTGAATCTTTCCTGACATCTGTTTGTGTCAGTAGGCCAAACCAACCATCCCTTCCAAT
Organism: Calotriton arnoldi; assembly: GCA_963921515.1. Taxonomy (NCBI): domain Eukaryota; kingdom Metazoa; phylum Chordata; class Amphibia; order Caudata; family Salamandridae; genus Calotriton; species Calotriton arnoldi. The sequence goes on from CAWUFW010007685.1 coordinate 233,224, forward strand.
TGGGGTCTGATCTATTGTATTGCAATATGTTATCCAACTTAGCCCCTCTTTCTGATGTAAAATTCCCCTCGGTGTTTAAAGGTGTTGGCATTTGAGGTGTGTTCAAGTCCTTATTCTTGGCTATTCCAAGACAGGAAGTCTGTTGCACAGTGTCATTCAGAAAAATCATATGCTGTGGAATGAGGCATACTCTAAAGAGTGCTTCAGTCCCCTGGACTTGCCAGTCCCTAGAACCCCAGATTGATTTCAAGTCTACAGTGTCCATCCATAAGTCAAAACCCTGTTCAGACAGCTGGGTGATAAAGGAAGCAAAGTAAATCTGTTTGGTGTTTGTTAACATATTTTTCTGTGCAGATATTGGTGCAAACTTATAGTAGTACGAGGTTGGGTCAGAAGTGTTAAACCCTGGAAAATATGAGAATTTCTGTGCAAATGTTTTTGAACTACCTTTCGGTGGAGTAGGGCAATGTTCCCACTGGTGGTATGTGAAAACATATCTGGGTTTGCTAGATTTATGCAAGAAATGATGACCATAATTTTGGTAACAATACATTTTGTCAAAATCTGATCTATCCTCTAACATTTCAGTGCTAGAAAATGAGGCACATTGTTCCAAATCAGACAATAAGTTATTAACAGTTTCAAAATCCCAATCATCAGAAAATGGACTGGAGGTAATGATATCGTTCAATGAAATTTTAAACAAATGTGGAATTTTTAAAAGCTCGGTCGGTCCAAATATATCAAAATTGACTTTGTCCCACACTATACCAGCCGGTATAGGAACTGCTGAAATGTTCACGAAGGACAAGTCTCTTTGTTCACGGTGAGATGAAACATGAGGTTTTAAAATTAAGTTTACTTTTGACGTGGCAGAGCTCTGTTGAAGATAAGTTCCATTGACGAGCAAGTGGAAAGTTATTACTAATCCTAACCAGAAAAGAAAAAATAAGATACCGGTGATTATCCAAAGTTCTAACCAAGGTGATACTAAATAAGTTTTTCTAAGAATGCTAAAAAAGTCTTTTATCCGTTGTTTGCGAGAAATTTGGGCTGGCGTCGTTTCAGGTTCACTTGGATTCAATGAGAAGGTATGGAAGTCGATGAAATAGCCAGATGCAGTTCGATCCATCTTTGGTAGCTCCGCAGGTTTTGTTGAACTTGTGGATTACTCTTGTTGAGGCATGTTGACGTAGACATCTTTATTAGCTTGAATTGAAATTTGTCTTTCACTTTGATTTTGAGAGTTTGTGTCAAGGGGAACTAGTTCCATTGCATTGTTATTGATTCCGTTGCTTTGTAAAGGTGGCTCTTCAAATGTTATGAGTCTTTCTGTTTGAACTTCATGTATTGTAGCGAGAGGAGGATGTCGGCTACTCAGGAGCCCACGAGGCCTACTATTTAGTATCAGCCACATAGTGTGGTTTGATCAGATCGATTGAGATGAATCTCTTTTCTTTTCCAGCAAGAGGCGGTAGAAGTACAGTTCTTGATCCTTCAACTGCCAGGACAGGTACAGGCTTTCGATAGGATGGCCCGAATTCTTTTTTGTCCACAATCTTTTCTCTGACCAGATCACGGCAAGACCTGCCTGGATCCCCAACTTTAGGGATCCAGGCAGATCTTGCCGTGGCTGACTTGACTTCCCCAGTAGCGGTTTTCTTTGTCTCGACGTTACTTAAGGAGGCTCTGGATTCATTCAGATCCTGTAAAACAGCCAAACGTTTATTGATGTCAAATGGTTTTTCATCCGCCACTGTGCCTTCACAATCGAAATCAGGTACCCACATTCTTGTCCCAAACAGGACCTCGTAAGGAGTTGCACCTCCCAGAGAGCTTCTTGGCTGGTTCTTAAGGGCCCGCTGGACCCCAAATAGGTGATTGACCCAACTACCACCCGAGCCTAATACCCTAGGCTGTTAAAGATTGCTTTAAGTCACGGTTTTTCCTCTCCACAACCAAATTTCCCTCCGGATGGTACTGAGAGGAGTACTGCAATGCTACACCCAAACCTCCCATGACTTCCTTGTAAGCCCTAGAGCTGAACGTGGGGCCACGGTCATAATGTAATGTGCCAACTGCGTATGTCCCTATAAAGACTCGCAAATCTTTTATAACAGTTCGGGCGTCAGCCGAGCGCTGAGGCCATACCCATAAGAATCTTGAACAGGAATCCACTGCAACCATGATATACTTGTAAGCCCCAACACATCTTAAGGGGCCGCAGTGGTCCAGGTAAATGCATGCGAACGGTCAGTCTGATGCTGTCTAATAATGGGATCTGCGCTGGGCGAGCTACGGTGGCCCCATTTATCTGTTGACAGATTTCGCACTTTAAGACGAAGTCTTTGGTCTGCTTTGTTAACCCTGGCCACAATAGCGTGTTTCAGTAAAGAAACTGTCGCCGTAACTCCTGCGTGCGCAGAACCCAGACCCTCGTGTGCAGCCAAGATTAAACCTAACCTGCGATCCATGTTTGGTATTACTCTATCCCCCACTCCAGGAATCTGAGCAAATGGAACGTTGTTTGCATCTAACTTGTAGGAGTACTTGAGTGGAAAACCTTTTGTGCTCTGCTGTTGTTGCGTGAAGCAATCACAGCTACCATTGTGCTACCGTCTACACTCGTTTTTGAACGGGTGATTGCAGCTACAGACGCAGTGCGTACTGCCCCCTTCGCGGCTTCATCAGCCAATGAATTCCCTTCAACGTGAATGCCATCACGTTGATGACTTAGTGTGTGTATCACGTGAGCCCTTGGTAGTTCGTTCTTCAACTCTGCTACCTGTTCCCATAGTTTACTATGTTTAGTTGTGCCACCTTTTGCATCTCTGTACCCATTCTGTCCCCAATAGTGGAGATATTCTTTGTACGACTGGACACAGTAAAAGGAATCACACACTATTACTGTGGGGAATTTGGGATCCGTATTTATCAGTGCCAGTAGTAGTGCTTTTAATTCTGCCAACTGAGCCGTGCAGTCTCCTAGAGACTGTGTTTTTGTACAGCTTGGACGGAACTTGCCGTCCTGCATCCTACCTTTTACAATAGCGCATGCTGCACTGTATTGTTGCTTATTCCTCATGGCCGGTTGAGCAGATCCGTCAGTATAAATAATGTATTCATACCGATCTAGAGGCATTATTTCATTTGGTAGAGGATATTCTTGTTCATATTGTAGGAAGGCTTGCGTTTTATAACTAGGGTCATATCTGTATTCTACATCTGTTGCAGTGAGAGAATTAGCCCACTGTATCCAACTTGGATGTAACGCTTTTGCATTTGGGACGCTTGCCTTTGTGGCAGCCTCTAAGGCCAGTACCGGGGTCACAACAATTATTCATTTCCCTTGAGCTAGTGCTCTTTCTCTCACTACAGCAGTCTGTACTGTTGTCAGAATTTTTTCTGTAGGAGCAAAACGCATTTCAGCGTTAGTGTACAAATGCGATTTATATGCAATTGGTACCGTTTCACCTCCATTAAAGGTTAAGTAAGTGTACCCAGATTGACCTGCGAATACGTGGATCACCAGGTTGCGTACATTTACGCGTGTTTGTAAATGTTTTGATGATATCATATCAGCTTGTAGGGAACGAAGTATATTTGTGTGTTCCTGTGTCCATTGTCTAACTGAAAAGTCAGGTCTTATTAGGTCGTAGAAAGGTTTTACTCTCTCTGCGTAATCCAAAATGTATGGTCTGCCAAAATTCAAAAATCCCAGTATGGACTGTAAGTTTTTTAATGATTTGGGAGGTTGTAGCAGTGCGCACTTTTCTAAAAAGTGGGCTGCCAGGCTTTTGCCTTCACTTGAAAGCTCATATCCCAAAAATAGGACATTGAGGTGGGCTATTTTTGATTTTTTTAAATTTAATTTGTAGCCCTCAGAGGCGAAACCCAAGTGTATGGTGCTCACCCTTGTCAAGTGTTCCTCTAAGTCATCATCCGTCAGATAAATATCATCTACATAGGATAATGCTTCTTCATCCAAATTCTGTAGTGACTCTGTTACCCTCCTTGAGAATAACCCCGGGCTATTCTTATACCCTTGGGGGAGTGGACAAAATTGACGCTGGGACCCTAGCGATGAGAAGGCTGTCAAATATCTGCTTTCAGGTGCTATGTTTTGGCAGAAAAATCCATTTGAGATATCTAATGTTGTTTTGTATTTTTTCCGCACAATGTTATTCATTAATGCAGCACTGTGTGCATTCTGAACCGCAAATGTCTTTGTACATGAGTTCAGGTGTCTATAGTCTAAAATAGACGATATGAATTCTCGGGTTTCATTACAGGAAACAAAGGATTATTCATTGATGGGGTGCATGGTTCAATTCCACCTTGGTATTTAAGTTGATCTAAGATCTCCCTGACCTGTTTTTTAGCTTCCTGTTTTATGGGATACTGTCTTTGTGGAGTTGGGTTTGTTTTTATTGGATTTACGTGGTGGGGTGACGCTTCATCCCACCCTACGTGGTTGCGGTATAATGCTGGAGCCAGGGCTACTGCCCACTCCTGTGCATATGTGTGTCTTAGGTGTGCGGGGGCTAGGTCGGAGAAAGCTGGAAAAATTACAGTTTCCCCTTTTGGACATTCCATAACAATAGTAGGCGGCCAATCTTTTTCCGCTAATAGGATGTCATAGCCCAAAGTCAGGTTCTCCCAAAAGAGACCCTTAACTTGTCTCGGCTTGTCCCCCTCCATTTGGAGTGTAATTTCATGTAACTTGTGTGGGACACTCACCCTAGTATCAGGTGTTTACACCGTGTTAAACTCACTCAACTCCACTGCCACCAGTAATTCCATCAGGTTCCGGCGAGCTATTGTTACCTCTGCCGCGCTGTTTAGCATCGTCAGAGCCCATTCCCCGTTCAGTAGAAGAGTCCTCAGAATTCTGGGCATGTCTAACTTTGAGACCTGCTACCTTCTTCTTTTTAAATTGAGGTTTTGCTTTAGGTTTTTCTTCTTTCTTTGAAGCGTAGTCTGAAGTGTGTTGCTTGTCACTGGACTTTGTACACTCTTCTTGTCTTTGTTCTGACCGTCCTTCCCTCTCAGAGTTTTTTGATGGACCCTGAAAGGAACGAGAGGAACGAGAATCAGTATCCTGATACCTGTCTGGTTTTTTAATGTTATCTCTATTCCTAAGATTATATCTCCTTTCTGGGGGCTCCTGCTGAGGAGACCTTCCCCTGGAGTGAGATCTGTTCTTTTGTTGTTTATTATTGTCCCATTTCTTCTTTGAAGAAACTGGTGTTTGCTTTGCCTGTTCTTTATCTGAACTCCCCATTAGTTGGGGTTTTACAGGTCTAGCTCCCAGACTGTCTCTACCTAACTCTGCATAAGCAGTTTCAATTATTTTACGGTAGTTCTGTCTCCTGTTGTAATGGAGTGTACTCTCTCAGGCGTTGGCGTATTGCCACTGATGCTGCTTCTCCTTTAATATTTGCCAATATTATCGCAGATACCTGGGCAAAGTTATTTAACAACTTCATCCCCGAGTTTAGAGCAGGCTCTGCTCCATACTCATTCTGTATTTGTCTTAATACATCTGGTATTACCGCTAAAGAAGGGATACCATGAGTTCTGGTATATATTGCAGCGAAGACTGTGCCCCAAGAGGCACAATCCTCTATAGAGGGAGCTATCCCCATTGGCAAGCAAATAGTAAGTATTCTATGCTCTTCTTTAGGACCAGTGTGTGGAAACACCGCCTCCAGTTGTGTAATTTTCTGTGCTATCCAGAAGTGCATTTGTTCACGTTTTGTGGGCATTCTACCCATTACTGCGTGCAGTGTCTGTGGTGTAATTTTTGTTGTAGGAGTTTGGACTGGTCCTGGTTGTGTAGCCGGTGCGGGCTGAAGTGTGATTGTTCTCAACACAAACTGTGTCATATTTCTGTAAAGTCTTATTAATTCTTTATGCTGTACAAGTAAGTCTCCTCCTGGCATTGTGTCAATGTCAGGATGTGGTGTGTATGCCGCTAAAACTGGCCATGTTGCTCCGTCTCTTCCGAGCGGACCGAGTCTTACTCTATTTCTTGTATGGGCCTTTAAACCAGTAAAGGTGTTCTTCGTAAGTGAGTGGAATTTCAATGTCCTCATATGGACTATACCCATTTGGTATTACATCTTCTACATAGTAGTGAATGGTTTTGGTTTGTGCATTTGCCTGCTGGAATTTAATCCATGAATAGAATACCTCTGTTCTATGTGATTCGTGTGCCTCAATCACGAAAGTCACTTGCCCACCCCTAATTGTAACACCATATGCTACTAGTTTTAGGGTGATGGCATTTCTAACATTATCTGAAATGTATATTGCATCTGCATTGTCTTCTTCGGCTGAGAAGTTTAGTGCATTCCCTTCAACGTCTCCCTGTTCGGTCATTATTTTTAGAAAGGAGAGCGTTTCAAGGGAACTGAGATAAGGTGTTATGCACAATTAGGAACACTGTATCCTTCAAGCTTGATTAAACCAACAGCTAATACATAGGAATTTTCCTACTCAGCTGCGGCGGATTTGTTCCCTCCCACTCCAGACGTCTCTGGGGAAATGTGAGTAGGGGTCTCTGAGAATAGCACGACTGAACTACTCAGATTTGACTGTTAAATAAGTGCCAATACCAACGTTGGCGGCGCCATGTCGTGTAGTTCCTATAAGACCTATATAGGATCTGCGCGTTTAGACAACATACACAGCGGGACTGGTGTCCAGACTGATTCCAGACACCCCCACCGGGTATGTTGGCCTGTGTACCAGCTAGCTCGCAATACCACTATAACCTCCTCTTACCAAGGAGAGAATAGTTCTTGGCAACTATCGAACATGACAACCCTGATCCCTCAGGACTGTCGAAACAGTAGCTTACTTTTCGCTCAGTCACTCGTGCTCACTTGTTCTCAGAGAGATACACAGAATAAACGGTTGGGACGTTTTCAATAAGTATTTATTGAACAGTCGTTATTCTAGCGTAAAATAAGTGCACTGAAATCACCAGTAAACAGTAGCATATATAACAAGCATTTGCAATGCAATAGGTCTCGCATTTTCGAAACTTTGACCTATTAGTATTGTAAATGACAATGCCTTTTATTACTGCAGGTTTTTTAAACACATAAATAAAAGGCATTACAATGACAATACCTCAAATTCTCGCAAATGCGAGACCTATTGCATTCCAAATGCTTGTTTTATTTTGTAATGTGGTTAGCAGGGGCTAACTGCGGCCAAGTATACAAATGAGGGGCAGGGAAGTAGAAATAATGTTTCAATTACACTGCTTACAGCAGCCAGCTCTGTGTTCGCTGCCAATGAAACGAGCACCGAGATCTTCTGTTGCTGCCAAGATTACGATTGCAGATATAAATTAATTTAGATGTTTAAAGAAACGAGCTCCCTTTTTGTTCATCTATTCCACAAATGCAGATGATCCACCTACCTCTCACTCCACCCTTCCCATACACCCCAAACAAGGAATGTCAACTCTGTCTTTAGAAAGACGTGTCAGCCGTGGAGCTTTTATGACAGACGAAAAGGCTGCACCTTTTTGCCTGGTTTTCGTCTGGCAGTTATAGAGTTCCCAGAGAAACGTTCTAAAGTTGCATGACTTGCAGTCCTATTTTGAGAAAACCCTTGCAAACTGCCTCTGAAACTGTTTCTCCACAATCAGTACCCAATATCTAAAAATTGTCCTTCCTGCTGAAGTGGAAGAAGTGTAGTGCACAATATACACTAAAGCACAAGAGTGGGGGGCGGCAAGCAACGGCGGGGACAGAAGCAACAGGAAGGATGTTGGGTTTTTGTTTTTCAATTTTATAGCGCAAACTCGACTCAAAGGTATTGGAGCACTTTACATGAGCACCAGTTACATTACACAAAAGACACATTCGTAGTTGGCAATATTGTGTGTTCGGAGGTGCAATGTTTATTTTTTTCTCCCTGTGTAACTCCTGCCAGGAAGAAACAGTCAAGTCATCAGCTGTGGAGGTGTGACACAACAGACGGGCAAACAAGGGCAACGGATACTTAACTGAACGAGAGGCTCCAGTGAGTGCCGCCGATTCCCACAGTGGCAGGCTGGCCATTGATTTCATACCGCAGCTGCTTAAGATTAATTGCAGCAGTCTTTGCTGTTTCTCCACAATCAGTACCCAATATCTAAAAATTGTCCTTCCTGCTGAAGTGGAAGAAGTGTAGTGCACCATTTACACTAGAGCACAAGGGTGGGGGGCGGCAAGCAATGGCGGGGACATGTGGTCTGACGGCTAGACTGCCGACTTTGGTGCTGGAAACCAAGGTTCGAGCCTCGGAGTTGCGTCCACATCCTGTGATTCTGGGCAAATCACTTAATCTCCCTGTGCCTGAACATGTCCTTGTGTAACGTAACTGGTGCTCATGTAAAGAGCTCCAATACCTTCGCGTCGAGTTTGTGCTATATAAATCTGCATTAAAAAAAAAGCAACAGGAAGGATGTTGGGTTTTTGTTTTTCAGTTTTATAGCGCAAACTCGACTCAAAGGTATTGGAGCGCTTTACATGAGCACCAGTTACATTACACAAAAGACACATTCATAGTTGGCAATATTGTGTGTTGGGAGGTGCGATGTTTATTTTTCTCCCTGTGTAACTCCTGCCAGGAAGAAACAGTCAAGTCATCAGCTTTGAAGGTGTGACACAACAGACGGGCAAACAAGGTCAATGGATACTTTACTGAACAAGAGGCTCCAGTGAGTGCCGCCGATTTCCACAGTGGCAGGCTGGCCATTGATTTCATACCGCAGCTGCTTAAGATTAATTGCAGCAGTCTTTGAGGCTCCGAAAAGAGAAAGAAAACGTGAGAGGGGAAAGAGAAAGAATGTTGGTGGAATCAGGAAGGGAGCGCAGCTGGTTTGCGTTCTTTTTGTGCCACGGCTGCTTTGGTTCCTTAGTCAGGCCCCCACCCCGCCTCAGCTCCAAAAATTGTCTTATGAATGGTTCCGCAAACGCATTAGGTTCTTGTGAAGCGATGACGCCTTATCAGCTCCTAATGTGTATTGCTAAATAGTAGTGAAAGCATAGCTGCCACTTTAAAACGTGAGCGTAGACCCTCACATACTCTACACAAGAGTCAATCAGGCAACCGCTCTGCACTGTACCCGGCTGCGATACACCAGACGGTGCCGCACGGAGGGGGCTTGGGTGCACATTCCATTCTAGAAGCTGCATGGCAGACGGCACAAAACTTGACCCACTTCGCATTTTAACTATGTGTAGATAGTGCTTGCGAGTGAAGCGGATGCCATAGTACATAATAAAAAGTAGTCCCCAAAGAAGTACATCTAGACCTATTGTGTAGGGAAACTGTAATTGGCCGGTGCTCCTTGCTTTAACACGGAAGTGATGTATTGGGAGCACCGGCCAATAAGGAGACAGGAAAGAAAAGCGATTTAGAAGTTGACCAATGGCAAGCATCGGTTGAAATTGCACTCCGTAGAGTGATTACCCCAGGTCTTGCAGACATCACATGCGCGCTGATGCTCGACCTAAAAATGAGTAGCAGGACTAAGAAAGTAAACAGATGGTAGGTTTCTACCATTTTGCTAAAATCATAAATATAGGCGAGTATATAAAATACATGGCAATAAAATGCGTACTCCTACAATGCACCCTAACTAGATGTACCTAAGTGTACCTAGCATGTAAGTAGGTGTAAAGCCAAGAATCCCTCTAGGATAAAGCCAACCCCATTACCTGATGTGAGACTGCGGGACCCCGTTCTGGTCTCGAGCTGAACACCCCATGAGGGATGTCAGACCACTGCGAGCTGGAGTGTCTGCATGCAGGAACCTCAGCGTCTTGCGTCAGTGTGTCGGCATGGAAGTCGTGATCTCCTCTCCCTATCTCAGCAAGATGTGGTGTTTATATACCCTAAGGTATCCCCAGGGGTTCTACCTTGCTGTGCCAGTGTCGGACTTAGGATGACGTCGGGAATGAACTTTATACACAGTTATTATGCAGGAGATGATGGTCCTGCTGTGATTCCAAGAAACTAAGAATCCTCATGCATAATTTATGAGGCCAGTGTCCAGGGAAAAACCCTACGTACTTATGTGCAGTGTTGTAACTGGGTAAAAGGTCAGTCCTCCACATCCGTTATGTATGTAGTATAGGAGAGAATGTAGGTGAAGGGTTATGATGATACCTAGACCTATATCGGGGTACCTATATGAATTATAACACTACAAGCTGACATGATAGCTTCAAAACACGTGCAGACATGCGTAAACGTACGCAATCTGGTGAGCCGCGTTATACCGGGTCAATCTGGGTACACTTACCTAACCTTCAATGGAGGCGAAACAGTACCCATAGCATACAAATCACATTTGTACACAAATGCTGAAATGCGCTTTGCTTTTACAGAGAAAATCCTGACAGCAGTACAGACTGATGTAGTGAGAGAAAGAGCACTGGCTCAGGGGAAACAAATAATTGTTGTGACTCCGGTGGTAAACAGACATAATATCGAGTTGTAAATGTCGACTTGCACTAATATCGAGTGCAAAATATCGTAATACAAAAATATCGACTGTCAGAATATTGTTGTCAAGAATATAGAGTTTAAGGTAAGTAATATCGTTTTTAAAAATATCGAAGTCATTAATATCGTTTTGCAAAAATATCGTTGTTAAAAATATGGTTGTTTTAGTTAGTGTTATGTATTTTAGTGTGTATTTTAAATGTATGTGTTCTATTTTTTTGTGTAAGTATTGCATTTGTTTTTTAATATATGTGTTAAATTTTTAGAAGTTATTATTTTTTTTAAAGTAAATTTTGCATTTTAGTTCTGTAGCGGGTTGTGGGTTTATAGGGTGGGAAGTAATTTAATTATAATACATTTATTAATATTTTGTATTAATTAATATTTATGTATTTAATATTTTATATTGTTAATTGTGGAAATCAATTTATTATTAATTAGTTATTAATTGGTTGTTAATTATTAATAATTAATTGTTAATTATGTTAATTGTGTCAGTTTTTTAGGAGCAGGTTGTGGGTTTATAGGGAGTAGGGTGGGAAGTAATTTAATTATAATTAATTAATTAATATTTTTATTAATTAATATTTATGTATTTAATTTTTATATTGTTAATTGTGGACATTAATTTATTATTAATTAGCTATTAATTGGTTGTTAATTATTAATAATTGATTGTTAGTTATGTTAATTGTGTCATTTTTTAGGTGCCGGTTGTGGGTTTATAGGGGAGTAGGGTTGGAAGTAATTTAATTATAATTAATTAATTAATATTTTTATTAATTCATATTTATGTATTTAATATTTTATATTGTTAATTGTGGAAATTAATTTATTATTAATTATTTATTAATTGGTTGTTAATAATTATTAATTCATTGTTAATTATGTTTATTGTGTCATTCTTTTAGGAGCGTCTGTGGGTTTATAGGGAGGAGAGTGGGAAGTAATTTAATTATAATTAATTAATATTTTTTATATAATATTTATTTAATGTTGTTTTATAGTGTTAATTGTGTGAATTAATGTATTAATAATTGTTTTTAATTTGCTTGTTAATTGTTATTAATTGAGTAATTAATTGTTAATTAATTATATTAATTGTGTCATGCTTTACGACATTGGTGGTGTCATTTATAGGGGAATATGGTGGGAGGTAAATTATTTTTAATTAATTAATTGTTTGTTAATTAATGCTAATTAATTTGCTGGAGTGGGAATAGTAAATTATTCCCCTCCGCTATCCAACACTTTCCCTAATGTTGCACTTGCTGGAGTGGGAATAGTAAATTATTCCCCTCCGCTATCCAACACTTTCCCTACTGTTGCACTTGCTGGAGTGGGAATAGTAATTTTTACCCCTTCGCTATCCAACACTTTCCCTACTGTTGCACTCCCTGGAGTGGGAATAGTAATTTTATCCCCTCCGCTATCCAACACTCTCCCTACTGATGCACTCGCTGGAGTGGGAATAGTAATTTTCTTCCCTCCGCTATACAACACTTTCCCTACTGTTGCACTCTCTGGAGTGGGTATAGTAAATTTTATTCCCTATGCTATCCAACATTTTCCCTACTGTTACAATTGCTGGAGTGGGAATAGTAAATTATTTCCCTCCCTATCCAACACTTTCCCTACTGTTGCACTCCTGGAGTGGGAATAGTAATTTTTACCCTTACGCTATCCAACGCTTTCCCTACTGTTGCTTTCCCTGGAGTGGTGTATAGTAATTTTTACCCCTACGCTATCCAACACTTTCCCTACTGTTGCACTCCCTGGAGTGGGAATAGTAAATTATTTCCCTTCGCTATCCAACACTTTCCCTACTCTTGCACTCCCTGGAGTGGGGATAGTAAATTATTCCCCTCCGCTATCCAACACTTTCCCTACTGTTGTACTTGCTGGAGTGGGAATAGTAAATTATTCCCCTTCGCTATCCAACACTTTCCCTACTCTTGCACTCCCTGTAGTGGGAATAGTAATTTTTACTCCTTCGCTATCCAACACTTTCCCTACTGTTGCACTAGCTGGAGTGGGAATAGTAATTTTATCCCCTCCGCTATTCAACACTTTCCCTGCTGTTGCACTCTCTGGAGTGGGAATAGTAATTTTTACCCCTACGCTATCCAACACTTTCCCTACTGTTGCTATCCCTGGAGTGGGAATAGTAATTTTTACCCCTACGCTATCCAACACTTTCCCTACTGTTGCACTCCCGGGAGTGGGAATAGTAAATTATTCCCCTCCGCTATCCAACACTTTCCCTACTGTTGTACTTGCTGGAGTGGGAATAGTAAATTATTCCCCTCTGCTATCCAACACTTTCCCTACTGTTCTACTTGCTGGAGAGGGAATAGTAAATTATTCCCCTCCGCTATCCAACACTTTCACTACTGTTGCACTCGGAGTGGGAATAGTAAATTATTCCCCTCTGCTATCCTACATTTTCCCTACTGTTGCACTCCTTGGAGTGGGAATAGTAATTTTATCCCCTTCGCTATCCAACATTTTCTCTACTGTTGCAGTTAATGTAGTGTAAAATGTGGTTTTAAAAAAATTAAAATATTTTAATATTTTAATTTATTATATATATGTTATTATTATTTTTATTTTACAGGTGTATGTATATACATATATATTTATAATTTTTAATATGTTTCTAACATTTTATAATGTATTAAAATAATTATTTATTAATATTATTAAGTAAATATATATATTATATGTTATATATATGTATGTTTAATTTATTTTTACATTATATTTATTACTTATAATTTTAAACATTTTTTAATAATTCTAACTACGTTTTTTTAACTTATATGTATTATTTAATTTATTTTACATTGTTTTTTAAACATTTTAAAAACCGATATTTTTAACAACGATATTTTTGTACTTACCATTATGTAGATAGTAGGTCGATATTTCTGACAATGATATTTTTGTCACAATATTTTTGTAGGTAAACATTTCTGTTGTCGATATTGTGTCAGTGATCTGACTCCGGTACCAGCCTTAGAGGCTGCTACAAAGGCAAGCATTCCTAATACTAAAGCCTTACATCCAAAATGGATACAATGGGCTAATTCTCTCACTGCAACGGATGTAGAATACAGATATGACTCAAGGCTAAAAACACAAGCATTCCTGCAATATGAACAAGAATATCCTCTCCCAAATGAAATAATGCCTCTAGATCAGTATGAATACATTATTTACACTGACAGATCTGCTCAGCCGGCCATCGGGAGTAAACAACAATATAGCGCTGCTTGTGCTATTGTAAAAGGTCGTATGCGGGAAGGCAAGTTCCATCCCAGGGATACGAAGACACAGGGGCCGATTCCGATTCGGAAATCTCTCCGACCGAGCCGGACCCGGAGAGATTTCCGACCGAATCGGACCCGTGCAGCCCGACCGAACGAGTACGATGCGTCCGTATGCTATCGTTCTCGAGTCGGTCGGACTCCCATTGAAGTCAATGGGAGCCAGTCGTACAATGCGTACGCGGGCTCCCATTGCCTCAATGGGTGCGAGGCGAACAAGGGCGCCCCCTACAGCGGGTACGCAGCGAAGCGACTCGCGCCGTACACGCACAGGTAGGGGGGACCCATGTGTCCCCCCTGTGTGCGACTCGCGCTGCTACGCGTACAGAGGGGTCCGACACGGACCCCCGAAGTACGGCTCCGACTGCTCTTTCGAGCCGGACGGCGCGTGTCGGTCGGACTGCTCGCGGCGCGCATTGTACTTACCCGGCCAGGGAACGTCTCCATTGCGCGGTGCGAGTCGTGTCCGAGCAAGTCGGTCGGTGAGGTTAGACCCGGGAACGAGTCGGTCGGAGCCGTTGGGACGTCCGAGCGAGTCGGTCGGCGATTTCGCATCGTACTCGCTCGTCCGGACGCTGCGTACTGAATCGGTCGGGAAATAGGGCTCCGAATCGGATCCGGTTATGCCGAATCCGATTCGGAGCCCTACCGGCCGAGATCGGAATCGGCCCCACAGTCTCTAGGAGACTGCACGGCTCAGTGGCAGAATTAAAAGCCCTATTACTGGCACTAATAAATACGGATCGAGAATTCCCCACACTCAGAGGGGCCGATTCCGATCTCGGCCGGTAGGGCACCGAATCGGATTCAGCTGAACCGGATCCAATTCGTACGTGCGTCCGGCCGAGCGAGTACGATGCGAGCGCGTGCAAATTCGCTGACTGACTCGTTTGCGGGTCCCAACCGCTCCGACCGACTCGCACGGATGCGCCTCGCACCGCGCAATGGAGACGTTCCCGACCGGGCAGTACGATGCGCGCCGCGAGCAGTCCGACCGACTCGCGCCGTCCGGCTCCAAGAAGCAGTCGGAGCCGTACTTTGGGGTCCGTGTCGGACCCCCTGTACGCGTAGCCGCACGAGTCGCACACAGGGGGACCCATGGGTCCCCCTACCTGTGCATGTACGCCGCGAGTCGCTCGGGCGTACCCGCTGTAGGGGCGCCCTTGTTCGCCTCGCACCCATTGAGTCAATGCGAGCCCGCGTACGCGTTGTACGACCGGCTCCCATTGACTTCAATGGGAGTCCGTGTGACTCGAGTCCGATAGCATACGTGTGCATCGTACTCGTTCGGTCGGGCTGCTAGGGTCCGATTCGGTCGGAAATCTCTCCGGGTCCGGCTCGGTCGGAGAGATTTCCGGCCCGAATCGGAATCGGACCCATAGTGTGCAATTCTTTTTACTGTGTCCAGTCATACACAAATATCTTCACTACTGGGGTCAAAATGGGTTTAAAGACTCAAAAGGTGGCACAATAAAGCATAAAATGCTATGGGAACAGGTAGCTGAGTTGAAAAACGAACTACCAAGAGCTCACGTGATACCCACGCTGAGTCATCAACGTGATGGTGTTCACGTTGAAGGGAATTCATTGGCTGATGAAGCTGCAAAGGGGGCAGTACGTACTGCTTCCGTAGCTGCAATCACTTGTTCAAAAACAAGACTAGACGAACAGATAATGGTAGCTGTCATTGCTTCACGCAAGAACAGCACAGCCTTACCAAAAGGTTTTCCACTCAGGTACTCCTACAAGTTAGATGCAAACAATATTCTGTATGCTCAAATTCCAGGAGTGGGGGATAGAGTAATACCAAACATGGATCGCAGATTAGGTTTAATACTAGCTCCACAAGAGGGTCTAGGGTCTGCACACGCAGGGATTACCACGACAGTTTCATTATTGAAACAACGCTATTGGTGGCCTGGTTTAACAAAACATATGAAGAATTTTGTCTTAAAATGTGACATCTGTCAGCAGATGAAGTGTTCCACCGTGGCGCGTCTAGTGCAGACACCTTTACTAATATCCGATAGACCGCTAGCGTGTGTCTATCTGGACCACTGCGGCCCGTTACATTCGGATGGGGCTTACAAGTATATCTTGGTGGCAGTGGATTCATGCTCGAGATTCCTATGGGTATGGCCTCAGCGCTTGGCTGATGCTCAAACTGTTATAAAAGATTTGCGAGTCTTTATAGGGACATACGCAGTTGGCACATTACATTCTGACTGTGGCCCCGTGTTTAGCTCTAGGGCTTACAAGGAAGCCATGGAAGGTTTGGGTGTAGCACTGCGGTACTCCTCTCCGTACCATCCCGAGGGAAATTCGGTTGTGGAGAGGAAAAACCGGGACTTAAAGCAGTCTTTAACAGCAAGAGTATTAGGTTCGGGTGGTAGTTGGGTCAATCACCTATATGGGGTACAGCGTGCCCTCAACAACATGCCAAGAAGTTCTCTAGGGGGTGTCACTCCTTATGAAGTCCTATTTGGGATGAGAATGTGGGTACCTGATCTCGATTGTGAAGGCACAGTGGCGGATGAAAAACCATTTGACTTCAATAAACGTTTGGCTGTTTTACAGGATCTGAATGAATCCAGAGCACTACTAAGCAACGTGCAGGTCAAACGCACCTCCACTGGGGAAGTCAAATCAGTCACAGCAAGACCTGTCTGGATCTTAAAAGTTGGGGATCTGGTCAGAGAAAAGATCGAGGACAAAAAAAGAATTTGGGCCATCCTTCAGAAAGCCTGTACCTGTCCTAGCTGTCGAAGGAACAAGAACAGTACTTCTTCCACCTCTTGCCGGCAAAAAAGAAAAGAGATTCGTCTCCATTGATCTGATCAAGCTACACTATGTGGCCGATACTGAATAGTAGGCCTCATGGGCTCCTGGGTAGCCGACGCTCTCCTCTCGCTACCATTAAGGAAGTACAGACAGAAAGACTCATAACATTCGAAGAGTCACCAATTCGAAGTAATGGAATTTCCAACAATGAAATGAAACTCGTTCCTCTGGAAACAGAACTTCAAAACACAGATGAAAGACAAATATCAATTCGGCCAAACACTGACGTCTACATCAATATGCCTCAACAAGAGACACCTACCAGTTCAACAGCACCTGCTGAGCTACCAAAGATTGATCGAACTGCATCTGGCTACTTCATCGATTTTGATACCTTCTCTCTTGATCCCAGTGAACCTGAGACAACGCCAGCACCAGTTTCCCGTAAGCAACAAATTTGTGAATTCTACACTTTTCTTACAAAGACTTACTTAGTATTACCTTGGCTCCAGCTCTGGATAATATCTGGAATATTGTTTTTTCTGTTCTGGATTGGCCTAGTAACTGTCTTTTGCTTACTTGTGAATGGAAAATATCTCCCAGAACGCTCTGCAGTATCAAATGTGAACTTGGTCCAAACCTCATACATCATCTCATCGTGAACAAAGAGACTTGTTTTCCGTGAACATTACAGCTGTTCCAATTCCTGATGGTATAGTTTGGACAAGGTTGATTATGATGTATTTGGCCCTAGTGAACTTTTACATTTATTTAAAATTTCTCTAAATGATATTATTACCTCCAGTACATTGTCTGACGATTGGTATTTTGAAACTGTCAATAATATGTTGTCTGATTTGGAAAAATCTGCTGCATTTTCAAGCACTGAAATGTTAGAAGACCCATCTGATTTTGATAATGTGTTCTGTTATCATCATTATGGTCATCACTTTTTACACAAATCGAGTATCCCTCGTAATGTTTTCAAATACCACCATTGGGAACATTGCCCAACATCGCCGAAAGTTAGTTCAAAAACTTTTGCACAGAAATTTTCATCTTTTTCAGGGTTCAACACATCTGACCTGACCTCATTTTACTATAAGGTTGCACCTACATCTGCACAGAAAAATATGATGACTAACACCAAACAGATTTATTCTGCATCCTTTATTGCCCAACTGTCTGAACAGGGTTTCGACTTATGGAAAGACACAATAGACACAAAATCAGTCTGGGGTTCTAAGGATTGGCAAGTTCAGGGAACTGAAGCACTATTTAGAGCGTGCCTTATTCCGCACCAAATGATTTTTCTGAATGAAGCTGTGCAACAGACTTCCTGTCTTAGACTAGCCAAGAACAAGGATTTGAACACACCACAGATTCCCACACCTTCACACATCAATTTTACATTACGTGGAGGGGATACAATAGATGACATCATGCAGTACAATACTTCAGACCCCAATTGGAAGGGATGGTTAGTTTGGCCCACAGACACAAATAGATGTCAATCAAGATTCAGGGGTACAACCGAAGCGTTGAGTATCCATAGGCCAGACCCACGATATGTACAAAGAGAACATTCAGGGGTAGTGACATCATACAGTGTTGGGAAGTTGTGCCTCGATTAGCTAAAAACCTTGACACTGTCCCTGGTGAAACAGCACTTATCCTTACTCTCAGATGAGGTGGATCTAAGGAATTTTTTACTAGGTCCCCGAAAGCCACGTCAGAAACGTTTCTATTATGCTGTCTATAATGAAAACGTTAGCTGTAGTTGACAATGGTCTGACTACATTAACATCCAGGATTTATTCACTGGGCAACATTGTATCTTCTGCTATTGACATACTAGAACAGGACTTGTCCATTCTACAACACGGACAAACTCAACTACGTTCTATTATGCTATTAAGCTGGAAGCTACAATCATTGCGCACTGGTTATGTGCCTTGGCGATTTATCAACAGTACGTCTCTATTTTCAGCATACAATCTAACTGAAAAACAGATTACAATGGCACAAAGAGGAGCAAAATATACAATGCTGCATATTGAAAAACTAGACAAGTTACCTTTTACTGTGGCAGAGTCACCGTCCACAGAATGGTTAATTCATGGGCATATAACACTACCGGTCACAACTTTCCAGTTTCAATATTGCCTAGAACAACACCAGGCCGGCAGATATGAAGCGATGGGTAGGAATTAATCAAGGAATCTTGGGAATTGCCGTACAGATTTCGATGTAGGAATGAGGACATGGAAGTGTTCCTTAGCGGTACCAACTGCGAGAATTCCTTAAGTGGATCTCTCATATGCCAGGATATCATGCTTCACGAGGCCTGTAATGGTTCTGTTTGAAACTTATCCTGCCACTTGAAAGGCTCCCCAGCTGTCGTGATTAATCTGGTGTTCAAGTTACTTTCAAATGGGAGTTACTTGATGCTGAATGATCAAGGTTGTTGTGGGATGCTCCCGGGCATCGCATATCTTGTCACTGTAAGCTCCAGGGTTACTTGCTGTATGCAAGTATTGTTTCCACCGACCCACACAATCAGGTAGGTGCTTTATGGCCTTCATTGAATTTTTCCTTTATACGGTTTGATACTCTGAGCCGAATGCAAGCCATGCTTTTACAGCAACAGTGCCCTTAACCTCCACCCGAGAAACTTATGATCGTCAGGTTGCAAGGTCCTCGGCTGAGATACAGGCACTGATACGAACAAGCTGCCCTTTCCATTTCAAAGAAATGGTACAACGTATCTTTAACATGTCTGATATGATGGGTATTGTCCACCTATTTAAGACCATAGGTTCTGGACTGTTAAGCACCTTTCAGACAATCCTCTGAGTTGTTCCCAACTTTATACACTACGTATTCGGAAGCATTTTTGGAGGGTTTCCGCTGATCCTGTTTCTAATAGCAGGTATCCTGATTGTCTTTTTTCTGCTACGCAATGGACATCCCAGTCACCAAGGAGATCGAACAGACGCTCTTGGAGCGCCGGTACCGTGATCGCATGGCAATCCATCTGGGCACACCTCGTATTCGAGAACTGAGCGAGTCTTGGTTCTTGTCATTTAGACCAGTCTGGATCGACTGTATTCTGCCTGTCCTCCGATGCCTGTTCTGCAGACAAGAATGCGTGTTGGATCTCTGTCTAACACTTCCAACAATTGCGCCACCGGACGTTGATGCTTTACTGGACCCGATAACGGCCCATGTTCTGCAGTGTCCTCAGCGTATTCCAATGTTGATGTCTGCATTCTTAGAGCCACCACGGGATGCTTCAGCTCCTGTTGGGAAGGATACCGGCTCCTCAACAAATACTCAGGCCTCGGATGACACTAGCACATCCCCAGGAATGGCTGTGGTGAATGCGGAGGAACATCTGTGCTCGATTGACCTGATCTACGAGGTGTTGCAGGGAACGTCGTCTGCGATTGCAGGCAACAGTGATGTTGCGTCTCCCAGCCAGGACACATAAACATTTGGCTCATAGTGTGCTGGGAAAATTCGGTCTTTTGCAAAAACAACCAAATTTGGAATTTTAAACAAGACACTTTGTCTAAACTGCATGGCTTTCAGTCTCTCATTGTTTGACTATATATACAAACTTATTTTGTACAGACTTCTATCGCATGCACTATTTTTCCCTTTTTTAGCATGTTTTAGAAATTTTACTTTTTGAGTACTATTTTTAATTGACTTATTAATAGTTGCGTACCACGTTTTAAAGTACGTAGAATTTTTAGTATGTCGTCCAGTCGGATGAGGAGTGGGTGTCATGTTCCATATAGGTACCCTAATATAGGCTCAGGTTGTCACCTAACCCTTCACCTATATTCTCCCTACCTTTACACCACATAACGATTCTTAGTACTGACCTTTTGCCTCGTTACGGTAATGTCCAAAGAAGACATGGGATTTTCTCCAAAAAGCTTAAGCTTCATTCATTATGCATGAGGATTCTTGGAATCACAGCAGGACAGCAGGCCTACCATCTCCTGCATAGTAACTATGTACAAGGGTCATTCCTTCCGTCATCCCAGTCCGACATGACACAGCACGGTATATCCCCAGGGGGTACCGCTTTGGGTATATATACACCATATCTTGCTGAGATAGTCAGAGGAGAAAAGGACTTCCATTCCGACCCACTGACGCGAGACGCTGAGGCTCCTGCACGCAGACACTCCAGCTCACAGTTGTCTGACATCCCTTGCGGGGTGTCCACCTCGAGACTAAGACGGGGTCCCACAGTCTCTCACTTCAGGTAATGGGGTTGACTTTATCCTAGAGGAATTCTTGGCTTTACACCCACATACATGCTAGGTACATTCCGGTACATCTAGTTAGGGATGCATTGTAGGAGTACGCATTTTACTGTCATGCATTTTATGTACTTGCCTGTATTCATTGTTTCAGCATGATGGTAGAAATCTACCATCCTTTTACTCTGTTAGTACTTGTTATCATTTATATCTGTTACTGTCTAATGGTTGTTTCAGCACACCTATTTTACACTAGAATGACGCTGGTTCTATAAATGATTATTGAAAAACGACCCCACCGTTTATTCTGTGTATCTCTCTGAGATAAAGTGAACACGAGTGACTGAGCGAGAAATGGCACTGTTTCCACGATTCTGAGGGATCAGGGTTGTCATGTTCGATAGTTGCCAAGAACTATTCTCTCCTTGGTAAGAGGAGTTTCTAGTGGCACTGTGAGCCAGCTGGTATACAGTCTGACATATCCGGTAGGGGTGTCCAGAATCATTCTGACTCCAATCCTACAGTATATGTTGTCTAAACGCGCGGATCCTATATAGGTTTATAGGAACTACACAACAAGTGGGGGCCCCAGAACCTACAGGGGTACAAGTGGTTGAACTCGGGGACTTATCTGAGCTAATCCATTGGCAGCAAGCAGGGGGTCCCACCAGAGAAGAGTTCTGCAGGGAGCAGTAAGAATGCCCTTCTCTGGATGGTTTGTGGCAGCAGGCTGCAAACCAGGCAGCTGGTGATCAGTCTGGATCATACTGGATCTACTGGGAGAATGGTCTCCTATACAGCGAGCCTAAGGTCGCAGAGCCTGGATCAGTCCGTGTGCTGGTGGTACCTCAGTGCTTTAGGACCTTCCTACTGGGTCTGGTTCACGACGTTCCTTTGGCAGGACATTTGGGATGGGACAAAACCTTTGACAGGATTGTCACCCACTTCTTTTGGCCCAAAATGCACATTGTAGGTCTTGCCAAACTTGCCAGGCAAGTGGTAAGAGTGGGAGGAAGTGTAAGGCTCCTCTCCAACCATTTCTGGTTGGAGGCACCTCTTTCGAGAGGGTGGGAATGGACCTTGTGGGGCCCCTGGTCCCCAAGACAGCCATGAGCAACAGGTACATCCTGGTCTTGGTGGACCATGCCACCTGGTACCCCGAGGCTATTCCTCTCATGACAATGACAGCGCCCATGGTGGGCGGGGCATTAATGGGTTTTTTCCCGCGTGGGGTTCCCCAGAGAGGTGGTATCTGACCAGGGTACCAATTTCATATCCAAGTATATGATAAACCTGTGGGAGTTGTGTGGTGTGTCCTACAAGTTCACCACTCCTTACCACCCCCAAGGTAATGATTTGGTGGAGAGATTCAACCAAACCCTGAAGGGCATGATCAAGGGTCTGACCAAACCCATGAGTCGTAAGTGGGGCTTCCTCTTTTCGGGCCTTCTGTTTGCTTACAGGGAGGTACCGCAGAAGTCATTAGGGTTCAGTCCCTTTGAGTTGCCAAATGGGTACCCTGTGAGAGGCCCTCTCGGTCTGGTGAAAGAAGGCTGGGAGACAGCTCCCAGGAATACTCCACGGGATGTATTTAGCTACATGCTGGCCTTTGGAAACCAGACTGCATGCTTCAGGAAACCCGCTCTGTCGAACCTAGGAGCCAGCCAAGAAGAGATGGAACGCTGATATGACCAGAATGCCACTCTGGTAGAGTTTCTACATGGCCAAAAGTTGTGTGTTTTGGCCCCAGTAGAGCCTTGTGCTCTTCAGGACAAGTGGTCTGGGCCTTTTGAGCGCAAGAGTGATGTCATCTACCTGATGAACTTGCGGACTCCCAGGAACCCTTTGAGGGTCCTACATGTGAACCCTCTCAAACCTCACTTTGAGAGGTCTGAAGTAAGCATGCTCTTGGCGACAGATGATGAGGTGGAAGAGGAGAGTCAACCTCTCCCTGACCTCCTGTCTGCCAAGGAGGACGATGGGTCAGTGGAAGTTGTGAACCTCTCCCCTGCACTGACCCCCGAGCAGGAGAGTAATTGTCTCCAACTTTTAGGGCAGTTTGCCACACTGTTCTCCCTGACCCCCAGGTGTCACCCACTGGTGTACCCATGATGTGGACAAGGGGGACAGTCCTCCTGTGAAGCACAAAATTTACAGGCTGACTTACAGGGTAAAACCCAGCATCAAAGAAGAGTTTTCTAAGATGTTGGCAATAGCGGTGATAGAGCCCTCCAACAGTCTTTGGGCCAGCCCAGTGGTCTTGGTCTCAAAGGCTTCTGCACTGGTACCACTCCTGAACTCCGGTTCTGCGTGGACTACCGTGGGCTCAATGCCATCACCAGGACTGACGCGCACCCCATCCCCAGGGCTGATGAGCTCATAGATCACTTGGGAGCTGCCAAGTTCCTCAGTACATTTGATTGATGTCTGTGTACCGGCAGATTGCCTTGGCTGCTGGGTCTAAGGAGAGGTCTTCATTCTCAACACCAGAGGGGCACTACCAGTTCTGGGTGAGACCCTTTGAGTTGAAGAATGCCCCTGCCACCTTTCTGAGGTTGGTCAACCAGGTGTTGGCTGAACTGGAGGATTTCAGTGCCGCCTACCTGGATGACGCAGTGTTCAGTTCCAGTTGGGAAGATCACTTACACCACCTCTTGAAAGTGCTGACAGCTCTGCAGAAGGCAGGCCTCATGATCAAGGCCAGTAAGTGCCAGATCAGGTGGGTTTCTGTGGTGTACTTAGGGCACCAGGTAGGAAGCAGCCAGGTTGTGACCATACAACCTAAGATGTATCTGTTAGCTTCCCATTCCCAAAATCCCATTTTAGCTTGGAAGCCCCCCAAGACCCAGCCAGAGATAAAAGACTTTTACTGGTTACTACTGGAGATTTGTCAAAGGCTATGGCACCATTGTTGCCCCCTTGACTGAGCTGACTTCCAGGAAGTAGCCAAGGAAAGTGATCTAAAAATCGAGGGTGTGTCCAGGCCTATGTGTAGGAAGGTTGATCAACTGAGAGAAACCAAAATTATTCATTAGATCTTAAAATGTATTAACTTCCTTACTTTCCAAATCTTCCAAATGGAGATTAAAATCCCCAAAATAGTAACGTTAGAGCTGGAAATAAAGGGTTTGAGAACTTGATCTCTGAAGTCCATAAACTGACCATTAGAGCCTGGAGGGCAATTCACCAGAAGGCCAAAAAAGAGCAGATTATTCTTAGCTTTGAATCTGAACTGCGCTATCTCACAAAAATCCTGTATTTCAGCTCTAATAGGCTGTAAAGTGCAATTCAAGCATGTTCTAAATAAAATTGCCAATACCCCCCCCCCTCTGTAGGTAGCACAATCAACACGGACCAAAGAATAACCCAGAGGGGTGGCTGCTACTAATTCTGGTCCTGAGTCTTCCTTAGCTCAAGATTCAGTCAAATATAAGCAAACTAAATACTGGTTAGCAATTAATTCATGTAATTCAGTACTATGTTTAACCTTCCACATTACATTCAACAAGATACACCGAAGTTTTTCATAAGTTAGGATCCCTTTAGCCTTATGTATACCCTGGTGCTGGTGGGAGAGCATTCCCCAATCCAAGGTAGGATTCAGGTGCCAGTTACAATGGGAACATTTATGCGCCAAGGTGTAAGTGAGAGAAAGGAAATCACAGACTCCCTAACCTCCATTAGGAGAGTAACTCATTAACTCCTTCCAGGAGTACTACAGTCGCCCATCCTCAGATGTACCAGGGGGCGCATTCCTGGTCCGTGGCGCCGTGCGCCTTTCTCATACAAGTGTTGCGCCCACTGTTCGCGTCTGTGCATCAGCCATTTTATTATGTGTACTAAAGTACATGAGATAAGCACTAGACCGCTTACCTCCCCTTCTCCTCAGCACAACCAAAATGGCCGATGGCAGCAAGAAAATCAAAAGGCACTGTGAGAGGGCGGCAAAAAGGGCTCTACCAGGCCTCAGAAATTACTCATAAAGTGCAGAGAGACAGCCAACCTCTAAAATAGCAGCAAAAGATCAAAGTAACACAAAGTGCAAATCAGCAATTAAAAATCCCCCACAAACCAATTATACCAAAAACGATTAAAAAATATATATATCAAAAGACACTTACCATTGTTATACACCCCAGAAAATGCCAGAAACACTAAAAGTAACACAGATTAAAAGAAATAAACGCTCTGGGGGCAGAGGCGTCTGACTAGGCAGAGTCCCCGCGCAGTGGCTGGCTTTTTACGTGCACGAGAGCACATGAGATCAGACCTAGACCACTGACCTCCCCTTCTCCTCGGCACAACCAAAATGGCTGATGACAGCAAGAAAATGAAAAGGCACTGTGAGAGAGTGGCAAAAAGGTTTCTAACAGGGAGACAAATTAGAGAATGACTGTTGGGTGTGGGAAGCCTTTTGGCATATGTATACATACATCATAAAGGCATCCTACAGACAAATGCATAAGACATTGCTCTGGAAGAAAGGCTTCCCTCATTTCTCTCATATTAGAACTATAATACATTACATAGTGACAGTTCTCATTAATATTGCCCTGACTTAAAAATCTTTCCTATTAAGTCATAGGAAAAACCTCTAAGTTAATGCAACAAACCTTCTGTCTGTAGGCAAGTTAATATTCAATGTACAAAATAATTTATAGTGTTTCCATCTTACAAGTCAACTTTCAGAAATACTTCTCTGTATTCCCAGTAACCTTCAAACAAATCCAAAGGAATCAACTGTACTTTGCAAAGGAAATCCTCGATTCTTAGAGTAAGGTGCTGGCTGCCCAAGTTTACATGAAAACTGACTTTTTGTGTTTTCATGAACACTGCCAGTGCACAGGTCAGCCCTCTCGACATCTGCTCCAAGCTCCTGACAACAGGAGGAGTAGGGGGCTCAGGGGACTGAGCAATTAACCATCTACAGAGTGTTGTTTAAAAACGTAGCACTCTGTAGATGAATGTCTGGATTGTGCATGTGATAAGCATATTTCAGCTATGATTCCCTCACACAGGCGCAACCCATTTTACTTAGCAGACATACTATGCATGCTCAGGCTGCTACGGTGCACATCAGTGTATTCCTGAGGCCAATGAGGAGTCTCGAAAAGCAGCAGGGCAGGATCCCAGGTTGTTATAGGGCTGTACTTCCAGTCCCATGAATAAGCTGGGAGAGGGCTGGAGGCTAGTCTTTCTCTTAATCCTGGCCATGCTGCTCTGCTTTGCTCCTCTATGGGAATCATGGCTTGCTGGTTCCAATGTCCAAAACCGGATTCCTGCTCTGCTGCTGCCGTGGAGCCTTTGAGTGCCCGTAAAGGAAGAAAAGTATGTTAAATAAGAAAAACAGTGTTGTTTCTCTTTGCATGTGGGAGTGACAGTGTGTTTGTGAGTGATTGCGAGTGAATGCGATTGAGTGACAGTATGTGTGTAAATTTAGTGCTTTTGAGAGTGCAAATGAGTGAAAAAGTGTGCGAATAAATGAGCGAGTGTGAGAGTGAGTATGAATAAGTGAAAGCAAAGGCAAGAGAGTGAGTAAAGCAATGTGAGTGAATTGGAATGAGTTAGTGAGGGGGACATTGTGAGAGGAAATGGGAGTGAGAAGTTGCATTAAGGCCCAGAGACCTGAGAAGCTTACTGAAGCCTATTTATTGAAGCAGAGCACCTGTAACCCAGGAGTTCAAATGAGAGCTACTGTACACTAGTAGTTGTGAGTTAGAGTCAGTGATTATGAATAAGTGAGTCTGTGTAAGTGCATTTGTGAGTGGGAATGAGAGCGATAATCAGTGAGTGTGTGGGTACATTTGTGTGTACCAGTGAATGATAGTGAGTATGAATTAGAATGAGTAGGTGAGAGTGAGAGTGAGAGTTGGAGTGAGGGAGGGGAGAGAGAGTGACTACGACAGAGAGTATGAGTGAGAGTGAGTGTAAGTGAGTAAATGTGTGTTTGTTAGCATCTTTTTTGCTTATGAGTCTGCTGCGGATCATGGCAAACTCAAAATAATTCTTGACTAATTGGAACATCCAAGATAACTTGCTGTCCCTGGCATATTATAGTTAATTCTTGGCATAAGGTAGGGCAACCATTTAAAAATGTAGGCCCTGACATACTGGTTGTAATTCTTGCTTTGGGGGGGTGGGACACCTATGGCACAATGATGGTGTTAGCATACTGGAGGTAATAATTTCCAACCATGGCACATTAGGAGTGAGAGGTCTGGTTGGGGAAAGCAAACCATGGGACAATGCTGGCTCTGACATACTGGGGTTAATTTTTGACATATGGGTCACCCATGATATATGGATGGTTAATGGCAAAATTCTGCTATTGACATATTGCATGTAATTCATGGTATAAGGTGGTACCCGTGACAAAAAGTGGGCATTGGCACACTAGGGGCAATTTTATTTATTTATTTATTTTATAGATTTAGAAAGCCCGCGATTACCCAACAGGTAAGCGGGGAGTGAAAAATCACACCTGCTAGGCACAGAAGGCTAGAACAGCCATGTTTTTCATTTCTTTCAGAACATAAGGTGGTTAGAGAGATGCTTTAGATTTGGTGGGAGCTTGTGCCAAAGAGTGTCTGTAAGGTAGGAAAAAGAACGTACACCTATGTGTACCTTGTGAATCATAGGGATCTGAGGCAGTCTTTGAGCGGAAGATCGAAGGTGGCGGGATGTCCAATATAATCTAAAGAAGTTTGCAGATATAGAGGATCCTTGCCATTATTCTTAACATATAGGGGGTACCCAAGGAAACTTGAAAACAATGAGGTGAACCGCACCACTTTCAGGCATCAAGAACCCTCACTGACAGGAAGCTTTCAAAAGGTCCATAAATTTGCTTCTTCACAATGTTCCTACCACCAGTGATACAAAGCAGCATCTGCATTTGTATACATTTATAGTCCCGAGTTGTCACTGTAAAACTAGTTGCATGTTGTTCTCTCCTTATAAATTGGCTGTGCATCCTGTTGTTATGTGCAGTGCTCCGCTGTCTTCTATGTCTAATTTTTCCCTTAATAAATACTCCAAAATATTTTCTAAACTAATTTTGCTTACTTATGTATGCACAACCTTAAGAACAATTAGCAATTTAAAAAAGTGTGAGTTCCTTTCCAGTAAAAAAATGTTGTGCGAACTCGAATTAGTTAATAAAACGCAAACCAGTACTAATTTCCCAAAGGAATCACTGTAATGAAACCCACAGATGTCCAGAGTCAGAGCCAGTGGTGAATCATCTCATGTGGCTTTTAAGGTGCAGCCTCACCAGAACTGCTTTTCAGTCCTTGGAGAACTTTGATCTGTGCAATGCCTCCTTCTTTAAGGTGCAAAACGAGGTGCCACTCAGCTTCAGCCACCACACAGCTTGAGCCCTGATCAGTGGTAGCAGCACATTGCAAATACTCATACAAGACAAGATCTAGTCAATATTGTATAAAGTTAGGTCTACTGCAGAAACTACTTTGTGTGAACTAGTAACACTGTATGGACAGTGGACAAGTTGATGTTCACCAAATGGAAAGGAGACACCTCACGAGAGCAACCTATGGGGACCACAGATACGGTGGTTACTGTGTCCCGGCTTCCCATGATAGATGCTCACTCCACAGTAGAGAGGCCTAATGGCAAAAAGTAGGTGTGTTGCTTCACGGTTGACCAACCTGTACTCCTGACTGTGCGGATGGGGGTAAGACCTATCAATAACTTTGTAAGAACAAGGAGGAGTGGTATCTTAATGTTACATTCTGCATGTCCTTGACACATGTACTTGCTAAATGGAAAAACTAATAATGTATTAGGTAAATGTTAGATTTATGTGTAATTTCTCATCTGCTGTACATGTTAATAAATTGTAGAACATGTCAAGACCATCGTGACATGTTTACAGGTTAAACAATTTTTTCAGGACTTGAGGACAGAAAGAGGAAGTCTCCAAACTTGCAACCGCACCTGAACCCAAGGGTTCACAATCATGCCAGGTTTACCTGTGCATGATATTGGTGCAATGCAGTTAAAACTCCTCCCATGGACAACTCATAGATCTAGCCTGTATATGTGTGTGTGCATCCTAGTGTACCGGAAATGCTACAGGAATGTAACTGCTCTGAATGCTCTCACCATCAGGAGGGCTCAAAACCCCACGAAGGGAGCTAGGTACATCGGCACAGCACAGAAAGCTGAACACAGCTAGCTCTTTTTGACAGGTGTCTTCCAAAAAGGGCCAAGTTTCCACCGCAAGAACATGGGACCGTCCCAGCACACAAACATTGACTGTGCTTTACAGACTCCCAACTGAAAACAAGCTGCTTGCTGCAGCCCCAAGCACATACCCGGATATGATGACTGACAGTCCTAGACTGCAACACGTGACCACGGGCCATGTCAACGAAACATTTGTGACTCGCTAATAAGTTGCAAACTGATTACCGGTCGCAAAAACAAAGGTTTGGTATGTATGAAATTCATTTGCAGACGTTTTTATAGCGATGCAAATGTCTAGCGAATCTGTATTTTTTCCTACATTAAATAGCAGTTTGCAGTTAAAGAATTGTTAATTGTGAATCGCTATCCTTATGTTCATCACATTTGCAAATAGTGAATAGTTGCTAAAACCCAATTTAGCACGTTACCACGATTCAAACCATGTAGTAACTGTGAGAAGTTGGCCTGGTATATGCTGTCCACTAGTTATAGTGGGCATCTTGCACCAGTCCAAACTACCTTTATTGATGATAGGTTTAAAGACAACCTTTATTGAAAGCTATCCTAGTGGTAGCTATGGAGAGCAGCCTTCAGGCTAAGTCTTGAAGGAGTGTTAAGCTGTTTGTTTTACCAGTCTATAATCTCATGAATGACCAAATGAAAGGAGAACCACACCAGGTATATATATAAAATATATGTATTTATTACTAAACACTACCCAATAGTCTCTTTATGAGGCTAGAGGTCAAAGTACACAAGTTACAAGTCAAATAGCACAGTAAATTAGCACAATATACGATTAGCCCTAGGGGCGTACCAAACCATATATTAAGAAAGTGGTATAAGAACCACGACTTAAGTAGACACAAGGCCTAGAGCCTGTAGAATCGCTGGGACCCCAAGGAACCACCCAAGGTAGTGACGCAGGGGACCCATGGGGGCCGTGTGCAGTGTGTGAACACAGCCGCGAACTCCGTTAAAGTCTATGGGAAAGTCGCGGTTAGAGTTTTAAGATTAAGGACACTTAGAAATGGACTAGGACCAAACCCTCTTGGACTTAGACAGTTCTAGGGTCAACACCCACAGGAGCACCGGAGTACTTGAGCTACCTCACGCAGGGAAGCCGGGTGCATAGGTGTCAAATGTTGTCGGGTCACGTCGTCGATTTCAATGGCAGCCTGCAAAGAAGTGCTGCTGCCGGGAAGATGCGAAGTGTCCGAAGAGATCCAAGCCTGGATCGGAGATGAGAAGAACCTGAAAGCAGAGGGGACAGAGTCTGGGTCACTTGCCAGTGACCAGGGGCACGATAGTCGAATGCCCACCAATGTCGGGTGTTTCAGGTGAAAGAGGTGAAGCTTGACTCTTCAGCCACGAGGCCCAGGAGGCGTTGATGATGACCAGGAGCTGGATTCGAGCTGCCCTACAAAGGATGTCGAGTGCTGCAGTGTTGGTGTCCAGATTAAACACAACAAGCCTTGGCAACAGCAACCCACGCAAAAAAGAGAAAGATGCTTCTGTGCAGACCAGCAAGGTCTGAGGGACTCCCCACGCAGTGCAGAGTCAGGGCACATCTGGAGCAACCAGGGAAGCCCAAGGAAAATCAGAGTTACTTTCACAGGGACCCACCAGTTGACGGACCAGGGATCGCGAAGGAGCCCCAAGCAGAAATGCAGGAAGCGGGCCCACGGAAAACTCGTGGAGTGTAGGCTCACAATCTTCAGTGCAAATGGTGCTTGGGGCCTGGGCTATAAGTAACCCAAAGCAGGACTTCAAGAGACGTCAAGAAGTTAGTGCACTAGCAAATATGCACGGTGTCCAGGAGTTCCGGTTCCACGTCACTCGTGAGGGCTGCGGGTCTCAGCTTTGCTGGGGACTCGGGTCGGCCTCTGAGAAGTCTGGAAATTCTCTTCCTGGGCTGCAATTACTTCGGAGTCCGGCGGGAGCTTCGGAGATGCAGACCGGCAAATGCTTTGTTGGTGCCTGCCAAGCAGGGGAGTCACTCCTTGACCCCAAGGGAGATTGCTTCAGTCCTCTAGTCTTGAGTAGAGCGTCGAAGTTCCAGGATTCAGTTGCAGAGTTTCATCCAGGGATATCTAAAGTCCTGTTGCCAGGGGTTCCTTACTTATACCTAAGAAAGGGGTTGGACTAACTCAGGGGACCCACCTATGGGAGGGTTTGGAAAGAGGGGTGGCTACACCCATTTCCTTTGTCCAGTTTCGCGCCAGAGCAGGGGCTGGCAGCCCCTGCAACCGGTTTGAACTGGGGTATGCATGAGGACACCAAATGTGCCCCCAGTGCAGGACTTCAAAGCACTCTTGGAGTGCACCCACCCAGCCCCAATCCACTAAGGCCTGTCTGGGAGGTGGTAACACCTCCCTGTGACAGGAAACCTATTGTCCAGGCTTCTCCTGCCGGAGTTTGGGTCAGCAGCAGGAGGCCAGACTCGTGTCTGTGGCTGCAGCATCCATTTTGTGATGCCAGTGCTCTGTTTAGTTGGTACCGGGTATACCGGTGCTGTCATGTCTCTCCCTCTAGAAGGGTGGGATCATACTCCCACACCAGTTACTGGTGTGGGGGTATGATTCCAAGGTGTTTGACACCAAACACGACATGTTTCCGTGCATCCATCCCAAAGCTAGCATTTACTGCGAGGATATAATGCACTTAAGAGTATATGGTCAGGCTGCACCACAGACAACCCCGGAGAGGAGATTCCGAAGGCTGCAGAGGGGCTCTGCTCATGCATGGGCACCCTCTCACATAAAACCAAGCACCCTGCCTTCAGGATTGATAAGGCCTGCCAAAGAGGGTGACTGATAGGATTATATGTGCAGTGATAGGTTGAGATATAGTGAACCTATATCTCTGTAAGGGGTGCATGCACCACCTCACTCAGGCTGCAGTAGCAGTCCTGTGGTGTCATTTTGGATGGCTTTCCAGGGGTGGCACAATACATGCTTCAGCCCCTGGTAGGCCTCTGGGGTACATATGCCCTGGGTATATAGTATACCATATACTAGGGACTTATAAGGGCATTCCAGAATCCAATCTGTGGTGTACCTAAAGTACATGGAATCAATTTATAAGAGAAAGCAGATAGGCTGGGGACCTGAATAGCAGGTTCCCAGCCAAACTAAGTCAAAAACCATCAAAACACCAGAAAAAAGTGGGGGCAACCATGTAGTCAGATTCCACCTTCCTACATAACCCCCAAACGAAAGGAGATAAGGCTAACCTTGGCCAGTTGAGCCTTTATTGACTAAGTGGCCATATAAGGAAGTACCTGCACTAGCATGGTTAGCCCCTGTCTTATGGTCCACTAAGCTATCCCTCACCCTAAGGGTAAGAGAGGGTCTCCACCATGGGGAATTACTACCTGTGGTGTGCTTTGGTAAGGTAAAAGGCTGATGAGGTGTCTGAGTAGGGAAGTGAGACCCTAGGAAAGTTGGTCTCAGCTTCCTCAGATCACTGGTCACCATGTATGCCTGTCTTTCCATGACTGAGGTGCACTTTGCTCTAAGGGTCAACCTTTGGCTGCCTACAGCTGGGCGTTGGGTCCCTTTGGATGGAACACTGGAGGGACATGGCAGGTTTGGAACCTTTTGGTCCCAGGTTTGCCCTTGCCTAACAGAGTCCTTCTGGGGGAGGTCCCTACACAAAGGTATGGGGGATCCCTCAGTGTGTTGAGGAATTTTCACCTGGCTAGGGCTACTAGACTGGGTGCCCCTAATCTGCTGATGGGGGGGTTCCTCTGGACAGGGGGATCTGTGGGGTCCACTGACCTCCCTGACCTCTGCAGCCCTGGGCTGACTGAGGCAGGATAGAGAGGGGCAGGTTACCTGCTCCAGACTGGGTACCACCTTGGAAGGGTCCCCTGCCATCAGAGGGGTTGCCAGGCCAGGCCTGACTACCTCTGGGGCAGTTCCTTCACTAGGGGTAGGATCAGTTCCCTGAGGAGGCTGACCCTTACCTATAGTCTGGGGGGAAGAAGACTTGGCTTCAACCCTTGTGCTCTCTTGTGGAGGAGAGTGGGCCATTCTTTCAGGCTCCATCCCTCCAAAATGTTCCTGGGGTGGGGCTGTGGCCATCACAGCCCTCCTAACTTTCTCAGGGATGCCCAGCATTCTCAGATGGGCTTGGTATTCAACTTCAGCCCAGGCTTAAATTTCTAGATTATTGTCCATCAGGCAATCTACAGGCAAGGTTGGGGACACTGCCACTCTTTTTGGGCGTGTGACCCCTTCCCAGCTGAGATTGACTATGGGCATGGGGTGATCTGTTCTGACACCATCAATGTTGGTCAACTGGTATTTAAACTCAGGTAAAAGCTGGTGAGGGGGGACTAGTTTCCCTGCCACCATGGTGACACTAGCCCCTGTGTCCCTGAATGCCACAGCTTTCTGACCATTAATCATTGGCTCCAGTCTGTACCTGCCCAATGCATTGGGACCCATGGAAAAGGTGGCAAATCCTATACCACCATCAGAGTCAGAGGAGTCTGTTGAGGGGGTCCTGTCTAAACTAGGGCCCACCTCTGTTCCCCTTGCAAAAGCACCTAACTTTTTGGGTGCACTACTCCCAACTGGGGGATTACTACTGGTAGTACCAGGAGGGGTGGTAGTATTTGTTGGAGGAACATTTTCTTTATTGCCAATCCTGGGGCAACTGGGATCAGTTTTCCAGTGTCCAGGCTTTTTACAGACATGGCAATATGGTTTCTTTTCAGGAGAGGGAGGAGTTTGGGACCCACCCCCAGAAGAGGACTTTTGGGCCCTGTAGTGGACTTATCCTTAGATGTATCCCCACCTTTCTCTTGGGACTTGGTAGAATCTTTCTTCTGGTCACCACCCTGATTCTTAGGCCTCAACCTGGTTATGACCCATTTGTCTGCCTTCTTTCCCAATTCTTGGGGAGAGGTCAGATCAGAGTCCACCAGGTACTGGTGTAAAAGCTGGTTTTGACAATTATTAAGGATCTGCTCCCTCATAATCAAATTGTACAATCCTATAAAGTCATGCACCTTGCTGCCATGTATCCAATCTTCCAGAGCCTTAGTAGCACAATCTACAAAGTCAACCCAGTCTTGAGTCTGAGCCTTTTGAGTATCTCTGAACTTCAACCTATACTGTTCAGTGGTTAGGCCAAACCCATCAATCAGAGCACTCTTCAAGACTTTGTAATTGTCAGCATCCTCTTCTCTAACAGTGAGGAGCTTGTCTCTACCTTTGTCTGCAAAGGAGAGCCACAAGATTGCTGCCCACTGCTCCTGGGGGACCCTCTGAACTTTACAGGCCCTTTCCAGTGCAGTAATCCATTTGTGGATGTCATCCCCACTGTGGTAGGGAGGGACAATCTTGCTCAGGTTTCTATGGTCATAAGACCTTTCCCTATCCCTAGGGAAGTTGTTGCCACCAAGGGACTCTAGTCCCAACTTTCTTCTTTGTCTATGAAGCTCTAGGGACTCCCTGTCTATAGCCAACTGCTCTTTTCTGATTCTCAACTGAGCTTCCTCATACTTGAGCAGTCTCTCTTTCCTTTCAGGAGAGGATTCCCTCCTATGAGAGGAAACAGAGGTCCCTACTGAGGTGTCAGAATGGTTAGATTCTTCCGAAGGAGATCTTGACCTTCTAGGCACACTCACAACTCTTCCTGGTGGGAAAAAGGGGAGGTCGTTTTCTAGTTCTCCTCCTCATCTGCTGGAGGAGCTGGATTTTCCAGGGCAAGATCATTGTCATCTTCCTGGCCAGTTTCAGAGGTCAGGTCCTGGGTTTCTTCACCCCTGGTCCCTTCCTCATCTTCTGCCCCACCCTCTCTGCCTACCCCTTCAGACCCTGTGGGTCTTCTGAGATCATCCAACAGAAGCACCTCTATGAGGCGTTGGGTGTTGGCACTTTTGCCTGTCTTCAGCTTCCTAGTACTGCACAATGCTCTCAATTCCAAGAATGGGAGGTTGTCATACTTGGATGGTAGAAGCCCATTGTCTTCTGGCAGGGACACACTGGTTCCTGGCCTTGAAGACATCACTAGTGAGGTGTGGTGTATGCACTACCTACTCTAGTGTGGCCTACTAAACTCTCTTGAGTTGTAGAAAGGGTGTGCTAAGCCCTTGACACACAACTCTAAGTTCAGTAGAACTTACTGTATTTCTAAGCTTGAATTTATATGTACCTCAGGTACCTTTAGTGGTTTTCAGTTAGTCACACACTTGAGATTATCTGGTAAAACAAAGGCAAGCTTGAATCCAACCGCTGCACACCAATGTGAGAAGTTGGCCTGGTATATGCTGTCCACTAGTTAAAGTGATACCAAAGGGGATGATGGACGGAGCGCTAGAACAAATCAAACACTCACCCCCAGTCTACTGATCTGGGTTTAATCCATCATCACTCTTTAGCTCACTCCACCACCCCAGTTCAGACATGGCCATATGCAAATCAGTCTGACCCTGTGCCTCATGGGAACAGTCCAGCCCGAACTGCCAAGCCATGTCTTCCCTGGACCGGAAACAAGCATCCTGGGACCGGTTTCGGGTTCAAAACCCTCATCAGCCAGGCTATCTTGAATCCAGTGGCAAAGTGAGCAAGGGACCCACGTCTGGGCATACCCTGCCAACTTAGGGCTGAACAAAGCAATACCAAAGGGGATGATGGACGGAGCGCTAGAACAAATCAAACACTCACCCTCAGTCAACTGATCTGGTTTAATCCATCATCATTCTTTAGCTCACTCCACCACCCCAGTTCAGACATGGCCATATGCAAATCAGTCTGACCCTGTGCCTCTGGGGTGGTGGAGTGAGCTAAAGAATGATGATGGATTAAACCCAGATCAGTTGACTGGGGGTGAGTGTTTGATTTGCTCTAACGCTCCGTCCATCATCCCCTTTGGTATCGCTTTGTTCGCCCTAAGTTGGCAGGGTATGCCCAGACGTGGGTCCCTTGCTCACTTTGCCACTGGATTCAAGATAGCCTGGCTGATGAGGGTTATAAACCCGATACCGGTCCCAGGATGCTGTTTCCGGTCCAGGAAGACATGGCTTGGCAGTTCGGGTTGGACTGTTCCCATGAGGCACAGGGTCAGACTGATTTGCATATGGCCATGTCTGAACTGGGGTGGTGGAGTGAGCTAAAGAATGATGATGGATTAAACCCAGATCAGTTGACTGGAGGTGAGTGTTTGATTTGCTCTAACGCTCCGTCCATCATCCCCTTTGGTATCGCTTTGTTCGCCCTAAGTTGGCAGGGTATGCCCAGACGTGGGTCCCTTGCTCACTTTGCCACTGGATTCAAGATAGCCTGGCTGATGAGGGTTATGAACCCGAAACCGGTCCCAGGATGCTTGTTTCCGGTCGAGGGAAGACATGGCTTAGCAGTTCGGGCTGGACTGTTCCCATGAGGCACAGGGTCAGACTGATTTGCATATGGCCATGTCTGAACTGGGGTGGTGGAGTGAGCTAAAGAATGATGATGGATTAAACCCAGATCAGTTGACTGGGGGTGAGTGTTTGATTTGCTCTAACACTCCGTTCATCATCCCCTTTGGTATCGCTTTGTTCGCCCTAAGTTGGCAGGATATGCCCAGACGTAGGTCCCTTGCTCACTTTGCCACTGGATTCAAGATAGCCTGGCTGATGAGGGTTATGAACCCGAAACCGGTCCCAGGATGCTTGTTTCCGGTCCAGGGAAGACATGGCTTGGCAGTTCGGGCTGGATGGTTCCCATGAGGCACAGGGTCAGACTGATTTGCATATGGCCATGTCTGAACTGGGGTGGTGGAGTGAGCTAAAGAATGATGATGGATTAAACCCAGATCAGTTGACTGGGGTGAGTGTTTGATTTGCTCTAACGCTCCGTCCATCATCCCCTTTGGTATCGCTTTGTTCGCCCTAAGTTGGCAGGGTATGCCCAGACGTGGGTCCCTTGCTCACTTTGCCACTGGATTCAAGATAGCCTGGCTGATGAGGGTTATGAACCCGAAACTGGTCCCAGGATTCTTGTTTACGGTCCAGGGAAGACATGGCTTGGCAGTTCGGGCTGGACTGTTCCCATTAGGCACAGGGTCAGAATGATTTGCATATGGCCATGTCTGAACTGGGGTGGTGGAGTGAGCTAAAGAATGATGATGGATTAAACCCAGATCAGTTGACTGGGGGTGAGTGTTTGATTTGCTCTAACGCTCCGTCCATCATCCCCTTTGGTATCGCTTTGTTCGCCCTAAGTTGGCAGGGTATGCCCAGACGTGGGTCCCTTGCTCACTTTGCCACTGGATTCAAGATAGCCTAGCTGATGAGGGTTATGAACCCGAAACCGGTCCCAGGATGCTTGTTTCCGGTCCAGGGAAGACATGGCTTGGCAGTTCGGGCTGGACTGTTCCCATGAGGCACAGGGTCAGACTGATTTGCATATGGCCATGTCTGAACTGGGGTGGTGGAGTGAGCTAAAGAATGATGATGGATTAAACCCAGATCAGTTGACTGGGGGTGAGTGTTTGATTTGCTCTAACGCTCCGTCCATCATCCCCTTTGGTATCGCTTTGTTCGCCCTAAGTTGGCAGGGTATGCCCAGACGTGGGTCCCTTGCTCACTTTGCCACTGGATTCAAGATAGCCTGGCTGATGAGGGTTATGAACCCGAAACCGGTCCCAGGATGCTTGTTTCCGGTCCAGGGAAGACATGGCTTGGAAGTTCGGGCTGGACTGTTCCCATGAGGCACAGGGTCAGACTGATTTGCATATGGCCATGTCTGAACTGGGGTGGTGGAGTGAGCTAAAGAATGATGATGGATTAAACCCAGATCAGTTGACTGGGGGTGAGTGTTTGATTTGCTCTAACGCTCCGTCCATCATCCCCTTTGGTATTGCTTTGTTCGCCCTAAGTTGGCAGGGTATGCCCAGACGTGGGTCCCTTGCTCACTTTGCCACTGGATTCAAGATAGCCTGGCTGATGAGGGTTATGAACCCGAAACCGGTCCCAGGATGCTTGTTTCCGGTCCAGGGAAGACATGGCTTGGCAGTTCGGGCTGAACTGTTCCCATGAGGCACAGGGTCAGACTGATTTGCATATGGCCATGTCTGAACTGGGGTGGTGGAGTGAGCTAAAGAATGATGATGGATTAAACCCAGATCAGTTGACTGGGGGTGAGTGTTTGATTTGCTCTAACGCTCCGTCCATCATCCCCTTTGGTATCGCTTTGTTCGCCCTAAGTTGGCAGGGTATGCCAAGACGTGGGTCCCTTGCTCACTTTGCCACTGGATTCAAAATAGCCTTGCTGATGAGGGTTATGAACCCGAAACCGGTCCCAGGATGCTTGTTTCCGGTCCAGGGAAGACATGGCTTGGCAGTTCGGGCTGGACTGTTCCCATGAGGCACAGGGTCAGACTGATTTGCATATGGCCATGTCTGAACTGGGGTGGTGGAGTGAGCTAAAGAATGATGATGGATTAAACCCAGATCAGTTGACTGGGGGTGAGTGTTTGATTTGCTCTAACGCTCCATCCATCATCCCCTTTGGTATCGCTTTGTTCGCCCTAAGTTGGCAGGGTCTGCCCAGACGTGGGTCCCTTGCTCACTTTGCCACTGGATTCAAGATAGCCTGGCTGATGAGGGTTATGAACCCGAAACCGGTCCCAGGATGCTTGTTTCCGGTCCAGGGAAGACATGGCTTGGCAGTTCGGGCTGGACTGTTCCCATGAGGCACAGGGTCAGACTGATTTGCATATGGCCATGTCTGAACTGGGGTGGTGGAGTGAGCTAAGGAATGATGATGGATTAAACCCAGATCAGTTGACTGGGGGTGAGTGTTTGATTTGCTCTAACGCTCCGTCCATCATCCCCTTTGGTATCGCTTTGTTCGCCCTAAGTTGGCAGGGTATGCCCAGACGTGGGTCCCTTGCTCACTTTGCCACTGGATTCAAGATAGCCTGGCTGATAAGGGTTATGAACCCGAAACCGGTCCCAGGATGCTTGTTTCCGGTCCAGGGAAGACATGGCTTGGCAGTTCGGGCTGGACTGTTCCCATGAGGCACAGGGTCAGACTGATTTGCATATGGCCATGTCTGAACTGGGGTGGTGGAGTGAGCTAAAGAATGATGATGGATTAAACCCAGATCAGTTGACTGGGGGTGAGGGTTTGATTTGCTCTAACGCTCCGTCCATCATCCCCTTTGGTATCGCTTTGTTCGCCCTAAGTTGGCAGGGTATGCCCAGACGTGGGTCCCTTGCTCACTTTCACACTGGATTCAAGATAGCCTGGCTGATGAGGGTTATGAACCCGAAACCGGTCGCAGGATGCTTGTTTCCGGTCCAGGGAAGACATGGCTTGGCAGTTCGGGCTGGACTGTTCCCATGAGGCACAGGGTCAGACTGATTTGCATATGGCCATGTCTGAACTGGGGTGGTGGAGTGAGCTAAAGAATGATGATGGATTAAACCCAGATCAGTTGACTGGGGGTGAGTGTTTGATTTGCTCTAACGTTCCGTCCATCATCCCCTTTGGTATCGCTTTGTTCGCCCTAAGTTGGCAGGGTATGCCCAGACGTGGGTCCCTTGCTCACTTTGCCACTGGATTCAAGATAGCCTGGCTGATGAGAGTTATGAACCCGAAACCGGTCCCAGGATGCTTGTTTCCGGACCAGGGAAGACATGGCTTGGCAGTTCGGGCTGGACTGTTCCCATGAGGCACAGGGTCAGACTGATTTGCATATGGCCATGTCTGAACTGGGGTGGTGGAGTGAGCTAAAGAATGATGATGGATTAAACCCAGATCAGTTGACTGGGGGTGAGTGTTTGATTTGCTCTAACGCTCCGTCCATCATCCCCTTTGGTATCGCTTTGTTCACCCTAAGTTGGCAGGGTATGCCCAGACGTGGGTCCCTTGCTCACTTTCACACTGGATTCAAGATAGCCTGGCTGATGAGGGTTATGAACCCGAAACCGGTCCCAGGATGCTTGTTTCCGGTCCAGGGAAGACATGGCTTGGCAGTTCGGGCTGGACTGTTCCCATGAGGCACAGGGTCAGACTGATTTGCATATGGCCATGTCTGAACTGGGGTGGTGGAGTGAGCTAAAGAATGATGATGGATTAAACCCAGATCAGTTGACTGGGGGTGAGTGTTTGATTTGCTCTAACGCTCCGTCCATCATCCCCTTTGGTATCGCTTTGTTCGCCCTAAGTTGGCAGGGTATGCCCAGACGTGGGTCCCTTGCTCACTTTGCCACTGGATTCAAGATAGCCGGGCTGATGAGGGTTATGAACCCGAAACCGGTCCCAGGATGCTTGTTTCCGGTCCAGGGAAGACATGGCTTGGCAGTTCGGGCTGGACTGTTCCCATGAGGCACAGGGTCAGACTGATTTGCATATGGCCATGTCTGAACTGGGGTGGTGGAGTGAGCTAAAGAATAATGATGGATTAAACCCAGATCAGTTGACTGGGGGTGAGTGTTTCATTTGCTCTAACGCTCCGTCCATCATCCCCTTTGGTATCGCTTTGTTCGCCCTAAGTTGGCAGGGTATGCCCAGACGTGGGACCCTTGCTCACTTTGCCACTGGATTCAAGATAGCCTGGCTGATGAGGGTTATGAACCCGAAACCGGTCCCAGGATGCTTGTTTCCGGTCCAGGGAAGACATGGCTTGGCAGTTCGGGCTGGACTGTTCCCATGAGGCACAGGGTCAGACTGATTTGCATATGGCCATGTCTGAACTGGGGTGGTGGAGTGAGCTAAAGAATGATGATGGATTAAACCCAGATCAGTTGACTGGGGGTGAGTGTTTGATTTGCTCTAACGCTCCGTCCATCATCCCCTTTGGTATCGCTTTGTTCGCCCTAAGTTGGCAGGGTATGCCCAGACGTGGGTCCCTTGCTCACTTTGCCACTGGATTCAAGATAGCCTGGCTGATGAGGGTTATGAACCCGAAACCGGTCCCAGGATGCTTGTTTCTGGTCCAGGGAAGACATGGCTTGGCAGTTCGGGCTGGACTGTTCCCATGAGGCACAGGGTCAGACTGATTTGCATATGGCCATGTCTGAACTGGGGTGGTGGAGTGAGCTAAAGAATGATGATGGATTAAACCCAGATCAGTTGACTGGGGGTGAGTGTTTGATTTGCTCTAACGCTCCGTCCATCATCCCCTTTGGTATCGCTTTGTTCGCCCTAAGTTGGCAAGGTATGCCCAGACGTGGTTCCCTTGCTCACTTTGCCACTGGATTCCAGATAGCCTGGCTGATGAGGGTTATGAACCCGAAACCGGTCCCAGGATGCTTGTTTCCGGTCCAGGGAAGACATGGCTTGGCTTGACTCTTCAGCCACGAGGCCCAGGAGGTGTCAACGACAACCAGAAGCTGGATTCGAGCTGTCCCACAAAGGATGTCGAGTGCTGCAGTGTTGGTGTCCGGATTGAACACAACAAGCCTTGGCAACAGCAACCCATGCAGAAAGAAGAAAGATGCTTCTGTGCAGACCAGCAAGGTCTGAAGGACTCACCACGCGGTGGGGAGTCAGGGCACGTCTGGAGCAATCAAGGAAGCCCAAGGAAAATCAGAGTTACCTTCACAGGGACCCATCAGTTGACGGACCAGGGATCGCAAAGGAGCCCCAAGCAGAAATGCAGGAAGCAGGCCCACGGAACACTTGTGGAGTGTAGGCTCACAATCTTTGGTGCAAATGGTGCTCTGGGCCTGGGCTATAAGTAACCCAAAGCAGGTCTTCAAGAGACGTTGAGAAGTCAGTGCACTAGCAAATGTGCACGGTGTCGAGGAGTTCCGGTTCCACGTCACTCGTGAGGGCTGCGGGTCTCAGCTTTGCTGGGGACTTGGGTCGGCCTCTGAGAAGTCTGGAAATCCTCTTCCTGGGCTGCAATTAGCTTCGGAGTCCGGCGGGAGCTTCAGAGATGCAGACCGGCAAATGCTTTGTTGGTGCCTGCCAAGCAGGGAGTCACTCCTTGACCCCAAGGGAGATTTCTTCAGTCCTCTAGTCTTGAGTAGAGCGTCGAAGTTCCAGGATTCAGTTGCAGAGTTTCGTCCAGGGATATCTAAAGTCCTGTTGCCAGGGGTTCCTTACTTATACCTAAGAAAGGGGTTGTACTAACTCAGGGGACCCACCTATGGGAGGGTTTGGAAAGAGGGGTGGCTACACCCATTTCCTTTGTCCAGTTTCGTGCCAGAGCAGGGGCTGGCAGCCCCTGCAACCGGTTTGAACTGGGGTATGCACGAGGACACCAAATGTGCCCCCAGTGCAGGACTTCAAAGCACTCTTGGAGTGCACCCACCCAGCCCCAATCCACTAAGGCCTGTCTGGGAGGTGGTAACACCTCCCTGTGACAGGAAACCTATTGTCCAGGCCTCCCCTGCCGGAGTTTCGGTCAGCAGCAGGAGGCCAGACTCGTGTCTGTGGCTGCAGCATCCATTTTGTGATGCCAGTGCTCTGTTTAGTTGGTACCGGGTATACCGGTGCTGTCATGTCTCTCCCTCTAGAAGGGTGGGATCATACTCCCACACCAGTTACTGGTGTGTGAGTATGATTCCAAGGTGTTTGACACCAAACACGACATGTTTCCGTGCAGCCATCCCAAAGCTAGCATTTACCGCGAGGATATAATGCACTTAAGAGAATATGGTCAGGCTGCACCACAGACAACCCCGGAGAGGAGATTCCGAAGGCTACAGAGGGGCTCTGCTCATGCATGGGCACCCTCTCACATAAAACCAAGCACCCTGCCTTCAGGATTGATAAGGCCTGCCATAGGGGTGACTGATAGGATTATATGTGCAGTGATAGGGTGAGATATAGTGTACCTATATCTCTGTAAGGGGTGCATGCACCACCTCACTCAGGCTGCAGTAGCAGTCCTGTGGTGTCATTTTGGATGGCTTTCCAGGGGTGGCACAATACATGCTTCAGCCCCTGGTAGGCCTCTGGGGTACCTATGCCTTGGGTACATAGTATACCATATACTAGGGACTTATAAGGGCATTCCAGAATCCAATCTGTGGTGTACCTAAAGTACATGGAATCAATTTATAAGAGAAAGCAGATAGGCTGGGGACCTGAAACCATCAAAACACCAGAAAAAAAGTGGGGGCAACCATGTAGTCAGATTCCACCTTCCTACAGTAACTGTGTACAAACTATAAAAGCTGCCCCAGAATGCATCAGTGGCTTTCAAAGTGGCTGCTCTGTATGTGATGGCAAGAAGAATACGTATTCTGGCTGTGTTGCAGAGAAGTAGGAGAAGACAGGAGAGGATTTTCAGGCTAAGGAATACACTATTTGACCAAACCAAGGAATAGATATATACAAAGTACAGGCTAAGTAGTGCTGCTATCCTGTACCTCATAACTGAGTTAAAGCCTCAGCTTGAGAAGAACACCTTGAGCAGTGATTCTATCCTCACCGATGTGCAGGTGTTAAGTAGAGTGCATATATTAGCCTCTGGTAGCTACCAAAGTGTCATTGCTGCAGCTGGTGATGTGTCATTGTGCATTTCTAGCTGCAAGTCAATGCACATTCAGACCTATATATATTTCCCCAGAAATGCATAGGAATTGCACAACATAAAAATAGAATTTTATACGATTGCCAATTTTTCTCATGTAATTGGATGCATAGACGATACACATGTGCCTATATACCCACCATCTGACACAGAGTATTTATTTATTCAGAAATCGTGAAAAAATACTATTTTCCTGAACATCCGAGTGGTGGTTGGTGCAAAAAATGTAGTCACAGATATTGTTGCCCGATTTCCAGGGGGCACCCACAACTTTCTTATTTTCCACCACAGTGGCATTTGCACAAGGCTACAAAGAAGAGACTTTGATGATGGATATTAATTTGGGTAAATACACATAGAATGTTTTCAAATATGC
This sequence comes from Calotriton arnoldi, assembly GCA_963921515.1. NCBI lineage: Eukaryota > Metazoa > Chordata > Amphibia > Caudata > Salamandridae > Calotriton > Calotriton arnoldi. The sequence continues at coordinate 277,203 of CAWUFW010007685.1, forward strand.
CTTAAATCTGGCTTTAATTCCATAGTTAGAAATATTTTGTAGGTGATAGTGCATTTGCCTTATACCCAAGGAATATCACAACATATCTCTCTGCCACAACACCTAATGAAAATTGTTACAATGTGGCACACCATAGAACCAGAGGCGTCATTGAACATAATTTTGGACTACTAAAAAGTTGTTTTAGATGTTTGCATATGTGTGTTGGTACCCTACAATATTCACTTGATACAAGCTGGTAAATTGTAGCAACATGTGCTATTCTGCACAATATAGCTACACGAAAAGCTTAGGTTGTAACACAGTGACATTCTCAGTCTGATGAGGAAGAAGAACCGATCCCACCGCCTCCTACACATGATGAAACTAGAAGGGTGATTGAGATGTGTAAATATAGCTAATCATTATTTCTTACATCAATAAATTTAAAGATACATTGTAGGTTGTACAACTGAATATACCTTTATTTTTTAGATGAGATACTGTATATCTGAAATGCTACATCTCTTTTCAGATGATAGTTTAAAACAAAACGAAAGAATATACAATTGTTTTGCATTATACGGGAATTAGAGATAACATTACTTTGAGGCTTCAATTTGCCGCAAGCAGATGTCTTTGGTCCAGCATTTTCCCCAGCACCACTGCAGACTGTCTGTGGCTGAGATGCTGCACACACTGGATTGGTCCTCACTTTCTCCCATTCCAACTTGTGCCACTAGCAATTTGAGCTGTTTCCATACTTTCCACTGCATTAGTGACTTGTATGAGTCCTCTAGCTACATCTATGCTGTAGTACCCCATTTCGACTTGTAAACTCAGTGTGGCATGATAAGGTGGTTGCGGGTTGTGCTTGCCAATTGATTGCACAAGTTAAGCCATCAATATGAGATGAGGTATGGCTCTCCCTACATGTGTGATGTATGTTTTCCCTAATGTAATTTCATACATAAGGTCTTGATTGGATCAGTCAAATGATTGAATTTGTCAATCATGGACACCTGATTGGAAGCTAGGGTGTTAGACACAGTTTGTAATCCAGTAGTAATGTTTCTATCTACTGTAACCAGTTTTTGGTTGATTAATCCCTTTTCCTTCTGCTGCAGGCACTGAACCTTTATGTTATGTTATGTTATGTTAAGCCGTTTTGTAGAGCGCTCAGCTGCCCCGGCAAAGGGGCGTCCCGGCGCTAAGAGCAATAATAGCAACTGGCTGCAAGAGTCCATTCTAGCAAAAGAGGGGGAACCAAGAGAAATAGGAAATGACAAGGGGGGAGCAGATAGCCTAGTGAGGGAATAGGTGGGTTTTTAGTGCTTTTCGGAAAGCAAAATAGTTGTCCATGTTCCGAATATGACTTGGAAGACCATTCCACAGCTTAGCTGCCACTACGCGGAACGAGCGCCCACCGGCGCGGGCTCTCCTCACACGTGGGATAGATGCCAGCTGTTGATCTGCGGAACGTAACTGACGCGTGGGAATATAGGCAGAGAGTAGGCCAGATAATATCCCAGGGATCGGATATTTCAAAATCTTAAACGCGAAGCAGAGAGACTTGAACTCCACCCGCCTCTCCACTGGCAGCCAGTGTAGCCGACGAATAGTGCTGGAGGTGGAACAGCATCTGGGCATAGCATGAAGAGTTCTGGCGGCGACGTTTTGGACCCTCTGCAATCTTGCAATCTCGGCCCTATTGGCCCCCAGGTAGAGCACACTGGCATAGTCCAATCTTGACAGCACAGATGCCTGCACAATCGTCTGCCGGATAGAGGGGTCAAAGAAGCCCAAAATGGGCCTGAGGCTGCGCAGAATACCAAAACAAGTCGCCGCTACCCTCTTTGTTTGATCTCGGAAACTAAGCGCCGAGTCCACCCAGACGCCAAGATTTTTCACCACCTGTTTGGGAGTGGGGGCCGGTCCCAGGGTGGTGGGCCACCAGTGTCCGCTCCAAAGCTTAGGATCTTTTCCTACCAGCAGGACCTCGGTCTTGCTGGCGTTGAGCTGGAGACAGTTGGCGGTCATCCACCCTGCAACCTCCGCCAACCCACTTCGAAACTTAGCTGCATCGTTTAGACAATCATTGGAGAGCGCGATGACTAATTGAGTGTCGTCAGCATAAGACACTATAGTCAGCCCACTCCTCTTAGCTATTACAGCTAAGGGCTGGACGTACAGGTTAAAGAGCGTAGGGCTTAGAGCAGAGCCCTGTGGAACGCCCTGTTTAACGGAATGCACCTTAGAAGAAAATGGGGGGGCTGACACCTGAAAGGACCTGTCCGAAAGGAAGGAGGTGAGCCACGCCAAAGCGGGGCCCACAATACCAGCATCCTTCAACCTCTGGATCAGGATCTGGTGGGAGACCGTATCAAATGCGGCACTGAGATCCAGTAGGATCAGTGCCGAAGTACGTCCCTCATCCAGAGCCTCTCTCAGGTGTTCGGTCACAGCTAGCAATGCGGTCTCTGTACTAAGACCCGGACGAAAGCCACACTGGGAGGAGTCCAGTATGCAATTCTCCTCCAGATAGCCTGAGACAATGGTGTTAACATAGGCTTCAGATATTTTAGAAGTCCAGGGAAGCAGGGAGATGGGGCGATAGTTCTCAGGTTTTGTCGGATCTAAAGTAGGCTTCTTTAATAGCGGCCTTACTGCGCCTTGCTTCCATGTCCTCGGAACTGTGGCCGTGGCCAGGGATAGGTTAATGACCTGGCCCAGAGGTGTAAGAAGCACAGGTAAGAGTTTTATTAGATGTTCCGGCTTCATAGGGTCAGTTGGAGAACCCGATTTAACCTTCCTGCAGAGTATGCTAAGAGCTTCTCCAGAGATAGTTGGAAACGTAGCCAATATATGGGCAGGGGGAACAGGGTCCTCAGAATCAGAGCCATTGGCTCTCTGGGGGAAGGTTTTGTAGATATTATCCACCTTTGTTATAAAGAAGGTGGCAAGGTCCTCACATTGTACATTAGATTTAACGGCGGATGCCGCAGGCGCCCCCGCGTGTTTGAGATTTTTAATAATGGCGAAGATCTTTTTGGAGGGATTCTGGCTGTTTCTGATCTCCTCAGAAAAGTAGGTGGCACGTGCCTTCTGAACAGCCCTATGATAATTCTTAATGGCTGCCTGATAGTGACCTTTCCGGGTAGAGTCAAAGTCTCTCCTCCACTCCCGTTCCAGTCGTTTGCACGATTTGCGGATAGTGGCTAAGTTGTTATTATACCATGGATTAGCCTTGGTGCTTCGACATTTTAATTGTTTAACCGGGATCATATCATCCAAAGGCTGTCTTATCCAATCATAGAGTGCTTCGCTGGCGATGTCTGGATCCTCTGGCCAACTAGGCACACTCGTAGAAAGGGTAGTACTAAGTTGGTCGAAGTCTAATTTATGCCATGGGCGGCGGAGCATGCATTTCTGATGTGACTTTCGAGAGGGCACTACCCCAGAAAGCGTCATAGAGATCAGGTAGTGATCTGTCCAGCATAGCGGAGTGGGAGTCGAGACAGAGAGACATGAGAGATTCGAAAAGACTGGATCGAGTAAGTGACCAGCAGAGTGAGTAGGGCCACGCACCAGTTGGAGCAGCTGGCAAGCTGATAGGTCCGCTGCAAAATTAGCCGCTTCTGAATCAAGGGAATTATCAAAATGCAAGTTTAGGTCCCCGATAACAGAGAAATTTAGCATTTAGGTTTCTAACCCTCCAAATTGTTTTGGATGTTCTGCACTGAACACATTTGCAACAGGTGACTGGGACTGACATTGTGAAGGACAATGAGTGGCAAGTCTAAATCTTTCCCGCAGTTGTTGTGGCCTCACTACAGGTTCCTGTGTAACAGGTTGCGTGATGTGCTCGCTCCTTTATTCATCTCTGTCTATGCTCTGCATAGCTGTAAGACTTGCATGTGCAACATTTGTTGAACTTGCCTGGCTGCCACTATTATTGGGGTCACCTACATGCATGTGTAAATCTTTTTGAAAATCCCCTTCTGATTGTTCACTTTCTTGAGGAGGGATTTCTGTTAAAAAATGGATTGAGATTAATTTAGTGATCTCAAGAAGACCGCGGCGGCGGTGGTCTCCCGCCCACCTTATTACGAGGTTCCCGACGGACCAGTGGCGGTGTTTCTGACGGCAATGTCTATTTATTGATATGTGTCGATGCAGGTGTGTATTTTTTTATGTATGACACACGTGGAAAAATACCTACTACCAGTACTTTCCTATTGCTGGAATCTGGACCATATGTGCCGAGTCCGGTCAATGAGTAAAATACCACCAAACTCGAAATCTGGTCCTCAGTCTTCTTACCAGTGTGGCATGACTGCATCAATGTGCTCTATGCAGAATTCTCTTCCCTCTTCTAGGAATGACAAAGAGGTATTTGATATTGGTGAATGAGACTATCAAGTGGTACAGAATGCCAATCATATGTTACTGATCTTTGACAAACTGAACTGGTTGACCACAATGTGTCACATCCAAGTCAAACTCTCAGCACTCTCTAATTTTTAGAAGAATGCATTACTTGTTGCTTGACAAATCTAAAACAGCTGAAAATCTTACATCCAAAGCTGAAGGGTGTAGGAAAACTGCCAATCTATTTTTTTTCTCATTCGGTTTCGCCTATCAATACATGGCACTATTCAATGCCGCAGGCTCAATCCAGAAATATCATTCTTTGGCAAAGACAAACACAGAGGTTTCAGTAAAACTTTCTTTAGTACAGTACGATCTTTATGTAGTAACATAAGGCTAAATATGGAACAATTCAATGAGCGAAGTCTTTCAAGGTGGCCAATAAATTCCCAGAGTTTCATATGAGGAACACCTTTATGCACATGGAATAGACATTGGTTTCTTAAGTTCATCTATAATTTGATTCAAAACGGACTTTGCACATACAGGTTCTCCAACAGTGACTTTGATGGGCCGCTTCATTAGTGTTCATTAAATTAGTACGATAAGCTCTGACCATCCTAGGAGGCTGGGGCTATGGGCTTCTTAACTACAATGCATTTCTCCACCTGTTCGTATGTATTTACAAAATAGTTTTGCAAAGGAAGGGCATTGATTCTCATTGTTCACTGCAGTCTGGTCCTACATGACTTTTTCCACATTTATGTATCAGCGATGCATACTTCCCTACAAAGGGTATGTTTACAAACATGAATTCTTGCAGTTGGGCCAGCTGCCCTCTCAAAGGAGTAATCATCTGACTAATGCATCTTCTGTTTTGTTATATTTCCTATAGGTACCCCGATATAGGTCTAGGTATCATCATAACCCTTCACCTACATTCTCTCCTATACTACATACATAACGGATTTGAAGGACTGACCTTTTACCCAGTTACAATACTACACACAAGTACGTAGGGTTTTCCCTGGACACTGGCCTCATAAATTATGCATGAGGATTCTTAGTTTCTTGGAATCACAGCAGGACCATCATCTCCTGTGTATAAAGTTAATTCCCGACGTCATCCTAAGTCCGACACTGACACAGCAAGGTAGACCCCCTGGGGATAACTTAGGGTATATAAACACCACATCTTGCTGAGATAGGGAGAGGAGATCACGACTTCCATGCCGACACACTGATGCGAGACGCTGAGGTTCCTGCATGCAGATACTCCAGCTCGCAGTGGTCTGACATCCCTCGCGGGGTGTTCAGCTCGAGACCAGAACGAGGTCCCGCAGGCTAACATCAGATAATGGGGTTGGCTTTATCCTAGAGGGATTCTTGGCTTTACACCTACTCACATGCTAGGTACACTTAGGTACATCTAGTTAGGGTGCATCGTAGGAGTACGCATTTTATTGCCATGTATTTTAAATACTCGCCTATATTTATGATTTTAGCAAAATGGTAGAAGCCTACCATCTGTTTACTTTCTTAGTGCTGCTACTCATTTATATATGCTACTGTCTACTGGTGATTTCAGTACACTTATTTTACACTAGAATAACGACTGTTCAATAAATACTTATTGAAAACATCCCAACCGTTTATTCTGTGTATCTCTCTGAGAAAACGTGAGCACGAGTGCCTGAGCGAAAAGTGAGTTACTGTTTCCACGGTCCTGAGGGATCAGGGTTGTCATGTTCGATAGTTGCCAAGAACTATTCTCTCCTTGGTAAGAGGAGGTTATAGTGGCATTGCGAGCTAGCTGGTACACAGGCCAACATACCCAGTGGGGGCGTCTGGAATCAGTCTGGACACCAGTCCCGCGGTGTATGTTGTCTAAAAGCGCAGATCCTATATAGGTCTTATAGGAACTACACGACAGTTTGTGCATATCTCCTGTACAGTATATTTCTTATACGTATTCCAATGTATGTCCCAGCCGTCTGTGCATTGTTTTCTGTGGTATTGTCAGCAGCAGCCCGTGCAGGTAACAGTGGTGGCGCGGGTGGGGGGGATTTTGACAGAGGACCATGAGGGAAAATTAAATAAATAATTAATTTTCCCTCGGCGTCGTCTGTCGAAATCCCCCCCTCACCCGGCCCCACCGCTCTTACTTGCACAGGCCGCTGCTGGGTATTGTACTAGGTTTTGTCATTTGTCACAAATTACAGTCCAATGTTTATGCAAGGCCTTACTTTCCCCAGCAGCCCCAGGTTGTAGGAGAGTAGGATCTGCCTCTTATGTTGCTCCCACTTTTTTTCTGATGTTTACACTGGTTTCTGGCTATAGTCAGGCTGGGACCCTGCCAATCAGGGCCCCAGCCTCTCTGTTCTCTCTAAACGACTTGGAGTGCACTCTAGGTGCACTAGTGATTGGATACTGTGGTACCTTATGAGTCCCTAGTATATGGTACCTTAGGTGCCAAGGTCATAGGTACTTCACAGGCCTACCAGGGGCTGAAGCATGTATTATGCCACCCCTGGGAAGCAGACTAAATCTGACACCACAGGCCTGCTACTGCAGCCTGGGTAAGGTGGTGCATGCACCCCTTACTGTGATATAGGCTACCTATATCACTACCTAGATACACACATATAAACCTATAAGTCACTCCTATGGCAGGCCTTATCAATCCTGAAGGCAGAGTGCTTGGTTCCTATGTGAGGGGTGCCCCTGCATGAGCAGAGCCCCTCTGCAGCATTCGGAGACCCTTCTTTGATGTTGTTTGTAGTGCAGCCTGACCATATACTCTTAAGCGCATTATAACCTCGCGTTAAATGCTAACTTTGGGATGGCTGCACTGAAACATGTCGTGTTTGGTGTCAAACATCTTGGAATACTACCCCCCCACCAGTTCTGGTGGCGGGGGTAGCATTCCACCCTTCTAGAGGGATAGACATGTACCTACTGTGGAAACGCTGTAGAATCCTGAAGAGCCCTGGCATCACAAAATGGATGCCACCAGTCACAGACACTGGGCTGCCCTCCTGCTGATGACCGAAACTCGCAGTGGAGGAAGCCCAACAATAGGTATCCTGTCACAGGAGGGTGTGACCACCTTCCAGACAGGGTTTAGTGTATTGGGGCTGGGTGGGTGCACTCTTAGAGTGCTTTGAACTCCTGCACTGGGGGAGCAGAACGCTCCTCTGTGCATATGCCAGTTCAAACCAGCTCAGGAGCTACCTGCCCCTGCTCTGGCGCAAAACTGGACAAAGGGAAGTGGGTGTAGCCACCCACTCCCCTGACCCTCCCATAGGTGGGGTCATAGAGCTAGTCCCTCCCTTTCTTTTAGTATAAGAGGGGGAACCTGTGCATTGCAAACTAGATACCCCTGGATGACGCTCTGAAGAAGAATCCTGGACCTTCGATGTTCCACTACCTCTGGAAGACTGAAGAATCTCCCTTGGAGTCAAGGAGTGACTCCCCTGCTTGGCAGGCACCAAAAACTACAACAATGGTCGCAAACTACGCCGCTCCCGCTGGAGCCTGAGGTCCCTGCAGCCCAAGATGAGGATTTCCTGACTTCTCAAAGGCCATCGTGAGTACCCAGCGAAGCTGAGGCCAGTGGACCCCACGAGTGATGAGGATCCGCAGTCCCTGGGTACCGTGCACTATTGTCAAGTGCAACCCCTCCACGACGTTCTACGAATTTGTGCCTTGGACCACGTGTGGTCCCAGCCTCTAGCAAGAATCTATCTGAAGATCAGCGGCCTACCGCATCCCAAGTGACCGTGGGCCCCTGTTGAAGGAATCCCCCTGAGGTGTCTTTGCGATCCGTTGCCAGCCGGCTTGTGGGTCCTCAGAAGACTTTTCTAAAGAAACAAAGGGTTCCCCTGGTTGCTCCAGGCCTGCCCTAACTTACCCTTGCTGGGTGAGTTCCCCAGACCCTGCTAGTCTGCACCATTGACTTTTTACGCTTTCCACAAGACTTGCTGCTACCAAGGCTTGTTGGCTCCAATCGGGTTGCCGACACTGCAGTCAGCTGCAGACTTTGTGGCACACGCCGAATCCAGCTCCTGGTCTTTGTTGATGCCTCCTGGACCTCGTGGCCGAAGAGTCAAGACACCTGTGAACGACCTGAATCTGTCGACAACGGTGGGCATTCATCTTCCTTGCCCCGGGTCACTGCCCAGTGACTTTGAACACTGTCCCCTCTGCTTTAAGGTCTTCCTTCTTCTGAATCCAGGCTTGGATTCCACCGGACACTTCTTCGGACTTCACAAGCAGCAAGTCTTCATTGGCTCCCATTGAAAACGACGCCGCGACCCGACACCAAAGGACACCTATGCACCCAGCTTCCCTGGGTGAGGTAACTCCAGCACTACGGTGCTCCTGTGGGTGTTGGCCCTAGAACTACTTACCCTGTAAGTGACTTGCTTGTAGCTACTCCCGAAGTGCCCTTAACCTCTTAATTTCTAACCGCGACTTGCCCCATTGAAGTCTACGGCGATCCGCGCCTGTGTTCACGCACTGCACGTGTCCCCTGTGGGTCCTTTACTTACCTGCCTTGGGTGGTTTCGTGAGGCCCCAACACTTCTGAACGCCCTGGGCCTTGTCTCTTTGCAAGTCGTTGTTCTTAAGTCTCTTTCTTAGTATATGGTCTGGTATGCCCCTAGGGCCCCAGCCATATTGTGCTTAATTTATTGTGAAATGTTGATTTGTGCATATGTTCCTGACTTCTAATCTCATAAAGAGATTAGTAGAGAGTTGTTTAGTAATAAATACATATATATTTGATATATATACCTGTGTGGTGTCTTTTCATTTGGTGATTCAAGAGATTGTGTGGTAAAATAAGCTGCTTTACATTCCTCCAAGACTTAGCCTGAAGGCTGCTCTCCACAGCTACCACTAGGATAGCTTTCTATAAATGTTGTCTTAAACCTACCTACCATAAGAGTCGAATTGTACTGGTGCAAGGTGTCCACTTTAACTAGTGAACAGCATATACCAGGCCAACTTCTCACATTGGTGGCAGCGGTGGGATTCCAGCTTGCTATTGTTTTACCAGAAAATCTCTATTTGAATTACTAACTGAAAACCACTATAGGTACTTAAGGTACATATAAAGTCAAGCTTAGTATCAATAAGTTCTACTGAACTTAGAGATGTGTGCCAAGGGATAGCACAGCCTTTCTACAGCTCAAGCTAGTATCAGTAGGCCACAAACTAGTGTAGGTAGTACAACACTGCACAACACTAGAATGTCCTTAAAGGGTGGACCCAGTGGATCCACTCAGCCTCAGTATAAGGACATGGCTTTCTCTGAGCTGAGAACCATGTGTGCTGCAAGGCACCTGAAGCTAGGACAGAGTCCCTCCACACTACACCTGATAGATCTGCTGACAGCAGATGATCTTAGATTAGCTCTAGGAGCTAATGGGTCTGAATCAATGGGTGGGTCAATTACAGTGTCTGGGTCAGATGATGAAAATCAGAATGACCAAGACTCTGTGATTGAAGGGCCAGGTCCCCAGGGGCCTGAAAAGGACAGAGGAATTCTCCCTAAGAGAACTGACATAGTGGAGGAGAGGCACAGGTCCCTTTCTAGGGAATCTGAACACTCCTATCACTCTGGCAGAGAATCTGTCTACCAGAGGAACTCCTACTACCCAAGAAGAGAGACCTCCTCTGACAGAATGTACAAACTGCTGCAGTATGAGGAAGCAAGGTTTGCCCTAAAAACCAAGCAGTTGGCATTAGACCAGGAAGCCCTGGAGCTCCAGAGAGCTTCTAGAAAAGAGGGGTTAGAACCCCCTGGTGGCAGCAACAGTGTCCCTAGAGGCAGAGAATATATTCCAGACCATAGGAACCTGAGCAAGGTTGTTCCTCCCTACCAGAGTGGGGATGATATCCATAAATGGGTAACTGCTATGGAAAGGGCCTGTAGAGTACAACAGGTCCCCCAAAAGCAGTGGGCAGCAATCTTGTGGCTCTCCTTTTCAGATAAAGGTAGAGACAAGCTCCTCACTGTTAGAGAAGAGGATGCTGATGACTATGAAGTCCTGAAGAGTGCACTGATAGATGGGTTTGGCTTAACCACTGAGCAGTACAGGTTGAAGTTCAGAGACACCCAGAAGGCACAGACTCAGGACTGGACTGACTTTGTAGATTGTGCAACCAAGGCTCTGGAGGGTTGGCTGGTTGGCAGTAGGGTTACTGATTTCAAGGGATTGTATAATCTAATGATGAGAGAACAGATCCTTAATAATTGCCAGAACCAGTTGTTGCATCAATACCTGGTGGACTCAGATCTGACCTCTCCCCAAGAATTGGGAAAGAAGGCAGACAAGTGGGTCAGAACCAGGGTGAGGCAGAAAACCCAGAACCAAGGGGGTGACACAACGAAGCAGGATTCTAAGGGCCCTGAGAAAGGTGGGGATAAGTCAAAAGACCAGAAGTCTTCACAAGGGCCCCAAAAATCTGCATCTGGTGGGGAGTCACAATCCAACAAGGGAAAAGGCCAAAAGAAGCCCTGGTGCAAATTCTGTAAACAGAAAGGACACTGGACTTCTGATTGTAACAAGTCCAAAGACCAAACCACCACCACTCCTGCCCCTAAGGCAACTGTTCCCCCTAGTTCAGCTACTGGTGGAGGTGGTACTCAGAATAAGGGTGTAGTAGGGTTGACCCTGGGTTCTGAAGTGGACTCTGGCCTAGTCAGAGTCCACTTCAGAACCCAGGGTCAACCCTACTACACCCTTATGGCCTAGTCAGAGTACCCACTCAGGCAATGCTGATTTGTGATGGAGACATGGACATGTCCTTCCTGGTAAGCCCCAGTAATCTGGGCAAATACAAACAGCAGCCTGTAATAAATGGCAAACAGGCTTTGGCATTTAGGGACACAGGTGCTAGTGTCACCATGGTGGCAGAGGATCTTGTGGACCCTGGACAGATCATCCTGGGCGAAATGTACCAGGTGACCAATGCAAGCAATGTCAGGACCAACCATAGTCTGGCAGTTGTGAATTTCTCCTGGGGAGGGGTAACTGGCCTCAAGAAGGTTGTAGTCAGTGCAGACCTCCCTGTAGAATGTCTATTGGGCAATGATCTAGAAACTTCAGCCTGGTCTGAAGTAGAGTTATGGACTCATGCTAAGATGTTAGGCATCCCTGCAGAGGTATTTGCTGTGACCAGGTCACAGGCCAAAATGCATGACACTGAACCAGCTCTGGATCCTGAAACTATGGACCAGATGCTTCCCAAGAAGAGGAGCAGTAGGGTTAAGGCAGTGCCTTCCCCTCTGTCTCAGATCATTGATTCCCCTCTTAAGGGAGGAGGAGCAGACCCTGAAGAAGGAACTGCCCCAGAGGAACTTGAGCCTGATCAGGTTGAGTTCTTGGGGGCAGGGGGCCCTTCTAGGGAGGATCTGAGTAAGGAGCAACAGTGCTGCCCCTCTCTTGAACCCCTCAGACAGCAGGCTGCTGCTGAGGCTGCTGGGAGTGCTAGTGGGTCCCATAAAGTTTATTGGGATGAGGGACTCCTATATTCTGAGGGTAGGGATCCAGCCCCTGGAGCCACCAGGAGGTTGGTAATACCTCAGAAGTTTAGGGGTTCCTCTTGACCCTAGCACATGATATCCCTTTAGCAGGTCACTTGGGCCAAAACAAGACCTGGGACAGGCTTGTTCCACATTTTCATTGGCCACATATGTCAGAGGACACAAAGGAGTTTTGTCGCTCCTGTGTCACATGCCAAGCCAGTGGCAAGGCAGGTGGCACTACAAAGGCCCCCTGATACCACTACCTGTGGTGGGGGTACCCTTTGAAAGGGTAGGGATTGACATTGTTGGTCCCCTTGACCCTCAAACTGCATCTGGGCACAGATTTATCCTGGTGGTAGTGGATCATGCCACCAGGTACCCAGAGGCAATTCCCCTGAGGACCACCACAGCCCCTGTGGTGGCAAGAGCCCTCATTGGAGTTTTCTCCAGAGTGGGTTTCCCAAAGGAGGTCATCTCTGACAGAGGTACAAACTTCATGTCAGGATATTTGAAAGCAATGTGGAAGGAGTGTGGTGTAACTTATAAATTCACCACCCCCTATCACCCACAATGCAATGGGTTGGTTGAACGTTTCAACAAAACCCTGAAGGGAATGATTAAAGGACTCCCAGAGAAGCTTAGGCGGAAATGGGACCTTCTTCTTCCCTGCCTGTTGTTTGCATACAGAGAGGTTCCACAGAAGGGGTTGGTTACAGCCCATTTGAGCTTCTGTTTGGGCATCCTGTAAGAGGTCCATTATGTTTGGTAAAAGAGGGCTGGGAGTTACCTCTCAAGCCCCCAAACAAGATGTGATGGACTATGTACTTGGTCTCCGCTCCAGGATGGCCGAATACATGAAAAAGGCAACCAAAAACCTGGAGGCCAGCCAAGAATTACAAAAAGCTTGGCATGACCAAAAGGCTGTGCTGACTGTGTACCAGCCAGGACAGAAAGTGTGGGTGTTGGAGCCTGTGGCCCCAGCAGCCCTCCAAGACAAGTGGAGTGGCCCCCATACAATTGTTGAGCAAAAGGGAGAAGTCACCTATCTGGTGAATCTTGGAACTCCCAGGAGCCCCTGAGGGTACTCCATGTCAACAGATTAAAGCCATATGTTGACAGGGCTGACATGGGCTTGCTCATGGCAACTGATGAGGACCAGGAGGAGGAGAGTGACCCTCTCCCTGACCTGCTCTCACAGAACCCTGATGATGGGTCAGTAGATGGTGTTGCTTTGGCAAGCAGCCTCACTGACCATCAGCAAACTGAGTGCAGACAGGTTCTGCAACAGTACAGACATATGTTTAGCCTGACCCCTAGTCAGACTACCTGGTGCACCCATGAGGTGGACACTGGAGACAGTCTGCCTGTCAAGAGTAAAATCTACAGGCAACCTGACCATGTCAGGGACTGTATCAGGACTGAAGTCCAGAAAATGTTGGAGTTAGGTGTGATGGGGCTTCAGATAGCCCTTGGGCTAGCCCAGTAGTCCTAGTGCCCAAGCCTCATACCCAGGGTGGTAAGAAAGAAATGAGGTTTTGTGTAGACTACAGAGGCCTCAATGCAGTCACCAGGACTGATGCCTATCCCATACCAAGGGCAGATGAGCTGATTGATACTTTGGCCTCAGCCAAGTATCTAAGTACATTTGACCTAACAGCTGGCTACTGGCAGATCAGGTTAGCTGATGATGCAAAAGCCAAAACAGCATTTTCGACCCCTGGTGGGCACTACCACTTTGTGGTGATGCCCTTTGGATTGAAAAATGCACCTGCCACTTTTCAGAGGTTGGTGAATAAAGTTCTGGCAGGGATGGAAACTTATTGCTCAGCTTATCTAGATGATATTGCTGTCTTTAGTTCCTCCTGGCAGGATCACCTGGTCCACCTCAGAAATGTTTTGGAGGCTCTGCAGAAAGCAGGCCTCACTATCAAGGCCACTAAGTGCCAGATAGGGCAGAGTCAGGTTGTATACCTGGGCCACCTTGTGGGTGGAGGCCAGGTTCAGCCTTTACAGAGTAAAATCCAAACCATAATGGAATGGGTTGCTCCTACCACCCAGACACAGGTGAGAGCCTTCTTAGGCCTGACTGGGTACTATAGGAGGTTTGTCAAGGGATATGGATCTATAGTGACCCCCTTGAATGATCTGACCTCAAAGAAAATGCCAAAAAAGGTTCAGTGGACAGCTAGCTGTCAGAAGGCATTTGAAGACCTAAAGCAGGCCATGTGCACTGCCCCCATCTTACAGAGTCCAGACTACACCAAAAAGTTCATTGTCCAAACAGATGCTTCTGAGCTGGGTGTGGGAGCTGTACTGTCTCAACTGAATGATGAAGGTCAAGACCAGCCAGTAGCTTTTATTAGCAGAAGGCTGACCCCTAGAGAGAAACGTTGGTCAGCTATAGAGAGGGAGGCCTTTGCTGTGGTGTGGGCCCTGAAGAAGCTGAGGCCATACTTGTTTGGCACTCACTTCATAGTTCAGACTGACCACAAGCCCCTCCTATGGCTTAAACAGATGAAAGGTGAAAACCCAAAACTTTTGAGGTGGTCCATTTCCCTACAGGGGATGGACTATACAGTGGAACATAGGCCTGGGACCCAACATGCCAATGCAGATGGACTCTCAAGGTATTTCCACTTAGAGCACGAAGACTCAACTGGTCAAGGTTAGTTTAGTGTCCCTGCGTTTGGGGGGGTTGTGTAGGAGAGTAGGATCTGCCTCTTATGTTGCCCCCACTTTTTTTCTGATGTTTACACTGGTTTCTGGCTATAGTCAGGCTGGGACCCTGCCAATCAGGGCCCCAGCCTCTCTGTTCTCTCTAAACGACTTGGAGTGCACTCTAGGTGCACTAGTGATTGGATACTGTGGTACCTTATGAGTCCCTAGTATATGGTACCTTAGGTGCCAAGGGCATAGGTACTTCACAGGCCTACCAGGGGCTGAAGCATGTATTATGCCACCCCTGGGAAGCAGACTAAATCTGACACCACAGGCCTGCTACTGCAGCCTGGGTAAGGTGGTGCATGCACCCCTTACTGTGATATAGGCTACCTATATCACTACCTAGATACACACATATAAACCTATAAGTCACTCCTATGGCAGGCCTTATCAATCCTGAAGGCAGAGTGCTTGGTTCCTATGTGAGGGGGTGCCCCTGCATGAGCAGAGCCCCTCTGCAGCATTCGGAGACCCTTCTCTGATGCTGTTTGTAGTGCAGCCTGACCATATACTCTTAAGCGCATTATAACCTCGCGTTAAATGCTAACTTTGGGATGGCTGCACGGAAACATGTCGTGTTTGGTGTCAAACATCTTGGAATACTACCCCCCCCACCAGTTCTGGCGGCGGGGGTAGCATTCCACCCTTCTAGAGGGATAGACATGTACCTACTGTGGAAACGCGGTAGAATCCTGAAGAGCCCTGGCATCACAAAATGGATGCCACCAGTCACAGACACTGGGCTGCCCTCCTGCTGATGACCGAAACTCGCAGTGGAGGAAGCCCAACAATAGGTATCCTGTCACAGGAGGGTGTGACCACCTTCCAGACAGGGTTTAGTGTATTGGGGCTGGGTGGGTGCACTCTTAGAGTGCTTTGAAGTCCTGCACTGGGGGAGCAGAAGGCTCCTCTGTGCATATGCCAGTTCAAACCAGCTCAGGGGCTACCTGCCCCTGCTCTGGCGCGAAACTGGACAAAGGGAAGTGGGTGTAGCCACCCACTCCCCTGACCCTCCCATAGGTGGGGTCATAGAGCTAGTCCCTCCCTTTCTTTTAGTATAAGAGGGGGAACCTGTGCATTGCAAACTAGATACCCCTGGACGACGCTCTGAAGAAGAATCCTGGACCTTCGACGTTCCACTACCTCTGGAAGACTGAAGAATCTCCCTTGGAGTCAAGGAGTGACTCCCCTGCTTGGCAGGCACCAAAAACTACAATGACGGTTGCAAACTACGCCACTCCCGCCGGAGCCCGAGGTCCTTGCAGCCCAAGATGAGGATTTTCTGACTTCTCATAGGCCATCGTGAGTCCCCAGCAAAGCTGAGGCCAGTGGACCCCACGAGTGATGAGGAACCGCAGTCCCTGGGTACCGTGCACTATTGTCAAGTGCAACCCCTTCACGACGTTCTACGAACTTGTGCTTTGGACCACGTGTGGTCCTAGCCTCTAGCAGGAATCCCTCCGAAGATCAGAGGCCTACCCCATCCCAAGTGACCGTGGGCCCCTGTTGAAGGAATCCCCCCGAGGCATCTTTGTGATCCGTTGCCAGCCAGCTTGTGGGTCCTCAGAAGACTTTTCTAAAGAACCAAAGGGCTCCCCTGGTTGCTCCAGGCCTGCCCTGACTTACCCTCACTGGGTGAGTTCTCCAGACCTTGCTGGTCTGCACCATTGACTTTTTACACTTTCCACAAGACTTGCTGCTACCAAAGCTTGTTGGCTCCAATCGGGTTGCCGACACTGCAGTCAGCTGCAGACTTCGTGGGACACGCCGAATCCAGCTCCTGGTTGTCGTCGACGCCTCCTGGACCTCGTGGCCGAAGAGTCAAGACACCCGTGAACAACCTGAATCTGTCGACGACGGTGGGCATTCATCTTCCTTGCCCCGGGTCACTGCCCAGTGACTTTGAACACTGTCCCCTCTGCTTTCAGGTCTTCCTTCTTCCAAATCCAGGCTTGGATTCCACCGGACAGTTCTTCGGACTTCACAAGCAGGAAGTCTTCATTGACTCCCATTGAAAACGCCGCCGCGACCCGACACCAAAGGACACCTATGCACCCGGCTTCCCTGGGTGAGGTAACTCCAGCACTACGGTGCTCCTGTGGGTGTTGGCCCTAGAACTACTTACCCTGTAAGTGACTTGCTTGTAGCTGCTCCCGAAGTGCCCTTAACCTCTTAATTTCTAACCGCGACTTGCCCCATTGAAGTCTACGGCGATCCGCGCCTGTGTTCACGCACTGCACGCGTCCCCGTGGGTCCTTTACTTACCTGCCTTGGGTGGTTTCATGAGGCCCCAACACTTCTGAAGGCCCTGGGCCTTGTCTCTTTGCAAGTCGTTGTTCTTAAGTCTCTTTCTTAGTATATGGTCTGGTACGCCCCTAGGGCCCCAGCCATATTGTGCTTAATTTATTGTGAAACGTTGATTTGTGCATATGTTCCTGACTTCTAATCTCATAAAGAGATTAGTAGAGAGTTGTTTAGTAATAAATACATATATATTTGATATATATATACCTGTGTGGTGTCTTTTCATTTGGTGATTCAAGAGATTGTGTGGTAAAACAAGCTGCTTTACATTCCTCCAAGACTTAGCCTGAAGGCTGCTCTCCACAGCTACCACTAGGATAGCTTTCTATAAAGGTTGTCTTAAACCTACCTACCATAAGAGTCGAATTGTACTGGTGCAAGGTGTCCACTTTAACTAGTGAACAGCATATACCAGGCCAACTTCTCACACAGGTTAACTGCAGCAAGCAAAGGGAGGCTACCAGAGAAAGAGAGGGAGGGTGGGGAAATATACAGAGAAAGCGATGAGAGAGAGAGAGAGAGAGAGAGAGATTGTGTGAGGAACTGAAGGGAGCGGGGATAGATTGAGCATTTTTGCCAGGGCTGCTTTTGGTTCCCCAGTCAGGTGAACAATTAATTGCTAAAGAATGCTCCCTATGCATTTTAATCGATGCCTGCCAAACCTGTGAGCCAATACAATTATCTTAATTAAAATATGTCTCACCATCCTTTAATTCTTAAAAGAGAACATGCAGTTTCCTCGACGTTCATGCTTGCGCAGTCATCTCGGTTTAGTTCCCATATTATAGTTTTGCAGAATTGAGGATGGGGCAGAAGTATTAAAATAAAATATTTTTGTTTTTTGATGAGAACACTAAAATGCAATAACTCCGCTGCTCGAGGTTAATTAAAATATAATACTGCTTATAATGGAGGAGAATGATGGGAGGTCTCTTTTATATATGAAATTGGAATGACTCAGTGTCAGTGGGAAGAAAGACTTAACAAAGCATTTTGAAATATCACCCATCAATCTAGCATTGAAGGGAGATAAGCAGCAACCATGTAATTATGTAAAACAACTTACATGACAGGGAAACGAATTCTGAGGTTCTTCAATCTGTCACCTATCAGAGCTCTGTGTGTTAGTGTATGCTGTGTTGAGTTTAATAAAATAACCCCAGAGCAATACTCAAAAGGGGTACTTGATTAATGAGCACACTGTGGATTTATTTCTCAATAATCCTTTGTACCAGCCAGGTACCCAATAGGGCTCTGTGTGTATCCGTAGACTGGGCCACGTTATTAAAAATTAAGACATATCCAGTATTTTAATTCAGTTTTCCATAGTTGTAAGTAGAAGAATAGATTCAAGACCTGGCTAGGGCTGGGACTGGGTAACCAGAAGCACCCTGGTAGAAATGCTCAAACTAGCCGCGCTCCCTTCGTCTCCTTGTGCAATCACTCTCCATTCATCCATTCTCTGTCTTCCCTTCTCTTGCTCTCTCTCTGATCGCTGTCTCTCCACCGTCCCCCCCCTCCCTCCCTCCCTCTCTTCCTCTCTCTCTCTTGAAGAGTCCCCATGACAAAGGCTCCAGGAGCAGCCCTCGGCTTTGAAAACCGACCTCCAAGGGCTCCAGTCAACCAGGGAAATGCCCGGTGGAATACAATCCTGTCCGCCCCTGGATGTGATGCGTTTAGGTGCCCTGTCTCGCGACTGTCTGTCAATTGGAGCCCTGCTGTCCTGTTAAACTGTTATAAAGTCTTGCTTTGTGTGGCCCGTCTTTCTATCCTGATGCCCTCCCTGTCCCTCTACATGATGTAATCTAGGCTAGGCCTATTTCAAAGTAGTTTTGGTGCCAAAGACAAAGTATATTTTTTACACCCCATCTTTTCTTGGACCCCCAAAACATGCATGCCACCCCTCGAGTTTCTGTCTACTGATCTAGAATGTGTTAGCTGCAGAAGACTGGGGATGGATGAATGATTGTATAAAGGAAATGAATGACTTTATATATACATGTGTCAAAATCTGGGAGGATTGAAAAGTTACTGTACAGGGGTCTGGGGGACTTTCTCTCAAGGAATTAACATTGCTCAAATTACTTGCACCTTCCTGCACAAAAACAATCACTTGAGGTGGTTTCATCTTCCAATGCATGTTGTAGAATGCAGCACGCATTGAAAGAGGAAACAACGAGGAGAAATGAAAACATTTCTCCTCGTTGCGCCTCACTACGCCACCCCTGGGAGTGGCGTAGCATTCTGATGCCTTTCCAGGTTTATGATTGCTCGTAAATCTGGAAATGCATCAGTGCACATGGGTATTGCATGGGAACACCCACAACAACACCCATGTCACGCTCCTAACACGCAACGTGTTGTGTGAAATGGAGCGCTATTTACGAGCACACGTAAACCTGGGTGGCTTTACATGTGCTTGTAAATTTCACGCGGCAGGTTGCGCCGCCGGTGTGTCACGCAACGTGACGCACAGACGGCGCAAGGGGCTCATAAATAAGCCCCTCAGTATGTATAACTACCAAAATATTGAGTCAAACATATTGTAGAACAGAATATCCAAAACAGGCATGTTTATCAAAATATTCATAAATATACCATTATATGCAAATTATTTAAATATATTAAAATACAAAATAATAATATAATTAAAAATAAGTAGTTTTAATTACTAATGTAAATTACATATATAAATAAATATAAATGATGTATTCTTTAAAAAATATAAAACAATAATTAAACAATTTTCAATTCATTTTATGTTTAAAAAAATGACATTATAATCATTAACAATAACTTGAAAGTCAAAATGAAAAGAAGCCAAAGAAAAAAGCGGGCCCTCCAGGAGATGTTGCAAATACCATCGTTTCTGTATTAACGGACCACGCCACTCCTCTGACGTGTTTCGCCTGTAAACAGCCTTTGTGAAGGTGAATAGGCCCCACCACCCTTCAACAATAAATGCCTTCCTGGCATTGACACTGAAGAAACATGTTCCATGCTTTCTCAGCTTTTTTTAGATATTACACAGTGGTTCTTCTATGCTCACCCAAAATTTTAAAGTGCCTATTTATTAACATATACAAATACATTTATACAATCCATACAATTCTCCAAAATTTCAAATCATGATTAAAAACTTCATCATAGACAAAATTGCATTGAAATTGTGAAAAAACTCTCAACAACTTAGGGCTTTCTCGTTTGATTTGAGATAGCATTTTATGGAGTTATTTGCTCTTTTTTTTCATTTTTTCACAGCTTGATGAGGTAACCTGATGTAATTAGACAATTTCATTTAAATACACTTTTCACTCAACTGAATTCTGGGCCAGCGCCCTCATTTTTCAGCTTTAATGCCTTCACAGTGCTTCATTCCCTTATATTTCACATCGAGGTGAACTGTGTATATGGCATGCTGTCACATACTCTAATAATTCATGGCATCCAAAGATCTAGATACCATACATACTCCAATTCTAGAGGAGACTCCTGATCACACAATGCATTATTCCCTGAGAGGAATGGATAATGTGGAAATGTGCAGACATGCCCTTCATAACTTTTGAGGATAGTTCTTACATAGTATATTACTATCCCACATGAACCTCCAGCTCCTAATTTCTGTTTAACCCAAACAGAACTTTGGTCTGCAAATCCACTATATATCGAGATTCAAGAGGTCTCAGAAAGTTTACTTAACCCCAACCCCATACATTCTTCTCTACTTGATCAATGGCAAAGAATCTGAGTTTAGATGTATCATTGTTATAATATTGTGAGAAATGACTAGCCACCGGATAGGTAAAATATAAATTCCTCACTGCTCGTTCGTGTTCTAGCATACTTTTCCTCAGAGGAAAGATAGTGCTACTGATGGAGCAAGAACTCACAAATGAGACTTGCTCGGAAGCAATCTTCTCACAGTATTAATTTATTAATCTTTGTAATGTTCGTACTAACCACTGCACACACGAATACAAGGAGAAGGAAGCTTGCCTATGTGTTTAAACTAACAATTAACGCTTGTAAAATCTAAAATGGCCGCTAAAACGAGGGAAACCTATTGCGCATGTGTCAACCATATCACGTGGTGTGACGTCTTTCTTTGCTTGGAGGGAAATCCTTGCTTCTGCACAGTGTGTATTAAAATGGCTGCTTAATGTTTTCACGTGCTACAGCTTGCTTACATGTTGCAATTAAACTGTGATATCCTAACGCTATTAATGCGGGATAGAATTTATAATTAAATGGGAATAGAGTAGAAAGAGTGGGTATACAGTGAAACCATTTATTTGTGATTTTAATATTTTCTTCTTTGACTTTTATTAGTTCGTAAATGGGCCTGGGGTTGGTTGAACTGAAAACTCAAGAGACAATGGTTTTGCGCATGCGCCCTGCGAGGCTGCTCAGAAGAGAGGATGAAGTCAAACTGGACGTCATCCAAGGCCATGACCTGATGGCCAACATTATTGTACCCACGATGTCCCTACCGAAAGAAACAAATTATATAAACATTGTAATAAACGTTGTCATGAGACGGGTGGGAAATAAAGCAAATGTATTAATTGTGATGGGCGGTATTTTAAAACAATGGGCCTAAAGAAATTGAATTAAATCAATATGGTGTGAGGATCAACCCCCTGTCCCCGTCCAATCAGAAGTAGTGGACCCATAATTCTGCAACATTAAGGGGAGGTACATGGGCGTAGAAGGGTATAATAGATATAGAATTAGCTAATTAGATAGGCATAGGCTCCAGACATACAAGCTGATCGATTGCAGACTGAACCACTGTCCAGAGAGGTCCTGAGGTGGGGGCGGCGTGTACCTTAGAAGGAAGACACGGGAGAAATCGAGGAGAAGCGAAGTACCAGAGAGGGGAACGACGCAGGCGTCGTTGATAGAGAGGTCACCGGTCTTGTCCTGAACCTGGAGGAGGTCTTTGCTCTTCATCCTTCCTGGGTCCTACCTTTCCAACTCCTTGGCCAAGGGGTTTGGTTCTCGTACTTTTAGGTAAATATAAATGCAAACCTTAGTTGCGCTGCTGTTTCTATCTTCTCCTTTTCTGAGGGACCGTCATTGATCGATAATTGATTATTATGCTTCATCCTTGATATACGATTTAAGTATCATGTGGTTCTGTAATTTACTCTGCTAAAACTTTAGATAAACATTTTAAAACTTCCTGACTCAGTGATTATTTCAGAATTATGAATTGTATTGAATGTCACTAATTTTAAATTTCCCAATTGATAAGGGGTCCATTGGTAAGTCATTACTCTTCAATCAGAAAAGTAATTGGTAGCAGGGATTTTGATAAAGAGTACAACTGACCCACCAGCGGAAATTGCTAGCGTAGTATGAATGTATGGGCCCAAGTGAGTATTTGGTGTATGAATGCTTGTTGCTAGTAACCCGCTGGATCAGTTTTCTGGTTATCAGAGGATGGTTGCACTTTGTTAATTGGGTAATGAGAATTTTATTTTTATAAACTAACATCCGTGTGTTTAAAGTTTGTTTTATGTTGTCTAAGAAAATCCCCGGGGGAAAGAATAGCGGATGGTAAGTGGAAGCCATACTGCAGTGAGGTTATCTGTCAGGCAGAAATAGTACTGAAAAGTTAAGTAGGGCTATCAGTACTTATTAGGGACTCTATGCGTGTGAGTAATAGCAAAGGAATATGCTGGAAAAAAATTTGATGTTATATCACCTAGAAAGGGTAACATTGAAGAAGTAGCAGGTATTTCTGAAGCTTACGTGAAGAGTAAACGGAAGGGTTTTACTCGTAGTGTATGTTTAGTAAACGGAAAGGTTTTACTAAGTGTGAGAGAAACTATCTTTTTTAATTTTAGAGAAACTGGCACGATAGCAAATGTTTTATGTTGTTACTGAATTTTAATAAGAAGCGTAGAGAAAATAAAGTTTTGCGTACGATTTTGTAAAGGGAGGGTCAGTTGCCGGAGAGGAAGCTGACGTCACAAAACGCAGCGCTGGGATTGGTTGAAACCGCGGGCGTAGAACGACTCTTGTAAAGGAGGGGTCAGTAGTCAGGAGCAGTATTGACGTCACAAAACGACGCGCTGGGATTGGTCGAAACAGCGAGGGACAGAGAAGCGCAGATTGTAAAGGAGGGGTCGTCAGAAAAGACGTCACTGAAAGGCCGCGCTAGGATTGGTTCAGAGACAAAAAGCTAGCTGTAATCTGATTAGTTGTTACCATAGAAGTCAAAATTCTAGTGGATAGTGGAGATCGTATGTTAAAACGTGTTCCAACTTTAATAGGAACTTGTCCGGATAGGAGATTCCTAGGTTTTGCAGAATATAATTTTGTACATCGAGATTTATCCAAAATGTACGGAGAGAAGAGGAAAATGTCATTCCTACAAAAGATTAAGAATTATTTTAAAAAGGATAAAACAATCAAAACTAGAGAAAGAATTATCATTCCACCAGCTAAAACGCCCGCTTCATTCATGATGATGGAAAGAGGTTATCATACTTGCGTATAGTTAGAAAATTGGATAGAATATACCAAAAATGATGGAATATTAGCATTTCCCGAGAATGGTACTTTCAATGGGAGAATTCTTCAAAATTTGAGATTGAGGATGAATGACTTAGAACCCAGACCAAGATTAACTCAATACGAAGCCTTAGAAGAGTGGGAAACCGAGGCATTCGAACGCGACCGATCCAGGAGTAATAGGGGTTATAGGGGATTTTTTCCTAGATACCAAAATGAGTCAAGGGACGGTCAGATGAAACAGTGGAGAAGAGCGATGCTTACAGAGGGTTTATATCCAATATTAATGGCAGAAGAATCGTCAGGGAATAAATGCACCGAAAAGACAAAACACTTGACTAGATTTGGAGATTCTGAAGATGAATTTATGGAAGAAATATTAAAGAACCCGCCACCATATCAGGAAGGGACAAGTGGATGCACCCCAAGTGCACCACTGTTAAAGACACCATTGGTACCGCAAGTATTGCATAATCCCCCAGTTAGTAGGGTACTTCATGATAAGGAAAAGAAAGCAATAGATAAAAACAGAGCAGAATTAATACAGAAAGTAACACAATTGAGTGTACATCCTGATTCGCTGACCATACCTGTAACAATTGGTCCAGTGGTTCCCTTATATGGTGACAAAGTAAGTTATCCGAAACCCTTAGCAATGCCCACATCTGTAGAAATCCCGAAACCAGATCCTGTAATAATTGATGATCAATTTAGTGATTGTGAATCTATGATATCCTTAATGAATTTGCCTATTCGAGGATCTATAAATAGTACTCCTAGAAGAATAACACCTGGTTGTTCCAAAGATGTAAACATAGTAACCTCATCAGGTACCAAAAGTGCCTCAGTAGTTACACCAGACGACTTAGAAAGGTGGGCACAAGGATCAGACAAACAGAGTTCACCTCCAAAGATCATGGACATCTACAAATTAAAGGTTGAATTAGAAGAAATGATAGCAGGAAATGTAGGAGTAGATCGTCTAAATACTTACGATGAAGAAGAGCTAATGTTTGTATGCAGAAGCATCACTAGAAATGTAAAAATATTTCATGAAAAATTATCAGATTTGGCCTTACAGATGGGAATTGAAATAGGGAAGTCAAAAGTACTACAGAAACCTTATAGAGCAGACTTTTCTGACAAAGATTTAGAAAACATGAATGCCTCTGGCCGAAAACTACAAGTAAAAGAATTAATGTCAGTATTACAGAAATGGGGAGACCTAGATAAATGGAAAATTAGATGGACAATGAAAAAGGAAGAGGCACGGTACAGTAGAACCACTTCTGAATATTTATTGAAAGAAACAGGGAAAGCAGATCAGATGTACCCGATGCGAGAAGTTCCAGGAGGAGGTTATGTACATGTCCCATGGAGTAGACAGGATATTTTGTCATTTACGAATGATTTTCCAAAGTTGAGAGAAAAGCCAATAGAATGGTACAAGCAAGTTGAGAGGTTTGTGAAAGTATCAAAGGTATTGTTGAAGGACTTAGATGGACTGTTCGACATAGTGGTACCTGCCGATTTATGGACAGATTGTAAAATCACAGTTGATTGGCCAAGCGAAGAGTATCCTAGAGATCCAAAGACAGGTGCCCCGTCAAGTGATGTAATGAAAAAGTATCAGCAGGTAATAACTTACCTGAAAGGGAAAATACCACCAAAAGAAACAGATTGGGTGAAAATAAACAGAACTACCCAAGAAGCCAGCAAATCGGTACATGCCTATTATGAACGTTTATTGCAGGTATTCAAACAGTATATTGGATTTGAGGATATTGGAGATAAAAACATGAGTCAATTTGTTTACCGATTTGTTTATGGATTAAAACCAGAGCTTTGTCAGATGATTAAGCAGCACATGTTGTGCTGGCAAGGGAAACCGATTGATGAGATTTTGAAATATGAGAAATATTGTGGAGATGATATTGAGGATAGGCACAAGAAACTGCAAGAGAAAGTGATGTGGGCTCAGGTAAAAATGGCTGAGCGACAGGGAATTAATTTGGATAATCCAAGTGATAATCAGGGAAAAGATTCTGGAACGAGTGGTGACACTGGGAATGGAGGAAAAGTAAGAGGACGAATGAGCAGAGAAGAGGCTAAAAAGAAGTTTCCATGTCATGGGTGCGGAAAATTGGGGCATTGGAAGGATGAATGTAAAAAGATGCGGAATAATAATGGCCCAAATCAAAATTTAAATCCACAGACGCAGAATGACTCACAGCAGGGTGTAAATCCTCAGTCAGTTGCCACCTGCACCTATACAGGGTAACGTAAGCTGAGCAAAGCACGGTACAGACGTCGGATATCAAGGAGGAAGTGGTAAGAATGAGTATGTAATCTCACAATTTCTTTTACAGGACGACTTTTGTCCATATAGTCAATGACGGTGCCTAGGAGAGGGGGAGAAGGAGTGCGTACTTGGTGCATCCTTACCGGTAGATCAGTCAGGTCCATATGTTGAAGGGAATGTGAAAGGTAATGATATTACTTTCCTTTTGGACACTGGCGCTACCAGGTCTACTGTGAGAACAGCAGACATCCCAGACCTTCCTCTCTCTGGAGAAGCTATCCAAGTTGTGGGGGTAGCTAATCGGAAGATTAGAACACCTCTTACCGAACCAATGGAAGTAAAAATTGGAACTTTTAGAGAAATGCATCAATTTGTAGTGTGTGATTCCAGTCCAGTAAATTTATTAGGTCGAGATTTGTTGTGTAAAATGAACTGCACAATTTTCTGCACACCGGATGGTGTGGCAGTTCAGACACCGGATGAAGACCATGTATATAAATTTATGATTGCAAAACAAGGTACAGAAGTAGATGAGATGTTCTCTTTGATAACAAAAGATGAGTTGCCAGAAGAGTTAAAAACAACAGTAAATTCCATAGTATAGGATTTCACGGGAAAAGAAGTAGGACTTATGGCCAAAATAGACCCAGTTAAAATTACTGTAAAGGAAGGTGCAATTTTCCCAAATACCAGACAGTACAAAATGAGTGCAGAAGTAAAAGCAGGAGTCATTGAAGAAATTAACAGAATGGTAAAACAAGGCATACTAAAAGAAGTAATGAGTAGCCCTTGTAACTCACCAATAATGGGTTTAAAGAAACCTAGTGGAAAATATAGGATTGTGCAAGACCTGCGAAAAATAAATAAAATTGTGGAACCTTGTTGTCCTATAGTGCCAAATCCTGCAGTAATTCTATACCAGATTCCTTGGAGTGCATGATGGTTTACCGTGATTGATTTATGTCAAGCATTCTTTTCAATACCATTGCACCCAGATAGTCAGTATCTTTTTTCATTTAAATTTGAGAACAAAGTCTATGTATGGAATCGTGTTCCTCAGGGGTACACGGAAAGTCCTTCCATCTTTAATCAGATATTGAAAAAGTGTCTAGAGAAACTAGTGATGCCAGGAAGCTCAGTCCTAGTACAATATATAGATGATTTACTGGTGGCATCTAACACCAGAGAGGACTGTGTTGTTGACTCCATTGCATTATTAAATCATTTAGCTGAAGAAGGGCATAAAGTTTCACCTGAAAAGTTGCAGTTTTGTACAACAGCAGTTAAGTATCTAGGACACCAAATCGAGAGGGGAAAAAGAAGGATAACCTCTGAAAGAGTAAAATTAATCAAAAAATGCAAATGCCTGTCTCCCAACGAGAAGTGAGAATGTTCCTTGGAATAGTGGGTTATTGTCGTCAATGGATACTAGGGTTTTCTCTGCTAGCAAAGCCATTAATTCAAATGACGAAAAAGAAGGCAAAGGACCCAGTTGAGTGGGATGACGAGAGCGTAGGAGCTTTTGTAAAATTGAGAAATGCTTTGTGTGCAGCACCTGCCCTAGGCATGCCTGATTATAAAAGAAAATTCGCATTATTCTGTCATGAAAGAGAAAATTGTGCACTTTCAGTCCTAACCCAAAGACATGGTTTGGACAGACGTCCTATAGCATATTTTTCTGCTACATTGGACCCAGTGGCAGCCGCATTGCCAGGCTGTTTAAAAGCAGTAGCGGTTTGAGCATTGAGCAAAGTGAATCAATTGTCATGGGACATCCTGTCAAAGTGTTTGTTCCACATTCAGTTGTGATTCTGTTGACAAGAACCCGAACTCAGCATCTTACTCCTAGTCGGCTGACTAAATATGAAAGAATAATACTAGGTGCTGAAAATGTGACTATTGTAAGGTGCACAATAGTAAATCCTGCTACCTTACTACCAGACCCCTATCATGAGGAAATTAAGGATGATGAAGAGGAACATCATTGTTTACAAGTCACAGAATTGTGCACAAAACCACGTCCTGACATACAAGAACTACCCCTCAGGGAACCAGACAGGGAGCTGTTTGTTGATGGTTCAGTGCCAAAGGCATGAAGATGGTAAACTAACTGCAGCATATGCAGTATATGAATTAACTGGAATAGTCGAAGCATCCTATTTACCAGGAGTAAAATCTGCACAAGTAGCTGAATTAATTTCTTTGATAAAAGCCTGCAAAATTGGGAAGAACCAGGAAGTAACTATATTTACAGATAGCCAATATGGTTACGGGGTTGTGCATGATTTTGGCCAATTATGGATGCAGAGGGATTTCATGACTTCTTCAGGATCCCCCATTAAAAATGGACAGTTCGTAAAAGAGCTATTGGAAGCAATACAATCACCAAAAGAATTGGCTGTGGTGAAATGTGCCGCACACCAGTCAGGAGATGACTGGGTGGTAGTCGGTAACAGATATGCAGATTTGGTGGCTCAACACTGTGCCAAAAACAGGTTGTCAGTTAATAAAAGGGTTGAAAGAATGGGAATCAGCTGCCAACTTATGCTGTATGCACCTCCTGAAACATGGAATGATGTGAAAAGACTACAAGATGATGCTGATGAGAGTGAAAGAAATGCATGGATTAAAATGGGATGTTCTCAAAGGTCAAATGACGATGTATGGATTTATGCCGATGGCAGACCAGTCATGCCCGACTGTCTGATTTCACAAATGGCCAGAATGTATCATGGAGACACACATGTAGGGAGAGATGCAATGATTAGGCTCTTCAGACAAAATTGGTACAATCCAAGGTTTAGGGCTGTAGCAGAGAGTCTTTGCCAGAGATGTCTAACTTCAAAACACACAAGATGATGGACGGAATGTTGCACATTGGCAAACATTCACCCCCAGTCACAGATCTGGGTTTAATCCATCGTTATTTTGCTTCACCACGCCACCCCAGTTCAGACATAGCCATATGCAAATCAGTCTTGACCCTGTGCCTCATGGGAACAGTCCAGACCGAACTGCCAAGCCATGTCTTCCCTGGACCGGAATCAAGCATCCTAGGACCGGTTTAGGGATGTCTAACTTGCCAAATGCATAATCCAGGAAGAAAAACAGTAATTGGGTTTGGGAAAATAGGAAAGGCAGAGGGTCCATTTGTGAGATTGCAGCTTGATTTCATTCAGTTACCACCATGTAGAGGACTGAAATATGTACTTGTCATAGTGTGTCTGTTTTCAAGGTGGGTGGAGGTTTACCCTACCAGGAGGAATGACAGTATTACGGTCGCCAAATTGTTGCTACGAGAACTCATTCCTAGATTTGGTTTCCCAGTAACTTTGGAATCAGATAGAGGAGGGCACTTCAACAATGATGTGATTAGAATAATCTGTGAAGCTTTCCAAATTGAGCAAAAATTGCACTGTGCATATCGTCCAGAGGCTTCTGGAGTGGTTGAACAAGTGAATGGCACAATAAAATCCAGACTGGCAAAAATGTGTGCATCAACATCGTTAGATTGGCCGGATGCATTGCCACTTGTTTTGATGGGACTCAGAAGCATTCCTAATAGAAATACCGGATTGTGTCCACACGAAATAATCATGGGAAGAGCAATGAGACAAGCACATGTTCCTACAAATAAACTGCTGAATATAACTGATGGTATGGTTCTGGATTATTGCAAAGGATTGGCTGACCTAGTGCGTTCTGTCTCTCACCAGGTTGGGGAAGACGCAGTTTCCAGGCAGCTAGAACAAGAGCATGATCTGAATCCCGGTGACTGGGTGGTTGTGAAGCATCACACCAGAGAAACGTGTCTATCACCCAGGTGGGGCGAACCTTGTCAGGTCATACTAGTTACGAACACAGCAGTGAAATGTGCAGGATATCCTAATTGGATTCATGTAAGCCACACCAAAAGGGTACCAGACCCTGAAGAAGAAAATCCTCAGACAGAATCGATAACTGAGGAAGCTGAAGGTTGCCCAGCTGAAGAATCTCAGGTCCGAGATTCGAGGGAAGCTGAAGAAGAACAACCGAGCACAAGTCAGGACTGGATACCGGTGGTGGAAATATCTGAAGTCTACAACAAAACAAGAAGTCAAGCAAATTTAGAAGAAATTGAGGAAAGTCAGATAGGTGAAGAAGAAGCAGCTCAGGAAGAGGAAGAAGAAACAATAAGAGAACCTGAGCAGGATCAGATAGGGAGAGGAAATTGGGCTCAAATCAACAACGAACCAACAGAATTTGAGCAGGGACAGACAGGTCTAGAAGAATGCGGTCAGGCTGCAGAAGTACAAAGTGCAATAAGCCCTGATCAGAATCAGTTAGATCTAGGAAAATACATTCAAACAGAAGATCTCAAGAATCTCGAACATGAAGACGTAGATTCTGAACAAGGTCCGTTATTGGAAACTCACAGTGGAACAGCTGAAAAGAAACCAATAAGACCTGAAAAAGAACAAGTAGAAGAAACTGAAATCGAAGAAAACAAAACTGTGTCACAACCTGAAAATAAAAGAATTTCTGAAGAAGAAATAAAAAGCAGAGAGACAGTGCAAACAAAGAAGGTCAGAAAAGGTGATCATTGGCCTAGTGTAATTAAAAGAGTAAAATACCACATAACAACCAGAAGTGAAGATCCAGAACAAGTAAATGAAGTGACAAGCCTAACGGGACAAACAAGTGGAATAGAAAAACGAAAAAGCAAAAGACTGAAACTTGTGAACAACAAATTTAAAGGTCCCGATTGGACTTATATTATCCTTGAAGACTACGAGAGCTCAGAGTCAAGTGAAAGTGGTGACAAAGGAACAAGTGCGGAACTGACTTATGAGAAAGAAATAAAACCACCTTGATAACGTAAAGAGACTTTAAATTACGATAAGAAGAGAAATCTTCCTTGTCAAAAATGCCTGACGATAGAGTTTCTGGGAGACCAAAACAGAAATGTTGTAAAAGATGCTGTGCTATATGCATATGTAATCTGGTAGTGGTGCTTATAGTATGGTTAGTTGTGATCGTAGCAATTCCTTACCTTATGATAATGGATAAAAAGATTAACAACTAAACGAAGGAAAGGACAGATAACTTGAAAAGTAATAGAGTAGAACTAAAGGCAGAAGATGAACCAGAATTTCATCATGAAGTAATAGATAACGACCCTAGTCTGAATGTTTTCAGAAAATTATTGTTTCAATATGTAGATACCATGGAAGTTAGTAATTGTTATGTCTGTATGAAATTACCTGAATCAGTGGCAGAAGGGTTAACATATCATCATTTGCCATTAACTTATGGCATATCATGTAGTGTATTGACTAGTTTATTTTATAGAACAGGGCGACTTCAGTATTATTATTCAAATATAGATGTGATATTTTCAGAGGTTCCGATTCGAAAGAATATGAATCCAGTGCTTAGTAGTAAAGATGCACAGTTTATGGGAGAATTTTTCTTAACAATGAAATCAATAGACATAACACATGCACATAGAAGCAATCTAACATGTTCATTACATGAAGAAGAAAAGATATTTTTGAATTTAGTGGAGAATAGAAGACAAGATTTCCAAAAGAAAGCTTCTGAGCATAAGGCTCATCTGCCACCATGGACTGAGAAAGAGGGTAGTTACACACCTGGCAAGGCTCAAGCTGCTATGGCTCTAGATTTTGTAAAAACAGGGAAAATTTGTCTACATAGGTTAAAGACTGAATATAACAATGTTTTCATCGGTACCAGTGAATGTGAACATAATTTTTTAATTCTTGGAGGTTGGGGACTAAAAGGAGGAACGGATTCAGTTTTTCCTGGAATCTATTATGTGTGTGGGAATAAGGCTTATTTTAGGCTTCCTGCACGGTGGTATGGAAGTTGTTATTTTGGGATAGTATTTCCAAAAATATACCACGTAAAAAGGAACACTGGGAGCAATGAAAATAATAGTGAATTAACACGTAGCAAAAGAGCTAGTTTTTCTGAAAGTGTAGGTGATATATTTGGTGCATTGATACCTTCAGTGGGAATAATTCTGAACTCAAGGAAAATATGTAAATTATCTACAGTGGTTGATCATTTATCAACTGACACTGCTGGAGGATTTCTAATGATTAATGCGGAGATAGTTGCGATTAGATCTATGGTTATGCAAAATCGACTTGCTCTTGATATAATATTAGCAAAAGAGGGCGGAGTCTGTAAATTATTGAAGACGAAACACTGTTGCACTTACATACCTGATAAAAGTGCAGAAATTGGAACATATATACAGAATATAACTAAACGAGAAGGAACTAAAACCACTGGAAGTTGATAGTGTATGGGAAAGATTGACAAATAGCATTACGTCAATTGGTACCTGGTTTGCTAATGTAGGGAAAGGACTTATAGCTCAAATATTAGTACCCTTAGCAGGGATAGCAATAATAGTACTGTCAATAATAATATGGTGCAAATGTTGTAGAAAGAATGAATCGTATAATGTGACAGGAAAAGGAAAGAAGAGAAAGTTTGACGAAATTGAACTAGAAGATTTGAGAAGTGAATTATACAAGAAACTGAAAGGAGATGTGAAAAATAGAAGGTGTAAAAATGAAGCTGAGACAATTTTATGCTAAAAGTTGGCATCTGGTTGTGGGTAGTAGTTTGATGGCTCAGAAACGCCATCAGAGAGGGGATTGATGGAGCAAGAACTCACAAATCAGACTTGCTCGGAAGCAATCTTCTCACAGTATTAATTTATTAATCTTTGTAATGTTCGTACTAACCACTGCACACACGAATACAAGGAGAAGGAAGCTTGCCTATGTGTTTAAACTAACAATTAACGCTTGTAAAATCTAAAATGGCCGCTAAAACGAGGGAAACCTATTGCGCATGTGTCAACCATATCATGTGGTGTGACGTCTTTCTTTGCTTGGAGGGAAATCCTTGCTTCTGCGCAGTGTGTATTAAAATGGCTGCTTAATGTTTTCACGTGCTACAGCTTGCTTACATGTTGCAATTAAACTGTGATATCCTAACGCTATTAATGCGGGATAGAATTTATAATTAAATGGGAATAGAGTAGAAAGAGTGGGTATACAGTGAAACCATTTATTTGTGATTTTAATATTTTCTTCTTTGACTTTTATTAGTTCGTAAATGGGCCTGGGGTTGGTTGAACTGAAAACTCAAGAGACAATGGTTTTGCGCATGCGCCCTGCGGGGCTGCCCAGAAGAGAGGATGAAGTCAACCTGGACGTCGTCCAAGGCCATGACCTGATGGCCAACATTATTGTACCCACGATGTCCCTACCGAAAGAAACAAATTATATAAACATTGTAATAAACTTTGTCATGAGACGGGTGGGAAATAAAGCAAATGTATTAATTGTGATGGGCGGTATTTTAAAACAATGGGCCTAAAGAAATTGAATTAAATCAATATGGTGTGAGGATCAACCCCCTGTCCCCGTCCAATCAGAAGTAGTGGACCCATAATTCTGCAACATTAAGGGGAGGTACATGGGCGTAGAAGGGTATAATAGATATAGAATTAGCTAATTAGATAGGCATAGGCTCCAGACATACAAGCTGATCGATTGCAGAGTGAACCACTGTCCAGAGAGGTCCTGAGGTGGGGGCGGCGGAGTACCTTAGAAGGGAGACACGGGAGAAATCGAGGAGAAGCAAAGTACCAGAGAGGGAAACGACGCAGGTGTCGTTGATAGAGAGGTCACCGGTCCTGTCCTGAACCTGGAGGAGGTCTTTGCTCTTCATCCTTCCTGGGTCCTACCTTTCCAACTCCTTGACCAAGGTGTTTGGTTCTCGCACTTTTAGGTAAATATAAATGCAAACCTTAGTTGCACTGCTGTTTCTATCTTCTCCTTTTCTGAGGGACCGTCATTGATCGATAATTGATTATTATGCTTCATCCTTGATATACGATTTAAGTTCCCCCCCTACAACACAGTCCACAGTCAAAATACTCCCATCTGCCCGCTGGAGACTCCCCATCTCTGATGGGTGTCCTCCTTCTTGGCGACCTGTTGTTGCCCCTGGTGGGGCCCTGCAGCTACTCCTAGCCCTCCTAGCCCTCCTAGCAGTTGCTTTTCTAGGAGTTGCTGTAGCCTCTTCATCAGGAGGAGCTGCAGAGCCGGTCAGCGGGGCTCCCATGAGGCCCTGGGAGGCGGCGCGGTCTTGACAAGAGTGACCACGAGTGCCCGTCTCATTATAGTACTGACCAGAGATGTGGACGGCGAGGGACTTCTAGAGTCAGACGATTAGCACAGCACCCCTGGAGGATTGGCTGGGGTCCCCGGGCCACGTGAGGCCTGCATCCAAGATAGAACATCCCGGACCTAGCCCCACCGTCTTAGGGGGAGATCTCTAGCAGAGGGTCCCAAAGGAGTGCGGGCTTTCCTTTATGGCCTTGTTTGAAACAGCCTGCCTGAACTGACTACCCCCTGAGGATTTTTGTATGAAACGGCCTGCCTGAACTGCCTTCCCGCTGAGGATTTATAGACACTGATTGCCTCCTTGGAGTTTGTTCTTTCGCATCTAGCCCACACATGTGACTGCTTAATTTGCCCTATCACCGCATAGTTGGAGATGCTTCAGAGTGACGGTCAAGTGATGTGTCTGGGAACTGACGGCGCAAAATGGCGGAGCGCGAATGGAGCCACCATTTTGTTGTTTCTTGTCCTCTCCCTCGGTCCGTCGGACTTCCTCCTGCCGACCCTCAGACATTGCTCCTCAGCTGGACGGCCTTATCTCTTTCTCCCCCCCTAGGTCCCTGTCTCTCCTATAACCTATCTCATCTCCCTCTCTCTACCCCCTTAGATGTCTTATTTCTCCGTTCACTCTGTGGATAAGTAACATACAATCGTTTTTATCCTAATCATTGTGATAATAGAACCCTGAGTGAATTTACTATTTTGCATAGTTAAAACTCTAACCACAAGTATATGTAGTAGTTCTTTGTACTTGATATCACCATTCTGTGATTCTGAGCTTTTTGCGTTTGCATTGATCTCCTGAGTGACTCTACAACGTATTCATTTCCTTTTCTGCTATCCGTATCTCTTCTTTGTGGGACTCTTCAACTCGCTGACTCCCTCCCTTTGTCCTCCCTCACCCTTGCCTTTCGTGGATCCTGTCTTTTTCTGGATCGCTAATTTATCCGGGTATTGTATGTGTTATCTTTTTGTAATAATGCGATTTTCTTTTGCCGTTTGTTCCCCCTCTGTTGACCTGCCAGTTCCTAGCCCCCTGTCCCTTGTTGCCCTTTGACTAAGCACTCCTTCTCCCCTTGTTGGGGAAAGATCTAATATTCTTACTCTGGAGTCTCAGTGAACCCTCTGAGAGAGTCCACAGCGTCAAGGGAACCACACACAGCTGAGGCATGGTATTGCACCCCTTGCCAAAGCACTCCTCTCCCCTTGTTGGGGAAGGATCCAGTAGGTAGACCTTGGAGTCTTAGAGACCCCTCTGAGAGAGTCAACCGCGTAAAGCACCCTCCCTCCTCTTTTCATGCTCTCTCTCACCCTCCCCTACCGCTTTCCCTCTTTCATTCTTTGTCTACTTCCCCTGCTCCTTTCCCCTCCCCTTTATCTCTCCCCTTGCCTGCTACGCCCCTAGCCCCCTGTCCCTTGTGCCCTTTAACTAAGCACTCCTTCTCCCCTTGTTGGGGAAAGATCCAACTACTTATACTCTGGAGTCTCAGTGATCCCTCTGAGAGAGTCCACAGCGCTAAGGGAGCCACTCACAGTTGAGGCATGGTATGGCACCCCTTGCCAAAGCACTCCCTCTCCCCTTTTGGGGAAGGATCCAGTAGGTAGGCCTTGGAGTCTCAGAGACCCCTCTGAGAGAGTCCACTGTGTAAAGGGAGCCTCTCGCATCTGAGTTGGGGGAATGATATCACCTCCCCTGGGATCACAGCTTACTGGACTTTGGACGCAGCTTTTACTCGTCTACCGGTTTGTGCCCCCGTCACCCTCCCCCCTCTTCTTTCATGCTGTGTCTCTCACCCTCCCCCTCCTCTTCCCCTCCTTCATTCGCTGTCTACTTCCCCTGCTCCTACCCCCTCCCCCCTGAATCGCTCCCCTTGCCTACTTTTTCCCTTACGCATATGCCCTTATTGTTTGTCTCGACCGAACATGTAACTATGTAGCTATGCTCTAATAACTGTGTAACCTTTGTAACGATGTAACCTGCAACTATGGTCTGATACTCATGTAAAGCGCTCTGATACCTCCGGGTCTAGCCAGCGCTATATAAAACCTTTCAAATAAATAAAATAAAATAAATAAGTATCATTTGGTTCTGTAATTTACTCTGCTAAAACTTTAGATAAACATTTTAAAACTTCCTGACTCAGTGATTATTTCAGAATTATGAATTGTATGGAATGTCACTCATTTTAAATTTCCCAATTGATAAGGGGTCCATTGGTAAGTCATTACTCTTCAATCAGAAAATGACCCACCAGGGGAAATTGGTAGCGTAGTATGAATGTATGGGCCCAAGTGAGTATTTGGTGTATGAATGCTTGTTGCTAGTAACCCGCTGGATCACTACCCACATACATGAGAGAGCAGGGGCATTACAAGACATAGACACAAAAATCTGAAGCACAATTCAGAAATTTCTTAATTTCTTTTATGTGGCCATCCGTAGTTGCAAAGCTTGCTGTGTTAGATATATTTTTGCAAGCTTTGCAATGGCTATATCTAAAGAATTTCTTGGGCCATGCAGGCCATATAGTAGGAGTACAGTTACTGATGTGATAACTCTGTGTGAGATATTCCCCCAAAGTTCTCCCTTTTCTATAAGTAATAGAAGGTGTAAGCGTCAGATCAGTGCCTATTACTGTGTCCTTTCTCAGGATGCCCCAATGCTTTATCCTATATGAGCAAGAATTATAGGTGGTGATAAACCGTGTTTTGGGGTATGCAGTATTACTATTCTCATTAGGGTATATGATCTGATTTCCAGTCAGGGAAGCAGCTTACTTCTCTGCTATACTCAATACCTTAGAGGTGTAGCCCCCATTCTGAAATCTTTGTTTCATATTAACTGAGTGTCTTCTATGCACAGTATCCATACTACAGACACTCTTACATCCAAACAGTTCCCCATAGGGGATACTGTTGATCAGATTCTGGGGATGGTGACTGTTAAAATGCAAAATGTTGTTCCCAGCAGTTTCCTTGCGATAGATGACAGTGTTTATCTTGCCGTTCTCTACCCATAACCTCACATCAAGGAAATCAAATTGTTTTGAATTCATAGAGATGGTGAATCTTAAATTAAAAGGATTATCATTCAACCTGTCCATAAAAGCACAAACCTCCTCTTTGGGACATTCCACAATAGAAAAAGAGCATTAATGTATCGCGTCCATATTAATACATGGCTTATGTACTCCTGATTCTCTTCCGCCCAGGCCACCTGCTCCTCCCTCCAGCCCATCACGAGATTTGCGAAGCTGAGGGCGAAGCAGGCGCCTATTGCAGCTCTGATCTTTTGTCCATAGTATACCCTATCATACAAGAAAATGTTCTCTTTTAAGTAATATTGTATCATGTTTAAGATCACCTTCTTATGTTCAAGGAGACTAACTTAATCGTCTCTTTAAATAATGCTAGCAAACCTGCTTCTCAAATTGGTGATCAATACATGTATGCAAGGATGTCACATCCATTGTGATCATTACAAAAGGTTCCAGCCACTCCACATTATGTATTTTAGTGAGAAAGTCCCCACTATCTCTACAATATGCTCGCAACGTTTTCACAAATGGAGTGAGAAAGAAGTAAACATAAATTGCAGTGTTTTCTAAGAAACTTTCATTGGAGGAGAGAATTGGTCTCCCAGGGGGATTATTTAGACTCTTGTGCACTTTAGATAGCACATAAAATTATAGCAACTTAGGATGATATTTTTTCGTGAAATTAAATTCATCATCATTCAGCAACCCCCGATCACGCCATTCCAACAAATATTTTACGTATTTTCTCACTGCCGACTTATATATATATCACAAGAAATGACCTCATAACATTCATCTTGACTCAATTGTCAAATAACCTCCCCCTCGTACATTGCCATATCCATGACAATCACATTACCTCCTTGATCGGAGGCCTTAATCACCGGCGTGGGGTCAGATTCTAATGTGATTAGGGTGGTTCTCTGAGATGCAGTCAAATTATTGGTGTTGTGCTTTGCTCTGCTTCTCAAAGATACCAATTCTTTTACCATCATGTCATGAAAAACATCAATGTTTTCATGTGGTAAAGATGGTATCCCTAAATTATTCATTATTTCATCCAGATCTACATTTGGATCCTCACCATCCACCTCTCTATGTAGAGCTTCTAAGACCATTAGCCCTTGCACATCATCAATTTGAATGTCACTTAATAAAACATCCGGTCTCAATATATTTGTTTTATGTATTTTGTGTAGTTTTAACTTCCTGATAAGCAGGTACAAATCAATTCTGGTTTGAGTGAAATTCCAGTTCATAGTAGGACAGTACGATAATCCTAATTCCAGCAGTGAAACGTCGTCATTTGTTAAGTTCCTGCTAGATAAATTCATAACTGTTAGTTGGGTGTTCAGTTCTTCTTGTTCCAACTGGTCTGTCTCCCCACTTGAGGGGTTGGCCATCTACTTCTCCTGGTTCTGCGCCTTTGTTTTTGCCTCTTCCTCACCCTCTTTCCCTTCCTCTCAGTGGGGTTCTGTCCTTTCTGGGTGTGTCGGCCTGACTCATAAGTCTATATTCGTTTTGAAAAACCGAGAGCTCTCCCATTCTACTCCTTGTTGGGTTTTCATTGTCGGTACTTACATTGGAGCTTGATCCCAATGAAATCATGTCTTGTTTTTGCTGCATGTCTTCTTGTCTCATTTCCTTTGTATATACATCATACTTTCTTACGAAATTCAGGATTCTGCCTTCCGCATAATCCCTTTCATCATGTTGAAATTTCTGCTGTTTTTTTAATTTTACCTTCCTCATGTTTCATGAGTCTTTTCATCATTTTGGTATTTGGATCTATAATTATGGTTTGCTCTTCCTCCTTTTCTAGATCTTTTTTTGATGTCCTTAATCTCATTGCGGATGTGTTAAATCCAATTCCCCATACTTAACAAGAATTTCTAGCATGTCTCTGCTTGATGTCACTGTAAAGTCCACCCATTCCTCCAAAAGCCCTGGGTGGGGAGACTCATATGTGGGAACTGTAAATATGCGTAGACCTCTCAGAACTCTGTTCACCTCTAAACACCTTAACAGAGGTGTCAATTCCCCCAACTTACTGATTTTTTTTTTCATCAGCTTTTCCAAAGTAAACATGCAATGTGTTAAAGTAACAGTACCTGTGTGTGCAGCCGTGGTGCCGCCAACAAAGCTCATTCCTCCAGTTTCCTCATTGTCACTGAAAATACGTGTCACTGCCTCCAACCTTGCTGCATCACCGTTGCTCAGGTTCATAGCCATTTGTTCTTTGCCCCATTGCAAACGCTCCTCCGTCTAGCTCCCAGTCTCCAAATCCGTCCGGTTGCCAATACGGGTACTTCTGTAAATAGGAAAATGTAGATCGGTCTCCAGGAGTCTCCCAGAACAAGTGAGGCAATCCGGCTCTCACGTCTGGCGCTCCCCCAGTTTTGACCTTGTCAGCCAATTCCATTTTACGGCAGCGGGAACCACCTTTCTTTGTCAACTCCAACTGTCGCCACTACTTTGGTCCCATCCACCTTACATAGGGGTGCTCCGCGACCGGTGTGACTCCCGGCCCATATATTTCACACGCAAATTCGGCAGCTGCCCAAGCACAAAGCTGGCACTCCAGGAGATGTTGCAAATACTAGCGTATAAATATATACATTTATATATATACATATATATGAAAAACATATGAAATTAATATAAAATTAATATAAAAATGATTTTAATTATTAATGTGAACAATCTATGTATGTATATATATATTATGTATACACATACACACACATATATATATATATACCCAAAGTTTGCTTCGCGTCGCGAAATAATGCCCTCTCAGGACCCACTTGATAGTCACCAGTTCAGGAAGTTTATTTTTGCTTCTACGCTACGCGTTTCGGCAGTTACGCCTTGCTCACATGTAAGAAGCTGGAATTCAGTCGCAATCTTATACACATGTAAACCACACAGTAAGTCAATATAATAGAAAGAGGACTAACAATACAGGTAAGCCTCGCTAAAATCACAGCGGCCATCTTAAGATATGCATTACATACCAGTGTACCTTGTAGTACATCAATAAATTTGATCCTGTGTCTCACGAACAGTGTCAGGTATAAATAAATACAAACATGTGATGGACACCAAGCAGATCTTGGAGTAACAATAGGACATAAGGTACATAATAAAGTCCAGTACTAACGACCGTCCTAGACCCGACATAATCGCGGCCATATTGGAGTAACCATTTCATACCGTGGCACCCGCATGTTGCTTAAATTTTACAAAAAGTCCTCAATCGGCGACCCCGAGAATTACCCATGGACTGCCGATGAACCTAAAGATGACGTGTGGTCCAGTGACAAGTGTAAACAGACCCGTGTGAAAGAGTGATGTAAATAGTGAAAATCGAAATAAACATAATAAATTAAAATCCTAGCAATTGCAGCTAGACATGTACACAGTCCTATTACGATATACAATGGTGAATTGAAACCTGTATATTCTGATTGAACACCAAGAAAAACCACACAGTGATTATGAAAATTGAAGATCACAATACAACATAGCTTGGTGCCCATGGGAGCCAGGGACCAGTATCACTGGATGGATTAAAGGGCCCCACAATGTATATCACACGGTACCTATGAATACAATCGTATGTAAAACCACGTGTTTGGGATAATGGGCAAGTGCCCTAATTGATGTACATCCTCAGCTAGATCTCAGATATCACAAGTTTGTTCAGAGTTTGTTTCAATAGCTGTACAGGGGCAGTGCCCATATGTCAATGTAAAAGAAAGAGAAGAGACTGGTACATAAAATACTGAGAATCAAACCACAGGTGTATGATCTTGACTGACGTGATTCAGCGTCGCCATGTGCCTCTGGAAAAAAGGTTAGGGAGCCCGTGAGGGTGAACTACCGAAGTAGTGTGGACCCCTTCCTTTCCTCCTGCAGTGAAAAAGGGAGAAAAAAATTGGGTTAAAAACAGAATTGCGTGACACAGTCATATTACAAAATTAAAGCAAACATATGCCTCAATATGATCCCTAAGAAGCTGAAGAGGAATCAGGAGAGCTAAGAAGGTATTTAAGCCACATACAGATGTATTCGTAGCTCCTCATCAAGGTTCAACCCACCAGGGCTTTTGGTCTGAAGATCAATTATGTACATAGATTCTCGCTGTCTCAGTTTTAGTGCTCTATCCCCCCTCTAGTTGGTCTGGGGATATGTTCTATCACAAAATAGCTAAGCAGGGCACTGTTTGAGAAATGATGCTGTTGGAAGTGACGTGCCACCAGATATTGCTGGTCTTTCTTGGTGATCGCCCTCATGTGCTCAAGTAGGCGTTTCTTGGCAGGATGGATGGTACTGCCAATGTATTTCTGTTTACATGGGCATTCCAGACAGTATACAACAAAAGGGGTACCACATGTGAGGAACTGGGTGATAACCTTCATTTCCCCCCCCCCTCCGGGGAATTCTTTTTTCATATAGCTGTTTGTGCAGGCTTTGCAGTGCCCACAAGGAAAAAACCCACTCAACCCTTGATTTTTCATAGTACCATAGTTTGTAATATCACTGTGTACCAGGTTGTCTCTAAGACTGTAGCCCTTCTTGTAGGTGATGCTGGGTTTGTCACTGATGAGGGGACCAATGTTGGGGTCACTTTTGAGAATGTCCCAGTGTTGTGAGAGGATGCGTCTGATATTATTGGCATTTCTATTGTATGTTAGTATGATCCTGGTGTTATTTTCTTGATCATTTATGCCTGTTTCGCTTTCTACTCTAGTGTGCAATATGTCTTTTCTTTGTATTTGCTCCACTTTTTGATAGCTTTGTTGAGTACCCACTGTGGGTACCCCCTGGCTTTAAACCTTTCAATCATGGTAGACATTTCCTCTTTGAAAGCTAGATCAGTGCTGCAGTTGCGTTTTGCCCTCAGCAGTTTCCCAAAAGGTATGTTCCACTTCAAGGGGTCAGGGTGGCTGCTGAGGGCATGAACAAAGGTGTTACCTGCTGTGTCTTTACAAAAGAGTTTGGTTTGTACAGTGTCCCCAATGACTTTCACCTCAATGTCAGGAAATTCCACTGAAGTTCTACTGATGGTACTTGTGAGTGTGATGTTGTAGTTATTGACATTAAGTTTCTTGATGAAATCAATGGCCTCTGTTTCATTACCCTTCCATACCATGAAAATATCATCAATGTAGCGGAGCCATAGTACAACCTGCTCTACCTCTAGAAAGTTGGAATTATCCATGAGGATTTCTTTCTCCCACTTGCCCAAGAACAGGTTCGCGAAACTCGGGGCAAAGCACGTCCCCATCGCGGTGTGGCAGGGTAATGAAACAGAGGCCATTGATTTCATCAAGAAACTTAATGTCAATAACTACACCATCACACTCACAAGTACCATCAGTAGAACTTCAGTGGAATTTCTTGACATTGAGGTGAAAGTCATTGGGGACACTGTACAAACCAAACTCTTTCGTAAAGACACAGCAGGTAACACCTTGCTTCATGCCCTCAGCAGCCACCCTGACCCCTTGAAGTGGAGCATACCTTTTGGGGAACTGCTGAGGGCAAAACGCAACTGCAGCACTGATCTAGCTTTCAAAGAGGAAATGTCTACCATGATTGAAAGGTTTAAAGGCAGGGGGTACCCACAGTGGATACTCAACAAAGCTATCAAAAAAGTGGAGCAATAAAAAGAAAAGACACTTTGCACACTAGAGTAGAAAGCGAAACAGGCATAAATGATCAAGAAAATAACACCAGGATCATACTAACATACAATAGAAATGCCAATAACATCAGACGCATCCTCTCACAACACTGGGACATTCTCAAAAGTGACCCCAACATTGGTCCCCTCAACAGTGAGAAACCCAGCATCACCTACAGGAAGGGCTACAGTCTTAGAGACAAACTGGTACACAGTGATATTAAAAACTATGGTACTATGAAAAATCAAGGGTTGAGTGGGTTTTTTCCCTGTGGGCACTGCAAAGCCTGCAAAAACAGCTATATGAAAAAAGAATTCCCCGGAGGGGGAGGGAAAATGAAGGTTATCACCCAGTTCCTCACATGTGGTACCCCTTTTGTTGTATACTGTCTGGAATGCCCATGTAAACTGAAATACATTGGCAGTACCATCCATCCTGCCAAGAAACGCGTACTTGAGCACATGAGGGCGATCACCAAGAAAGACCTGCAATATCCGGTGGCACGTCACTTCCAACAGCATCATTTCTCGAACAGTGCCCTGCTTAGCTATTTTGTGATAGAACATATCCCCAGACCAATTAGAGGGGGGGGATAGAGCACTAAAACTGAGACAGCGAGAATCTATGTACATAATTGATCTTCAGACCAAAAGCCCTGGTGGGTTGAACCTTGAGGAGGAGCTACAAATACATTGGTATGTGGCTTAAATACCTTCTTAGCTCTCCTGATTCCTCTTCAGCTTCTTAGGGATCATATTGAGGCATATGTTTGCTTTAATTTTGTAATATGACTGTGTCACGCAATTCTGTTTTTAACCCAATTTTTTTCTCCCTTTTTCACTGCAGGAGGAAAGGAAGGGGCCCACACTACTTCGGTAGTTCACCCTCATGGGTTCCCAAACCTTTTTTCCAGAGGCACATGGCGACGCTGAATCACGTCAGTCAAGATCATACACCTGTGGTTTGATTCTCAGTATTTTATGTACCAGTCTCTTCTCTTTCTTTTACATGGACATATGGGCACTGTCCCTGTACAGCTATTGGAACAAACTCTGAACAAACTTGTGATATCTGAGATCTAGCTGAGGATGTACATCAATTAGGGCACTTGCCCATTATCCCAAACACGTGGTTTTACATACAATTGTATTCATAGGTACCGTGTGATGTACATTGTGGGGCCCTTTAATCCATCCAGTGATACTGGTCCCTGGCTCCCATGGGCACCAAGCTATTTTGTATTGTGATCTTCAATTTTTATAATCACTGTGTGGTTTTTCTTGGTGTTCAATCAGAATATACAGGTTTCAATTCATCATTGTATATCGTAATAGGACTGTGTATATGTCTAGCTGCAATTGCTAGGATTTTAATTTATTATGTTTATTTCAATTTTCACTATTCACATCACTCTTTCACACGGGTCTGTTTACACTTGTCACTGGACCACACGTCATCTTTAGGTTCATCGGCAGTCCACGGGTAATTCTCGGGGTCGTCGATTGAGGACTTTTTGTAAAATTTAAGCAACATGCGGGTGCCACGGTATGAAATGGTTACTCCAATATGGCCGCGATTATTTCTGGTCTAGGGCTGTCGTTAGTACTGGACTTTATTATGTACCTTATGTCCAATTGTTACTCCAAGATCCACTTGGTGTCCATCACATGTTTGTATTTATTTATACCTGACATTGTTCGTG
Organism: Calotriton arnoldi; assembly: GCA_963921515.1. Lineage (NCBI taxonomy): Eukaryota > Metazoa > Chordata > Amphibia > Caudata > Salamandridae > Calotriton > Calotriton arnoldi. The sequence goes on from CAWUFW010007685.1 coordinate 321,585, forward strand.
AGACACAGGATCAAATTTATTGATGTATTACAAGGTACACTGGTATGTAATGCATATCTGAAGATGGCTGCTGCGATTTTAGCGAGGCTTACCTGTATTGTTAGTCCTCTTTCTAGTATGTTGACTTACTGTGTGGTTTACATGTGTATAAGATTGCGACTGAATTCCAGCTTCTTACATGTGAGCAAGGCGTAACTGCCGAAACGCGTAGCGTAGAAGCAAAAATAAACTTCCTGAACTGGTGACTATCAAGTGGGTCCTGAGAGTGCATTATTTTGCGACGCGAAGCAAACTTTGGATACATTATTTACTGGGTGCTCTCCCGGTGCATGCACCACCCTCCATTGGTCCCTGGTCTCAGCAAGAGCGGTTTTGTGTGGATATATATATATTATCTACTGGCGGTCGCCAGTAGATAGTTATAGTTAGGACCTATTTTCCATAGGAAATTCACAACATTCTATTTCCAATAACTTTGGCGGCGGTTGACGAATCTTTGCGAAAGTTTCAAAACTCGTGGGGCGCTCCGGTCCGCTCCTATCCTGAAAGTTTCGGGGTGATTCGGCAAGCAGGGGCCGAGAAAAAAGGGGGTCCCAAAACGTGTTTTCTTCATGTTAATTCCCATAGGAAATTTTAGACACGGCTACAGCCCGAACTGCTGAACGGAATTACACCAAATTTGGCAAAAAGGTAGCGCTTGGTTCAGAAAGCGACCTTTTTTTCAAATGGTGTAAATCCGTTCAGTAGTTGCGGAGAAATTAAAAAAATAAGAGTCAAAAAATCAATTTCCCATAGGAAACTTTATGCAAGGCTACAGCCCGAACTGCTGAACGGAATTACACCAAATTTGGCAAAGAGGTAGTTCTTGGTTCAGAAAGAACCCTTTTTGTTAAATGGTGTAAATCCGTTCAGTAGTTGCTGAGAAAATCAAAAGTAAAAACACATATATATCTATGGCCGCGGAGGATCCACGCACCCTACAGATTAGGATCCGCGCACCCTGCCGATCACGAGCTGCATTGTAATTGGTTGTGAACACTCTAAACCAGGAACTGTTGGTAGCCATCTTGTGCCTCGGTAGAAGCGAGGCACAAGATGGCAGTAAAATGAAGGCGTAAAGAAGAAGAGGGTGCAGGGTTGAAACACCCTGACCCCGTAGGTCTGCTTAGGGGGTCCTAAAAGGACTTCTAGGGCTAAAAAAAGCATTTTTTTTTTTTAAACGCCGCGATACGCGTAGGGTGCGCGGATCCAGCCGCGAAAATGAAAAAGGAAGCGCGGGCTCCCGCGCTCGTTTAATTAAAGCCCCCGGGTGAGCCAGGTCCCGGGGGCATGTGAAAAAAAGTGTGGGGGGGCCCTAATCCCCCCCACACTGCCCCGGGGACCGACACCCCCCGGGGCAAAGTATGAATATTTGCGGGGGCACACAGGCCGCCCCGCAGCCCCGGGGACCGCCACCCCCCGGGGCTTTTTAAAAAAAATTAATTTAACCTGTGTGGGGGGGGGGGGCTCAAGCCCCCCCACACGCCCCGGGGACCGCCACCTCCCCGGGGCACTAAATATTCAAAATAGGGGGTCCGTTATGGACCCCCAAGCCCCGGGGACCACCACCCCCGGGGCTTTACATTAAGTGAGAGGGGGGACGCGCGGCCCCCCTCCTGGAGCCAATGATGGCCCTGGGGACCGCCACCCCCCAGGGCCGGCTCCTGCAGTGTCTCGGGGTGCCCACCCCCACGACACTGCTGATTGCTATGGCAGGGCGGGAGCCTCGTGGCTCCCGCCCTGCCATAGCAAACTTGGTTTGGATTTTGAAAGAGAGAGCAGGAAACCTGCTCTCTCTTTCAAAATGCAAACCAGATTGCTTTTCCACATGGGGAGCTGCATGTTAGCAGCTCCCCATGTGGAAAGCAATGCCGGCTCCCGAAGGACGCGGGAGCCGGCGGGACCATGGGGGCATTGGGGCTCCCCCACGGTCTCCATCATTATGTATAGGCCCCGGGGATGGGGTCCCCGGGAGAATATAAATTAGTGGTAGGAGCTAAAAAAAATTACGGAAAAATTTGGAGTCGCGACTCCAGCGCGGCGCTCAGCGCGGCCCCCTGGTGTGAACGCGTTGGGTGCGCGACTCCCAGCGCGGCCCCCTGGTGTGAACGCGTTGGGTGCGCGACTCCAAAAAAAATTTGAAAAAATAAAATAAAGAAAATAATATACATTTATTAAAAACAATATATAAAACAATAAAAAAGAATATTTCAGTTACAATATTTTTTAAAACATTTTTTTTCCATTTATATTAAAAATATATAATGTAATTTAAAAATAAAATATGTAAAAATAAACAGTTACAGATCTGTAGAAAATCAGTATAAAAAAATACATATAACTATTATTACATTTAAAAATTATCATTTAAAAAACCTTCGAAATTCACTGAAAAAACCGTAGGTTTCAGACACCTTATAGTTAGAAATTAGCATTTAAAAAACCGTTGAAATTCACTGAAAAAACCATAGGTTTCAGGCACGTTATAGTTAGAAATTAGCATTTAAAAAACCTTAGAAATTCACTGAAAAAACCATAGGTTTTAGGGACAGTTATAGTTAGTTGGACATTTCACTCGTACAAAACCATAGAAATTCCCCCGTTATAGTTAGTTCAGCTAACTATAACTCGCTCCCCCGCAATGCACTGCTGATGACGTCACATATTACATCACTCATGAGATGGTCAGTGACATCACTGATGACATCTCAAATGACATCACTGATGACATCACTGATGACATCATTCATGTGATAATTTGATGCATCTTCTCACACCCTAATATAACTTTTGATACACCCACTCTAAATTACAGACTGCCATTGTCAAAACCATACACACTCCAACACCAATAACTACATACACACTCACTGATTCTTAGGTCTACACACACATCCACTCACTCACCAGTACAGTCACTCATACTTACGGTCACTCAGTACAGGACTATGCACTCATACACCTATATATAGACACTCACACACCGTCACTCATCCATAGAGGTACTCACACACCTAGTCAGTCATGCAAATAATTAATCACACTGCCATTTAGTCACCTATATAGTTATACACACACCAGCTCACTTACTCATACAAATACCAGCACATTCTTACGCTCTTATACAATCACTGATACAAGTACACACTCATCCATACAGCCACTCTCACAATCACACACTCTCACTTATAGCCATTTATATACTCCAACACACTTATATACTGCCTTTCACATATGTAGTTACTCACACATGTACCACTGAGATATACATTCACTCACTAACACACCCATACACACACTCACCCACCCATACAGTCCATCACAGATGCACTCTTGAAACCATGCACCCAGTGAATCACCCACTCACACATCTATGCACAGAGTCACACACCCCCCACCCACACAAACACTCAGGCACCCATACAGATACTCAGACAACCAATCAATAACCCATGTAGACACTCATGTAGCTATTCACAAACCCATGCAGCCGCTTACACACCAACAGACAGACGGATACAGACATTCACACAGTTTAGTCACTAACCCATGCATTCAGTAAGATACGTTTAATCACTCACTTATAGAGTCAGTCACGCACCTACTAAATCATCCATTCAGACACTTATACACCCACTCATTCTTCAATACGCCTTTCCCTATATATATTAAATATATTTAAACTTTACAGAAACACACAGTCACTGGATGATGTCATCAGTGATGTCATTTGAGATGTCATCAGTGATGTCATCAGTGATGTCACTGACCATGTCATGAGTGATGTAATATGTGACGTCATCAGCAGTGCATTGCGGGGGCACGAGTTATAGTTAGCTGAACTAACTATAACGGGGGAATTTCTATGGTTTTGTACGAGTGAAATGTCCAACTAACTATAACTGTCCCTAAAACCTATGGGTTTTTTTGTGAATATATATATACATATAGATCGTTCACATTAATATTTAAAATCATTTTTATATTAATTGTATATTAATTTCATTTATAAAATAAGTTTCATATATCTATATGAAACTTAATTTAAAACAAGCACCTTCCAGGAATCTCCACTTAAATACAAGGTGTCTGTGCCCACATTAGTGCACGCTAAAAATGATCAGACAAAGCTGACGTATGAAAGGAAGTGAAATAATATAAATAATTAAAAATCAATATGCTTTCTAAGCCATGGAAGAAACACTTATAGTGATGTAATTACCCTGTTGTATTGTCATGTCCGCCAGCCCAAATTCAAATTATTAGTAAACCAAATACAATTTACATATTTTGCTACATTTTGTTGACACCCAAAGTAGTGTCCATTGTTTTTAGTAATTGTGAGAAAAGATCAATGGTCCTATCTAGAGCAATTAAATAAAATGATGAGATCATAGTATGTGTACAAATTAAAGTGTTAAATAATGTTAGTGCTCAGCAAGCAGTATAAATATCAGCAAACATTTTGTTAAAGCACACTATCAGCAGTCAGGTTTGTTGGCTCCGTCACAAGGGAAACTAACAAACATGAACCCCATACTCCAACACCCGATGTAATACAACTTCAATTCAACCCATGAAACCTATTAATAAAAACAAGTGAGGGTGGGCACTGTCCACAAAAGTAGTGGTGGGTACTGAATAAAAAAAGTAGAAGATGCCTCATGTAAGCGAACATATGTGCCAACTGGTTAGCAATTCCTAAAGACGGGGCTTCTCATCCTTGATGTACTCCTTGTATCCAATGATGCTGGCCAAGTCACACAGCCAATTGGCAAAAAGGACCTCCTAGTATGAGTCTCCAACGCTATCCCTACCACACAACTGTGTCAGTTCTCTGCTTTGGGGTAAGCAATCTTCCAAAGGACAAAGTCTTGTGACCACAACACTGAAAATATTCATCCACAGGAATACCACCATCCTTTATTAATATGAACCGTAGACACATGCTTGAAAGCACAATACCATGTTCAGACCATATATTTTAAGACAGGCCAACATGTTTCAATGCTATGATAATTTCTGGCATATACATCAGGGCACGAGGATCCAATATTCGCCCATTGATTCACCACACCTGAAATAGGAATAAGAAAAAACAGGTATACAGTAATATCAAACAAACATTTCAAAATTAAAGTTGCAATGTACTGAGACATAGAACATAAAATCCTCTTATACATATAGTATATTAACCAAGAGTCCACCAGGTGATTGCAAACCAGTGAACAGTCAGTATTCTGAACATACATGGTTCATATTTTGGCACACACGGAACACGGTGGCAGAACAGAGGTACAATGCAACCAACTAACAGATTAGAGTATGAGGTATCTAGTGTGGTATATTCTTGTCCATCTCTTGCATTCAGTTTTAGATCAGAGATATTGAAACCATCATCAAACACTGTCAAGAGACTGCTGCCCGTTTCCATTCTCGTTGCTGACCAGGTTAGTACAACTTACAGCCTCAAACTTCACCCAAACACCTTGTGCAACTATGAGGACTATGTGGGCATCAACACAAACAAATATTTCCTGAACATCACACACTCACCCGCAATAATAATTTCCAGATCTAGGTGGCCCAAGTTCTTTGAAATGAGTATGTTATACAATTTGTTCTGAAAAAAAAATTGAAAAAGCAGGACTCTGGTCATTACAAACGGCCTCACTGAGATTCACATCTCAAAATGTTCCTACCTGCAGGGCCGGCGGTCATGGCCGCAGTCGTCCACATGCCAGCCTCTGGCATCCACTGGTATTAAAAGGTTCCACCCAGTGCATGCAGGCCAGACAGCTATTGTGCTGCAGTGCTGGTACAAGGCATTGGACGGGTGCGGTCTTGGAGAGGGAGACAATGGCCCTCCAGAGTACAATGCTTAATAAAGACTAAAGGGGACCAAGAGTGCTGCCTGGCCATGAACATCAAATATACTGAATTGTATGGAAAAAATACTTGACAAAGCATTTTTAAATAAATGAACATAATGAAACAAATATGTTTAATGATAAAAGTTTTGACTCCCACTAAGATGCATTGGCATTCCGAGAGCCATGAAACTGAACATGAAAAATACCAAATGATACTCAACCCCTCATTATCATCATCAGGCAGACAAATGTGAAGAATAGTCCACATAAACAACAGCTAACACTCGCCAGTGTTAGTGTTCTGGCAGGAAAGCCCACATACAGAAGACCAGACATGACGAGTATATGATATGTACCAGGGAGTCATGTGAGGATACCCAGTTGTGTTTCTAACTCCAAAGCGGTGTTCAATCATAAATCTTATGCCACTCCACTGAATCATTTAGACCAAATCTATCTGTCTGTTCAGAGAAAATCCAATGGGCCTCCTTTCTAAAAAGGGCCTTCTCTGCCAGCCGCGGCCGCTGCAGGTAAGAGCGGTGGAGCCGGCTGGGGGGATTTTGAGAGACTACCACAAAGGAAAATTAAATAAATAATTAATTTTCCCTCGTGGTCGTCTCTCGAAATCCCCCCCCCCCCCCCAGCCGGCCCCACCGCTCTAACTTGCAGCGGCCGCGGCTGTTCTCTGCTCCATCCAGTCTCCGGTCAACCTGTTCCAACCTGCTGTTTAAAGTGTAGAATGGCTTAGTGGTCAATTTTTCTGCTCTGATCGTACTAACATGCTCCTGCATGTGTGTCTTCACTTTCCTAGTTTTGACACTAATATAGAAAAACATCACAAGGGCATCTTAATCAATGTATCACAAAGCAAGTGTTTCAGTTTGTCAGTTTGTCGTGGAATCATACATGTCCATTGCGGATTGTAACACTGCTGGTTAGCTGGCGCGGCTGGCACAGGTAAGAGCAGTGGGATGGTGGGGCGGGGAGTTGACAGATAACAGAATAGGTAAAATGAAATAAAAAAAGAAATAAAACCATTTACCTTGCATTCGCCGCATCGCCGAGTCAGCGATGCGGTGAACGCAAGGCAAATGATTTAATTAATTTTTTTATTTATTTTGACCTATCCAGTCATCTGTCGACTCCCCCCCACTCCGCCCCGCCACCGTCTTACCGCACCACCACCCCACAGCTCTTACCTGTGCCGACTGCGTCTGCTGGTTTGTTTTGACAGCTTGCAGACACTACACCCCGCACACGGGAAATAACCCCTTAAAGGCATCAGTGAAAATCTGGAACTCAAAGATTTGGGTCTGGGCCTCTAGGGTTTGTGTGAACCAATTGATCTCTAAGACTAATTGATCACCAGAAGGCAAAACGAGGTGTTGGGCCACTTGTGATCAAACATTCAGTTAGTGGATGTTCCTAGAATGATGTTATGCACTTATGTAGCCAGTGGGTCAAATTTACATTTGGTCCTGTAACTTAAAAAAATTCCTTGTAAATGCAAGTTCTATTCTGAAAAAAAACTCTGTGGGGTGTCATAAAACCATTCTTGTGGTGCAAGCACCCTTTCTGCCGCCACCAGACTCACATCCTGTGGATTATTTGTATACAACGGCTCAATGTCAACAGTCGCCAGGAGTTGCTTAGACACATCAAATTCAAAGTCTTGTAGTAGATGAATTGGTCTTGTATGTGGGGGCGTTGAGGCCTATGGATCTTTGGAAAAGTATAAAATGCCAGAATCTGTGGGTCAGCATTCATCAGGAAATCTTTTGCTCCTTTTGTGATCCATTGTTTATCTGCAGCCCCCTCCCCGATTTCTGTTTTAATGGTCTTAAGTTCAGCAACAGGATCTCTCCGTGAAGGGATCTAATTATTTCTATCACTTAATAAGCGGTTGACTTCGGCCTCATAGTCACTAGTGGCTTAATCACTATAGTGGTATTGGTTTGTGATGATGATATAGCTTGCCGCTCATTCTTCGTGATGTTTTGAAATGTCTGAGGACTGGAATAATCTAGGGCCGTGACCTTATCCAGAGCTATTTGCTCTAAAACTGCCACCTGAGGTCCCATTCATGATGTGGGATCTAAAAAGGTTTAGGGTTTGTGTAGGTCAGACGAAAATACAGACGGGGGATCTCTGGGTTTATCTTGAATACATTTTTGCAGTTTGATCTTGCAGGTGCTTTCTTGAAATTCAATCAATCAATCACTGGCATCTATAGAGCACATGGCTACTCAAACAGAGTGTCCCGGTGCTATCCGAACTCAAAGGGGTCAAGCCTAACTTAAAGGGGTCATGAGTGGAGTTTGGGATAAAGCCCAACGCCTTATTCAAGATTTCTTCCTCTGCCTCAGTCAATGTGCAATCAGATAGATTAATTACGTTTGATAGCACAGTGAAACAATTGCTTGGTATTTTGTTAAAAAGATAATTATGATTTGCAAGTGACTGCATGAGTATAGGCATATAAGTGGGGAAATCATTAGACTTACAGAATGAATGGAGAAACAGCAAACTTGCTATTTTGTTCCCACAGTGCTGATGTTATAATGGAAGCCACACTTAACCCATCAATGACTTTAGGAACAATGAGCCTGATTTAGACTTTGCTAGATGGGATACTCCATCACAAACGTGACAGATATCCCGTCTGCTGTATTTGAAATGCTCTCGAATGTAATGCGCTCGAAATGCGGTAGGAGGCATATCCGCCATGTATGTGACAGAGTATCTCTTCTGCCAAACTCTAAATCAGGCCCAAAGTCTCTACAGTGATATTAAAATCATGATGAAGATCACTGAATTCGGGTTATGTAATGTAACTTTCTTAATTGAACCACAATGGCTGTATAGTTTCCCTCTGTATAAAAACTCTCCATTTGGGAGCTGAGCCAAGATTTTCCCTTGCATTCGTTAGAACGTCTTATTTTACAACACTTAAATTTTTCTTGAGGCTAAGGTCTTGCTCTGACCCTCTTAGAAAGCAAGAGAGCAGATTCCATGTTAATCCATTCATCCATCTGCACTTAAATAAACCTTCATGGTTTGTACTTTAAACCTCGTCTCAATTAGATTTTCCTGTGTTGAATTTTCCACCCATGGAATGCCTCCCTGACATAAAGTAATGCGAGGCAGTGCAATGTGCTGTGTTGCTTTACGTTTCTTTTAGAAAGCAATGCAAAGAGCCATTTGAGTTGCTTTGTAAATACCAAAAAGGATTTTGAGTCAGGTCTGCGTTAAAAAAGTTACGCACCCCCAATACAAAGCCTTTGCAAATCCGGGCCTCCGCATGCTTTCAGCAGCTCGAGTCTCCTGGTGAAATACTCCTTCTCCACTGAGTTACCACAGATCATATAATCCCCACGGGGCGCCACTCCCTGCTAAAGTGAGGCTAGTAATAATCTCCGGGCTTGCAAGGGCACTCAGAGGCATGCTCACATCACGTTTCTGTTTTCAATAGTGGGAAGAAGGCACTTGGAGAGCACTCCCAGCAGTGGAGCAAGACCGAGGAGCAGCTGGAGAGCAGAGCGGGGAGGACAGTCTGAGATGGGATTGATGGAGACAGCAGGTCCATGAGTGGAAGAGGAAAGAGATCAGTGGTGCTGAGACAATCTCACGAAACAATAAGGATGAAGCAGTTCTGTGTATAGATTACAGTTCCCAACTCACGAGGCGCGGTCTTGCCTGACACTGATGTAGCACATTTCACAGAACTGTAAGGATGAAGGCAGTTATGAGTGAACCTGGGACCAGTGATGGGGCTGATTGTTTACCAGGCAAAGGCGAGTATGAATACAAGGTTCGATTATGTGGATTTTAAAGAGGGTATATTTCTGGAAGGCGCTGTTGTCTTCCATCAAAGCCAGGTAGTCACATCACACATTTAAACACAGTGGCATGTTATTTCATGGTGCATTTGACTTGGTACCGGAGAGCAGCATCCTTTACAAGCTATATTACCTGCAGTCATGTTCACACAGGAAGCCTGCACTACATGCTCATTAGTTCAGGTAATGATGCAGGGACTGCAGTCGCAGTCATCAATTGCATCCTGCAGAGAGTGAATCATTATTTTTCTGAGCTGAGCCATCAAAAAGATAATAATGCATCAATCTGACAGTTTCTGTCACCCAGCACCGTCGAAGTGCCGAGTTCATCCAGGGCCCAACTGGCTTCCCCCGGTAGGGCTGATTTTTGTTTTCAGTCCAGTCCTGAGTTCATCTATTCACAAAACACGCTTAAAATCAGAAAATGCAGTTTGTTGATGTTAACAGTGCTGCTCGGCAACGGAAGGGTAAAGTTCGGCTCATCATTTGAGTTAGGAATATTCTAATTCATAAATCCTAATATAACCAAAGGAAGGGCTGCATACGGGCTAATAATCCCAACAGAAGTCAATTATTCCTAATCAACATATCATGATATTTATTTATAAAGCGCCTCACTACCATTGGCATCCAAGCACTAAAAGGATGTAGCTCCCTTCTGAGCTGCGTATAATAGATTCCTCGTGGTTTCTAAGACACACATGCTACATAAGTCATTTCTGTATTGTTAACAGTACGGATCTCATGCCATAATGCTGGTCAGTTGACCAGTTTCAAATGGTTTGTACTGAGAAAAGTGCAGTTGACTGCAGTTAAGAGATGGGTATTGTCGTTAATTGCAGTCCATTTTCCTAGTCCACATTTTTTATTGAACCAGTAGTAGTACATTAACTTTTAAGACAGATGTTCAACACCCCACGTGCTATAAGTGGTTTAACTGCATTTCCAACAGAGCTGTGATGATGCTCGTGCGTCACTGGCCACGCTGCAGCTACGTGGCTTGTGTAAATCGGCACAGCGGGCCCCGACTCACAAAGGTTTTCCTGTGAGTGGGTGCGACGTTACTCCTGGACGTCAAGTAAGCCACAGGTGCCCGTGAATAGAAGCTTTGTGAGTCCGGCCGAGTGATTCATTCCATTCATGTCCGTTGTCATTGTGGATACGCGTCATAGGGCTCTCGACGTATGCTAATGGCATGATAGCATTTGTAGAAATCTCAGGTATAGCAAATCAGTGATAGTGTACGTGCATCCAGTTATTAAAGAGATTTGTGTAGTACAAAGACAGGAGGAAAAGCATCGAGTGTGGGTGACCCCATATACTGTGAGTGCTGTGAGCACTCACAACTCTCTGGTACATACAATGTCCTGAGCTCCCAGGAAAACAGAGTGTGTTTATCAAATATTCATCCCATGTAATGTGTATATAACCAGTGTTTTTAAAAGGGAATCACGGTGAGTCACTCCCAGGAAGCCCAGGCACAGATCTCCATCTATAGTGGTTGTTATAGCAGCCACAGTGATGCAGAAGTGTCTCAGAATAGCTCCCTGGCGCACACACAATATGCCAAGTGTTGATGGAGAACCAGGCGGGGCCAGGGCTGTTCATTCTATTCAGATTATGCAGATCCCGATGGCACGTGGCAAGCATTTATCTGGGTTTACAGTACAGCTCTGAAGACCACAATCTGAGCCGTTCCTATTGTCTCAAGGAAGTATTCTGGCACTGGTCCAGCACATCCGAATGGCGCGCACACCGAATGCCTCTCGGTGTTATCATGCCTTGCGAGAACCAGACTAGCAATGGTTTACTCCCTTTGACCTGTGCCTTCTGGGTTAACTCGCCTAGCCTGTGAGGAGCTGCTCGCTGAGTGGGTGCCCTGAAGATGGGCAACCTGATCAAACTGCATTGGGGCATCATGTTGAATTGAGATGTTGATTGACCCAATGATAAAGCTTATCGATAAAATAAATTTCACTCATACTCTACTGATGAGTTCATGAATGAAGTAACATGGATTAAGCACTCCCATTCTTTAAGATTACTATGAACTTTTTTGAACAGTACTGAACATTTTTGGCAGTGTCTAGGAAGGAGAAGAATGGTTTCCCTGATCATTCTCAGGTATGAAGAGAAGCTTAAACATACGTGGTTGATCTGTGCTGAAAATATATCTGGGAGATGAAAAAGATTCCCACATTTTCATCAGAGAATGCGGGTATAAGTGGAGGGCCTAAGTCCCACAGCCACCAATTCAGTGTCCATAGGTCTGGGGAGTTACCAGTCATCACATTTTCAATTTTCTGTGCATTTTACTTAAGGGCATTTTTGTTCACCCAGGAAGTCATCTTAAGAAGACAAAGATGGAAATTAAATTGTGTGAGAAGAGGATATTGGCCAAAACGCAAAGAAGTTTGAGTGTCATCTGCATAGGCCATTACGGCCCGAATGACCCAATGAGCTTAGTTAGCAGGACAACATAGACTTTAAAAAGGGTCAGACTTAATGAATTGTCCTGAGGTATGCCACAATGAAGCTTGCAGAAACTAGATTGACAAGGTACCATATGAATTGCCCCACAGCGGTCCTCAAGAAATCTTAGAGGTCATTTTAGAGGTCTGCCATCTATAACAATCAACTCAAAGCTAAATTAAGATAGAGTTGCTCAAAGTGTTGACTACAGTTCACAAATTTAGTAGAAACAAGGCAGAAATACCATCTTGATCCTATGTCATCCTAATATTGTCTACAATGGACAGTATGACACACTCCATAACATGTAGTACCCTGAAATCAGATTGTATGTGATCAAGGAATGAATTAGGTTCAAGATAAGAAGATTGTTGAGGATTCACATGTTTCTCTAAGAGATTAGAAGAGAGAGAAATTAGAAAATTAGACATCTCAGAGGCATCAGTCGAAGGATTTTTAATGGAATCTCCTGTGTATGGTGATATGAACAGCAGTAGTTGGAGAGGCATTGAATGCATAAATCAGTAATAATTGGGCTGATCTGTTCAGATGCAATGCTTAGAATGTGAGTAGGTAAAAATAATAGGTTGATACCTTGACTGAAAAGAAGTGAGAAAATGAATGGTAGAGTTGGGCGTTAGAGGACCAAATTTGGAAAAGGCGCAGTTAGAAGAATATCCAGCATTATACGAGATAGAGGCTGTGGAAGTAGAGGGAAGAAGACACGGCGGAAGGTCCTGGGAACTTGGATTCACCTTCAACTTGTTACAGATTTAAATGATGCGAAAGTAGTGCAAATACAATCAATTTTTGATTGAAAAGATTCAGATAGCTGAGATAATTGGAAAAATCCCAAAGTTATCCTATTCAAGATGTGTGTGGAACACACTGTAATACACATTTATTGAAGAGGAATTGAAAGATATCTGAGCCCCTCAAATTAATACTTTCTGCCAAAAATAGAAAATGTACAGTTTTGAAACCACACCTTCAACTCCTGTAACTCCCATGCATTACAAACACACAGTGAACACCCTTCTCAAGTAAAAATTATAGTAATTGCCATTCAAATCTGGCACATTACTTTGTTATGGACAGGGATCCACGACTATAAACTTTTCCTTTGTCAACACTCTACTCTGTCTAAATTTTGTTGTACTGCCCCAAACATAAATATTATTAATTTCATGTTCAGGTTCAGGTTCAAAGACACTTTATTCGGATAACGTCGTATCCATAAAAGCACAAAGACACAACAACAAACAAGTTAAAAATGTGCAAATTAGAGAGTCATGATAAAACCATAGCAGCATACAGTATACAATAATCTTTAGGTTCGTAAAAATTCATTAATAGGTGATATAAAAGTTCAGGGATTAGACATCATTTGACGTGCTCGAACACAATTCTCAAAAAAGTGCCTGTGCGAAAGACCAACTCTTCATCATCCAGGGTAAGTAATCTCAAGTAAGCTTTTTCCAAGCTGATGGGGATATGCTTTTTAAAATACGGAGTTAAGAGCCACTTAATATACTTTAAATAGTATTTACAAAAAACAAAAAGTGTAAAATTGATTGGCCACTCTGGCCATCACACGGGCAAGGTATGCAATCAAGATCGGAGTGGTGACCAAGGGGAAAACATAATACAAATTTAATGGTGCCAGCCCTTAAACGAAACAAAAGGCTCCTCTCCCAATGGCTCAGGTTATCAATTGGAAATGTTGGCATCCTTTGTCTCTATTTATGAAATATTGATTTATTTGCAAAAGGGTATCTAATTATTAGTTCATATTGATTATTCTCTCTCCTATATACAAATCCGGCACATTACTTGGGTGTAGACATGGATCCCTGATTCTGTCTCTTCCCGTTGTCTGCCTCCTCTTCTGGCTGCATTTTGTTTTGCTGCTCCCTTTCATTATATGGAAATGTTGACAGGCTATTTCTCTATTTGTAAAATAGCTGATTGCTTTGCTAAGGAGAATTCCTATTTATTGGTTCATATTAGATGTTCTCTATCCTACATTTTTTTAATATATGAATTGTTTTTATTACTTATGAAAATAAATATGATAACCCATTTTAAAAAAAGAACTGCTAGTTCAAACTATGAGTAGTAGACTATAAAATGGACAGCTAACCATATTTTCTAAATATTATTGTTGCCAGAACCCACAAAAATCCTATAGAGACAGCAGGGATCACTTGCTATGCTGGCTCAAGTAGTGCCAGTGGGGTGGATATCTACTCTACCCCTTATCCAAATTTCAACATGTGCCATAGCCAAGTTCAATATGAAGAACTGTTGGTTTGCAGAACTGATTGGCAATACTCATAAAAATCCTATAGTCCCATATGCATTGTGCCATGTTCGGCCAGAGGCTTACCTTCACAATCAGGCTACTTAATTATGTACAGCAGAAACTCTGAATGTCAGAAAATGTGAGTTACATTAATGAAAATAATAATAACTTGTTTTTATGTACAACTTCACCCTGCTCTTCTGATACTTGTCAGTGCTGTAAATACCAGGTGGTACTATTACTCAATTGTCATTTAACCGATCTCGTAAGAAAGGAAGTTTGAGTCAACCATGCTGTAATTTGTGATTTTTAACTCACTAGCTCAATCTGACCTTGTGGAAAGGGCAACAGTCTATATAGTGACCTCTACTACAAAGACCCAATACAAAAGTGAGGGTAAAGGTGACCAGAACACTAAGGGGCTTATTTACAAGCCCTATGCGCCGCCGCTGCGCCACTTTTTCCCATATTAAAAAGGGGGCAACTGCGGCCGAAGGGGCTTGTAAATAAGCCCCTAGGAGCTTAATGTGGTTGATATGAGCTTCTGCAAACACCCTACATGCAATACTTTACAAATAGTAGTGAACCAATTCGTCTTGAGATACTATTGGCTCTTCTTTAGTGTACCTTTCCCAGACTCTAGGTTTTATGGGTCCGGAGGCACTGGGAAATGCATTCAGCACATTCCGATGCTGTACTTAGCTTGAGAAGTAGAAGCAGTGAAAGTGTTTCTGCACTGCAGTGTTATGAGGCAGAGCAATGTTGCACCAGGGTCCTTCAACCTGGTGATCTGTCTTACTTAGTCCTGCTAGTATTCTGAACTGAAGACCCTGAAATCATTGGAACACCAGCATCACATTGGAAAGGATCCAGTGCAGACACTGAGCTGCGCTCTCATCGCGACCAGCGGAGCAGCTGGATGAAGCAGTAAGTTCCTCCGATCCTGCTTGTGAATGGGGAAGGTCACTCGGCTTCCGATGCCTCATCTGAGCCTCCATGCACACGGGTCAACACACGCAGGTCGTGATGATCCCACAATGGTCCCATGACAGCCCTCTCTCTTGTCAGTTGTTTCAACCAGGGTGGCAACTCTTGTCCTTCATGACTGGCCCATTCTCAGCTCATGGGATTGCGTACTTATGGCAGCACACGGGCAGCTCCCCGATCGGTGCTACAGGAGTTAACTTTATGGCAGCCCCTTCTGGTGTGTGGGATCACCAAATTCAATCAGCACAAATTCAATCAGACGGCCTGATTGGTGCAGCCCCAATTCTCTCACATCTCTTTGCTGGGTTCTACTCCCAAGGATCTCTCCATGCACTCCTCCTCACAGGGTTCCTCTGGTGTTTGCAGGCAGGCAGAGGCTGTTTTGCTCCAGGCTCCCGGGCAGTTCGTCTTGACTTCCCTATGTGATGTCCTCTTACCTAGCTGAGAGATTGCAGACCATGATCCTAATTCCTGTTCACACAAGGCAGAACTCTTGCTGAGTTTCTCTATGTCGAGGTACAGCCATAGCTGGCTGCTTGACAGTTGACAACTTGAGAACTACATTTTTACAATCCATTTCAAGACACAAATGTGATTTAGTGTCTCAGTCTTTGAAGGTTGGGGTAGAAGCTGCAATCTTTAAAGTGCCTACTCCTCTGTCCTGTCCTTTCATCAAGGAAGCAGCCTATCACAGCAGGAGGAACTCCATTTGAGATAGCTCCACAAGCCTGGCCATGGGAGGGACCAAGGATCACATCTAAATGGCAGCCTTACTGATATACACCTCACCAAAGGTTACCAAAGCGTCCCAGCCCTATTCTGTATGATTATCTTATCAGTCCCTTCTCCTTACTGAGATGTGCCCAGGCCCCTCTGACCAGTGACAGTTTTTGGAATCAAAGAGCCCCTTTGAAATGTGCCAAAGAGACCTGGCCCTTCCTTTCTCCAGTGTGTGTTCCACCAGCTCTCAGGAATGTAGTATTCTACAAATCTGTCTGGGGGACTCCTCCACATGCCTCTCCAAAAGATCCTGGGCTCTCTATATGGAACCCACAGGCTTCCTTCTATTATGCCTCTCACATTCATAAGCACACATAAATCTCTGCATGTGCACGCAAAACACAAGCGCAGACTCCCATGTATCGAACCCTTAGCATGCACACATGCATCTCAGGGTGCACACGCAGATGCGTGCTGGCTTCACTGTACCACATCACTAACAATACACATACATCCCAGTGCGCAGATGCAAGACCCATGCGCTGGTTTCCCTGTATTGCACCTCTCATGGTACACATACATCCCAGTGCACACACACGCTGACTTCCTTGTATTGCATCATCATGGTACACATACAACCCAGTGCACACAGGCAAAACACATGTGCATGGTGCAGCACTACATCCAAAGTGACTTAGGCCAAGGGTGAGTTAAGCACACAATTGCAGAACTTTACACAAGTGGGCTTGTAGGCCCCACTCCAGTGATACAGATAAAAAAGGCCTGTTCACGCTTGATCACTATTACTTAAAACACGGTCTGCTGCCACGACCGTGCTCATGATACCTAACTCCTGGTGAAAGGCAATAGTCTTTCACCACATAACAGTAATGCTTTGGACGCACCACCAGGTTCAAGCAAGACTGCAATCTTTGAGAAAGACCTTGGTCATGGCGCACCCTCATTATCCATATTCGCCCATGACCGAAAAACCAGCACCAGGGAGCCAGACATCGTTGCAGCTTGACACTCAGTGCAGGGTTGTCCATCCATTATGATGCAAAGGACTTTTATGTCCTAACAATATTTGAATAAACTTGCGTAGATTCAACCAGAGAAGCAAACCCTAGACTCGAACATGAATTGCATGGAGTAGACACACATTTCTGTATATACATATTAACATATTAAGCCCAGATGGGCACATAGTTAGGTTCTATATATTTTTTATGATCTAAAATTTAATTTGATGTATTTTCCTTTCATTTAATTTTGGCTTAGGGTTTATATCAATTTAATTAAATCTATTATCATTTAATTTAATTCATGTTAATTGAATTTAGGATTGTGGTTATTATGATATGATATGATATAATATATTATGATATCATGTAATGTCATGTAATGTAATATTTTTTATTGCCATTTTGGGTTAGTAGTAATTGTATTAAATATAATAATTTGTGCTCCAATTTCTTTTGTGTTTCAGCACTGTTGTCAAGCTTTTTCAAGATCTGGATCTGTTGAGAGTCCCAGCTGTCCCCAGCTCTGTCTGGAGGTATCACTAGTATAACCACCGCACAAGAGAAAGAAGGGGGGAATGAGAGAAGAGAGAGAAAAGACACAGGATGTGCTTCCTGCTGCAGGGCGGTATTGGCAAAACCCGTGATGGAATGGCATCTGACTGGTTCTCAGCTGTGTTAAGGAACTGAGCAGAGCGGATAAGAGAAAAAGGGAGAATTCAATGTTTAAGCAATACTGAGTAGAAGTAAATGTTGAAAGTCGTCAAATTAAAGCGTCAGCTTCTCACCGGTGACCAGGCGGGAAGTAATGATCACAACATCAGTTTTCCACCAGGATACTGGCGCTGATGATCAGGATGCCCCAGAATTTGGCAATCCCTGTACAGCAACAAAATTGAGTTGAACAACATTAAACAAACAAGTAGAAAAGGGAAAATATGGGACGAAGTCAGGGAAATACGAGGGAGCTGTGTTGGAGGAAAATAATGTGATGGAACAAATACTGTGGGGTCGAACTAAACATGAGCAGAGTCACTGCAAATGCAAATCGTTGCCAGGCACTGAAGGCTCTGTGTAATGTGGTTAAATATTCTATACCGTTATATGAAGTAAACGCCTGCTCTTGGTGTTCCATTACATGTTAGTTAGCGATCTAGTCTGTCCCACTTTCCACATGACCAACCTTCCACATTCTCCATTCCTGTCCTTGTCTAAGCTTTGTGACTCGTAAATTCAAGTTGGGAGTGGCTCATGGCTGGCACAACTATTTACAAAGTGCCCTTTCGAATAAATTCATGACAAATGTCTGCAAGGCAACATTTTTGTACTTAGAATTCATTTTAAACGTATTTTATTTAGGATGAGGGTTAGTGCTAGCTCTAACTGAATATTTTTTTGACTTAAATTTAATTTAATTTATTTGAATTTATTCTTAGAATTTGCATTAGAGTTATAATACGTTTACTTATATTATTTACTTGCCATTTAATTTAATTTAATATAGAGTTAGAGTAAGGATTAGCAGGAAGATTAAGGCTAGCGTTTGGTAAAGAAGGTGAAGTGATGGTATGTGTAACTCAAGGGATCGAAAAAATGATCATTACAATTTTTAGGGATGGGGTCTATTGGGGTACAAGTAATGCTATAGGGTGGTATTTGCAAAGAAATGATGGAAGTTGAGGTAATGGTTTGTTAAAGTTTTGAGATGGTCATTTTAAGAGTACTGTGATCAGTATAGTTATGATCCTTGAGTAATGTTATTTTGGGATTTCCAAGAACTCATGGGGATTTAGAAGAATTCCTGACATTCAGTTCACTCAAGCAGTTGCTGGATGTGTCATAGCATTGGATCAGTTCTACAGTCAGTCTTTGGAGAAGATATTTTGAGTTGAAGAAAAAGCCCAAAGTAAGTGTAGGGGGCGCCTGGAGGCTGAAACGAGCTATGCAGGTGCTGAGTACGTGGTTGTCCTGGTCAGACAGCTGTCCAGAGCTAACCTCACTGCAGCAGGAAACTCCAAAAAGCACACATACACTGGAACAAGAGCACAAGAAACTGAAGAAAGCTCCTTCACAAACAACGTCATATTCCTAAGATTCCCAGAAGGATGAGAAGGCCAAGCCCTAGAACTATTCCTGTACTCTAAAATACTAGACTACCCATTCCACGTCCAGACGGCTGGTCACAATTGTTCTTTCAGAGACCAAGGAGCAATACTGGAAAGATTTAGAGGCAAGGAAGAGGCACAATATGAGGACCTTTGGAGCCAAATTTACCAAGACGGCACATGACAAGTGCAACAACTTTTGACACAGTTAAAAGGAAACTCAGAGGAAAAAACCTGAAATGCACACCAGAAATATATGCTAGAGTTCCCAGCTAAACTAAGAGTCATCAAATATGGAAGGTCAGACTCTTTACACTGCTAGAAAGGGGCATGGGACTGCCGGACAGGAAGAGGCTCGTCCCCCAACCCAATTAAGGACCCTGACAGACCGCATCAAAAACTGAGCTGGTAAGTAGAAATCAGGTAATAGGAATAATTTACCAAACTTGCAATTAAAAAGTGGTCAAAGAAGATGGTACCTTAAGTATGAAATAAAAAGACTCACCAGTGAGGGACAAGAGGGACAGAGTGTTAGCAGACCTCAGATTGCTACCACAAACACATACTCCTGAACAGAAGGCACCCACCTCCTACAAATTGGGGGGGAACTGGACTGCTATCCCGTCTACCCAACATCTATGCACGAGGATCCATCATGGGCACACAGACCTCCTCGACTGAAGGGGTGCCCGAAGCTCTATGACGGAGTCCCCTACACTGGTCCGTATTACTGTTAGGCTTAGTTTTGTTTGCCGAGGTGGGATACAATGTGGGGCAAGAAAAACGAATCAGACATTAAAAAATACTGCCTCTCGGCCCCTGAAAATGTATGAGCTGGCCAAGGTATCTGAAACCAAGAATGTTAAGGCTCGGTCCATGGAATCAAGCCCAGGGTGGGGGAAAGAAAACACCAATAGTTTAACATGCTGCAGACCACAGGGAGAGCGGCAACACTGAGACACAATCCAATACATAAAACACTACAACAAACGATAGCACCCATAATAAATGGGGCAATTAAACTAAGATCTAGGCATGTGAGAGGCCTAAACAACACGAAAAGGCATGTAGGTTTATCAACAATTAGATGCAGGAATGTTGCAGTAATATTCTTTTAAGAGACCCAATTACTACACGTAGAAATAAACAAACTGAGAAAGAAATGATGTGGTAAAGTATATGCAATTTCTCTCTCAGGCTCTCTAACTACAACCTTGTTTTTTTAGCTCTCTTTTCTGCGTGTCTAGGAACAGTACCCCCTCTTGTTGAAATTGACTCACACTAGTCCCCCTCTCTCCTTTTTGATTTTACTTTGAAAAGTATATGCAACCAGTTATTCCTCTTATATCCGGAGGAGTGTTGACTTGTATTAGCAAGGTGGACCTGCTACAAATAATATCCACCACATTAGACCCTGTGGGAGATACATATTAATACGGGGTGTACTAAACGGACACAAAATTGGTCTACTAAATTTACATACCCCAAACACAAAACTCTACATTCTTTTTGAAAACTTATAATTTGACATCTGTACATGCAAACCTCCCAATATTATGGTCAGGAGATTTTATCTGTGTAACTTCGGGCCAGTTTGACAGAACCTCCAAGGCCAGTGTGGAGGGATGGTCAGAAATAAGGCTTTGGAGGCTTGTCGGATTTTTGAATGGTTGCTTTTAATATGTGTCTTACAAGGAAAGTCACAGAAGAAAAAAAATAATTGTAAATTGCGGAAAGTCTTTGGTCTGCAAGACTACTCCGATGATGTTTCAGCCTAAGGTTCGTCTGTCTTAGGAGGCCTAATGGGTTCTTTTTCTCCTATGCTTGTCGGACCAATGCCACCAGCACCCTTGGGAGAAGACCAGAACACAAAGGTAAGTATAGGTATGTGACACAAATTTTCCTTTTTCTTTTCCTTATCCTTGTTTTTTTCTACCGCTAGATTTGTCTTCAGCGGTTTCTCAACCTTAGAACCCATTCACTCTTTTGTGAGCATGCGGTCAAAGGGGGTTGTGAGGATATACCCCAAGACACACTTGATTTGATCTTTTCTGAGGTCACAGTATTTTTACCCTTTTGTGTCTTAGGAATGCTCTCTTAGGTGGCAATAATAGGGAGCATATGTTCTCCCATCCTTCCTGTGTCTCCCCACCGAAGTAAGATGAAAAGGGAAATGCACAAAAAAAATCCAAAGTTTCTTTACCCTTGTTCCACCATCCTTGGATCTGGAATATCTTCCCCCCACTTTTTTGTAAACAGTGAAAAGAAAAGGCCAGCACCCAAAACTTGACACTCACATTCACCACCTAAACAAAAAAAAAGAATAAGTAAAAAAAAGTATACTCCATTCCCCTCCCCTCCGATAGGTTCCTGGTCACTCACTGGGTATACCACAACTCTCTTGACTTGTGGCAGGCTCCTGGCGACTGCTGGTGGCATCCGCCAGTCTTCACACCAGTCGTCCTCCTCCATGCCTTCAAGTTTGGTGTCCTCCTTGACCTCTGTTCGTTCTGGGTCTTTCTCCTCCATAGTCCGGATTTGCCTCTCTTCTTGGCAGTTCTCCTCCTCTGCTGCATTGGCCTCCTTCGGGTCCAACTTCCCGCCGCAAAGTCCTCACTTCCCCTCCTCCTCCTGCCTCCTCCATTTTGTGCCCTCTGACCTTTTACCTCTCTTGGCTCTGGACCCCGAAAAAGGGAGTCCGTCGTTACTGTTTATGTTTTTTCCTGTCTCCTCCTTTCTGCCCCTTGTTTCTGTGTCCTGTCCTTTTTCTTTTTTTCCTCTCCTTGCCTTCCAGACTCCTCCTTCTTTCTGACTGTCTTTTTTATTCTTTTTATGTGGCATATTACCCTGTGTGTCGCTGTCCTACTGCAGGTAAATTCATCTTAGTCCTTTCTACCCCCTCACATATCCCCTCCCTTACTTTTTTCATAGGAAGAAACATTTCTCTGGGGTATCGAGAAAGATAGTCTGCATCTGTCTGTTCCTTTCCTTTCCTGTGGCAAATATTGAACCTGAAGGGTTTTAGGGATGGAAACCATCGTAGTACTCCTGAGTTGTTCCCTTTTTTTCTTTGGCCATCCATTCCAGAGGTGCAGGACCAGTTTATAGATCGAGCTCCCTTCCTTCTAGCTAATATATAAGACTTTGAATTGCCTATTTTATGGCTAAGCCTTCTTTCTCCACAATTGCATATCTGCATTCTCTGGGGAATAACTTGTGACTGATGTGTAGGATAGGTTTTTTGTTTCCTTCATTGTCAGCTTGGGATAACACTGCCCTAACCCCACCCAGTGGCATCAGTCTGTAGGACGATTTTAAAAAATAAATCAGGGGACAGTAGTACTAGATCAGAGGGCAATAGCTCCTCTAACTTTTTAATGGTGTTACCGTTATTGGTGAAGGGTGTTTCAGTACCCTGTCAACCAAGGGATTCTTGGTTAAAAGATCCGTTAAGGGAGTAGTCCCAATGGGACAAATGTGGAATTAACCATCTGCAGTACTCTATGAAGCCTAAAAAAGCTCTAAAGTCTCTTTTCATGTTTGGGAAGGGGACCTGCCGTATTGCCAGTACTTTCTATTTTTGAGGATGAATGGCTCCTTTGCCTAACACTTAATTCAGGTATTTCACCTGCCTTACAGCTAAATGACTTTTGTTTAGGTTGATTTTTAACCCTGCCTCTCACTGAGTTGGTAGCACTGCTTTCAAATGAGTTGGATGCTCTTGCCAGGACATGCTATGTATTATGATGTCATCAATGTATGCTGCTGTGCATCTTTCATGTTTTCTCAGTAAATTATCCATCAATCTTTGGAATGCGGCAGGCACTCCATGCAATCGTAACAGAAGTACTGTAAATTGATATAGACCCCTGGGCATGGAAAAGGCATTTCTTTTCCTTGTCTTTAGAGTTTAGGTTCAAATCTCTTTATTAACTTTTACCATGGTGTACTTGTAAGCATAATACAATTGTGAAATTCTCCAGGGACAATGCCCCAAGACAAGTGTGCGACATCACATTTCTTAATGAAATAAAGGGAAAAAAACCTAAGACAATATAACATAACCAACGTTAGTCCCCTACTACTTTCGCTTCTGATATGTATTGTTGCAAGATATTGATCCGCATTACAAGATTATGTCAGAGCTGGAACCTCCCTCCGTCTCCGTCAAACGCAAGAGGCACACATATTTTGGGCATGCCAATTCCCAAACTTCTTGAGTGAGGTTCAACAAGAAAGGACTCCATAGTTTCCCAAGGGAGGCTCCCTGGCCTGCGAGTGTTAGGGAGATTCTCTCCATACCCAGTATATGCCATAGGCGATGTAACCATCCCCGGTGGGTGGGCGTTTGTGTTGTGCCCCAGTGCGAAAGTATGTTCTGGGTTGCAGCTCCTAAGGCTAGGCCTATTTGTCTGCCACGTCTAGATTTGAGGGGATAGGTGAGGGGGTTGGGGAGGCCCAGCAAGGTGTATGCAGGGAATCTGGGGATCTGCGTGTGGAGGTGTGCGTCTATTTCGTCAAGTATTTGTGACCAGTAGTCCTGGAGCAGGGGGCAATCCCAAAACATATGCACCACGGAGCCCTGTGCCCCGCAACCTCTCCAACAATCGGCATTGCGGCTGGTGTTCATTTTGTGGAGAAGAGAGGGAGTGTAATACCAGTACGTAGCTACCTTGGTTAGGGTTTCAGTAAGTGATATGTTGCATGCTGTGTGTCTAGTCCTATAGTAGATATCTGTCCATTCTTGATCACTCAATTGTCTTGCCAAGTCGCGTTCCCACCTTTGTTGTCCCGCCCTATACATGTACTTGCTATGTTGTATCAAAAGGGAGTATAGGTCTCACGTAAGTCTAGTTGCAGATGTTTTAGCAAGCAGCCACTTCTCATATGGTGTGAGGCATCTGTGCACATTGGGCTTCTTATCGTGGTGTAGTAACCAATGGCGTAGTTGCAAGTAAGGGAGTCTTTTGGACTCAGGGATGTTAAAGTCCACGCGAAGTTGGTGGAATGGTGGAACGGGAGGATCCCCTTCTCGTCAAACACGTGACCCATTGAGCGGCATTCCGTTCGTCTCCATGATGTGAAGGTGTTTGGGTCGAGCCCGGGGGTGAAATCTGGGTTATCGAAAAATGGCGTAATAGGGGAGGGGACAGTCGTAAGCCCCCCCCAGTGCTAGTTTGGTCCCAAGCCACCATCATTGCTTGCGTGATTGGGAAGTGGTACAGGTTTGGAGGTCTCTGTGCCCGAGGTAGAAGGGGGACTTTCCACAGGGGTGTACCTGCCACCACCCTGTCCTGAAAAGGCCAATGTTTTCCTGATTCCGGTTTGTTCCATTCCACTAGATATCTCATTTGGATGGCCCGGTAGTAGGAAAGCAAGTCGGGTATGCCCAGACCCCCCAGACTGGGCGGGAGATAACTGAGCTCCTTTCTCATGCGGGGTGTCTTCCCCATCCAGATAAATTGCGTTATCTCTGATTGTAGTTTGGAGAGCATTCCCTTTGGCAGAGTCAGCGGGAGGGTAAGGAACAAGTAGTGTATCCGGGGAAGGATAGTAATTTTTACTGCTGCGATACGGCCCAGTCAGGATATTTGCAGATATCTCCATCGGCTCATTTCGCTCCTATCTTGGCGGAGTAGGGATTGATCATTTATCGAGGAAGTCAGCTGGAGCGTGGGTGCCAGCTTAATCCCCAGGTATGGAAGGGCAGTGTCCAACCACTGGAGGGGATATTGTGATTTGAGGTTTACCTCTAACTCTGGTAATATTGAAAGGTTTAGGGCCTGCGACTTGTCCACATGGGAAACATCCTTTACAACGCAGGCATTACATCGTAATGCCTTTACAACACATTCTTTACATCACACTTCCCATTACAACTCATGCTATTACAACGAATGCCATTACAACGCATCTGCCTGTACATCGAATGCCATTACAACGCATTTTAAGGTAAGTTTTCTATTTTTTTAAATTTACATTTTCAATTCTTTAATTTTTGGCTGGGGTGGAGTTTTAATACCAAGGTATTATTTGAATACATGAGTATTAATTTTTATTATAAATTTTAAATATTTTAATTTATTTTTAATAGGGATTGACACCATCCCCTGGGACGGAATGCAAGGGAAACAGGGGGTTTTAGTGGAGTGGTGTTTTAATACCCATGTATTAAATGTAATACTTAAGTATACATTTTTCAAATATTAGAAATTTTTAAACAAATTTCTTCTTTTTAAAATAAAAATAAAAAAATTGAAATATAGTTGGGAATGACACCCATCCCCTGTGATGGGATGCAAGGAAAACAGGGTTTTAGAGTGGGGTAGTGTATTAATACCAAGGTACTAATTTTAATACTTGAGTATTCATTTTTACAGAAATTAGATTTTTAGAAAATTAATTTGTAATTATAAAATAATGAAGGGATTGACACTTATCCCCTGGCTAAGGGATGGATGGCAATCAGTGATTTTGGGTGGGGAGTGTATTAATACCCAGGTATTAATTTTTATGAATACTTGAGTAATTTAAAAATTAAATTATATAAAAAGATTTATTTAAGTTAAAAATCTTTCAATTATTTTTGAAGTGGGGTTGACAACTAAGCCCTGGGATGGGATGCAAAGGAATCAGGGGTTTTGGGTAGAGTAGTGTATTAATACCCAGGTATTTATTTTTAATACTTGAGTATTAATTTGTACAGATATTTTTGTTTTTTAAAGTAATTTCTACTTTAAAAGAATTCAATAATTTATAGAAGGGATTGACACCCATCCCCTGGGAAGGGACACAAGGAAATCAGCGGTTATGGGTGGGAGAGTGTATTAATACCCAGGCATTAATTTTAATACTTGGGTATTAATAATACTTTTTAGTTAAAAAAATTAATAATTAAAAGCATTTAAATAGTTAATGAAATAATTAATTATATGTAAACATGCTTAAGGCAGAGTGAATGTAGAAAATTATTTAAGTAAATTAAAAATGGAAAATATAGAGATTAAAAAATAAAGACAACTCAAAATGCATTTTTTTTAAAGTTTATTTCATATTTAAAAATATAAGACAGTCAATTAAATGTTTAAAAAATAATATAAAATTAAATTTCAATTTGTTAAAAATCAACATTGCAACTGTACTGTACACTAACATTTTTTTGTAGGTTTTCCCATGGTTTCCCATTGAAATCAATGGAAGAAAATGTCCTTTTTTCATTTTTACTAATACAGATGACGTTGCCAGTTGTACGTAACTTTCTACAGTCGCTGGAGCGTCACGGTCAAGAACGGATGGAAGGAAGAGCTGCGCTTAGGTAAGGCAAATTGAAATTTTTAAATATAGTTTGTACGTGGCTTAGTTTATTGTAAGGAGAGAGGAAGGAGGTAGTTAGAACTAGGATAGTAGTTTAATGCATGATTTGAATGTTTTAACCCACATTTTAATTCCTACACAGGTAGCAGTTGTAGGCCCACGTCAGGTTGATTGCTCTCTTGACACTTTAGGTTTAAGATATATATTTTTTAAAGAAGGCTTTAATTTTTTTTTTAAACAAAAGTGCAAAGAAAGCAATATTTTTAAAATATTTTTAAAGCGTCAGGTTTTTCTAAAAAAAAGCATCGTGTAGTCACGTTTTTTCGTCTGGATGGAAGGTTCAAGAACCTGGTGGATGGCAGAATCAATTTTTTGGACATTTTAAAAGATTTGCTAAATGGATTTTTGTTATATGGTCGATTACTGTGGATAGAGGGTTGCATCGATGGATTTCTTTTGCTCCCCAATTTTTTTTTCCGTTTTTTTTTGGGGGGGATGCATATTTTTTTTAGGTGGACACAGTACTGTTTGCAGCACTAATTTCGCTGTAAAATATGGCTATGCCAAACTGTGGACTTTTTTAAAGATTGACTCGGATTTTGGATTTCAACATGGTTTATGGATTATTTTCTCTGGATTTATGGACTGCACAAGACTCTTGGTGAAATGTGGGATTTTACCAAAGTCCAAGAGCCGAAGAAAGAAGACAACTTAAGGTAAGAAACCCGACTTTTATTTTAAATTTAAAATGTATTTTAGAAAAATGCCAATTGAATTGGTAAAATTGAATTTCAAAACAGGCAAGTAAGTTTGAATAGGGGTTAGGGTACATTAGAAATGTAAGATGTGTGCAATATTGTCTAGGTAGTCTGAAGCCACCATCAATGAAAATTGTTGAATTTGACCCAATAGTCGCTCGGACATTTCTTTTGTTCTTTTTTAAATTCATGGGTTCAGACTACCAGTCAATGATTGCGCTATTCTAATTTCTTGGAAACTTTGCTCCTTCTTCAAAATTTCCCAAAAATGATACAAGTTTGGGTGAGGTTTTCCAATTGATTTGTTGAAGGAGTTGTGCCATCCCTCTATGGCATTGTTTGTTTTTGCTCCTCCCTCTAAGCAGGTCGTGTAGCACATGAAATTGTGGCTTCCTCCTGTGACCTGCCTTGCTTGGATGGCTAATCCATGTGTCCTCAAAGTAATTTAGAAGGGGTGCCAAGTTTTTCATCGTTTGTAGTACAATATATTCAGATTCAGTAATAGATGTGTAGTATTCATCTACACAGTCAGGAGGAACAAAGCAAAGGGCTGTTAGTTTTTTTAACTCGAATTGCAGTTTACTATCTGATATGTAATCCTCAACTAAGGATGTTTTTTGAATTTTTCTCCAATAGGCCTGTGAAAAGTGAAAAAACATCCTTGAATTTGGGTATCTGGATACATCTTGGTGACTGTGTTATTCATGGGTAATTCAAAGTCAATGAACACTTTTCTAGGACTTTTGTTCAAGGTTTTAGCTTTTACTACTGATAAAAATTCAGTGTATGTTGAGGTTTGCATATCAGGGAGTAAACTGTACAATAAAGGTACTACTGTGTTATTAATGTAGGCGTGAATAGTCTATATTTGAGTGAATGGATGGGGTGTTGATTTAAAAGTGCCATCCATCATCCAAATATCACTAGTCTCTAATTTCACGAGGTTACGGGTTGTGCTAAATATTAGTATTCTTTTTTGAGGGTTTTTGTTATCATGCAAAAGAAAGGTTTCATTAGTAACAGTGACAGTTAGTTCAGGAGGAATGTTAATATCAGAGTATGTTTGGGGGGTAACACGTAGGGGGTTACTTGCCTGTTTTTTATGCTGAATAATTCTGCGTATGTTTGGGATTGTGGGCATACAACTTGCTCCATGCGTAGGAATGTTTTGGGATACCTCCCTCAAAACTGAGACACAGGGTTCATTGGGGGTGGATGCAAGGTCTTTCATTTGATTTATGTTTTCTCTAACCTCAATCTCCATTGCAGAGGCAGAGTGGTTATGCTCTGTGGTCCTTTCAACTGTGTCAACAAGAGTAACCTCTCTGCCTGTGCAATGGGATGAGTAATATTGCACACACCTCCAATGACACCAGGGCTCGGTTAATCTCTCCTTACAATAAACGTAGCCACTGTACTTCAATAACCTATGGCCTCTGTTGGATTTCATGTATGTTGCTTGTCTTCCAGTTGCCATCTTGATTTTTGTCTGGAAAAAAAAATGAGAAAAATGTTAGGATTTTGACATTTTTTATTGATTGCAACCTGTGGAATAAAAAATTTAGGTTAGTATTTTTTTTTATGTTCAAAATATTTTATTAGGATTTTTTGTAGACAAGACAAACAAAAAAAGATACAGTGTTGGTATATATAGAGAAATAGTATGAACACTAAAATATTATCATAACCAAATCAATATACCAAAAAGTTTTTTTATCATAGTCTTAGAAGCAGTAAAATTATAAAAGTGAAAAAGGGAACAAACGAGGCTACTCCTCAAAACATTAGTTATACAAAGTTGTTACTTGAAGCAAATAGTGTTATTAAATATTTTATAAATAAGTATTAATATAATCTTCAATTGGTTTTCATAACTGTTGAAATGGCGATGTATTTTTTAATGGTCCCTTGTAAGATAATTGGGCACCAGATCTAATAAAAATAACATATGACCACCATGCTTGAATTGATATTGTTTCAGATGATTTCCAATTGAAAGTAATGGATTTAATAGTAATAGAAATAAGGAGATTAAAAAGTTTAGACTGGGGTTCCAATAAGGTGGATGAAAGAACGGAAGATTTGCCAATAAGCATGCTGTAAGTAAGGGTCTCAGAAATAGGAAGTATTTTAACAATGCTATCCCAAACATTCTTCCAGAATTGAGATATTACATTACATTCAAAAAGCATATGTTTCAAAGTACCATCATAACATTTGCAGTTCCAACAAAGTGGGGAGTCAATGAGTTTAGCCTTAAGTAATTTATAGGGGGTCCATATACAATTGGATAGAATAAAGGCGTTGGTTTGGGACAATGATACAGGAAACCATCCTGAAATATTGATGGTCCATATTTGTATCCACTCTTTTAACGAAAAATTCAAGGAAAGTTCTGCATTCCAAAAGGTGGATAAAAAGTTAAGGTTAGTAGCATTTGTACAATGAAGTTGTTTATAAAATTTGGAGACAGTATGTTGAGAGGCAGAAAAAGCTTTAATACAACTTACCGAATCTGGAGTCTTAATTTGGGGTAGCATATTTGGATAAGTGTTAAGCAGTGTGTTACAAAGAATTTAAGGGCTTCGGCATTGGGTAACATGAATCTGGCCTGTAGTTCAGAGAAAGATAATAAAGCATCATCTTCATAAAGATCCTGGAGAAAGAAAATGCCAGACGAAATCCACAGTTTCCAGAATGTAATTGTATGGTTAAATTTTAATATAGGATTATGCCAAAGGGAGATCATAGTAGAATCTGAAATACGTGATGAAAAGGATGCGTCAAAATCAGTAATAATCAATTTAGTGGACGCAATGAAGGGGGAAGATTTAAAGAGTTTATTTGACTTAGACATGGACAAAAGTGATGGGAGAGGAAATGGTGACACTAAATTGCTCTCAATTATCAACCATTTAGGAGAATAGCTAGGGTCCAAACATGTGAACCAAAGTGAACCTTTTTTAAAATAAATGCTTTATGGTATTTAAAAAATAGGGCATACCAAACCCTCCATTCAGTTTAGATAATTTAAGTTTAGTATAAGCAATACGAGGGGGTTTGTGGTTCCATATAAATTTAGAAATAAGCTTGTCAATTTTTTTGTAGACTGGGGGCCAAATGTACGACGCGCAAAATAGCGCCTCGCAAATTGCGAGTTTTTTGCGACTTGCAATTTGCGAGGCGCTATTTTGGATGTACAACAATGTGTATCACACTGTTTGCGATTCCCAATGGGGTCTCAAATTGAGAGGCTCATGAATATTAATGAGCCTCTCGCAATTTGCGATCCCATTGGGAATGGCAGGCCCTCCCAGGTATGGTGACCTGCTGGGCTCAGCAGACCACCATGTCTGGGACTGCTTTTCAATAAAGCAGTTTTTTTTTTAATGCAGCCCGTTTTCCTTAAAGGAAAACAGGATGCATTTAAAAAGAAAAAAATGAAACTTTTTCGTTTCATTTTTTATGGGCAGGTAGTGGTCCCTGGGACCACTGCCTGCCCTTAAAAAATATTTTCCCCTGCATTTGCAAAGGGGAAGGGGTCCCCTGGGGACCCCTTCCTTTTTGCGAGTGCATTACCACCCTCTTTAAGAGGGTGGTAATCTGCGAGTGTTTTGCGACCGCAATTGCGGTCCCAAAACATTCATACATGGGCTTGCGCTCGCTATTAGGAAGGGAACGCCCCTTCCTAATAGCGAGTCGCAAAACCTATTTAGCGAGTCGCAAATAAATTGCTACTTGCTAAATAGGCTTTGTACATGGCCCATGCTGTTTTTGCATGCGCAAACGGGTTCGCAAACCCGTTTGCACATGCAAAAACGGTCGTACATCTGGCCGTGAGAGAGGCAATTGTATAGGGATCATAGACTTAGGGGCCGATTCCGATTCGGGCCGGAAAGCGTACTGACCGACTCGGTATGGGAATAAAGTCCGACCGACACGTACCGGCGCTGCCCGACCTGGGTAGTACGATGAAATGCATGTGAATCACGACCGACTCGTACGGAACACAAGCCGAATGACCGAACCGCACGGAAACAAGCTATCCGGCCGGGAAACCACGCGAATCGAACCGACCGACACGCACCAGGAATGAACCCGAACGAAAAGTACCCGCGAACTCCGAGCCGCGCAGTATGATGCAATGCGTGGAAAACCAGACTGAGTCGCACGGAGACCAAGCCGCACGACCGACACGCATACAAAACCCAGCCGAAGCAACCCAATACACCGCGACCGACGCGTACGCCGCACAATAAACCTAGCAGAAACACAGCGTGAACGACTCGGAGAAGCTGGCACGAGACAACTGCAGCGTCCTACTCGGTCAGAAGAACGTCTCCTACATTCACAAAAAATACAAAGGGAAAAATACAAAAAAAGGGCCAAACAAGCAATTACAAAGTCAATAAATACAGGGGGAAAAAACAGGGAACAAGGACACACCCCCAACTCCACCTATATAAAGGCCACAAATCCCTACCATGATCCTTTGCAAATTCAACTGACCTGCCAGCACAGAACACCAACACACAGCAACCACAGACACACTCACAGCTCATCCATCACACAAGCCACACACCATTAGCACCACAACAAATAGCACCCTCACATACACCCAGCAAAACCTACACACAGACACCCTCACTTGCACACACACACACATCAATCACCACCACCACCCATCACCATGCCCCCAAAGAAGAATCATAAGTTCCTAGACAGTGAATTGGAAGTCCTGGTAGATGAGATCCTCAGGGTAGAGCCACACTTGTTTGGTACATTGGTCCAACAGACCCCCATGTCGCAGAAAACCAAGATGTGGGAGAGGATCGTCGACAGGGTCAACGCACAATCACCATGTTTGCGCACAAAGGAAGACATCCAGAACAGGTGGTATGATGTGCGCAGGAGGGTCAGGGACCTACTAAAGAAGGATTACATCGTGAGTCAGCGCACCGGCAGTGGCCCTCCTGCCAAACCACTATACCTCAGGCCCTGGGAGGAGAAGGTGCGGGCCATCCTACCACCAGTGAGCGTATATGGACTAACAAACATCCCAGAGCCTGGTGAGTGCACAACTAATATACCCAATATTGTGTGGCAATACACACACATCACTGTCAAGGGGATAGTCAAACCATGCACCCTTAGCAAATCCACAGCAACCAAAAGATAATCATACCAAGATGACTATGTTAGTCAGAGAAACACAATACCTGCCATCTCATAGTGATATGTAACAGTGTCATGACAGGTACAAACCTAACGATAAAGAGAGCAAGCCAGTGGCACAAATATAACAAAAAAACAGTAACATATGTTGCCACCACCAGAACACCACCTCACAGGGAAGCTCACTGAAAGGAAGGAATTCTGGGTATGCTGGTGAAGTCAGTGTATGTAATAGCATGATGGGAGTTGTAGTCACAGATATTGGTCACCCTCACAATTGGCCCATCAACACCACTCTGAACCATGCTCACATCACAGGGAGTGGAAAACAACTGACAAGATGGCGGACACTGGGGACTGCAGTGGGGAGCACAAGGCCCTGCTGGGAACTGTGCACCAACCAACAGCAGGACACCACTGACTGACATCCTGAAAGCCAAATTGCACTCCCTGCAATGGAAGCACGTTCCATGGTGGGATATCTGGCTGGGTGGGAAGGAGGACTGACAGCTATGACCATGCAGCTTTTCCCACACACCCCCTTAACACAAACTCCACACAACTCACCTGGGAGAATGCAATGCCTCACACTTTAATTTAATATCCCACAAAGGACCACCACACTGGGTTATGCTGTGTGAAGCACAGGGACACTTTTGGGACTTGTAGCCAAACAAACGCCAGGACAACACTGTCAGCCATCCTGGCAGCACAGGCACACTACCCCACAGGGAAGCAGAGTCAAAAGGAAGGAAGTATGGGCATGCTGGGAAGGGGGGGTGTAGGCAATATCATGATGGGAGTGGTAGTCACAGCTCAACATCCCCCACCCACATGGCCCAGCAAGCTAGCACTGAAGCATGCACACCTCACAGGGAGTGAAAAGCCACTTCAAAGATGTCTGACACTGGCCTCAGCTGTGGGAGCCCAAGGCCATGCTGGGAACTGTGCACCAACAAACAACAGGACCACACTGTCAGCCATCTTGCCATTGCTGTCACACTCACACACAGTGAAGTCCACTCAAAAGGAAGGAAGTATGGGCATGCTGGGAAGGGGGGTGTAGGCAATAGCATGATGGGAGTTGTAGTCACAGACATTGGTCACCCTCACAATTGGCCCATCAACACCACTATGAACCATGCTCACATCACAGGGAGTGGAAAACAACTGACAAGATTGCTGAAACTGAGTACTGCTGTAGGGAGCACAAGGCCCTGCTGGGAACTGGGCACCAACAAACAACAGGACCACACTGTCAGCCATCTTGCCATTGCTGTCACACTCACACACAGTGAAGTCCACTCAAAAGGAAGGAAGTATGGGCATGCTGGGAAGGGGGTCGTAGGCAATAGCATGATGGGAGCGGTAGTCACAACTCAACATCCCCCCACCCACATGGCCCAGCAAGCTAGCACTGAAGCATGCACACCTCACAGGGAGTGAAAAGCCACTTCAAAGATGTCTG
This sequence comes from Calotriton arnoldi, assembly GCA_963921515.1. Classification (NCBI taxonomy): domain Eukaryota; kingdom Metazoa; phylum Chordata; class Amphibia; order Caudata; family Salamandridae; genus Calotriton; species Calotriton arnoldi. Next base: position 355,662 of record CAWUFW010007685.1, read on the forward strand.
ACACTGGCCTCAGCTGTGGGGAGCCCAAGGCCATGCTGGGAACTGTGCACCAACAAACAACAGGACCACACTGTCAGCCATCTTGCCATTGCTGTCATACTCACACACAGTGAAGTCCACTCAAAAGGAAGTAAGTATGGGCATGCTGGGAAGGGGGGTGTAGGCAATAGCATGATGGGAGTTGTAGTCACAGACATTGGTCACCCTCACAATTGGCCCATCAACACCACTATGAACCATGCTTACATCACAGGGAGTGGAAAACATCTGACAAGATGGCTGAAACTGGGTACTGCTGTAGGGAGCACAAGGCCCTGCTGGGAACTGGGCACCAACAAACAACAGGACCACACTGTCAGCCATCTTGCCATTGCTGTCACACTCACACACAGTGAAGTCCACTCAAAAGGAAGGAAGTATGGGCATGCTGGGAAGGGGGTCGTAGGCAATAGCATGATGGGAGTGGTAGTCACAACTCAACATCCCCCACCCACATGGCCCAGCAAGCTAGCACTGAAGCATGCCCACCTCACAGGGAGCGAAAAGCCACTTCAAAGATGTCTGACACTGGCCTCAGCTGTGGGGAGCCCAAGGCCATGCTGGGAACTGTGCACCAACAAACAACAGGACCACACTGTCAGCCATCTTGCCATTGCTGTCACACTCACACACAGTGAAGTCCACTCAAAAGGAAGAAAGTATGGGCATGCTGGGAAGGGGGTGTAGGCAATAGCATGATGGGAGTTGTAGTCACAGACATTGGTCACCCTCACAATTGGCCCATCAACACCACTCTGAACCATGCTCACATCACAGGGAGTGGAAAACAACTGACAAGATGGCTGACAATGGTGCTCTGTTGTGGGGAGTACCAGGCCCTGCTGGGACCTGGGCACCAACCAACAGCAGGACACCACTGACTGACATCGTGAAAACCAAATTGCACTCCCTGCAATGGAAGCACGTTCCATGGTGGGATATCTGGCTGGGTGGGAAGGAGGACTGACAGCTCTGACCATAGTTACAAGCAGCTCTTCCCACACACCTTCACACAAACTCCACACAACTCACCAGGGAGAATGCAATGCCTCACACTTCAATTAAATATCCCACAAAGAACCACCACACTGGGTTATGCTGTGTGAAGCAGAGGGACACACATGGGACTTGTAGCCAAACAAACTCCAGAACAACACTGTCAGCCATCCTGGCAGCACAGGCACACTACCCCACAGGGAAGCAGAGTCAAAAGGAAGGAAGTATGGGCATGCTGGGAAGGGGGTGTAGGCAATAGCATGATGGGAGTTGTAGTCACAGATATTGGTCACCCTCACAATTGGCCCATCAACACCACTCTGAACAATGCTCACATCACAGGGAGTGGAAAACAACTGACAAGATGGCTGACAATGGTGCTCTGTTGTGGGGAGTACCAGGCCCTGCTGGGACCTGGGCACCAACCAACAGCAGGACACCACTGACTGACATCCTGAGAGTCAACCTGAACCCACTGCAAGGGTGGCATGCTTCATGGTGGGATAACTGGGCTGGGTGGAGAAGGAGGGCCGGATGTCCACCAAATACAACCAATGCTGGCCATGCACACACCTCAACATTCACATTTAAATGCCTCAGGTTTGCAGGACAATGTGCTACACCAATATCAACCTCTTACTGTGACAACTTAGGTCAATGCAATGTACAGGGCCGCATCCAGAGGTACAGTCACAACTGTCAGGTGTGTGAACCATTGATGCCTGTAGAAACATAACATACATTGTGTGTCTCTTCCAAAAACAGGTGATGATGGGGACACAGCAGCAGACGATGAGGAGTCCCAGTCCCAGGCACCGGGGGACACTGAGCGCACTGGTGTTGAAGAGCCTCTGCCCTCCTCGGATGGCGAAGACCCACCTGGCCCCTCCGGCGTGAGTCATCATGCAGCACCAGCAGGACCAACATCTGCACCCCCTGCACCCACTCCTCCAACAACTGCCAACACACAGACCACCCCCGCCGACACGGACAGACCAAGGACCACCAATGACAACAGCACAGGGACCCTGGCCCAACGTCAAGCTACGGACAACGACCCCAGTAACAACCCCCAAGGGGGCCTAGGGACACTTGTGCGTGCCACCGCAGGTCCCGCACGTGTCGCCAGGGGTGGTGGGAGGGGTGGTAGACATAGGTCGCTGTTTGCAGAGGGGTCTGGACTGCGTGATGACCCACAACTGGTACACATTGCTGATGCGTACCAGAATAGCACCGGAGAGGTCACCCAGGTAGTGGGGACCCTCAAGGACATTCAACAGCAGCAGGCTGCCCATCATGCCCGCTTGGACTCACACATGTCCCGTGTGGAGACACACATGGCCCGTGTGGAGACACACATGTCTGGCATGGAGTCCAAGTGGGACACATTGCAAGAACTGACAGCGGTGCATAGGGACATATTGACATGCCTCCGCCAGATTAGCACCAACATGGCCACACCTCCCTGTGTGCCCACAACATCTGGTGCTGCAACACCTGCAACTGCCACAGGGAGGGAGGAGGACTCTGGTGGAGAGTCCCCTGCACCCCAGCAGGTTGCACGTGAGGGTCCCCCCCAAAGAAGAGGGGTCGTCCGAGGAAGGAAAACTGAGAGGTCGATGGCCATGTACATCCCCCAGGAAGCCAACACCTGTTCTGGAAATTCTCCTTTGTGTGCAAACTGTTCACCCTGTCGAATGCAACACAACTCACCCACATGACATGGGGAGTTCAAGTTGGACCAATGTATCAGATCACTGTTGACTTTACTCTGGACATTTCTGCTACCAAGACTTCCAACTCACCTGGGAACTTTGGATCACAATCCCAATGTACAGCACCCACCATCCTGTGCACTAACCTCACACATGTATGTAATAAACTCACCAATACACCATACTTGCCTCTATTGTGATTCCAACGTTGTTATTGTCACGGAGATGATGATCTGCTAAATGACACCGTGCATGCTAACTGCCACAGCAAGTTCAACACCGTCATGTGAGTCATGGCGACGTGACACATATGAGGGAGACACACCACTAGGGCTACACAACACATAGACACCAGGGCCATCGGACTCATCGCCTACACTGATGTTGCCAGGAAATATTGTGGAATACACAGACACCACACCTATTCAGAGTCTGTGTTAACTAGCCCACAGGTGCAGTAAGCAAATGTCAGTCAGATGTGTGACCACAGACAGCGCACATCCCAAAGTGAAGCACAGGTTTATTACACATTTGCAACATGTTGTTTCCACTACAGATGCAAGGTAATCCCACGTGGCAGTGGCCAAACAGTCAACAAGTGTAGAAGAAAGAAAGTCCAGGGGTGTGGGGCACATCACCTGTAGGGAAACGACTGCTTCCACCCTGGAAGTTGAATCATGGTGTCGGGGGATCCGAGTTGACCAAACAACTCTGAAAGCACCCTGTGAAGGACAGACATGACACACAGTCAAAAACACTGAAGAACAGGACAGAACTGCAATACTCATGCCCAATACATGTCACAAGATACCTACACAAAACCAAGTTAGCATGTCAACACTGTTGGGGAGTACAGACTACCTGTAAGGACACATCGCTGCACGCATCCAGTCAAGTAGCACATGGCCACACTCAAACAGCAACAGAGCACCACCAACACATATCATGCAAACTCAAATCATTGACATGACATCTCTGGATACTCACATTCAGCTGAAGAAGTTGGTGATGAGCTGTGTGCGGACATCACCCTCATCATCATCATCATCACTGGCATCGTGGCCCAGGCCAGGATCCTCCACAGGTGGCGGATGTTGGTCATCGTCATCCAGGATGAGAGGCAACTCCTTCCGCACTGCCAGGTTGTGTAACATGCAGCAGACGATGACAATCTTGCATACCTTTGCTGGGGCATATGGGAGGGCCCCTCCTGTCTTGTCCAGGCAGCGGAAGCGGCTCTTCAGGAGACCAAATGTCCGCTCGATCACTCTCCTGGTCCGACCATGTGCCTCATTGTAGCGCATCTGGGCTGGTGTCACAGGGTTCCTGCGGGTGTCAGCAACCACGGCATGTTGGGGTATCCAGAGTCACCTACAGACAGACAATTGCACATTAGCTGAGTTGGAAAAGAGTGCGGAATACAACATAGCAGAACACACACAATGGTACAAAGTCAGTACACACCGACAAGTCAGGCACGCTGGTTCCGCATCTGTGACATCATCCTCGGGATGCGACTACTCCTCATCACGAAGGCATCGTGTGCCGAACCAGGGAAACATGCACACACATGTGAGATGCTCATATCTGCAAGACATACCACCAGAGCATTGATCGAGTGATAATGTTTCTGGTTCCTGTATGCCTGCTCATGTGCCTGTGGTGGTACCAAAGCCACATGTGTCCCATCAATGGAGCCAATGACATGTGGCATCCTCCCCAGGGCATAGAAGTCACTCTTGACGTCAGTGAGTTGTTGACGTTTAGGGAAATAGATGTACTGGTTCAGTCATCTCAACATTGCCTCCAAAATATCGCGTAGCACACGGCTGAACATAGTCTGTGACATCCCACCAGCAGACGCCACAGTGTGTTGAAAGGTACCGGTGGCAAAGAAGTGTAGGGCTGCCATCACCTTCACCTTGGGGGTCTGCGCTGTAGGGTACGGCCGGCCAGGTTGCAAATGTGGGGCCAAGCGCACTGCCAAATCCTCAATCAGCTGCCTGGTGAAGCGGTACCGTCGGATGCAGTCACGTTCCACCATCGTTGCAAGGTCAGGGAATGGTCTATGGACAGCTGGTGCCCTGCAGTGTATAGGTGAAGAAAGAAAGATTGTCAGTCACCCCACATATGTGGCATAGACCAGACTCAATATCACATGATACATCATTACGAGACACAAGTACATGATGTGTGTGCCGTTCCGTAAGGACATGTATGGCACCGAAATGGACAACATCTAACATCACAGTTCAACATGTGTCCTCAACAAGTCCCAGGTTGTGCTATGGGATATCATTAGGCTGTGTCACAGTACCCATGTACTGCTGTCACGTTCCAAACACACACCACAGTGACATGTGAGGACAGATGTGCCCCAGGCATCACAGCTCATTGACAGGTGGATTCCCAGGGACCCTGTATTGCCACATGGACACTGGCATGACATGGTGCATCATGAATACACCAAAGCAAAACAACCATGACCCCCACAGGTAGTGGTCCCTGTTGCCTCGGCAGGACAGACATGGACGTCTGTGACACACACACGCACAACATCAAAGTCCATGCACAAACAACGTGGATGTGGAGACTGTCTCCCATTGTGCACATGGAATCAGAGACATTGTAAACACAACATGCACACAGACTGTGGAGGGCCATCACTATTGTGGCAATGGGTCACCCTGTGACGTACATACCGTCGCACATGGGACTCAGGGGGTATGTGACATGACATACACATACACAACTGTGAAATGTGACCATGCCACATGCTCTGAAATGAACAGTTGCACATCACAGTGGTCATATGCACAACACACCAAGGATTCTGTCCCCATGAACACGTGCACAGCCTGGGAGTGGCTGCCCCCAAGTGCCACCCAAAAAACAACATGTTGACCCCCATACACGGAAAAGGTAATGCAGCCTTACATGCCTTAGGATACAGTGTGGACAGGCTGTGGTGTTGTAGGTGTGCCCCTCACTCCCTGGGAAGTAAATGTGGCTGGCATACGTTCACCTGTGACAGGCATGGTGACATATGCCAGTGACTTGTACAAGGACGCGTTGTACAGCAATGGACCGATCGGTGTGCACGCACTGGCCATTGAATCTGTTGTGAGCGGGTACGCGTTGTACAGCAATGGACCGATCGGTGTGCACGCACTGGCCATTTAATCTGTGTGAGCGGGTACGCGTTGTACCCGGTATACGCGTTGTACAGCAATGGACCGATCGGTGTGCACGCACTGGCCATTGAATCTGTTGTGAGCGGGTACGCGTTGTACCCGGAATACGCGTTGTACAGCAATGGACCGATCGGTGTGCACGCACTGGCCATTGAATCTGTTGTGAGCGGGTACGCGTTGTACAGCAATGGACCGATCGGTGCGCACGCATTGGCCATTGCATACGATGTGACCGGGTACGCGTTGTACAGCAATGGACCGATCGGTGCGCACGCATTGGCTATGGCCTGGCATGGCAACGGACGCGTTTTCGAAAGTTTAACGAGTCTGATGCTGTGAATTCAGTTGCCCACCCACAACAATGTTGCAAATTCATGGGTGTCATGAAGTTGAACATTTGAAGGATGCTGTGGGCGTGTGTAAGTGGCCAGATTCAGAAGATGCAAACGACTTGGACCTATCACTTTGGACACCTGGGACAGTATCTGCCTCAGCAGCACACATATAATGCTGGCTGTTCCCCTGAGAGCTCACTTGCCTGCACTACAATCAATCAATCAATCAGGGAATTGTAAGCGCGCTACTCACCCATGAGGGTCTCAAGGTGCTGAGGGGGGGGGTCCGCAGATCTGTTTAGCCGAAGAGCCAGGTCTTGAGGGTCTTCCTGAAGGTGTTCAGGGAGGGGGCGCGTCTGATGTCTGCCGGTAGCTCGTTCCAGGTCTTGGCTGCAATGTGAGAGAAGGATCTTCCACCTGCTCTGGCTCTGTGGATGCGCGGGGTTTTGGCCAGTGCGAGGTTGGAAGATTGGAGGTTTCTTTTGGGTACGTGGAAGTTGATTCTGTCGTTGAGGTATTTGGGTCCGTTGTTGTGTAGGCATTTGTAGGCGTGAGTGAGGATTTTGAAAGTGACTCTTTTCTCCACGGGGAGCCAGTGGAGACTTCGTAGGTGTTGGCTGATGTGTTCGTGTCGGGGGATGCAGAGGACGAGTCTGGCGGCGGTGTTCTGTACTGTCTGGAGTTTGCGGAGTAGGGACTTGTTGATGCCGGCGTAGAGTGCGTTTCCATAGTCCAGTCTGCTGGTGATGAGTGCGTGGGTGACTGTCTTCCTTGACTCAGGGGGAATCCACTTGAAGGTCTTGCGGAGGATGCGGAGGGTGTTGAATCAGCTGGAGATGACGGCGTTGACCTGTCGGTTCATGGAGAGCGATGAGTCGAGTACGATGCCGAGGTTCTTGGCGTGGTCTGAGGGGGTAGGTGGGCTTCCGAGGGCGGTCGCCCACAAGGTGCTGTCCCATGCAGAAGAGGTGGTACCAAGGACGAGGACTTCTGTCTTCTCGGCATTGAGCTTCAGGCAGCTGTTGGTCATCCAGACTGCGACGTCTTGCATTCCTTTCTGGAAGTTGAGTTTGGCAGTGGTGGGGTCTTTGGTGAGGGAGAGGATGAGCTGGGTGTCGTCGGCATAGGATACGATGTTGAGGCTGTGTTGTCGGACGATGGCTGCGAGGGGGGCCATGTAAATGTTGAAGAGGGTGGGGCTCAGTGATGAACCCTGTGGGACTCCGCAGGTGATTTTCGTGGGGTCGGAGAGGAAGGGTGGGAGTCTGATCCTTTGGCTTCTTCCGGTGAGGAATGATCGGATCCAGTCCAGGGCTGTTCCTTGTATGCCTGCGTCGTGTAGTCTGATGACTAGTGTGCGATGGGAGACGGTGTCGAAGGCCGCTGATAGGTCAAGTAGGATGAGGGCTGCGGAGTGGCCTTGGTCCAGGAGGGTGCGGATGTCGTCTGTGGCGGCGAGTAGGGCGGTCTCTGTGCTGTGGTTGCTTCGGAATCCGGATTGGGATGGGTCAAGGACGGCGTTCTCTTCAATGAATCGTGTCAGTTTCCTGTTGACTGTTTTCTCTGCAACTTTGGCTGCGAAGGGGAGGAGCGAGATGGGCCGATAGTTCTTGAGGTCGGTGGGGTCAGCTGTGGGCTTCTTGAGCAGGGGTCTGACTTCTGCGCACTTCCAGTCATCTGGGAAGGTGCCTGTTTTGCTCCAGGACGACATCTGCCACCACCACTGCTGCTGTATATGCATCCTCTGGATCCTGCAATGGCACGTACTGTGGAGAGAGCCCCAGCCTTCAGCACTGAGGAGAACCAGGCCCTGCTGGACAGCCTCCTTCCACAGTACAGCAAGCTGTATGGGAAACCAGGGGAGCAGGTGAGTGTGCTGTCCACTGCCTTACAAATGTGCATGTTGTCTGACTAGCCAGACTTACAGTCTGCACGCCACTGGCTAGCAGGCTCACTGAGTAGTTGTCACCCCCCATAGTGTGTAGTTACATGCACTGAACAGGTATAGTGCAGTAACAGTGCATTTAAACAAGGTTTGACTTCCCAGGCAATGATACCATGTAGTAACTGCTAGCAAACTGTTCATAGCCATCCTTGCACTGCCCGTGTACATCATATGCCCCTGTGATTGAGACATGTATATCCAAATGTGTGATGCACGGATTTGTTGCATGTGTATTAATGGCCTTTACACTTTGTCATCCTCACAGGTTGATGCCCACCAGAAGCAGGAAATATGGCTGGACATCGCCCGGGCAGTAAGGTCTGTGGGGGTCTACAAGCGCCGGATCCGCAACTGCCAGAAGAGGTGGCAGGACCTTCAGGGCTGGACCCGGAGGATCGCAAGGGTCCAGCTGAAGCTGTCGCCTCCTCGCAGGAGGGGCGGACACCGGTCCCTGACCCCCCACATGCTCAGGATTCTGGCGGTGGTCTTACCTGATCTGGATGGGCAGCTGAAGGGCAGACAGCAGCAAGGAGGGGGTGAGTCCATGACTGCACTGTGAGCTTTGTCTGACATGCTATGTGCCCTCCTCTGGCCTGGTTAAACTTCAACAGTACATCAGTTATGTGGTCCAGGACCGATGTCCCTCAATTGTGCACTGCCCACTCCTCATCTGATACCCAGGTGTGGCCCTTACAGTCAGGAAATTGTGTCACTTGGGTACTGTGTCCTTGCATTTTGCTTAGCTCAAGGTGGGGGACAGCATTTGTTCCCGTAACTCTGTGGTGGGCTTCATGGGTGGGTCCATTGCTTACACAATGCCTGGGTTCTGACATGTAATCTGCGTGTTACTTTGATATGTGGTCCAATTGCTGATCTGATTCACCACATGTGCCTGGGGTATTTGGCACACACCCATGCTGCGGGTGGGAACAATGTTTGGGCCTCAGGAGTATGTATATCAAGTGTGTCACACATGCTTAGCCACCTGCCTACTGTCCAGGGCTCATCCCTCTTTCACGTGGAGCAGGACAGTCATGCCTACTCCAGGCCATACAATACACTCTGTACTCCCACTCCCGTGTATCAGCTGACACGTTGTGCTCAGTGAAATGTTCCCTCAGGTGTCTGCCTCTGTGTCATTGTGCTGTGGCTTCGTTGTCAGGACTACTGGGGTGTTCATCGGTTAGGGCTCAGCATGCCACCGGAGATGTGACCATAGGAGACGATACGTGTGTGACATATAGGTGTTTGATCACTTGACCGTGCATACTGGGGTATGCGACTGTGAAGTTCAGGCAGCTGTTCCCATTTAATCCAACAAAAAGACCTGGCATCAGGCACTATAACTACTTTGTGTACACAAATATGTAGGGTTACTTACAGGGCGATATGTTTATCTGTTTCCAAGCTAAGGAGTTCTTTTCATGAACTATGACCTAATCCCCCGTGCCTTACAGATTAATAATTTTAGAAAAAGAAGAGATCCCCCAGTGGGGAAAAGAGAGAAACCGGTCAATAGTCAATTCACTCAGACAGCGCCTATCAAAAATGTAATTCATACATGTCATGAAGACAGACAAGTGCGCAAAAGTGTAGGGAAATGAGAAAGTATCTCACGTGTGCACCACCAGAGGAGCTACTGGCAGGTTCTCACCAGCTTGCCCACGTATTTATCATCATCAATAACTTTCTCATGAAAATAAAATATGTGTCCAGTGCAAAAAAGGTGAAAGAGAATTAAAAAAGAAAACATAAGACCCCAAGAGGCATGAGACACAAGAAGCCTCAAATAAAAATGGGTACAACTCACATACGTACTTCTGACTTTTTATTCCACAGCGTGAGTTGGCCCAATGTTAAAAACACAGCATGTTGTTAACCACTTTGAGCATGGCCAACATGTTTCATTGCCTTTTCAAAGGTAACGGCAAATTCATCAGGGCATCTGAGGTCAGCAATCACCTCCCTGGACCTTTATATATCAAGAACGAGTGACTGACAGACAGACAAAAAAGAAAAAACAACGACTGGTAACTCAAGAGAAACACCACCCATTTCTTACTGTTAATTCAGTACAGGTAATCATGCAGATGTGGACTGCTTTAAATTAGCAGCCACACATCCTGAGGTATCCGTAAATATTTACCTAGTGAGAACCATGGGCCCACATACCAGCTCTCACTCAGTTGTAGGGATGTATATTGTTTACACTTTTTTTTCCCTTTTCAGATTCACCTCTATTGCTCACACCTTCATCTGTGGAAACAGACACAACACAACAATTTTACGCATAACTATTTCCTATTTAGATTATAATTATGTGACTCTGAATCATACATTCCTCCCTGGCCATTATTCCATATTCAGACTCTGTCACAGCAGATTGTGAGGTGCTCAGGTTCCGAGGGTTGTGTTTCATGTCTCCCATATGTCCAATTGGTATGACGTGGACAAATGAGAGTTCAGATGATGTGGTTTGTGGGGGATGGACATGTGCACTTGTCAGCTACAGGACTTGCATTCCCCATGACCTAGGATTGTGACACAGTGCAGACTGTTGTTGTCTGGCTGCCCTGCCCATGTGATTGGAGACAGTGATGTATGACTTTGCAGGCATGCCTGTGCCATGGCGTTAAACTTCCTAAGAGTGATCCTGCAGGGGAGTGACATGTGCTACATGCACCCCATTGTGGCATTGGCTATCAGGACATGGGTGCATCATGGTGTCTGGTGCTGGTATGCATCACATGCATTTCAAATTAGACTCTGGCCATCCCTTTATCCGGACACCTGTACTGACTCAGTGGCAAGAGTTGTGATGTGTGCATGTTCACATACTTCACCGTGTTCTCTGCACTGTCCAACTACTGTGTAGGTGGTGCATGTGTCCACACTCGGGTATTGCCATCCGACAGACACCAGACCGATGGGTGCAAGGCCAGGAGGGATGTGAGTGCCATGGTTGACCATCAGACTGACAATTGGCTTCTCCTACTCTGTTTGGGCACTTTTGGCAATGTTCAACTAAGGATGCCAGGGCTTGCTCTGTAATGTGCTGTACTTACTGTGGTTTTGTGCGGTTAGTGCAGGTGACTGATGTCTGTCTGTTTCCCTAATTGTTTGCAGATACATCCACGGCCACAGGAGGGGACAGCTCCATGGACCAGGAGGAGCCGCAGAGCCAGACTGGGTCAGCAGCCGAGGAGTGGTCGGAGGGACCCAGTGGCACGGAGGGCGAGGGGAGCCACACCGAGGAGTCCTCAGCACCATCCACCTCAGCTGAGGACCACAGCAGCTCGGAGGATGACTCCCTTGTGGAGGCGGGTGGCAGCAGCCACCCCACCCCAGCTACTATTGCTGTCCCCGCCACCACCACCACCACCGCCCTCCCATCGGCTCCCATTCCAGAGGTCCGTGGAGGCTCCCGTGTTCGGGAGCATGTCTCCTTCGTGCCAGGCACCGCAGCCCCTGCCCCTGTGTCCCCTGCTGCCCTGAGTGAGGAGTCTGTGTACCTACTTCGCCAGCTCCATGTAGGGCAGACAGCAATGCTGAGTGTCCTCCATGCCCACACCACTCTGTTGACTCAGCTGGTGTCGTTTATGGAGGGCATCTCATTGGGCATGTCTGCCCTCAGAGGAGCAATAGGTCCATGGACTCCTCCCTGACGGCAGCAGTGTCCCTCCTCCAACAGTCCCTCACCCCTCCTACCTCTGCCCCATCCACACTTCCTGGCACCCTATCTGTCCCAAGCACATGCACACCTGCACATTCACCCAAACACACAGACACGAGCAGCACAGACACAGACACACCCACTACAAAAACAAGACGAGCACGCAGGCATCCTCAGGGGACTGATACCACACCCACAGGGGATGGGGTGCATACACACACACAGGCATCCACAGTCACTCCGCAGTCCTCCGATACCTCTCCCTCCAAGGCCCCTTCCCTTGCCTCACCTGCAACCCCACCTACACAGCAGCTCTTCCTCTGTGACCTCGGCCTCTTTCCCTCCAATCCAGCTGATCCATCATACAGGGGGAAGAGGAAGTCCACCCACACAGAGGGGAGTGCCCCTCGCCCCCGGACATCCTCCCCCAGGTGCACACAGACTGAGGCCCCCATCCGCAAGTCCCCCCGGACCCGGAAGAGTAAGACCCCGCTGCCACCCTGCAGCTCAACCACCAAGTCTCCTTCCTCCATCCCTCAGGCCCCCACTCCACAGGTTCCCCCACCACACCCTGCCCCAGGTTCCCCCACCCACAGATACACCATCCCCAAAAAGATCCGGCCTTCTCCCCCTACCACTTGCTCTTCCAGCACCACACCCCCCGCTGCGCTTGTTTGTGCCACTGGTGTGGAGAGCATGTCCTCCCCCTCTGGGAACCCCATTCTACTCCCCTGGAGATAGGCACTGCAGTGGAGTCCACTACCACCCTGTCTGACTTGGGCACTGCAGTGGGGAACCTGTCCACTCCATCTGCACGGCCCACTGCAGTCATGCCGGCACCCACACCGTCTGACTCATGCCCCCCAGTTGTGCCGGCACACACCATGTCAGACACCTCTACTGCAGTTGTCAGTGACTCTCCAGCACCCACCACCCCTTCCCTGCCTCCTTCTGGTGAGCCCTGATCCTGTCCCTGCGGTGCCTGGCCTGCCCCCCGTATGCCCCTCCGAGGGGAATGTCCCTGATGTGTAGCTGTGCAGGCATGCAAAGGGTGACATCTGGCACTGTCACCCTATTTGGATCCTTGTTCTGGACTGGCCATTGGCCTTTGTTCTATTTCTGGACTTTCACTTCTTCACACACAAATGCTGAATAAAGCTACTTTCTGTTCTCTAGTGGTTTTGCTTCTGATGTACATGATGTTGATGATGCTAACCGTGCCATTGCTGTACTGATGGTGATTTTTGATATCTGGGAAATGAAGTGTTACTGTGCAGGACCCCATGTGGTCCAGGGGGAATGTGTCCTATCCTGGTGTGTATCCATGTCATCCTTTGCAGCAATATGAGGGTGTCATGTTTTCAATATTTGGCAATGGGATTTCCTGCTTTTCTTTGCAATATCACATCTGTGGCTTACACCCCTGCACATCTGTTGTGCTTGCCATTGTTCAATTTGTCTATTTCCCTGACCGTGTGACCATCTCCACTGGACATGCAAGTTTGGGCATCAATGGGGAAGGACTCATCTGTGTGATCAGTGCAACTTGCTATACATGTGTGTTGGATCTGTGCAGATGGTGTCGGTGACACTCCCATGACCAGGCTGATGTGACGAGAGCCTTCATTTTGTGCTAATTGTTGACTGAGTGACCAAATGTGCTGCTGATATGATGGAGCCCTGCAGAGACAACGTATGGCACAGCTTTCCTTACACAGGAGTGGAGTGCCCTCATGGCAGTGTGTAATTCCGTGACATTGCCTGAGCCCAAGGTGTGTGTTGTGTGAGCATGTCTGTGTGTGTTCACTTCCGTTTTGCAACACAGGCTGGGATCCCTAGTGATGTTCCTGTTTGTGATGCTTGCTGAGTTGACCTATGTACCACCCAAATCTTCGCACTGGGTTCTCTGGGATGTGGGTGCATGGCACATTACTGGTCATTAGGGTGTTATCCATAGGTGTGTTTGCTGTCAGGGCTGAGTTTGTGGGCAAACGCAGATGAGACACAGTCAGGATTCCCCTTGGCACTTGTTGGTTACACAAGTCATGTAATTTACAGTTTGTGTTAGCTTTCAGTGATTGTGACACGTTGTGTGTGTGACTGCTGCCACTACTCTGGGTCAGAGCTGCAATGTTGGAAGTTGTCTATGTGTGTTCTTTGTGGGTGACCTTGACTTCTTCATTGGTGTGTGACTGTGTCCGGGATCACATTGATTGTGGTGGATTTCACGTAATGCCCATGTACAGCGTACTGTGCAGTGTGTCAGACATTCACGAGTCTTGTTGACTGGCCATGTGTGATGGGTTTCTGCACCTTAGTTCCCACCACCACCCCTGGGATTGTCATGGGTGCATGTGCAATGTCACCAGTCCATGTGAGCTTCACTGCTGCACATTGGTGGAGATCAAGGTGTGTGGTGTTGAGTGTGTGCAAATGAGAGTTGTTGCACGGCTAGACCCCTACCTCCATGTTGGCCTTGGCTGACAGGCCGTGCTGATTGATTTGTTCTTGTGTAGGTGTGATGGTAGTTTGTTGCTCAGGACACATGACTGTGGTTCACAGTGTGAACGACATCTAGCTTTGTCATCACAGTGGGATTATCATGCAGGCCACGGTCACCACGATGTGGGGTCCCTGGGGGTAGTGCTGTGGTGGGTCTGTCTCTTGCTGTGTTATTTGCTGTTCCTACAAGCTTGTGTGACATGTGTAATTTGGGCTCCCTCTCATCTAACAATGCCTGTTTGCCCACATAGGGGAATCCGATCCATGAGTTACTTTTGTGTGGCACTGTATACACGTCTGTGTAATTGTGATTCAGGCCTCCTCATGTGTTGTGTGGTTGCCTGGGGACACTGGCACACCCCCCATCACCTGTTGTGTTTGATCTGCAGTGTGAGGCTGCCTGTTTGTGTTTGTGCATCTGCACCACTGCATTGGCATATCTTTAGTGTGCCATTGGCTGTATGTTGTTTGTTGGCTTTCCCCTGCTGTCCCTGGGACTCCTAGGTCATCAGTCAGCACAATGATCATGGTTTGTATGTCCCATTGCTGCCATGGTATGGTATTTGTTCACCTGACATCTACAGACTCCAAAGGATATCTACATTTGTGTGTCCATTGGTGCAGATATGTGGGGCTGCATTATGATGGTCACTTCTGTCATTGTGTTATTGAGGAATGTTGCCAATGTCAGCCCCCATGGGTGATGTTTGTCTGCACATGGCCAAAGGTATGTTTTATTTGCCTCACCCAATGTATGTTGCTATGGGACACAAGCACTACTATGCCACAGATGTGTTTGTTGTTCTGTGACCAGGAATCATCCATGCTGTTTGGCATTTGCAGCTTTTACCATTACTCCACTTACCTTTTGGGCACTGTGGTGATGGGTGTTTAGACCCCATTGCCACAATGTTCTGAATGTGCTTCAGCTATGGACCCCACACTTCCCTTTTGGTCACTGTAGTGATGGGTGTTTAGACCCCATTGCCACACTGTTCAATTGGGCTTCAGCTATGGACCCCAGACTTACCTTTTGGTCACTGTGATGATGGGGTGTTATACCCCATTGCCACAGTGGTCATGGTCTGCTTGCATTGTGGAGGCCACACACATTTATGTGTGACACATGTGATAGGGGGTCACATTGTATGCTCAATGACATGTTCAGTGTTGTGGGCATTTGACACAGACTACACACGCTTGTCATGGTGTTGGTGGGATGTATTTTCAGACATTCCTTATGTTGGAGTATGCTGGTTGTGTCATGCATTTCCCGTCCTATGTTTAGGGGTGGTGTGGGTGGTAGGCATTCATCCCCCTATGAGTGGGGATGGTGGTAGTGGTGGGCATCCAGGCCCCCCCCTGAGTAGGGGTGGTGGTGGTGGTAGGCATCCAGGCCCCCCTGAGTAGGGGTGGTGGTAGTGGTAGGCATCCATCCCCCTATGAGTGGGGTTGGTAGTAGTGACAGGCATCCAGCCCCCCCTGTGTTGGGGTGGTGGTGGTGGTAGGCATCCATCCCCCTATGAGTGGGGTTGGTAGTAGTGACAGGCATCCAGCCCCCCCTGAGTAGGGGTTGTGGTGGTGGTAGGCATCCAGGCCTCCCTGAGTAGGGGTGGTGGTGGTGGTAGGCATCCAGGCCCCCCTGAGTAGGGGTGGTGGTAGTGGCAGGCATCCAGCCCCCCATGAGTAGGGGTGGTGGTAGTGGTAGGCATCCATCCCCCTATTAGTGGGGATGGTAGTAGTGACAGGCATCCAGCCCCCCCTGAGTAGGGGTGGTGGTAGTGGTAGGAATCCATCCCCTATGAGTGGGGATGGTAGTAGTGACAGGCATCCAGCCCCCTCTGAGTAGGGGTGGTGTTAGTGGTAGGCATCCAGGCCCCCCTGAGTAGGGGTGGTGGTAGTGGTAGGCATCCATCCCCTATGAGTGGGATTGGTAGTAGTGACAGGCATCCAGCCCCCCCTGAGTAGGGGTGGTGGTAGTGGTAGGCATCCATCCCCCTATGAGTGGGGTTGGTAGTAGTGACAGGCATCCAGCCCCCCCTGAGTAGGGGTGGTGGTGGTGGTAGGCATCCAGGCCCCCCTGAGTAGGGGTGGTGGTAGTGACAGGCATCCAGCCCCCCCTGAGTAGGGGTGGTGATAGTGGTAGGCATCCATCCCCCTATTAGTGGGGATGGTAGTAGTGACAGGCATCTAGCCCCCCCCTGAGTAGGGGTGGTGTTAGTGGTAGGCATCCACACCCCCCTGAGTAGGGGTGGTGGTAGTGACAGGCATCCAGCCCCCCTGAGTAGGGGTGGTGGTAGTGGTAGGCATCCATCCCCCTATTAGTGGGGATGGTAGTAGTGACAGGCATCTAGCCCCCCCTGAGTAGGGGTGGTGTTAGTGGTAGGCATCCAGGCCCCCCTGAGTAGGGGTGGTGTTAGTGATAGGCATCCAGCCCCCCTGAGTAGGGGTGGTGTTAGTGGTAGGCATCCAGGCCCCCCTGAGTAGGGGTGGTGGTAGTGGTAGGCATCCATCCCCTTATGGGTGTGTATGGCATTGGTGGTAGCCATCCCGCCCCTATGGTTCTGCTGTTGCTGGTGTACGTCATTTCTGCATCCCTATGTGTGTGTGACATATGTTGGGTACATGTGGTTTGTTTGTGTAGTGGGTGTTTGACTTACCATCTTCGCCGTACGCGTCCGTACCGGTCCCGGTAATAGATGTAGAGTATTGGTAGGACCTGCGCGATGGGATTCATGGTTTGTTCGTCTCGTTCGGGTTTCTCGTGGCTTCGACTCGTACTCGTCGCTGGCTTGTTCGTCTCGTAGCCGTGGATCGTCTTGTGGCGCGAATCGGAGCTTATGTACAGCTCTCCGTGATGCTCTGACGTGCCGGACGTAGCGACGGGTTGGGCGCGTACGGAATGCGCATCGTACTAGTCCGGCCGGAAGGTGCTGTGTATTTGGTTCCGTGCGACTCGATTGGACGTTTACGGATCCGGCTCGGGCGGGGAACAGGAGCTGAAATGGGTGAGTACGGCTCGCTCGGAATCTGGGATGTTATGCGCGTCGTACTTGTTCGTTCAGACGACTGTCCGAATCGGTCGGGAAACACGCGTTCGGCTTGGTTTTTTTCCGGACGAATACTGTTAGGTGCGCTTCCGGCCGAGATCGGAATCGACCCCTTAGTATAGAAAATAATTGGGGCTAATACCATTTTAATGGTTTCAAGTTTCCCCCACCATGATAAATGTAGAGTGGACCATTGACAATTTCTTTCTGCAATTTTGGTAAATAAAAAGTCACAATTGAGAGTGACAGAGTGTTTTAAGGGAAGTGAAAAGAGTATACCTAAATATTTGATTTTCTCTTTTTGACAAATAATTTCAGTATTGTCTAGTACTGAAGGAGTGCAGTGAACGTTCAGGGGAAAAAATTCTGTTTTATCGGTATTCAAGGTATAACCAGAAAAAGCAGAATAATTACGTATAACCTCTAAAACCGCAGGTAGAGATATGGCTGGATTACTAAGATATAATAGGATATCATCTCAATAGGCAGATGTTTTAAGGTTAACATCAGCTAACATAATTCCTTCAATATCAACAGAATTTTGAATGTGGGAAAGAAAAGGTTCAATTGCTAACAAAAAAAGAAGAGGTGACAATGGACAGCCTTGTCGGGTTCCTCTATAAAGAGAAAAGGGATTTGAAAATTGACCATTAAAAAAGAGTCGGACAGAAGGGGAGTCATATAAAGTCGATATCATTTTTATAAAATTACCAAAATTAAAAGAAGAAAGTGTTCAAAAAAGAAATTGCCAGTGAACCTTGTCGAACGCTTTCTCCACGTCTAAAGCTAGGAGGCCGGCAGGAGAGGTAAGGGTAGAGGCCTTATCAATAACATGAAAAAGGAGTCTTGTGTTATTAACAGAGAAACGTTTTGACATAAATCCAGATTGATCAATATGGATAAGGGACGATAAAACTCAAGCTAATCTGGTGGCTAGGATTTTTGCAAAAGTTTTACAATCCTGGTTGATCAGAGAAATAGGACGATAATTTGAACCTTTAGTGTGGTCTTTATCTGGTTTAGGTAAAACTATAATTAATGCTTCTGTAAAAGAGCCACAGAGTAAGCCAGATTGAGCAAATGTAGTAAATAAATGATGTAGGTGAGGAATGAGAGTGTCAGCAAAGGCTTTATAAAATTCTGCAGGAATGCCATCAGGGCCAAGAGATTTTTGAGGTTTAAGTGACTGAATAGCAAGTAGAAGTTCATCTGTCATGATAGGGTTATCTAATTGGATTTTATCAGACTGGGGATGTTGTGGCAGATTGGCAGCAATTAAAAAAGTATCAATAATTTGAGAATCTAGAAGATTCGGGTTACTAAATAATGAAGAGTAAAATGCAAGAAATTCATCTATAATATCTGATGTCGATACAGCAACGGTACCATTGTGCCTGTGGACAGCGTGAATTTGATTCCTATCCTTCTTGATGCAGAGATAATTAGCTAAAGGTTTTCCTGACTTGTTAGCATTAAAAGCAAATTTAGCTTTCTGGTTGGTAATCTGGATACCGGCTCTTTTACTCAACATTGAATTATACTCATATTTAAATGTTTGCAGTGAGGTTTTAAAATCAAAATTCTGAGCAGAGATAAACAGTCATTCAAATTTTGCAATCTGTTTTTCTAGGTGTAATAATTTGGTGTTAAACGATTTATTCTCATGTGCTGTTATAGAAGTAACAATTCCTCTTAAATAAGCTTTAAAAGCATCCCATTTTATAATAGGGGAGGTAACATCATCAGGATTATGTAAAAAATATTCATGACTAGCTTTTAAAATGGTATCCTTATGAGCGTCTTGAAGAACAACATCGACATTCATGCGCCAATGGGAATGAGAGACAGAAAAATTACCTGTTTGTAAGTGAAGGAGATTATTGCATGATCTGAAATTTTGATACTATCAATAGTAGGTCGAGTTATAGTTTTCATTAAGTCTCTAGACACCAACAAATAATCTAAGCGTGAGTGAGAGTTGTGGGGATTGGAGAAAAAAGTGAATTCTTTTTAGGTGGGGAAATGTAGTCGCCAAATATCTACCAATTTAGTATTTTTAAACAATCTTCTGAGGGAATGCAACGCTTTGGGAGGAGTATATTTAGTCGAGGATAGTCTATATAAAAGAGGGTCACTAATCAAATTAAAGTCACTCCCCAAAATTAAGGAGACTTTCCCAAGTTGAAGAATCTCAGAGATAATATGAGACCAAAAATTAGGGTCATCTGCTGTTGGTCCATAAATATTAATTAGGTGTAAAATCATATCTGCAATTTTGACTTTGACTAAAAGAAATCTACCATCTGAGTCAGATTTTTTATCTAGAACTTGTAGCTGGAGATTTTCTGAAAAAAAGAATAGCCACGCCATTCTTTTTACCTTGCACAGGGGAGGAGATAATTTGGTCAACCCACTTCTTTTGCATATATGCTAAAATGGTGTCATCAATGTGGGTTTCCTGTAATAAACAAATATCAGCTTTTTGCCTATGTAAGTAGTCTAAAATCTTTAATCTTTTGACTGGCTGACGTAAACTTTTGACATTCAATGAAACAACTTTAACTTTAGGAGAACTATTCATAATTTATAAGGTGGAAAAAAGAAGAAAAATAAAGAAAGAGTGGAGGAAATACAATATACAACAAGAGTATAATAAGAGACCAAAGAAGTAGCCAATGAACAAAAAGGACAAAAAGCAAAGAAACAGATATATATATACAAAGTAGGAAAGAACATACATAAACAATGAAGAGACACACACGTGCATCCCAAGAAGAGAGAAGAGAGGAGGGTGGTGCACCCGTGCTAAAAAGGACTATCATAATAATAACAGGAGTAATACTGACTTAACATCAAATATACCTACAATATACCACACAGGAGTAAAACATAAACAGTAATACTATCTGAATAACTTCAAGTTGGAGAGTCCATTGAGTATCCATTGAGAGAGAAGATTGGTTATCCAGAAATGCTTGAAGATCTTCCGGCCGATGAAAGGATTTGGAGATGTCGCCTTTCCATAAACGCATGGTGGATGGGTCGAAGAGTCCATACTTGAAGCCAGAGTCTCTCAGTCGTGGTCTCAAAGCTGCAAAATCTCGTCGCATCGCAACTGTCTCTTTGGCGACGTCTTGATGGATGAAAATCTTCGAGTCATTAACTAGAAGAGAAGGAATCTCACGAGCTGCCTTCCTGATAAGGACGAGGTGGTGATGGCGTAGAACCTTGAAGATGACTTGCCGAGGGTTAGTTTGGCCTGGTTTACGGTGAGATGGAATACGATGTGCTTTATCTATCTCAAATTTTTCTGAGAACTTCACATTCAATAGATTAGGTAGCAGATTCTCTAAATATTGCCTGCAGTCATTCCCTTCAATATCTTCAGGCAAATTAAAAATATGTAAGTTATATTGCCTATTCCTGGACTCTAACTCAAGTAATCTAGTGTTAATGAAGGGGATTTTTGTAACCATTAGTAATATCTTATCAGTTTTGGTTATAACATCGTGCAACTTGATCTCATTATCTGCAACCTTCATTGAAAGACTGGCCATGGCTATCTGTATATTTTCAATTTCCATGGCAATATTGTCAGTATTTGATCTAACAGCCTTTAATTCCTCCAAAATAGTAGTAAGGGAGGGTTCCGATGAATCTACCATTTTTTATTTTAAAGGTGGAGGAGAAACTGTCTGTTTACATTTATTTGCTGCAGACTTACTTTCCATTCTTCAGAAAATGACAAAACCCAGGCAATAGTTGTCAAAATGACAAGAGAAATAAAGTTAAAATTTTTCAAACCAGTGCAGCAGCTAAAACTAGTTGTGGGAGGAAACCCAGACTGAAGCTTCCCCCTCTCTTAGTGTAGGACTCCGCATCCCTGACAGGAACTCTGGAGCAAGCTGAGGGAAGTCTCAGAGGAGAAGAGCCGGAAGCCAGAGGAGGTCCAGAAGCTGCAAAAATCGCCGGAAAAAGCAGAAGAAACACTCTTCAGCTAACAGGTATGCAGGGCTTATAGCAGGAAATGAGTTAATCCTGCATAATTCGGCTTAATTACCTCGTCGTACGGACGGGTGAGCCGAAGCCGAAATTCAAGCCACCATCTTGAATCCTCCCGGTTAATAGTTTTTTTGATTGCCTATTGACTTTTCAAATAACATGCTGTTTATTAGATTGTTTGTCTTTATTTATGCATGCTAAGATTTCGTGCATTTGTTTTGTAGTTGAGTCCGGCAAAAAAGAATATTAGGCTTTTATTGTCTTTTTTGTAATTTTACTCACCTTTTAAAGGTTTTTCTTGTTTATTTGCTCGTCCTTTTGATGGTGTTGGACTTTTTGCTGGTGGTTGGTTGGGTTGAATTTGGGATTCTCTTTTCTGGTTATTGTTTGGTTTGTCTGAAAAATAAAAATGAGATTTCCTGACTTTTTAAAAAATGATCTTTGGTTATTCTGCTTTCGCAGTTTTTGTATTCGGCCTTAAAAGTGATTTTTCGTTTAACTCTTTTTTCAGATACTTATGCGACTTGGGCTAGTTAGTTTTGGCTGTTTAGTGAGTGTTTCCAAATAATTTACCTCTGAAAGGCCTTTTGCTTTTTCAGTTAGTGCTGGAGAGATTTGGTTGAAGTTCAGCTGCTGAATATTTTTTGATAGTTGTTTTTGCAGAATAATTAAACCTGTGAAAACAAGTTTATTGATTATATGTTCAACTTTAAAATGATTATGTTGTAAGACAAAGCAAATGTCAATTAACTTGCATTTTGTACCTCATCACTTTCCAACACCTTCCAAGAGTCAAGCACCTTTACATGTTAGAATAGTTATTTTGCCCCCACCACTGTCTAGCACCTTCCCAGAGGCAATCACTTGGCAGAGTTAGCATAGTAAATTAGCCCCCCACAACTGTCCAACACCTTTCCTGAGGCAATCACCTGATGGAGTTAGAATAGCAAGTTTGCCCCCCACCACTGTCCAGCACCTCCCCGGAGGCAATCACTTGGCGGAGTTAGAATAGTAATTTTACCCCCCCACTCCCCCCACCACTGTCCAGCACTTTCCCTGAGTCAATCACCTGGTGGAGTTAGAATAGCAATTTTGCCCCTCAAAACTGTCCAGCACCTTCCCTGAGGCAATCACTTGGCAGAGTTAGAATAGTAATTTTGCCCCCCACCAATGTAGCACTTTCCCTGAGTCAATCACCTGGTGGAGTTAGAATAGTAATTTTGCCCCTCACCACTGTCCTGCACCTTCCCTGATGCAATCACTTGGCGGAGTTAGAATAGTAATTTTGCCCCCCCACCACTGACCAGCACCTTCCCTGAGGCAAACACCTGGCGGAGTTAGAGTAGTAATTTTGCCCTCCGACCACTGACCAGCAACTTCCCTGCGGAAAACACCTGGTGGAGTTAGAATAGTAATTTTGCCCCCACCACTGTCCAGCACATTCCCTGAGGCAAACACCTGGTGGATTTTGCTTTACAATTTTGCCCTCTTTTACTGATTATTACCTGCCAATTTATTTTTGAAATTTACAAAGCTTTTTTTTGTGTGAAAAAATATTATAATGTTTACTTACAGTTGATTTGCCAAATGATTGATTTCTTCAATTTGTAATCAATGTTGGTGTTTGTTCAATCTGTGTAGTAATTTAAACAATTCAAAATGTATCATATTTTTATTTTCGTTTATGTTTTTTTTTTGTTATAAATATATGAAGTTTGATATTCACTTACTTTTAAACGGAAATATAGATTCCGGAATGTGTGTAGATGACTTGGGGCTGATTTTATGTCAAGACCGGAGACTAATCTTATTGCAATCTTCTTTATTTAGCTAACCACAGCCACTTTAAAGAACTTAGAATGTTGTAAAACCAAAAAATCCAACCCAATAAAAGGCCAGAACATACATAACTCTTTCTTCTTTTTTTGGCTGCCGCAGTCAAGATAAGTACTCTCTCTGCTGTGCTTATTATTATTTCGAATTATTATGGTATTGTTACCCGTAGTTATTAATCTAGGGGTGTAAGTTATTTCTTCTTACCCCTTTTTATGCTTATTTGATGTATTATTCATGCTTTCTACCTTTAGTATTCAATCCTTATACTCTTAGGTTTTTTGTGTATTGAGTAATGCTTACTACTTTTGTACCGCTTGGTTATTTTATTGCCTATTCAATTTCCTTTGATGTTTAATCGTTCTAAGCATTTGCTCGTTTTAAAGATAAATGCTTTTTAGCCCACCTTATGTTTTCTTTTAAATATCACTGCTTCTTCGCTCTCAACGGCGAGCCGCGCACCATGGCAACCTCCCTGGTTACCGGTTGCGCACCTCAGCCACGTTGCTAGGAGCTCCAATAATGCTCCGAACGTGGCTGAGTCCTCGCTGCTTTGGCTGCCGACCGCCGTGCAGGAATCCACTCCGGGCTTGATTCGCATCTCAGCCACACAAGCCGAAGGCGAAGGCGCATTCAAGCCCGGACACCGCTTTTGTGCCCTGCGTGGCCATTCCTCCTCTGCTCTCCGCCTAAACCGGAAATAGATCAAGACACAAAATAAAAAGGGGACTATTACGGGCACCGAGACTACGTCACTACATAGTCTCGGCGGCCATTTTAAGACATTGGGATACCTTACATTGATCAATACGTTTTATACGTTGTGCTAACGATTTAAAGCTTTGACAGTTACTCCTGGCACTGCTACAGCTGATTTTCAGCTGATAATCCAACGATCTGTTTACAACAACGGTGTACTTTTTTGCACTGCCCTCTTAAACCATTGACTTAACCTTTAATTTATACCCTTATATCTTCTACCATGAATAGCCAAGATATCACAAAACTAGGAACCCCTAGCACTTCTGAAGAGTCCCTTGAGGACAAATTAAAGGGGATGTTGGAAAACTTTTCCCAAGACCTGGAGAGAAAAATGAACAAAAAGCTGGAAAATTATACCTTGGACAAAAATAGAGTATCAGGTGAAGAGAGATTCTGGTCAGCCAACGAGGACCCCCTATCTAAAAAAGGAGGTAAGGCTACTAGAAAGCGCAAAAATATTGAACCAGCTGGCCCAAATTATAAAAAGGTTAAATTCTCTGATTTAAAGAAAATTTCTGTCCATATGAAAATTGGTGGTGTCGAGGACACACAAGGGGACCATGGAAAGGGTTCATCTAATGAATCAGGAAAAACTATATCTAATGCTCGCAAACATAAGGTTGTGCATTGTGATGACTCCTCGGGGAGCGCTGAAGTTGAACTAAGCTGTTCTTCTGATTTTGACTCAGAGGGTTCTGAGGTATTACCGCCAAAGGCAAACAATGAAATTGTATTGGACGAGGAAGATTTTGGGGAATTAACGGATCCCTTCGGGGGCCTTATGTTTGACCCCTCTCTCTTAAAACACCCCTTATCTCCTGAATGGTCACCAGCTGCACATGTAGCGGACTACTTGCAGTTCTGGATAAGAAAGCAAATCCCCAAAGAAGTGAGACTACGCCTCAGGTCAGAATGCCCTAGACCCCTGTTGGCCAATAAAGTCACTCATACATCTGATCTGGATCCAAAAATAATTTCCTTTATTGGCAAAGGCGGTTGAGACCCAAGGAAAGGACTAGATAAAGGATTGCTCATGTGCCAAGAGAGGCTTTTAGACCTTTCTGGTCATTTAATCAAATTTTTGACATGACGGAAGAGGCCTTTGTTGGCAAATCCACCCTCAATGTGGAAGAACTAAGGCAATGGATCCAAAGGGTGGTGTGCCTCCTAGGCAATGCCAATACGGCCATTTCTGTTGAAAGGAGGAAGAGTATCCTTCTAAAAATGGATCCAAAATTGGTAGAGCTAGCCAATAATGAAGGAGGGCAGGAGGCCAATGGGCTACTTTTCGGTGATGATTTTATCAAAGAGATATCCAAGTATGTGGGAGCTTTTAGCTCCTTACAAAAATCTCAAAGAGAGATTAAGAAGGTCTTCGACAGACGTGTTTTAGGCAGGCCGGGCGATCAAGAGGTCAATTCCCCGGCAGAGGCCGAGGAAATTCAAGAACCTCCTTTTAGAGAGGATTTAGACCTAACCTCTTTCAATCCCAGAACTCATATGGAGGTTTCTACCCTCAGAGGCAAGGATTTAAAGGAAGAGGACCACGAGGTGATCGTCGTTCAAGAGGCTCAGGTAAGTCAAGACCCTTCTGTTATCCCTATAAAGATAGGTGGGAGGCTGGCTCAATTTGCAAAAAATTGGTTATCGATAACAAAAGACCCTTGGGTGTTGGAGACCGTTATGGGGTACCAGATAGACTTTGTGGGGGAACCCGTACAAGACCACTTCCCGGAAATCATAAGGTTCGACGAAGAGTTATCAGAACTAGTCAACAAAGACGTTCAAGACCTACTAGAGAAAGGTGCGATCAGGGAATCCCTAGAGTCAACAAAAGGTTTTGTAAGCAATATTTTTCTAGTCCAGAAAAAAGAAAAAGATATGAGAGCAGTTATAAATCTAAAGAGTCTCAATGATTGGGTAGAATACCACCACTTCAAAATGGAAGGTCTACATTTAATAAGGGATATCCTGCAACCGGGGGATTGGCAAACAAGATTAGACCTAAAAAATGCATATTTAACAATCCCTATTTGCAAAGATCACCAAAAATATCTCCGCTTCAGATGGGGAGGTAAGATGTGGGAGTTTGTATGTCTACCCTCCGGTCTACCTTCAGCCCCTTGGGGTTTCACCAAGGTCCTTCGGCCGGTGGCAGCTTACCTAAGAGAACGAGGGGTACGTCTGATTATTTATCTAGACGACATACTCATAATGGATCAAGTGAAATTGAGAGTGATAGATCACACTACTTTGGCAATAAACCTTTTAGAGGATCTAGGTTTTGTGGTAAACAGACAGAAGTCTTGTCTAATTCCAAAACAGATTACTCAATTCCTAGGCTTTATGATAGACACTGTACAAGGTCAACTGAAACTCCCAAGAGAAAAATTGAAACGCATAAAAAAGGAACTAAGGAATATCCTAATTCTGGGGAAAATATCTCTTCGAATGCTAGCAAGGGTAATAGGCTTGCTATCCTCTATGATTCAAGCCATTTTTCCTGGCCCTTTGAATTATCAGGCGCTCCAGCGTTTGAAGAGCAAACACCTAAGAGATGGCTTGAGTTACTCAGAGGTAGTAACCCTTTCTCAAGAAGCGAGGGAAGAAATAGACTGGTGGTTAAAAAATATGGGAGCATGGAATGGGGGAGCAATTTTTGGATCTCTCCCAGATCTGGTAATAGAATCGGATGCGTGCTTGTCAGGTTGGGGAGCGAACTGTGGCTGAGTTTCTACTGGTGGTCTTTGGACGGAAGAAGAAAGGAGTTTACATATAAACTGTTTGGAGCTTCTGGCAGGCTCTTTTGCAATAAAAAGCTTTGCGAAGCACTCTGCAAGATCTTCGATTCTCTTGAGAATGGACAATGTCTCAGCAGTAAGATATGTCAACAAGCTAGGAGGTCCGAAATCGAAAGATTTGGCAGATTTGGCGAAAGTATTTTGGGACTATTGTCTGAAACAGAATATTGTAGTTCAAGCGGAACACATTCCTGGCTTGAACAATGTGGAGACAGATTGGTTTTCAAGGAATCACAGGGACTCAAGCAATTGGTGTCTGAACAGGGAAATTTTCCTAAGTCTGATGGACATTTGGGACCATGTCAGGTAGATCTGTTTGCGGACAGAATCAATACCCAACTAGAGATTTTCTACAGTTGTCATCCGGATCCGGATTCTGCAGGAGTGGATGCATTCAGACAAGATTGGAGGAATCTGAAAGGATATGCCTTTCCTCCCTTTTCAATGATTACTCGAGTAGCTTCAATGGTTCGCAAATGGAAGGCTTCACTGG
This sequence comes from Calotriton arnoldi, assembly GCA_963921515.1. NCBI lineage: Eukaryota > Metazoa > Chordata > Amphibia > Caudata > Salamandridae > Calotriton > Calotriton arnoldi. The sequence continues at coordinate 383,002 of CAWUFW010007685.1, forward strand.
TTCATGTGACCCCCCTTTGGAAGTCTCAAGTGTGGTACCCTATGTTGTTGGAAATGCTGGTAGATTATCCAGTTTTACTACCGGTATTCCCGGAAATTCTACTAGGTCCTTCAGGAGAGCTGCACGATCTAGTTCTGGAAGGGGAATTGAGAATGATGGCTTGGAAAATTTCAGGAATCTATGGGAAGTGCCAGGACTTTCTGAAGAGGCATCAAACCTCATCAAGGAATCTTGGGCACCAGGAACACGTAAAATGTATAGATTGGCTTGGCAAAAATGGGTTTTCTGGTGTGTCGAAAGGAATTTTGATCCCATTTCGGTGGATATAGTTGAAATAGCCAACTATTTATCAGAATTGTTCGCAAGAGGTCTAGCTTATAGAATTATCAATGTTCATCGTTCTGCTATTGCTGCTGGTCATGTTTTGGTTAATGGTTATTCTGTAGGCCAAAATGTACTCATTAAGAGATTGTTAAGAAGTATTAGGATTTCAAAACCACCGATTTCTAGGTACAACTCTCTGAGGGACGTTTCTAAAGTCCTGAAGCTTATAGATAGTCTGGGTACAAACGATTTGCTATCTCTTAAATTACTTTCTTTTTAATTGACAACCCTTCTCTGTTTAGTCTCTTTTAGAAGAGTTTCCGATGTCAAAGCTTTAGAAATCTCTAATAGAGTCTTTTCTCCCGAAGGTATGTCTTTATTTAAACAGCAGAACCAAAACTAATTCACAAACAATTTTCTATCCTTATTTTGATGATTATGTGAATTTATGTGTTGTCAGATGTGTCAAAGTGTATGAGGGGAAAACATTTCTATTAAGATCTAATGTCAAACAGTTATTGATTTCTTTCAGGAAACCTCGCAAAGGTGTATCATCTACAACTCTGGCAAGATGGGTTAAAGAGGTGGTGAGAATGTCTGATGTAGATATTAGTATGTTTGGTGCACACTCTGTTCGTGGTGCTTCTGCTTCTCAAGCCTTTTTGCAAGGAGGTTCTTTGAATGATATTCTGAAATGTGCTGATTGGTCAAATGATATGGCTTTTGCAAGTTTTACTTTAGACCTGTTGAAAATGCTGCTTCATGTCTATTAAAAATGCTTTAAACTTGCAATAAGATTAGCCTCCGGTCTTGACATAAAATGTAGATTTTCCCCAACCTTGTTGACCAGAAAATCTGGATTTTATTATAAATAACCGGAACAGGTTGATGAGTCGAGTTTTCAATGGCTGATTGTGCCCTGGATGAAGAGGCGTGTATGCCTCGAAACGCGTCGGCATCAGAGAAAGTTAATGGCCAAGGAAGGACAAGCTGCAATGAGGCAGAAGTGACCCAATGGTTGGGAGCATGGTCGAGTGCTCCTTTTAATGCTTCAGGGCGTTTAGAAATACAATATATATATATATATTATTATTTTATTTATTTATTTTTTTACAATTAAACAAATATTTAACCTTTAAAAAAAAGATTTTTAAGGTAGTGTAAATTTGCGTTGTGATGGTATGCGTTGTACTGAACTGCGTTGTAATGGTACTTTTAATGTAACCCAATGAAATCGCGTTGTAATGGTTTGCGATGTAAAAACATGCGTAGTAATTGTATTTGCGTTGTATTAACTGCGATGTAAAAGTATACATTGTAATGGTATGCGTTGTAACGTCATATATTTGTCCACATTGACCAGGAATCCCTAGGCCTGTCCAAAGTTGTTTATTTCATTCACGAATGCAGGTAGGGCGCTAGACTGGTGGTCTAGTGCCAGCAGCACATCGTCTGCGAAAAGGCTGATGGTGTGTTGTTCGCCCCCTAATATTGCCCCGGTGATCTGAGGGTTGTCCCGAATCCTATAGGCCAATGGTACCATGTATAGAGCAAACAACAAAGGCGATAAAGGGCACCCTTGGCGTGTACCTCTATTTATTGAAAAAGGTGCAGACGTATGCCCATTGACTCTAACTGTCGCCGTAGGCGAGTGATAACAATTTAGGATACCCGTTCTGAATTTTTCACCTAAGCCGAAGTGGATGAGGACCCGTTCCAAGAATGGCCAGTGCACTCTGTCAAAGGCCTTTTCTGCATCCATTGTTAACAGCATGATCTCGCTTTGGGCTCGGGATACTTTCTCTATGATATGCAGAATACGCTTGGTATTGTCGCCAGCCTGTCTCTGAGGGATGAATCCGGCCTGATCTGGGTCGATTAACGAGGGCATGTGGGCATTTAGTCGACTCGCTAGTATACGAGTGTACAGTTTTAGGTCCACGTTCAGCAGCGAGATCGGCCGATATAATCCACACTGTTGCTTATCTTTGCCGGGTTTAGGTATTACAATGATGGCTGCCGAGAGCATTGTGGAAGGTAGCCCATCGAGAGTAGCAAAGGAATTGAATAATCTAGTGAGGATGGGGGCGAGAGCATGGCAGAAAGTTTTGTAGAAGATTGAGGAGAATCTGTCTGGCCCAGGCGCTTTTGCCTTCTTAAGTCGGGAGATGACTGAGATCACCGCTTCCAGCCAGATATCTTCGTATAGGGCCTCTGTTTGGTCGGGTGTAAGTTGCGGTGTATGTGCTGACCAGAGGTAGGAATCGCTGGCTACTGGGTCAGGAGGTTGGTCTTTGTATAAGTGCTTGTAATAACCCCTAAAGGCATCGGCTATGTCTGAGTCTTCAGTGATGGGCCCTTTGTCGCGGGTGTGTATTAACTGAACCCCAGATTTTTTCCTTTGTGCGCGGACTTTGTTAGCAAGAAGATGTCTGCATTTGTCTCCCCCAACATAGTAGGAGTGGCAGAGACAGAGCGCCGCGTATTCCGCCTGATCTAAGTCTAGACTGGGGAGTTGTGATTGAAGTGCTGCCAGTTGGCGCCAGATCCTTGGATCGCCAGTTCGCTGGTGAACGCGCTCTAGCTCCCTAATCTGCATGGAGAGATCATCTCTCTTCTGCAGGTTATTGTCAGCCGCCGATATAGCTATTAATTCCCCTCTGATAACTGATTTTAGAGCTTCCCAAAGTGTTGCAGTAAAAACCTCATGTGTATCGTTCAGGGCGTGGTAGGTGGTTATAGCCTTTCGAATTTGAGAAATTACTGTGGGCGGTGTAGCAGCATGTTGTGTAGTCGCCAGTGGCATCGTGGTGGGGCCCCTACCGGGGTCGAAAGTGTGATGGTGACAGCTGAGTGGTCCGAGAGCGACACTGGGAGGATCTCGGATTCGGTAAGGAGGAGCTGAATGTCTTTCATGCTTAGGAGGTAGTCCAGTCTGGCGTACGTCTTGTGTGTATGCGAGTAGAAGGTATAGTCATGTGTGTTCGGATGGGACTCTCTCCACAAGTTGTGTAAACCCAAGTCTCTCATCCATTCTATCCCACTCCTAGACAGCGCCCCAGTTTGACCATGTCTTTGTGCTGATCTGTCCATGTCAGTGTTCAGGGCCAGATTCAGATCGCCCCCGATCAACACCCTTCTCTCTTCTACTGTGAGGGCATCTCCTAGTGCTGTATGGAGAAAGGCTTCTTGTCCCTCATTTGGTGCATATATAGACCCCACTATAAAGGGTATGTCTCCTATTGTGAACTGGTAGGTAAGGATTCTGCCCTTGACCTCCACCCCTCTATGGCCAACTTTCCCCTGAAAGGAGTGTGCTACCAAAATTGCCACTCCCACCTTCAAGAGCGCATGCGGTGGTAGTCCCTAGGAAGAAGATGGGTCTCCTGTAGCAGGCATATGTCTGCTCCTGAATTCCCAAGATAGGAAAGAACCGCTTTGCGTTTAGTGGGATTGTTAAGGCCCTTTACATTGAGGGTGAGTACCTTAGTCGTGGCTGCAGGCATTAGGGCAATATAGTAGGTGTGGGTCTAATTCTGGAGAGGGCAGGCTGTGGGTAGGCTTGGCAGCCTCTAGGATGATATCTTTTTGTGGCATCTTGTGTGTGTGACAGCAAGTTTTCAGCGAAAGTATAGATAAACCCCAACTAAGAGAACCCAACACTAAACATCTATTAAAATAAAACATATGAAAAGTTAGTCCCCAAAGGGGGCAATCGTCTCTCACTTCTGGGAGTCAACAATTGAGGGTACAAGTGTGGGCAAGGTCCCACCCCACCTCCCTCCACCCAGCCAACCTGTATCAAAGACAGTGCCACTTCCTCTACGAACCACCAGTCTGGGCCAGGACTTCAGGAATGGATTGCATTGCAGCCTCTTGCCCCTCTGCTATCTCGGATGGATCCAGGCAGGTTGCACCTCTCCCCATCCCGCTGTTCTTCCCTCGAGGTCTTCATCGTCGTGAGCAGGGGAGGCAGGCTCGGGTGGGCCATCCTCCGGCCGGGAGTCGATGCCCAGAATTTGGTATGTTTCGGTCAAAGACCTCATTTGATAAAGGTTCCCCTCGAAGCAGAAGTCAATGCGGAAAGGGTGACCCCAGGAGTATGCCACTCCTTTGCTCCGTAGGTATTGTGTGACCGGTCTAAACTCACGTCTTTTCTGCAGTGTCATTGCTGAAAGGTCTTGGAATAGTACTGGTGATCGGTCTCTGAAGCGGAGAGGGTGTTTCTCCCTAGCTTTGCAGAGTATTTCCTCTTTTACCTGAAAGTCTGGGAGGTATACTAATATATCTGCCGGTGGGGCTCCATCTGGACGTGGCCTCCCAACCCTGTGAGCACGATCTATTTTGATAGTGGTGTCTGGGTCGGCTTCCAAGATGAAGCGGAAGAGATCTCTAGCGAATGCGAAGATGTCCTCTCCGTCTGCTTTCATTGCCACCCCTCTAATGCGGATATTATTCCTGCAGGACCTGTTCTCCGGGTCCTCTGCATGTGCTTGGAGGTCCAGTTGTTGGTCATGAAGGCGTATTACCTCCTGCTGGAGGGTTTCCAGTTCTTCTTTGCGGCTGTCTCCATGTTCCTCCAGGGTGGCCACGCAGTCACCCAGAGTCGAGATGTCTCCTAGTTTCCTTGATGTCCTATGACAAGTCCCTTTTAACTGACTGCAGATCCTCTTTGAGCGACAGAAGGAGCGAGTCTCCTCCCGCCTGGTCCTGGTTCATCAGCGCCTCTGTGGTGGGTGGAGAGTCACCGGCATTGCCCTAGGCTGGCCCGGAGAGCATGTCTTTTATAGTGCAGTCTTTCTTGCTTCGGGCGGTCGCCATTTCCTCTAAGCGTGGAGTCAGGCAGTGACCTGGCAATTATGGGGCCCCTTTTTTCCGGAGGGTGCTCCCCACGGATCCCGTGCGGCAGAGGGGAAGGGTCTGGGCCCCTAGGTGTTGGATTCGTAAATTGATCCACCTTTCAGGGACAGGTCTGTCAGTTTTGGGTATCACAGTTTCCCCCTAGGCGTGGCCGTCGCTGTGATGTCATGCGCTTATAGTGTGAGAGTGCTATTGTGGGTTTGGTCCCCCACTATGGATGCACTAGTGTTTGCGCTGTCTCTTTATGGATTTGGGCCATATGTCTATTGGGTGCAGGTGGTTAGTGAGTGGTTGTGCGCTTCCTCACTCGCTGTCTGTTTGGGCCTTGACCACTCGGTATCCAGGTGCGTGGGTAAACTTGCTGCAGGTATGGGCCCCGGGGCTCTCTTGTCTCTGTGCTAATACATTTCAATGTTCAACTTTAGCGCCCTTGGGTCAGCATACATGCCCTCTCCAGCCAGGCCATTCCAACCCGGTCAAAGTGGTAAGCAGGTACACCCCTTCTGTTCCCCACAGCACTTTTGAGGGGTCGCGACACCGGGGCTATGCAGGTCTCCACCCTCGCCACGGCTCCCGACTCTTCACAGCCATATTCCGCCTCTGCAGATGCCCCTGGGGCTCACCTTGTACCTTGTGTGGAGGCTGTTCCTGCAGGGGGAGCTTCCACCCCCATGGCGTGTTCTGTCTCTCTTTATCTCTCTGGCCGGGGGTCGGCCCGGGCGGGGCCGGGCTCAAGCAGTGCCCTCCGGGTCTTGCGGTCTCCAGCTAGGTCCGGGGCTCCAGCAGCCTCTGGGCCAGCTCCAGACGCTCACGGAATACTCCAGTGGGCCAAGGGGTGACCAGGACAGGGCGACCAGCTGTCTCCCCTGGCCGTGTCCCGTCGCAGCTCCGCGGGACGGCCTCGCTCTTGAGCCTAGACTCCGCCTGGCCCAACCCGTCCACGGCCCCAGCTGGGCCCAGGTCACAGTTGCTGCTCCGGTCCTCCTCTAAAAGGCTCACAGCTCTGGATCTGCTGCTGCTGCCGTGCACGGCACCCCGGGGTCACCCCCCAGGGTTGAGGCTGGCCCGCTCTCTCGTTAAGGCCCTTGGCCACGATCTGACTCCTGCGTGGGCCATGCATCGCAACTCACGCCACGGGCCCTGAAGGCTCTGGTCCGTGCTTGTAAGCCTCGGGACCGTGGGACACCGAAACAAAGAAGGTGAGCCTCGGTCGGCGGCCCCTCAGCTTGCTTAGTAGGGGTCCACAGATCGATATAAGCAGGTTTAGAGGCTGGACCCTTGGCAGGGAAGGGGAGACAGGAAAAGGACGTCTTACCCGATCGCCATCGTGGCCACGCCCACTATCTTTAGAGTTTAAGGGGATTTCCCCAAAACCTATTACAAAGGTCCAACATACTTATGAATTGGACATACCCTAACCTTTCAATCATCTCGTCTATCCAAGGAATGGGATAGGTGTCAAATTTCGATATTTTGTTAACTTCTCTAAAATCTATACAGAATCGTATTGACCCACCAGGCTTTGAAAACATGGGGGAATTCCACTCACTTACTGAAGATTCAATCTAAGCCTGGGTGGAGTTCATTGAGTTTCACTCCACAAAATTCCTTGGAGTGACTGAAAAACTATGCCAAATTTTTGGGAGTTCCGTGAGTGGGCAGAGTATTGCTCAGCCATCGTAATTTAGACTCTCCGCCAAAGTCTTTAGTACCTCGAAAAGCGTTCTCGCTCTGTAAAGCGCTAGCATTACCCTAAAGTACGTGCTCCCAGAAGAAATGATGCACAGTGGCCTGGCTGCAAATCTCTTACTGTCAATTCCACAAGATGAAAAACCGGTCAGGCACCCTTTGATTTGATTTTTCTCATTGCTGCATTAAGAAGAAGTGACCAAATGAAAATGAAACTGACGCAGCAGCAAACAAAGCTCTGCATAAAAATTAAAAGCACACGTCTTTGATACAATGCATATTGGGCTTCATGGGTCATTGAAGCCAAATGTTTTCAAGAGAAAGAAACAATGCTGCTTACTTCACTGCATGACACTGCTCAACATGAAACACACCTGCTACTCACCCAGCCAGTAGTGCAGGTTATACGAGGTAGAGTGGGGCTTGATGACGGTATGCGGCACCAGGTATGGGTCCCCCATATAGAAAGTGCCATGAAGACTCCCCGGCACGGGAGCCAGGTCAATTTTCTCGATCCTCAAGATCTGCAGCCCAGCCTTCTTGCCAGCTGCGGCAAACTCTTTGTGCAGCATGTTTCCAAAAGCCTTCAGAGAGCCTCCTTAAATCTCAGACAGAGGGCAGTGCCAGGGGTGGCTGCTCAGCTCTAAAGCTCGTTCGCCTCCTTTCACCTCGAAGTAAGAACTGAACAGCAGAAATACCAGATTCTGCAAGAACTGCCCAGCTTTACTACAGCTGCATGGGATGGAAGTAATGCTGAAAGCGTGTGTCCTAAATTCAGCACACACACACATCAGCCAGCAAAGAAAGCACACAGACGCGAAGCGCGTGCACACTTGTGATATTATTTAGTATTTGATCTTGTCTTCGACCTAATGAAGACACAGCATGCACAGCAGTTCACCATTAAAAGAACCAGCGCCCTTCCATGATTAAACCCGGTATATGTCCATATTAGCGTTATGCTCCTGCCATTTCGGTTACCTACTGTTTGGCGGGTAACTCTTAGTACTTACACAGAATTGCTTTGTTTTTATCCTTCCTGCTGAAATAACTTTAAACTATGGGTGTCTTGAAAAATAGAAAAGACTGCTATACAGATTTTATCCATGTACTCTTTTTCTTATATATTATGTGTTTCTGTTGGACTGATAACCTTAGTCACAATTGGTATACCTGTATCAACTTGTGCAGTTTTTCCCCCGCTGCCTTAAAGTTCCATGACGAAAACTGTGAAAGCTGTGACTTATCTGCCTGAGGGAAGCGTGCATCAATGCAGTACCTGACTCCCCTTTGAGACCTGATAAGTTCACCACAGAAATATTGATTGTCCTTTTATGTCCCACTCCTAACATGCCAATGAGAAGTGACAGTGAGCGCATCTAGCAGAGAAGAAGCAATACTGCTACCGCCTCTCCCCTCGGCTTGCCTGTGGATCTGATGGCTATGTTTTTGCCTATTTTAAAATACTCATCTCTGCTCGGGTGAGAGGTCATGGGCACACTGCCAGGAGCCCAGCCAACATGACATGGATCGCTGCCTGTCCTCGCACCGTCCACAGGAGACAAGGCCTGCGCAATAAGGCTGCAGCCTACAGCAGGTGGGTGTGTGTAATGCCCTTTGCAAGTTAGTCTGTTTTGTGTGACCAAGACCTTTTCTTAGCAATTTGAAAACAAAGGTAGTCGCTCCGGTGGAATTATAGTCTGCAAATAAATAGGCACTCTCTTCTCTGTGCTTTAATGGAATAAACACACATGGACTATGTGCTGCTATGTCACTGTAGACTACGGTTGAGCAGCGGCGCACTGGTAAACTTCACTCCACCAGCGGTCGGCAGAGTATTTATTTTGCCAAGCTCTACACTCCAAGCGGAGCTCAGAGGGGAAAAACTCAGCGAACTCCGCAGGCAGAGCAGAGTCCACCGCCCACCCCTAGTTCTATCACCCCTAGGCATGGCATATTTTGGACTTTCTCTACCTCTCTCACAGCTCGACTCACTTATGGAACCCAGTAGGATTTGAGGCATACTATTTTCCCTGGCTCTGTAGCGATTGAATGTTGTATCGTGTGAGTACGACCTGGAGTCAATGAAAATATTCCAGGACAAGCGGTAAGACAATCCTTGAGATCTTGCCTTCTATGCTGGCTGAGGTGTGAATCAATACAGTGGATTTCCTCTTCTAAGATTGTGGTTCTACTGCAATATAAAACGGGAATAAGGCCTTCCCACTTCTTAAGGAGGTTTACATGATATATTTGGGCATCTTTCCTCCTTTGGTTGATTTCTAGTTTACATGTGACAGGGGGTATCTTCTCCAGCACTTTAAAAGGTCTTTGCCACTGACTTAACATTTTGTTCTCCATAGTTGGCAAAAAGAGTAGTACATAATCTCCAGAAGAAAACTGCCAGATTTTTGCTTTTTTAATCATTCCTGGACTTTTGTCTTTGCTGACTCTTTTCCAAATTGTTCCCATCTCTCTCATCTCCCTTAACCTTATTTTTAACTGGCTTGCATAATCTTAAATATTTTTAGATATTATCCTTTACTTGCTCCCATGCTTCTTAGGCCATATCGAGCAAAGTTTGAGGTTTTCTTCCAACCAGTAATTTGAAAGGGGGAGATCGTGTACTTCTTTGTTCCTTGCATCGTATGGCAAACAAGGCTACGGGTAACATCAAACCCCATTTCCTCTTTTCTAACTCCAACAGTCTCTTTAAAAGAGGTTTTAGTGTAGCATTGTATCTTTCTACAATGCCATCAGTTTTCGGATGATACACCACACTTCTAATCTGATGTTTATTAAACTGTTGACATATTTGAGCCATTGACTTAGAGGTTAAAGGACTCACCTATTGGATTAGGATCTCCTTTGAGAAGCCTACTCTAGAAAATATCTCAACCGTTGCTTTGCCTATTTGAGTGGTAGTGGGCTGACGTAAACGGATTGCTTCAGGATACCTCCTGGCATAATCTACCATAACTAACACACATCGATGAACACTTCGGGATGGCAAAAGAGGGCCTTTCATACCCATTCCCACCCTCGAAGAGAGCTCCTCTATAATGGGAAAGGAGATAAAGTGTTGGTTGATAACGACTCGTCTTTTGACAGATGCCACATTTTCTGCAGCATTTTTTTATATGGCTATATATCTCTGGTCAATAGAAACGTTCTAAAATGTTCTTCTCCATTTTTTCTTGCCAAAAGTGCCCTCACACAAATGACTATAGGCAAGATATAGCACTTTCTCTCTAAACAGTTCTGGAACTAACTACTGGATTGGTTGGTTTTTCCTTCCCTTTCTTTGGAGCAATCCAATTTGTTAAAAAAATTGTGGAACTACCTCCTCCATCTTTTCCTCTTCTGTTGTTCTAGCCCACACTTCCTGGACAAGGGAGTCCATTCTCTGGGCTGCCTTGAAGTTTCTATCTGATTCCCACAGTACCTGTTCCTTCCATGAAGAGAAGCCGGCCATTCCCCTCTTTTTTTCTTGTCGCCTTTGCTTCCTACTTTTTTTCTCTTTGGGAATGGGCCATTCACTATTGTCCATGTCTGAAAAACGGGCCTCCCCCCCACCATGACTCTTTGTTTTTCTAGGTGTCCTGTACCAAGGAATCCAATTGAGGTTAGTTGGTGCCAACTATTAGGGGTTCAGATAACTTGGGAATCAGGCCTATGGTATTCGGAATAGGAGGCACTCCGTTTCTTTCAACTGCCACCCGATTTGCGTGATATTCCATTTGATCCCCGTGAACACACTCTATATTCACTGTGCCTTGTGGATTTGGGATTTCCCCTCTCATGACAGTCTGTTGGAAACCTGTATCTAGGAGGGCTTTTACAGGATTCACATTGATAGGGCTATTGTACTCTTGTTTCCCCTACATGACTGGTTTAGAATCCCCTAGCTCCATGGGTTCAGGTTTCCATGGGTAAAAGCGGGCTATGTGACCACATCCTCCACATTGGTAACATTGTGGCCCAGGAATGACTGGAGCGATACTTCCACTACTGGAGGGTAACCCATTTCTCTTTTTCATGCCTATAGGTTTTCATCCTCTTTCATTCAGTGGCCATCTGCCCTTGGGATTGTTGCACTCTCACTTCTAGATTCCTGGGCCCTATTATATGCCCCTGCTATGTCAACAGCAGTTTCTAGGGTATGCGTTGCAGCACCCAGAGTTGGACAGACGAACGGAGAGAGTTTAAAAATTGCTCCAGATATATTTTGTCTGCAGTTCCTCTTTTGTGGCTGGCTCCGGTTTCAGCCAGTTATCTGTTAAGTCCTTAACTCTGAAAAACAAACCCTGTGGCATTTCCTTGGGCCCTTCTTTTATTTGACACTGTCTGATCCTGTAAGTTTCTTCATCTATGCCTAATCTTTTTAACTCACTCTTTTTAATTTCAGCATAGGGGGTTGTTCCTCGGGTATTCACAGCTTGATAAGCTGTTTGGAGTTTCCTTGTTAGTAGAGGTCCCAAGTATTGCCCCCTGCGCTCTTCTGGGCATGCTGCAGACTGAGCGATTCTTTCAAAATTATTACAGACACAATTGGAAAATTTCCCTTCGGAATATTTCTGTAAAATGACAGAGGGTAAAGCGGTATGGTCCCATTGTTGTCACAAAACATTGGCTAGTTTTTCTAAGGCTGTGTCTTAACTCTGCGCCACTTTGTTTATTTGCTCGGCTTGCATCTTTTGGAACAACTATCTGTCCTCTGTAGCCATAACCATACATTTTTCAAGAGCCTTCTCCAGCTGTTTTTGGCCATCTGCAAGTTTAGCGATGAAAGCCTGCATTTCTTCACATCCCACTTCTAACACCGCTTTGTGGAGGGATGGTCAAAAATTAGGCTTTGGAGACTTGTCAGATTTTTGAATGGTTGCTTTTAATATAGGTGTCTTACAAGGAAAGTCATAAAACAAAAAAAATAATGGTAAATTGCAGAAAGTTCTTGGTCTGCAAGATTACTCCGATAATGTTTTAAGGTTCGTCCATCTTACGAGGCATAATGGGTTCTTCTTTCTCCTAGGCTTGTCGGACCAATGCTACCAGCACCTTCGGGAGAAAACCAGAGCACAAAGGTAAGTATAGGTAGAGGAACACAAAATTTCCTCTGTCTTTTCCTTATCTCTGTTTTTCTATCACTAGACTTGTCCTCAGCGGTTTCTCGACCTTTTACTCAAACACACTTTTGTGAGAATGCGGTCAAAGGGAGGGTCATGAGGATATACCCCAAGTCACCCCAGATTGGTCTCTTCTGAGGTCGGGGTTTATTTAGCCGTTTCTTGTGCCTCCCAACTGAAGTAAGACGAAAAGGGAAACACAAAAAAATTAAAAGTTTCTTTACCCTTGTTCCACTACTCTTGGGTCCAGAATATCTTCCCCCGCCCCTTTTTGCAAACAGTGAAAAGAATAGGCCATTATCCAAAATGTGACACTCACATTCACCTCCTGAACAAAAAACAAGGCAAAAAAACATATAATATTGTATTCTCTTCCCCTCCCCTCTGATAGGTTCACAGTTACTCACCCGGTATGCCACAACTCTTTGGGCTCCCTGGTGACTGCTGGTGGCATCCACCAGTCTTTGCACAACTCATCCTCCTCCTCGCCTTCGAGTCTGCATCCTTCTCGACCTCTGTTCATTCCGGGTCCTTCTCTTCTGTAGTCCGGCTACACGTCTCTTCTTTGAAGTTCTCCTCTGCTCCATCCTCCTCCTTCAGGTCTGGCTTTCCGTCGCAAGGTCCTCTCCTCCTGCCTCCTCCGTTCAGCGTCCTCTGACCTTTTACCTCTCTTGGTTCTGCCCCCCGCAAAAGGGGGTCTGTCGATACTTTTTATGGGTTTTATTCGGTCTCCTCCCTTTCTCTGTGTTCTTTTTCTCTTTTTCCTTGCCTTACCTCCCTGACTCTTCCTCCTTCCTGACCGTCTGTTTTATTCATTTTAGGTGGCATGTCTGGCCAAGTGTTACATGACAGCGGTCTCCTATGGCAGGCGAATTCATCTCCATCCTTTCTACCCCCTCACAGCAAGACACAGAAACAGTCATATCAAGACAATAAAAGGTTTAGTGTTACAATTCAACTTAAAAGATATATGGAGATCGCAACATCCGACAGCATAGACTTACTCTTTATACTCTTATAACCAGCCGCGGCCCGAGTAGGTAAGAGCGGTGAGGCGGTGGGGCCGGGTTGGGGGGAATTCGACAGACGATCACGAGGGAAAATTAAATAAATAATTTTCATTCGTCGTCCTCTGTCGAAATCACCCCCAACACGGCCCCACTGCCCCACCGCTCTTACCTGCATGGGCCGCGGCTGATTGGAACACATTTTGCAGAATAAAGTACATGCTCATATCCAAAGATATGTCATGAAACAGAATACCTAGGTAGAATAATCTTAGATCACTCTCCACTGACAGTCCTATACTCCAGGGAAAGACACAGAGCAGGAAGTAGTTGACAAAGAGACTATGAGCAGAAACATCAGACACACAGTTTAAACAAGATGCAGAGAAAGAATTAACAATCTACTTCACACAAAGTGATCGAACGGCATCCCGCCAGGCAGTGGAATGGGATGGAACGAAGGTCGTCCTTTGAGGTAGCTGTTTGGGGAAAATGCTTGGCGCGAAATCCCAGTTGACTAAGGATGCAACCAAACTGAAAACAAAATAGCTAACCTCTAGAAAGAGGTAGTGAAGCAACGGAACAGACAACCAGAGCTAGTGGCAGTACATATCTATTCCTACATACCCTTCCAGCAGCACCTTCACATGGAAGGGGACAAGTCAGAGAAATTACCGGCATGGCCAATAAATAAAGAAAGGAAGCAAAACACAACATTTCAGGTAAAACACTGACAGGAACACGTACAACAAACAAAAAGAGGTATTAACAGGATGTTCCAACATTATCTACTCATAAAAGCAACCACTCATACAAGAAGACATAAGAAGTTATATGGATACCTTTCATCTATCAAACCTCACCCCAAAAATGAGGGAAAAACTGGAGGCCCCTTTAGAAAGACAAGAATTAGCAGAGGTCCTAAAAGAGATGCCAGGGGAAAAACACCAGGACCAGACTAGTTACCCTTGGAACTATAAATTGGCAGGAGCCAAAAAAATTAAAACACTGCATGCAATATGCCCTAGAAGCAAGAAAACAAAAAACTCCCAGAGTCTAGGAAAGAAGCATTGCTAGTAGTAGTCCCAAAACCACAAAATGTGTCATGATGAAGAAGGTAGTGTTAGGAACAGAAAGTAAACAGGACTCTCATAATCATGTCTACTTCATGTAGTTCACACTCCTACAATTCCTCTAATCCATTTACGAGTCGATGAGCTACACTCAGGGTTCATACTGCAGTAGGTGCAGTCCTAGTGGTCCTTGCCTGCATCCTTGACTTGGTATCCTTAGACCCTCCCTCCTTCTCCTATGTGTAACATGGATCCGCACATGCGCATTCTGCATTACAGAAGGAGTCTGGTGGCTCTTAGTGCAGTATCCAAATGTATCCCTCCCAGGGGTAATGTCATTAATTGTCATTTGTGCATCGGCTGCAATGCGTGCAAAGCCACTCAGGATCTTTTATGTACAACTGTTGTCTTTTTATTTATATTTGGTTCTGTTTTTAAGGCAAATGTATTGTAAAGTGCATAGGGCTAGTGGGTTGTTACACAGTTTTTATATATTATTGTATTATTACCTAGTATTTGTTTAGCGTTCTGTTGCTTAGGAGTTACATTACCACTTCATAAAACAAGTCCACTGAAATAAACTGAAATAAATTAAATCTAGGTGAATCCAGACTTCTACAAGAATTTTAATAGTGTAATACATGACTTACAAAATGGAATGCCAAACAATTGATGGAATCTGGGCAAACAATTTAGCATTTTTTAACAATGTTACACAACAAATTCGCCTGCCTGGCTTCTTATTTAAATCAGTTAATTAAATAAATTGCAATTTCACACTTCAAGTATCCCTGTGGTACATACAATCGTTTAAAACGGCAAATACCCCATGCAGGTTCACATTTTATACGGCTCAACCAACAAGAAAGGTAGAGCAGAGGCAGCTCTAAAATGATGCAATTAAACAAGTTTAACGCGCGACTTTTATCCTGGAGGACACTCACGTTTTTAATTCAGATCTGCTCGCAGGTCTATTAAACTTCTGAAAACCCACGCAGTGTTTTGACATTTAGGGGAGCGCGCTTCAGTTTAGTTAGTGCTGTTGCTATGGAAACTAAAAACTCTCAACACCAGAATAGAATATTTAGCTAAATGTTAAATATGGTTCCCTCCTACTCACTTTATCTAAAAGGTGCAGCACAGGATTCTAAGGCCATGCGACTCTGGCTCTTTTTGGTAACTCCTGCACCTGCAGGATTTAGGAATACTCACTCAGGAAATTATTTATTGGAAAAGTTTAATTTCTACCTATCTAGAATGGCTGAATGAAGGTGAAAAGAGATACATAAATTAAGCCGTCAGATATCTGTGCCTGTTGATATCTTAGCAATAACACATCTCACACCAGTTCCACATCAGGGACATGTGCAAATGTAAAATAAGACGTTTTAATAATAATACTAATAATAAAGCACATTTTCTCCATCTGGCATCTAATCAAAGCAAAACCTTGCTCACCTGACTCAGGTAATGTGTGGGATTGCTGCTCCTCCTGGCAGGCTTAGGTGCAAAGTGAGGAGAAAGGCTTTGAATCACGCCGTAGCTAGGCTCACACAATACCTATTCCAGCGGGATCCCAACAGGCAAATCACAGCCCTACAAATGGCATCCTTTATACACATCTTGTCAGACCAGAAATACAATTTTAAAAAAAACATTGTATTGTGCAAACCAATGTCCTAAATTAAAGGGTGTTTAGAGGAATATCACAAACAGTAGAGAATACGATATAAAAGAAAACCAGCGCATAAAATCCTAAAAATGTTCCGTTAAAGTGAATGTAGACAATCAATATTAAAGATGACTATGGGTTCCATTGTTACTTTTTTGAGAGGTTCAAAAAAAGAAAACAGTTTAAGAGCAGGTAAGGATGTTTTTGGTGGGATTATGGTTCAAGCTAGTCAGATTTTTGAGTGCACTCAGTCTGAGAAGGCCTGAGGTCTTGCCCTTGTAAACAAAATCTCCTTCAAGCTTAGGGCTTCATTTATACTTCTGAGACCCAGTTGCTCACCCATCATTGTAGCAGATTCAGTGCCTCTCCTTCACCAGTAGCAACAAGGCTAAAGATGTCTGCCACAAAGATGGAGACTCCCAGATGTATTTCAGTAGTTGCTTCAAGGGGGTAATATGTCTAATTTCCTGCAATGCTTTGGCAGCTTGGCAGAAATTCCATCACTGATTCTTGTAGAAAGCCTCTCAAAGGCAGGGGGGGGGCATCTTCAGGACTCTAATCACTAGTGTCCATGTGTGATGGGAGTTATCAACCTGTGTGGGGAAGGGGTCATTCAAAGACTATTTCTGTTCAGAACCATAATGGCATCAATGGCGGTTCAGGTCAGAAGGTCCTCTGGTTGGAATGACTCTGGAGGTCTTGCCTTTGCAGTGCCCACGACACCATTTCAAATTACACGAAAACCACTAAGTGAGTGTCCTGTGTGGTGGAGCCAGTGGCTCTTGAGCATCAGCAACAAGGACTTTCCCTTCAATCTGAATGAGGCGGAGTGGTAAGGGGTGCAGATGGGAAATCCACCAACTTTTGGTAGGGGTCCCATCGCCCCCTTCTCTAAATTAAGCCATTCAGGTCTGAAGGCCACCGAAATAAGGGTGGGCTCCCATTATCATTCATGATGGTAGACCTGTCTCTACACACTGTATGACAACTCCCAACACTTGCAGATTATGTGATTCCTGAGATGGACCACCTCTTAGGAATCTATTGTGACAAATCACATAAGAATCGACTCTTCTACTATGGCACCATGTTATTGCTGAATGTCTGTCACATTTGTCTTCTACACAGCAATGTACTTTAATGGAAAAATGACCGTATACTTTGCACGCTAAAATGGAATTTATCTCCAAATTTGCTATAAGTGGTTTTGTGACAAGAGAAAAACATAAATATATTAGTCAAATTTGTTAGCCAAAGACTAACCACATCTAGACTTTCTCTTGGGTGACCTACACCTCCTTTTCTCAGAGTGTGCCATGTCTCAAATAATGAGAGATTTGTTTCAGAGCTGTCACGTTCACATGCAATAATTGCTATTCCTTCCAAAATGGCTGTGCTCGTGCCTCCTTGTTCCTCAGACCAGTTATGTCAGGGTAGAGTCATCAGTCAGAAGAAGATGAGATGCCACCTACTGTGAGCTTAGAGTCACTTGTATGAGTTTATCCTCATAGAATAATATCCCCGCTATCTGAATCTCACCTGGAACCCTCAAGGGAAAAGGAAAAGAGAAAGGTCAAGAAACACCTGGCGTCGAGGCTGAATGCAAAGGGATGGGTTACACCTAGAGTCAGATTGAAAGAAAAGCCCAGGACAGAGATGGCTGGAGAGTCCTGGCTGATGGCCTATACTCTGGGTAGTAGGGGTAGTAGGCATAAATAAGTAAGTAAGTATTTGGACCGAGCACCTAGCTTGTTGGGTGTAACACTTTACTCAGGATCTATTTAGATAGGATAATGTATACCCTGCTTTACAGCAGCTGCCAAAGCCAGTGAAATGTATGCTAGCCTTTATATATTTTAATATCTTATAGGTGTCTGGAGCTCATGCTTCATTATTAAAAGAATACAATTACTACTATGTGTTCCCTTTCATAAACCCTAAGTGCCTCATTTTAAGTGGAGCGCTAAAACGGAATCTAAAACTTAGCAACATAATTTGCACCGCTTTGGCTTTGGGCTTTAGCAGCTGACATAGCATCCTTTACCTAAATAGGGTATAATTAGTGGACATTACTTTTTGGGGTATTCAGCCCTCCATTTTACAATCATCTTATGGCTGGTGACACTCAGACTTCAGAAGCTCAAAGATTACTACTTTGTACTCAACACACAATAGGCATAATTGTTGAAATAGACACTTGTATAGGGTTGAACACTAGCACTGGGCTCGATATAAGAGCATGTTGCAGCTTTCACAGAGGCAATTTACAGTACATAAAGTAGTATTCCAGTTCTCCTCCTTTCCATACTCTTACCTGTCTTTGTGGATTGCCCCCAAACATCTAAAATGGGAATATTTAGGGAGTATCCATATACAATTAGTACAAATAGAAAGAACTGTGTCCTCTTAGCACTTTTACCAATACAAGTTGGTTGTTTCAGGGCTGACTCACAAAAGCATATAGAAGTATGTAAAAGAGTGCTCCTGTAGTACTACTTTCCATACTCATAAATGGTTTTGGGAATCAGCCCCTAAATTACTTTGCATAACCCAAGAGTAGAAAGTTCATATACAAGCCACACACAAAACTTCCAAATACAATTAAGGTAATTTTGACATATTTGAATAAGAACTTGACTCTTTCACTAAACAGCAACCACTCAAGGGGCTCTTAATCGAGTACTTGTAGATTTTTGCGCATTATTGTCTTCTCTTTAAAATCCCAGGCTTTTCTAGCGGTGTTACATTTTAGCTGATATTGCATCCTCTAATTTATTCTGTCTTTCAGATCCATTACCCTCTTATCTACCTCTTCAGATCACTGCAATTTTTCTTCAAGTTGATTTCCTTCAATTTGTCTTGCTTAAACATCAACATTTCCAAACACATTGCAAATCGGTCTTCTATTAACCATTGCTGGATTCCTCCCACCTAATTTTATTTTCCCTTAAAAGTTTTCACCCCTTTACATTTGTGTCAGTTTTAGAATTTTAGGCTGATTTAGAGATTTGCACACCCACCACATTATAGGATGACTGCCAATTGCTCTGGGCACATCGCAGTCCATAATTCTTCTCCCACCATGCCACCTCGGTATGGACCCAGCCATATCCAGATCAGCCTTGCCCATGCTCAAATGGGAACAATGCAGCCTGGAATGCCATGCCAGGTCCTCCCTGAACAGGAACACAAGCAACTCAAGACTGGTTTCACCATGATTAGGGCTAATAAGTCGGGTATAGCTTGGTTCCAGTGGCACAGTCTTCGGGACCCATGTCTGGGCATACACGTTGCACTTAAGACGTGAACTGCAACAAAAATGGATGGAATGCTTGAATTAATCTCAGCCACTGGCAATCGCTCTGGGTCTGACCTGGGCCATTCTGCTGGCTTCTGTGGGAGTGAGTCCTGACTTCCAAGTTCTGTCCTCAAGATCCTGGACCCTTGACTGGAATTCACTTCTCCCTACCTAACTAAAGATTTCACTGGATCCAACGCATAATGATGCAGAGCCCCCAGAGCATCTCTCGACTGAAAGGCTACGGGATCTGATGCTGAGTGACACAGAGGCCTGCAGAGCTGCGCAGCTCCCAACTGAAAGCCCACCGTATCCAACATCAAGTGCTTAGGGACAGTAGCAAGTAAAAAAGAGCCCTGCAGAGTCTCGCTATGCTTGGAACCTTCATCGGTTCTGATGACAAGTTATGCAGATCTCTGCAGAGCAGCATCGTGCAGTACCCACACCTAAATCAGAAAGTAAAATTTCCAGCAAGAGGAATCTGTTCCAGTGTTCGACCTGTGCCCCATCATGGTTGGCCTGATCCTGTGACTTTGTCCTGGTCCCTGCAAAACTAGCGCCTTTTGGTGTTAATTTTACCTAAAACTAAAAACTCATGCCTCCAATTCTACTTATTGAATTTTTGTTGCTGTTTTGTGCCATTTTATTTATTAAACTATTGTCTATTGTTCTAAATTGGTTTGGGATTTTTCTGGGGTGGGGTTTTCACTTTATTATTGTTTCAGTGCTGCATAAATGCTTATACATTGCCTCTAGGATATGCATGACTTCTTTGTGCCAAGGTACCAGAGGTTTAAGCACAGTTTTATTTATGGACTATAGTGGTTCACCCTGATAAGGATTGTGATTATTATTTGAGGTGGGGCCTCACTTCCTCAACTAATACTCCAATTTCTTACACTTGAGATTTACATGACGAGGAGTGCAACACACTTACGTAATGAAAGGAGTAATTGTTCTTAACTCCACCAATCATCTCTAGTAAAACCTCTTACAACAACAATCAATCACAGCCTGGCTGACCACATAATAAAGGAACCCACACACCAACATTCTTTATCTGCCTTCACTATGTCAGTGAAAGTGTTTGTAAGTTTGCCCCTTATTTTGAGAGAAATTAATTGAAGAGGACAAGAGAGCAGGTTCACAGGCAAAGAATCAACATCTTTGGCATGTCCTGGGAAGCTGTTATTTCTAGATACCGCTTCCTAACTGATGTCATCCTGGGCTGGATTCACCTACAGCTCGCTCCAGGCTATTCAAGCTTATGCCAAAATACTTGCTGCAGTCCTTTTTATGTATGGCCAATGGATCTTTCCAGAGGGTCTCCTTTGACAATGTTAGAATTTCACAGGCAAGTCAGTCCGGATACCTGCATCGGTACTGAGCTGCATCAACAGACGAGTGCACAAGTTTATTGTCATACTCCAGTCACTGATGGCAAGCTAAGTTTGGTAAGGGAATTGCATTCCTTTACCCACTTCCCGCGTGTGCTAGGTGCCATTAACTGCACCCACATAGCACTACCGCCTCCTTTGCACACAGCACACCTTTTCCACAGCAGACACTGCTGGCACTCCATCACACTTTCATTTTCTAACAGCCACCTCTTGCACATCATTTGGTTGCTGGGTATATTAGTAACATGGCTTATTGGTAAGTAACAACACCTCACACTGGACCTGCATTTATATCAGAAGTTGCCATCTGAACACTAATCAGTAATCACTACACAAAATAAACACACATGACCCTGACACACACTGCATGTACCTAGGCATGCACAATGTAGCAAAATCAGGATAGGGGGCCCTTTGTTAAAAACTCACATTTCTTTTTTGCAGGTACTGTCCAGTATGCTCTCTCTCCCCATCTCATCACACCCTACAGACGCCCAGGTACAGTATCTCAGCAGAGGTACAATAAGGCACACGTACATACACAAGCTATTATAGAATGCACTTTAGGCCTCCTCAAGTCAGTCAGTCAGTCATAATAACTTTATTTCGCCGATAGGATAACGGCATAAAAAGTATGCTACAATAAAAAACATTATAGAGAAAAAGACATCTATTAGCAGTAAAAGTTATTATACAATATAAAAAGAATAAAAAGTCATAATAAATACAAAGAATTCAGCGATTAAAAGGAAAAAGGAATAAAACAGGAGTTAGTCATATTGAGCCTTCTCTCAGTTATGAAATTCTAGCTAAGGAATACGTCTTCTTATCTTTAGTGCGGATAAAAAGAACGAGGCCAGAGAGAAGCATACCAAGGGATCCGGTAATTGCTGTAAGTAATAAAGTGCTGCGCAGCATTGTCTAACCCCTAGCTTGCGTATAAGGGGAAGAATAAATCTGTTCCTGTCATTCGTGTAAAATTTACAAAAGAAAACAATGTGTAAATCATCCTGTGCTGAATGGTTATCGCATGGACATAGAGGGGCCGATTCCGATTCCGGCCGCAAAACGTACCGACCGACTCGGAGCCGGAATACATTCCGACCGACATGTACCGGTGCAGCCCGACCCGCCAAGTACGATGAGAAGCGAGCAAAACCCGACCGACTCGTACGGAACACAAGCCGAACAACCGAGCCACGCGGAAAACAGCAATCCGGCCGGAAAAACACGCGATTCGAACCGACCGACTCGCACCCGGAACAATACCGAACGAGACGTACCCGCGGACTCCCACCCACCAAGTACGATGCAAGGCGTGGAAAACACGACAGAGTCGCACGGAGGACAAGCCGTACGACCGACACACATACAAAACTGCGAGCCGAAGCAACCCAAAACACCGCGACCGACGCGTACGCAGCATAGAAAACAGCACAAACACAGCGTGAACGAAACGGACAAGCCCGTACGAGACAACTGCAAGGTCCGACTCGGTCACAAGAACGTCTCCTACATGCACGAAAAGTACAAAGGGAAAATACACAAAAAAAGGCCAAACAAGCAATTACAAAGCCAATAAATACTGGGGGGGGAGGGGCAGGGAACAAAGACACACCCACAACTCCACCCATATAAAGGACCCAAATCCCTACCATGATCCTAAGCAAATTCAAAATACCTGCCAGCACTCAACAGACAGCAACCACACACCCACAGCTCATCCATCACACAAGCCACACACCATCAGCACCACAAGAAATAGAAACCTCACATACACCTAGCAAAACACACACTCACACACCTTCATCTGCACACCAACACACACATCACTCACCATCACCACCCATCACCATGCCCCCAAAGAAGAATCACAAGTTCCTAGATAGTGAATTGGAAGTCCTGGTAGATGAGATCCTCAGGGTAGAGCCACAGCTCTTTGGTACACTGGTCCAACAGACACCCATGTCACAGAAAACAAAGATGTGGGAGAGGATCGTCGACAGGGTGAACGCACAATCACCATGTTTGCGCACAAAGACAGACATCCAGAACAGGTGGTATGACGTGCGCAGGAGGGTGAAGGAGCTGCTGAAGAAGGACTACATCTTGAGCCAACACACTGGCAGTGGCCCTCCTGCCAAGCCAGTATACCTCAGGCCCTGGGAGGAGAAGGTGCGGGCCATCCTACCACCAGTGAGCGTCTATGGACTAGAAAACATCCCAGAGCCTGGTGAGTACACAACAAATGTACACAATATTCTGTGACTACACACACACATCACTGTCAAGGGGAGAGTGAAACCATGCACTCTTAGCAAATACACAGCAACCAGAACAGAATCATCCCAAAATGTGTATGTCACTCAGAGAAACACAACACATGCCATCACAAAGTGACATTTAACTGTGTCATCACATGTACAAACACAACTACAACTACAGCTAGGCAGTGGCACAAATATAACTGACAAACACATCCAGACAAGTAGCCACCACTACAACACCAGCACACAGTGAAGCCCACTGAAAGAAAGGAAATATGTGTATGCTGGGCAAGTCAGTGTAGCCAATAGCATGATGGGAGTTGTAGGCACAGATATTGCTCACCCTCACAATTGGCTCATCAACACCACTCTCAACCATGCTCACATCACAGGGAGGGGAAAAGGACTCACAAGATGGCTGACACTGGCTACTGCTGTGGGAAGCACAAGGCCCTGCTGGCAACTGTGCACCAACCAACAGCAGGACACCACTGACTGACATCCTGAAAGACAACTTGCACTCCCTGCAATGGAAGCACGGTCCATGGTGGGACATCTGGCTGGGTGGGAAGGAGGACTCACAGCACTGACCATAGTCACAAGCACCTCCCCTCACACCCCCCCTCAACACAAACTCCACAGAACACACCTGGCGGAATGCAATGCCTCACATCCTAACTCAAGATCCCACAAAGAACCACCACCCTGGGTCATGCTGTGTGAAGCACAGGGACACTCCTGGGACATTTAGCCAAACAACTGCCCGGACAACACTCCCAGCCATCCTGTCAGCACAGGCAGCCCACCCCACAGGGAAGCAGAGTCAAAAGGAAGGAAGGATGGGCATGCTGGGAAGGGGGGTGGAGGCAATAGCATGATGGGAGTTGTAGGCACAGATATTACTCACCCTCACAATTGGCCCATCAACACCACTCTCAACCATGCTCACATAACAGGGAGTGGAAAAGGACTCACAAGATGGCTGACACTGGCTACTGCTGTGGGGAGCACAAGGCCCTGCTGGCAACTGTGCACCAACCAACAGCAGGACACCACTGACTGACATCCTGAAAGACAACTTGCACTCCCTGCAATGGAGCACAGTCCATGGTGGGACATCTGGCTGGGTGGGAAGGAGGACTCACAGCACTGACCATAGTCACAAGCACCTCCCCTCACACCACCCCTCAACACAAACTCCACAGAACACACCTGGCGGAATGCAATGCCTCACATCCTAACTCAAGATCCCACAAAGAACCACCACCCTGGGTCATGCTGTGTGAAGCACAGGGACACTCCTGGGACATTTAGCCAAACAACTGCCCGGACAACACTCCCAGCCATCCTGTCAGCACAGGCAGCCCACACCACAGGGAAGCAGAGTCAAAAGGAAGGAAGGATGGGCATGCTGGGAAGGGGGTGGAGGCAATAGCATGATGGGAGTTGTAGGCACAGATATTGCTCACCCTCACAATTGGCCCATCAACACCACTCTCAACCATGCTCACATCACAGGGAGTGGAAAAGGACTCACAAGATGGCTGACACTGGCTACTGCTGTGGGGAGCACAAGGCCCTGCTGGCAACTGTGCACCAACAAACAGCAGTACACCACTGACTGACATCCTGAAAGACAACTTGCACTCCCTGCAATGGAAGCACGGTCCATGGTGGGACATCTGGCTGGGTGGGAAGGAGGACTCACAGCACTGACCATAGTCACAAGCACCTCCCCTCACACCCCCCCTCAACACATACTCCACAGAACCCACCTGGCGGAATGCAATGCCTCACATCATAACTCAAGGTCGAGCAAAGAACCACCACCCTGGGTCATGCTGTGTGAAGCACAGGGACACTCCTGGGACATTTAGCCAAACAACTGCCCGGACAACACTCCCAGCCATCCTGTCAGCACAGGCAGCCCACCCCACAGGGAAGCAGAGTCAAAAGGAAGGAAGGATGGGCATGCTGGGAAGGGGGGTGGAGGCAATAGCATGATGGGAGTTGTAGGCACAGATATTGCTCACCCTCACAATTGGCCCATCAACACCACTCTCAACCATGCTCACATCACAGGGAGTGGAAAAGGACTCACAAGATGGCTGACACTGGCTACTGCTGTGGGGAGCACAAGGCCCTGCTGGCAACTGTGCACCAACCAACAGCAGGACACCACTGTCAGCCATCTTGCCATTGCTCTCACACTCACACACACTGAAGTCCACCCAAAAGCAAGTAAGTATGGGCATGCTGGGAAGTGGGGTGGAGGCAATAGCATGATGGGAGTGGTAGCCACAGATATTGGTCACCCCCACAACTGTCCCATCAACACCACCCTGAACCATGCGCACATCACAGGGAGTGGAAAACAACTGACAAGATGGCTGACACTGGGCACTGCTGTGGGGAGCACAAGGCCCTGCTGGCAACTGTGCAACAACCAACAGCAGGACACCACTGTCAGCCATCTTGCCATTGCTCTCACACTCACACACAGTGAAATCCACCCAAAAGCAAGTAAGTATGGGCATGCTGGGAAGTGGGGTGGAGGCAATAGCATGATGGGAGTGGTAGCCACAGAAATTGGTCACCCCCACAACTGACCCATCAACACCACCCTGAACCATGCGCACATCACAGGGAGTGGAAAACAACTGACAAGATGGCTGACACTGGCTACTGCTGTGGGGAGCACAAGGCCCTGCTGGCAACTGTGCACCAACCAACAGCAGGACACCACTGACTGACATCCTGAAAGACAACTTGCACTCCCTGCAATGGAAGCACCTTCCATGGTGGAATATCTGGCTGGGTGGGAAGGAGGAGCGGATGACAACCAAATACAACCAATGCAGACCATGTACACACCCCAACATTCACATAGAAATGCCCAAATAATGCAGGACAATGTGCTACACCAATATCAACCCCTGACTGTGACAACTTAGGACAATGCAATGTACAGGCCCGCATCCAGAGGCACAGTCACAACTGTCAGGTGTGTCAACCATTGATGCCTGCAGAAACATAACATACATTGTGTGTGTCTCCCAAAAACAGGTGATGATGGGGACACAGCAGCAGATGCTGAGGAGTCCTCGTCCCAGGGTCAAGAGGATACGGAGCTCACTGGTGTGGAACAGCCTCTGCCCTCCTCGGATGAAGAAGACTTACCTGGCACCTCCGGAGCAAGTCATCATGCAGCACCAGCAGGACCACCAGCTGCACCCCCTGCACCCACCCCTCCAATGACTGTCAACACACATACCACTCCTGCCGACATGGACAGACCAAGGAGCAGCACCACCACCAGCACAGGGACCCTGGACCAACGTGGGGCCATGGACACCACCACCACCAACAACCCACAAGGTGGCCCAGGGTCACCTGTGCCTGCCACCTCAGGTACTGCACGTGTCGCCAGGGGTGGTGGGAGGGGTGGGAGACATAGGTCGCTGCTCACAGAGGGGTCTGGACTGCATGATGACCCACAACTGGCACGCATAGCCGATGCGTACCAGTCCAGCACCGGAGAGTTCAGCCAGGTAGTGGGGCTCCTCAGGGACATTAAACAGCAGCAGGCTGCCCATCATGCCCGCTTGGACTCACACATGTCCCGCGTGGAGTCCAAGTGGGACACACTGCAAGAGATGACGGCGGTGCATAGGGACATATTACAATGCCTCCGCCAGATGAGCAGCAACCAGTCAACACCTCCCTGTGTGCCCACAACATCTGGTGCTGAAACAACTGCAACTGCCACAGGGAGGGCGGATGACTCTGGCGGAGAGTCCCCTGCACCGCATCAGCCTGCACTTGAGGGTCCCCCCCCAAAGAAGAGGGGCCGTCCGAGGAGGGGCAAGTGAGAGGCCGATGGCCATGTGCAACCCCCAGGAAGCCAAAACCTGTTCTGGAGAACAACCTTTGTGCGCAAACTGTTCACCCTGTTGACTGCAACACAACTCTCCCACATGACATGGGGAGCTCAAGTTGGACCAATGTCTCTGATTACTGTGGACTTTACTCTGGACATTTCTGCTACCAGGACTTCCAAATTATCTAGGAACTTTGGATCACAATCACAATGTACAGCACCCAACAACCTGTGCACTATACTCACACATGTATGTCAATAAACTCACTTATACACCATACTTGCCTCTGTTGTGATTCCTATGTTGTCTCAGAAGTTGCGATGATGATCGGGGAAATGACACTGTGCATGCTAACTGCTACAGCAAGTACAACACCGGCATGTGAGTCATGGCGACGTCACACATATGGGGGAGGCACACCACCAGGGCTACACAACACATACACACCATGGACATCTGACTCATCGCCTACACTGATGTTGCCAGGAAATACGTTGCATTGCACAGACCCAACACCTATTCACAGTCTGTGTTAACTAGCCCACTGGTGCAGTAAGCAAATGTCAGTCAGATGTGTGACCACAGACAACGAACATCACAAAGTGAAGCACAGGTTTATTACACATTTGCAACATGTTGTAACCACCACAGATGCAAGGTAATCCCACCTGGCAGCGGGCACACAGTCAACAAGTGTAGAAGGAAGGAAGTCCATGGGTGTGGTGCACATCACCTGTAGGGACACAACAGCTACCACCCGGGAAGTCGAATCACGGTGTTGGGGATCACAGTTGACCAAACGACTCTGAAAGTACCCTGTGAAGGACAGAAATGACACACAGTCAAAAGTACTGAAGAACAGGACAGAACTGCAATACTCATGCACAATACATGTTACAAGATACCCACCCAGAACCAAGTTAGCATGTCAACACTGTTGGGGAGTACAGACTACCTGCAAGGACACATCGCTACATGCATACAGACATGTAGCCCATGGACATACTCAAACAGCACCAGAGCACCACCAACACATATCATGCAAACTCACATCATTGACATGACATCTCTGGATACTCACATTCAGCTGAAGAAGTTGGTGATGAGCTGTGTGCGGACATCACCCTCAACATCATCATCATCATCACTGGCATCGTGGTCCAGGCCAGGATCCTCCACAGGTGGCGGACGTTGGTCATCGTCATCCAGGACTCCTGCACTCCTTCCGCACTGCCAGGTTGTGGAGCATGCAGCAGACGATGATAATCTTGCACACCTTTGCTGGGGCATTTGGGAGGGACCCTCCTGTCTTGTCGAGGCAGCGGAAGCGGCTCTTCAGGAGACCAAATGTCCGCTCAATCACTCTCCTGGTCCGACCATGTGCCTCAATGTAGCGCACCTGGGCTGGTGTCACAGGGTTCCTGAGGGGCGTCAGCAACCACGGCATGTTGGGGTATCCGGAGTCACCTACATACAGACAATTGCACATTAGCAGAGTTGGAAAAGAGGGTGAAACACTACATAGCAGAACACACACAATGGTACAAAGTCAGTACACAGCAACAAGCCAGGCACGCTTGTTCCGCATCTGTGCCATCATCCTCGGGATGCGACTACTCCTTATCACGTAGGCATCGTGTGCAGAACCAGGGAAACAGGTACACACGTGTGTGATGCTCATATCTGCAAGACAGACCACCAGTGCATTGACCGAGTGGTAGTGTTTGCGGTTACGGTTGGCCTGCTCTTGGGCCTGTGGTGGTACCAAAGCCACATGTGTCCCATCAATGGAGCCAATGACATGCGGCATCCTCCCCAGGGCATAGAAGTCACTCTTCACGCCAGTGAGTCGTTGGAGTCTAGGGAAATAGATGTACTGGTTCAGGTATATCAACATAGCCTCCAAAACATCCCGGAGCACACGGCTGAACATGGTCTGTGACATCCCACCAGCAGTCGCCAGAGTGTGTTGAAAGGTACCGGTGGAAAAGAAGTGTAGGGCTGCCATCACCTTCACCTTGGGGGTCAACGCTGTAGGGTACGGACGGCCAGGTTGCAAATGTGGTGCCAAGCGCACTGCCAAATCCTCAATCAGCTGCCTGGTGAAGCGGTACAGTCGGATGCTGTCACGTTCCACCATCGTTGCCAGGTCAGGGAATGGTCTATGGACAGCTGGTGCCCTGCAGTGCATAGGTGAAGAAAGCAAGATTGTCAGTCACCCCACATATGTGGCATTGAACACACTCAACATCACATGATACATCATAATGAGGCACAAGTACATGATGTGTGCAGTTACGTACGGATGTGTATGGCACATACATGGCCAATATCTAACATCACAGTTCAACGAGTGGCATCAATAAGTCCCAGGTCGTGCCATTGGATACCATGAGGCTGTGTCCCAGTTCCCATCTCCTGCTGCCAAATAACAAACACACCCCACAGTGACATGTGAGGACTGATGTGCCCCAGGCATCACAGCTCAACGACAGGTAGATTCCCAGGGACCCTGTATTGCCACATGGACACTGGCATGACATGGTGTATCATGTATACACCACAGCAAAACAACCATGAGCCCCACAGGTAGTGGTCCCTGTTGCCTCGGCAGGACTGACATGGACGTCTGTGAGACACACACGCACAACATCAAAGTCCATGCACAAACAACGTGGATGTGGAGAATGCCTCCCATTGTGCACATGAAATCAGAGACATTGTAAACACAACATGCACACAGACTGTGGAGGACCATCACCATTGTGCCAATAGGTCACCCTGGGTTGAACATAACGTCCCACATGGGACTCAGGGGGTATGTGACATGACATACACATACACCACCGTGAACTGTGACCATGCCACATGCTCAGATATGAACAGTTGCACATCACAGTGGTCATGTACACGAAACACCAAGGATTCTGTCCCCATAAACACGTGCCCAGCCTGGGGGTGGCTGCCCCCAAGTGACACCCACAGAACAACATGTTCACCCCCATACACGGAATAGGTAATGCAGCCTTACATGCCCTAGGATACAGTTTGGACAGGCTGTGGTGTTGTAGGTGTGCCCCTCACTCCCTGGGAAGTATTTGTGGCTGGCATATGTTCACCTGTGACAGGCATGGTGACATATGCCAGTGACTTGTACAGGGATGCGTTGGACAGCAATGGTCCGATCGGTGCACACCCATTGGCTATGGCCTGGCCTGGCAACGGACGCGTTTTCAAAATTTGAACGAGTCTGATGCTGTAAATTCAGTTGGTCACCCACAACAATGTTGCAATTTCATGGGTGTCATGAAGTTGAACATTTGAAGGATGCTGGGGGCGTGTGTAAGTGGTGCAATTCCATGGATTGGCCAGATTCAGATGATGCAAACGACTTGGACCTATCACTTTGGACACATGGGACAGTATCTGCCTCTGCAGCACACATATAATGCTGGCTGTTCCCCTGAGAGCTCACTTGCCTGCACTACATGCTCCAGGACGACATCTGCCACTACACTGCTGCTGTTTCTGCACCCTCTGGACCCTGCAATGGCACGTACTGTGGAGAGAGCCCCAGCCTTCAGCACTGAGGAGAACCAGGCCCTGCTGTATGGCCTCCTTCCACAGTACAGCAAGCTGTATGGGAAAGCAGGGGAGCAGGTGAGTGTTCTGTCCACTGCCTTTCTAAATGTGCATGTTGTCTGACTAGCAAGGCTAACAGTCTGCACGCCACTGGCTAGCAGGCTCACTGAGTAGTTGTCACCCCCCATAGTGTGTAGTTACATGCACTGGACAGGTATAGTGCAGTGACAGTGCATTTAAACAAGGTTTTAATGCCCAGGCAATGATACCATGTAGTAACCGCTGGCATACTGTCCATGGCCATCGTTGCACTGCCTGTGTACATCATATGCCCCTGTGATTGAGACATGTATATCCAACTGTGTAATGCACGGTTATGTTGCACGTGTAGTTATGGCATTCTCACTTTGTCATCCTCACAGGTTGATACCCACCAGAAGCAGAAGATATGGCTGACCATTGTCCGGGCAGTGAGATCCGTGGGGGTCTACAAGCGCCGGATCCGCAACTGCCAGAAGAGGTGGCAGGACCTTCGGGGCTGGACCCGGAGGATCGCACGGGTCCAGCTGAAGCTGTCGCCTCCTCGCAGGAGGGCGGACACCGGACCCTGACCCCCCACATGCTGAGGATCCTGGCGGTGGTCTTCCCTGATCTGGATGGGCAGCTGAAGGCCAGAGAGCAGCAAGGAGGGGGTGAGTCCATGTCTGCATTGTGAACTATGTCTGCCATGCTATGTGCCCTCCTCTGGCCTGGTTAAACTTCCACAGTACATCAGTCTTGTGGTCCAGGACCCATGTCCCTCTATTGTGCACTGCCCACTCCTCATCTGATACCCAGGTGTGGCCCTTACAGTCAGGGTATTGTGTCACTTGGGTACTGTGTCCTTGCAGTTTGCTTGACTCAAGGTGGGGGACAGCATCTGTTTCCCTGACTCTGTGGTGGGCATCATGGGTGGGTCCATTGCTTACACATTGCCTGTGTTCTGACATGTGTTCTGCGTGTCACTTTGATATGTGGCCCAATTGCTGAGCTGATCCACCACATGTGCCTGGGGTATCTGGCACACACCCATGCTGCGGGTGGGAACAATGTTTGTGCCCCAGGAGTGTGTATATTACGTTTGTCACACATACTTAGCCAGCTGCCTACTGTCCAGGGCTCATCCCTCATTCATGTGGGACAGGACAGTCATGCCTACTCCAGGCCATACAATACACTCTGTACTCCCACTGCCGTGTATCAGCTGACCCGTTTTGCTCAGTGATTTGTCCCCTCAGGTGTCTGCCTCTGTGTCAGTGTGCTGTGGCTTCGTTGTCAGGTCTGCTGGGGTGTTCCTCGGTTGGGGCTCCGCATGCCACCGGAGATGTGACCATAGGAGATGATACATGTGTGACACATAGGTGTTTGATCACCTGACCGTGCAGACTGGGGTATGCGAATATGAGGTTCAGGCAGCTGTTTCCCATTCACAGCAGATTGTGATGTGCTCAGGTGCAGAGGGTAGTGTTACAGGTCTCCCATATGTCCAATGGGTATGACCTGGACAGATGAGGGTACAGATGATGTGGTGTGTAGGGGATGTACATGTGCACTTGTTCAGCTCCAGGACTTGCATTCCCCATGATCTACTATTGTGACACAGTGCAGAGTGTTGTTGTCTGGCTGCCCTGCCCATGTGACTGGAGACAGTGATGTATGACTTAGCAGGCATGGCTGTGCCATGGCATGTGACTTCCTATTAGTGATCCTGCATGGGAGTGACATGTGCTACATGCACAACATTGTGGCAATGGCTATCAGGACATGGGTGCATCATGGTGTCTGTCGCTGGTATGCATCACATGCATTTCCTATTTGACTCTGGGCATCCCTTTCATCCGGACACCTGCACTGACTCAGTGGCAAGAGTTGTGATGTGTGCATGTCCACATGCTTCACCGGGTTCTCTGCACTGTCCAAATACTGTGTAGGTGGTGCATGTGTCCACACTGGGGTATTGCCATCCAACAGACACCAGACAGATGGGTGCAAGGCCAGGTGGGATGTGAGTGCCATGGTTGACCATCAGACTGACAATTGACTTCTCCTGTTCTGTTTGTGCAGTTTTAGCAATGTTCAACTAAGGATGCCAGGGCTTGCTCTGTAATGTGCTGGACTTACTGTGGTGTGTGCGTTCGGTGCAGGTGACTGATGTCTGTCTGTTTCCCTATTGATTGCAGATACATCCACGGCCACAGGAGGGGACAGCTCCACGGACCAGGAGGAGCCGCAGAGCCAGACTGGGTCAGCAGCCGAGGAGTGGTCGGAGGGACCCAGTGGCACGGAGGGCGAGGGGAGCCACACTGAGGAGTCCTCAGCTCCATCCACCTCAGCTGAGGACCAGAGCAACTCGGACGATGACTCCCTTATGGAGGTGGGTGTCAGCAGCCACCACACCCCAGCTAGTGTTGCTGTCTCCGCCGCCACCACCACCACCACCGCCCTCCCGTCGGCTCCCATTCCCGAGGTCCGTGGAGGCTCCCATGTTCGGGAGCGTGTCTCCTTCGGGCCAGGCACCGCACCCCCTGCCCCTGTGTCCCCTGCTGCCCTGAGTGAGGAGTCTGTGTACCTCCTCCGCCAGCTCCATGTAGGACAGACAGCAATGCTGAGTGTCCTCCATGCACACACCAGTCTGTTGACTCAGCTGGTGTCATTCATGGAGGGCATCTCATCGGGCATGTCTGACCTACAGAGGGGCAATAGGTCCATGGACTCCTCCCTGACGGCAGCAGTGTCCCTCCTCCGACAGTCCCTCACCCCTCCTGCCTTTGCCCCATCCACACTCCCCAGCACCTTACCCGTCCCAAGCACACACACACTGGCACAGGCACACACCAGCACAGACACTAAGAAAACTCCCTCAAGGCCTATATTTCTATCATCCTAAAGACTGTATCATGTCTGGGCTCAATAATCAGTTAAATCACATCAATGACAATTTGGTTCTCATTTTCTTTATTATTTCATTTCATTATCTATTTCATATTCTTTCATTTCTCTTTTTCATTTTTAAAACTTTTTTTTGATTGAAAACATATATATATAACAATAAAAAACAAATCTTGTTATCACATCAATACATCAAATACAGAGAAACATATATAATATGTAGCTTAACAAAGAGACCTCTGGACACAACATATCAATACATCACTTTAAAAACCAACCTCATTCAACCACATTCAAACTCACACAACCTTCATACAAACTGTATCCGAACAAAGGGAGACTATAGATAACAAAAACCTCCACGACCAGATTGAAACAATATGTTCATAAAGGGTCTGAACATAGGGTCGACGCGCGTTTCGATGGTATATGGACGATAGTCACACCACCTTCATCAGGACCTTTTCAGATACCCACATAACTATCACAACACCCAGAGGACCTGAAACGATATTAAAAAATAACTGTTATGAGCCCATAACTTATCCTTTAATTTCATTGATTGGACCAAGATTTTATAAACCTACAAATATAATTTTATACAAAAAAGAGGGGAAAACACATAACAAACCTGACATTTAATAGATCCCACACCACCAAGTTCTCTTACTCCCACTACTCACCAATAGGGGTATCGAGATCAATTCCAACAATACATAAATATGAAAAAGACAACACAATATAACATCCATAAGTGCATAAAAGAATAATCCCTTAAATCCCATTCACCATTGTATGAGAAATCACTAAAAACCCAAAATGGTGTAACAGACCCTGCTACTAAGTTAACCAGATGTACCCTATAAAGCGTGACAAAAAGACTATATACATTATAATACTTACAAAGATGAACGGTTATCAGACAGTCACTCAACTTAAAGACGCAGCCAATGGTCTATTTCTAGAGGGACGATGTATCCTCTACACAAACAAAACATTAAATTGGCATAAATACCAAATCACTGACTATCCTTATTACTATATTCTCGACTCCTGGTTTAGAAATGCCTTACCTAAACGTGCTCTTCTTTTGGCCCTCAAATCATTAGACAGCCACGTCTTTCTTATGAAGAAACCCTCCTATCAAAGACAGAAGAATTCTATACAAGAAAAAAACATATATAGATAAGACTCAGAGGAAAATATAAAATAATTTCTTCCCCCAACTCCTTACCAAGGAGTTGGAATTTCCAAGTAAATAATAAGTCAAATACACA
Organism: Calotriton arnoldi; assembly: GCA_963921515.1. Classification (NCBI taxonomy): domain Eukaryota; kingdom Metazoa; phylum Chordata; class Amphibia; order Caudata; family Salamandridae; genus Calotriton; species Calotriton arnoldi. The sequence goes on from CAWUFW010007685.1 coordinate 417,386, forward strand.
CCGAAAAATGCGTTGATATAATTTGAAGAGAAGCCTTCGTTTCGCTCTCCTCAATGTTTCAGTAGATCAAGTTGATTTTTCTTTACAAACTGGTTTACTGAGCAGAGCAACCTCCTCACAATAATAATTACTTGATGGGGGTCTATAGAATCGAGGGAAAAAGATTCCTTTATATACCCCCGATGAGTCAGTACACCTAAACCTCAATCTTCTATAGACAATACACTCCTAAACCATACTCAATCCTAAATTCTTCACGAAGCTAACATCAAAGCCAGTGCAGATCACAAGTGACTAATCTGCTTAACGATATAAGAAAGTTATTATTATAGCTGGTAAATATAATCTCATGACCCAATGCATCCAAAAGGAACAACCATGGTCATATTTGCAAGCATATCAGTACTAATCCAGTACTTCTCACCACATTTCTAACTTTAATGAAACCCCAATATGAACACATAGAAGTATCTCTAAAAAGAAAAGGGAAATGACTCCACACGTTCCAGAGCCTCGACACATTTATGAAGAGGCTATTAACAAAATTACGGTGCCCTTATCATTCAATTACTGCGACAAGACACAAAACACGATCTAATAAAATAAATAATAATCTTATAACAAACCTACTATAAGTCAGTGTTCAGCTAAAATATTCCGTAACTCGGAGCCCACTCACCTTTTGAAAAAGACTCTGCCTACATACAACGGACGCCCAACATCTACCCAGCAGGAACGCGACGATTGAAAAACGTTGCAGTCTATAAATAACCAAGTTTCAACTAAAAAACGGCGCGAAAATTAAGCCCCAAGATCGCGATCATCACTATAAAGATAGGACTAACGCAGTTTATCAACATGAGCGCCATCTTTTTACATCATCATATAGCGTTCATCGCTATGGAGAAAGGACTAATCCAAATTTAAAACATGCGCTCCATCTTTACAATGTAAAGTACTACCTCCAAAATGAATGACTTACTGATTTTAAGAAATCTTCGATGATGGCAAAAATCTCAATTTATCAAATTACACAATTTTTAACAAAGAGACATTTATATCCTCATTTATATTGACAGAAAATAATTCACAACAAGAATTATTTATAATAATCGTGTAAAGGTCTATTTCGACTTATATCTTCGACCCCATACTCTCACCAAATGAAGAAAACCAATATACCAGTTCCAATCTAGGACCGTGGTCCAGATATTCAAATATTGGAGCATTATAAAAACAGTGCAACCAGTCAAATCCCTAGAGTACTCCTATTCAGTCCACACAATCCGGCATTAAAAAACAGAAAACCCACCAATAAACAACTCATCTGGAGGGGAACTAATCTATAAGCAGGTACGTGAAATCAAGTTTTAGTGACATACCAGGCTATATCCTCATTCAAACCTTCCTTTACGCTATTCAGATGAAAAATCCAAAACGTTTCTCGTTTCTTACGTGTGTTTTCTGACGATTGACCTGCCTTACTAAGGACTTTTTCTATAATACACCATTTCACATCCATCTCTGAATGCTGCTTGTCCAGAAAATGCTGTACTAGTGGCGCCGTAGTTTTTCTTGTCCTTATTGCAGATTTATGTTCACTAAATCTAAGGTGAATTCACGCCCTGTTTCTCCAATATATGCCAGGCCGCAGGGACAGAATAGTATATATACAATATTGCAACTTCTGCAATTGGTCAGATGCCTAAGTTTTACATTTTTACCCTTATATATAAAGGATTCAGTGACCAATGCCGCATCGCAGGCATGACATGACCCACATTTGTGATTTCCCAAAATAGGAGGTAGTCCAGTAATGGTAGTTTGGCGCTGAATATCAGGCTTTTTCTGTCTTGTATGGACCAAAAGATCTCTTAGATTTCGATTTCTCCTATAAGTCACTAGTGGTTGTTTCAGTTGTATCGCATTTTCATCTGTATTCAAAATCCTCCAATTCTTATTAATCACATTTTTTATTTTGTAATTTAGCGAGGAATGATTAATGACGCACGTAATCTGATCATGTGGTAAGCGATTAGTGCCTTGTAAAAGAGCATCACGATTATAATATTTGGCTCTTTTATAGGCATGTCTCACAAGACGATGCGGATAACCACGATCTAATAGACGTTTTTTAAGTGCATCTCCATGTTTATGGAAGTCCTCCATATTCGTACAATTCCGACGTATACGAAGGAATTCTCCAAAGGGGATTGAATCCTTCTGGCAGGTTGGATGAAAGCTTTGATACTGCAATATAGTGTTCTTAGCCGTAGCTTTCCTGAAAAGGCTAACTTGCAAGGTGTCATCTTTTACAAAGATTAAAATATCCAAAAATTCCACCTGCTCAGAACTGAACTTGACAGTGAATTTCAGATTTTTGTCACTAGCATTAAGCCAGAGAATATATTCATGAAGAGTTACTGCATCTCCTTTCCAAATAAAAAAATGTCGTCAATAAAACGCTTCCAAATAGAAACATTTTCAAAAAATGGTGCAGCTTCATTAAAGACATTTCTTAACTCCCATTCGCCCATATAGGTGTTCGCTACGCTCGGTGCGCAGGAAGCACCCATACTGGTGCCCTTAATTTGCTGATACAGGGATCCATTAAAGTCAAAGAAGTTATTCAATAGAACTATTTCCAAGCACTGAAGAATAAAACCATCCGGTCTATCTCCTGGGAACCGCTGAAGCAGGGATGCTATCGCCTGTAACGCTTGACATTGAGGGATATTCGTATATAACGCCTCAATGTCAAGCGTCACCAAGATATCCGTATTTGGATTATAAGGTATGCCCTCTATTTTGTTGATAATATCACCCGTATCCCGGATAAAAGAGGCATAATATTGTGTCAGTGGACAAAGATAAGAATCCACATACTTTGACAGTGGTTCCGTACTCGAGCCAATAGTGGAAATAATGGGGCGTAGTGGAGGATCATCCACATTTTTATGTGTTTTTGGCAAACCATATAATGCTGGAGTTATGGGACATTGTCTGTTAAGAAACCTACATTCTTCCTCACAAATAAGTCCATCTTCTAACGCTGCTTGGGTGATATCTTGAATATGTATACTCAATCTGGTAAGCTCTCTCAAATGTGCCCTTTTATAGTGCTCCGGGATTGCCAACATTTCCAAAATGTTGTTGTTATAGTCAGATTTGTTAAAAATGACAATTCCCCCACCCTTATCACAGGGTTTCACAATGAGGTCATTATTAAATTTAATTTTATCAAGAGCTATATTATCCTTTTGTGACATATTATATCGTAAATTCACTGGATGTTTCACAACTCGTGCAATCTCCTTTAAAACATTTTGCTCAAAAATGCTAACCTCTGGACCTACCATATCCAAAGTTGGAGTGAATACAGAGGGAGGTTTGCACTGGGATTGATTCACTTCTAAGGTGTCCATAGGTCTATTCACGAAGAATTTTTTTAATCTGACTTTTCTGAAGAAAGCATATAAATCCTCATGCAATTTAAAAATGTCAAGTCGAGTACTCGGAACAAATGACAGACCATGACTAAGGACCGAAGTTTCTTCAATACTAAGATCCACTGAGGAAAGATTATAAATTGGTAAAATGTCCTTTTTATTAGACTCACCACAAATCCTGTCCTTGCCTAACACCAGTACTGCTGATTTCGGGTCTTCAAATACAGTTGTTGAGGTTGAGGTTGAGGGCCCATCTGTTGTTGCGGGCCCATCTGTTGATGTTCCCCCCTGTCTTGGGGCCATCGTTTGTTTCTCCCCCTGTATTGGCCTCTCGATAAAAAAGGCAACTGGCCACGAAAAGAGTGCTGAGTCTGTCTCCCCATATAAGATCTAGAATTATACTGAGCTCCACTCATTTCCTGAGGACTGTCATTGTCTGAGTCAGATGAGTTGGTATCGGAAAAATTGATAATCCTTCTCCTGTAGTTGTTAGTAGGACCGGTATAGTAATTACCTTGATTCCAATCCTGATAGTAGGATGAATTCAGGTAGGGATATGCCTTTTCTTGGGTATACCATCTTCTGTCTTTCTTCAACTTTTCAGATTTTTTATTGTTCAAATATATCTCAAAGTCCTTCATGTCAGTATGAATCTTATCTAACCTAGCCTTGGCCTCTTCCAAGGCTGTGGACGTATTCAACTTTTCCTCCAATGTGAGTATTTCTTGGCTCAGGACCTCCATAATTTCTTTTGCGGTCTCAATTATTAAAATCATCCAATCCCTGGAGCAGCGGTTCGCTATAAGTGACCACCGCTCCAGGAATTTACGGATTTCAACAAATAATGCTGGTACATTACGTACCCTCAAGCCAGATGGAATAACTCCTACTCTCAAGTACTCAAGCATATAATGGGCATGTGACTCCATGCGTTTCAATTTCTTCTTCAGATTCAATACATTTTGCCACTCACCATTGTCTCCCTGAAGTGTCGTAGTAGAGCTGTTATTAGTCATAACCTGTCCTATTAGTGAGGAAAAATCCTCATCTGAAAAGCCAAAAGTTTTCAGCCCCTCCATAATAGACAGAATAAAAGTTCCTATATGACTTAATTTATGGGAAATCTATAAGAAAATATAACTACACAATTATTACACTTATGATTACCCAAACCAAAAAAAGGAAAATCTTTAAGAAAAAACCTTTAAGAAAAAAACCAACATAAAAACAAACTACTTAGATACCATGGAGAGAAAGAGAAAAAGAAAACAAATATTATAATATGCTAGGTCCAATCAATACAAATATACTGCAAAAAAGAATATATATTTATTCACACAATCCCACAGTTCAAAAACCGTGAATGCTACTGCATAAATAGGGACCCCCTCTCAAGAGTTTACTTTAAGGCCAGGGAGAAGAGGGGAAAGCCACCAACATACACTAAGAAAACTCCCTCAAGGCCTATATTTCTATCATCCTAAAGACTGTATCACATCTGGGCTCAATAATCAGTTAAATCACATCAATGACAATTTGGTTCTCATTTTCTTTATTATTTCATTTCATTATCTATTTCATATTCTTTCATTTCTCTTTTTTCATTTTTAAAACTTTTTTTTGATTGAAAACATATATATATAACAATAAAAAACAAATCTTGTTATCACATCAATACATCAAATAAAGAGAAACATATATAATATGTAGCTTAACAAAGAGACCTCTGGACACAACATATCAATACATCACTTTAAAAACCAACCTCATTCAACCACATTCAAACTCACACAACCTTCATACAAACTGTATCCGAACAAAGGGAGACTATAGATAACAAAAACCTCCACGACCAGATTGAAACAATATGTTCATAAAGGGTCTGAACATAGGGTCGACGCGCGTTTCGATGGTATATGGACGATAGTCACACCACCTTCATCAGGACCTTTTCAGATACCCACATAACTATCACAACACCCAGAGGACCTGAAACGATATTAAAAAATAACTGTTATGAGCCCATAACTTATCCTTTAATTTCATTGATTGGACCAAGATTTTATAAACCTACAAATATAATTTTATACAAAAAAGAGGGGAAAACACATAACAAACCTGACATTTAATAGATCCCACACCACCAAGTTCTCTTACTCCCACTACTCACCAATAGGGGTATCGAGATCAATTCCAACAATACATAAATATGAAAAAGACAACACAATACAACATCCATAAGTGCATAAAAGAATAATCCCTTAAATCCCATTCACCATTGTATGAGAAATCACTAAAAACCCAAAATGGTGTAACAGACCCTGCTACTAAGTTAACCAGATGTACCCTATAAAGCGTGACAAAAAGACTATATACATTATAATACTTACAAAGATGAACGGTTATCAGACAGTCACTCAACTTAAAGATTCAGCCAATGGTCTATTTCTAGAGGGACGATGTATCCTCTACACAAACAAAACATTAAATTGGCATAAATACCAAATCACTGACTATCCTTATTACTATATTCTCGACTCCTGGTTTAGAAATGCCTTACCTAAACGTGCTCTTCTTTTGGCCCTCAAATCATTAGACAGCCACGTCTTTCTTATGAAGAAACCCTCCTATCAAAGACAGAAGAATTCTATACAAGAAAAAAACATATATAGATAAGACTCAGAGGAAAATATAAAATAATTTCTTCCCCCAACTCCTTACCAAGGAGTTGGAATTTCCAAGTAAATAATAAGTCAAATACACACCGAAAAATGCGTTGATATAATTTGAAGAGAAGCCTTCGTTTCGCTCTCCTCAATGTTTCAGTAGATCAAGTTGATTTTTCTTTACAAACTGGTTTACTGAGCAGAGCAACCTCCTCACAATAATAATTACTTGATGGGGGTCTATAGAATCGAGGGAAAAAGATTCCTTTATATACCCCCGATGAGTCAGTACACCTAAACCTCAATCTTCTATAGACAATACACTCCTAAACCATACTCAATCCTAAGTTCTTCACTGAAGCTAACATCAAAGCCAGTGCAGATCGCAAGTGACTAATCTGCTTAACGATATAAGCAAGTTATTATTATAGCTGGTAAATATAATCTCATGACCCAATGCATCCAAAAGGAACAACCATGGTCATATTTGCAAGCATATCAGTACTAATCCAGTACTTCTCACCACATTTCTAACTTTAATGAAACCCCAATATGAACACATAGAAGTATCTCTAAAAGAAAAGGGAAATGACTCCACACGTTCCAGAGCCTCGACACATTTATGAAGAGGCTATTAACAAAATTACGGTGCCCTTATCATTCAATTACTGCGACAAGACACAAAACACGATCTAATAAAATAAATAATAATCTTATAACAAACCTACTATAAGTCAGTGTTCAGCTAAAATATTCCGTAACTCGGAGCCCACTCACCTTTTGAAAAAGACTCTGCCTACATACAACGGACGCCCAACATCTACCCAGCAGGAACGCGACGATTGAAAAACGCTGCAGTCTATAAATAACCAAGTTTCAACTAAAAACGGCGCGAAAATTAAGCCCCAAGATCGCGATCATCACTATAAAGATAGGACTAACGCAGTTTATCAACATGAGCGCCATCTTTTTACATCATCATATAGCGTTCATCGCTATGGAGAAAGGACTAATCCAAATTTAAAACATGCGCGCCATCTTTACAATGTAAAGTACTACCTCCAAAATGAATGACTTACTGATTTTAAGAAATCTTCGATGATGGCAAAAAATCTCAATTTATCAAATTACACAATTTTTAACAAAGAGACATTTATATCCTCATTTATATTGACAGAAAATAATTCACAACAAGAATTATTTATAATAATCGATGTAAAGGTCTATTTCGACTTATATCTTCGACCCCATACTCTCACCAAATGAAGAAAACCAATATACCAGTTCCAATCTAGGACCGTGGTCCAGATATTCAAATATTGGAGCATTATAAAAACAGTGCAATCAGTCAAATCCCTAGAGTACTCCTATTCAGTCCACACAATCCGGCATTAAAAAACAGAAAACCCACCAATAAACAACTCATCTGGAGGGGAACTAATCTATAAGCAGGTACGTGAAATCAAGTTTTAGTGACATACCAGGCTATATCCTCATTCAAACCTTCCTTTACGCTATTCAGATGGAAAATCCAAAACGTTTCTCGTTTCTTACGTGTGTTTTCTGACGATTGACCTGCCTTACTAAGGACTTTTTCTATAATACACCATTTCACATCCATCTCTGAATGCTGCTTGTCCAGAAAATGCTGTACTAGTGGCGCCGTAGTTTTTCTTGTCCTTATTGCAGATTTATGTTCACTAAATCTAAGGCGGAATTCACGCCCTGTTTCTCCAATATATGCCAGGCCGCAGGGACAGAATAGTATATATACAATATTGCAACTTCTGCAATTGGTCAGATGCCTAAGTTTTACATTTTTACCCTTATATATAAAGGATTCAGTGACCAATGCCGCATCGCAGGCATGACATGACCCACATTTGTGATTTCCCAAAATAGGAGGTAGTCCAGTAATGGTAGTTTGGCGCTGAATATCAGGCTTTTTCTGTCTTGTATGGACCAAAAGATCTCTTAGATTTCGATTTCTCCTATAAGTCACTAGTGGTTGTTTCAGTTGTATCGCATTTTCATCTGTATTCAAAATCCTCCAATTCTTATTAATCACATTTTTTATTTTGTAATTTAGCGAGGAATGATTAATGACGCACGTAATCTGATCATGTGGTAAGCGATTAGTGCCTTGTAAAAGAGCATCACGATTATAATATTTGGCTCTTTTATAGGCATGTCTCACAAGACGATGCGGATAACCACGATCTAATAGACGTTTTTAAGTGCATCTCCATGTTTATGGAAGTCCTCCATATTCGTACAATTCCGACGTATACGAAGGAATTCTCCAAAGGGATTGAATCCTTCTGGCAGGTTGGATGAAAGCTTTGATACTGCAATATAGTGTTCTTAGCCGTAGCTTTCCTGAAAAGGCTAACTTGCAAGGTGTCATCTTTTACAAAGATTAAAATATCCAAAAATTCCACCTGCTCAGAACTGAACTTGACAGTGAATTTCAGATTTTTGTCACTAGCATTAAGCCAGAGAATATATTCATGAAGAGTTACTGCATCTCCTTTCCAAATAAAAAATGTCGTCAATAAAACGCTTCCAAATAGAAACATTTTCAAAAAATGGTGCAGCTTCATTAAAGACATTTCTTAACTCCCATTCGCCCATATAGGTGTTCGCTACGCTCGGTGCGCAGGAAGCACCCATACTGGTGCCCTTAATTTGCTGATACAGGGATCCATTAAAGTCAAAGAAGTTATTCAATAGAACTATTTCCAAGCACTGAAGAATAAAACCATCCGGTCTATCTCCTGGGAACCGCTGAAGCAGGGATGCTACCGCCTGTAACGCTTGACATTGAGGGATATTCGTATATAACGCCTCAATGTCAAGCGTCACCAAGATATCCGTATTTGGATTATAAGGTATGCCCTCTATTTTGTTGATAATATCACCCGTATCCCGGATAAAAGAGGCATAATATTGTGTCAGTGGACAAAGATAAGAATCCACATACTTTGACAGTGGTTCCGTACTCGAGCCAATAGTGGAAATAATGGGGCGTAGTGGAGGATCATCCACATTTTTATGTGTTTTTGGCAAACCATATAATGCTGGAGTTATGGGACATTGTCTGTTAAGAAACCTACATTCTTCCTCACAAATAAGTCCATCTTCTAACGCTGCTTGGGTGATATCTTGAATATGTATACTCAATCTGGTAAGCTCTCTCAAATGTGCCCTTTTATAGTGCTCCGGGATTGCCAACATTTCCAAAATTTTGTTGTTATAGTCAGATTTGTTAAAAATGACAATTCCCCCACCCTTATCACAGGGTTTCACAATGAGGTCATTATTAAATTTTGGGTTTTTAGTGATTTCTCATACAATGGTGAATGGGATTTAAGGGATTATTCTTTTATGGACTTATGGATGTTGTATTGTGTTGTCTTTTTCATATTTATGTATTGTTGGAATTGATCTCGATACCCCTATTGGTGAGTAGTGGGAGTAAGAGAACTTGGTGGTGTGGGATCTATTAAATGTCAGGTTTGTTATGTGTTTTCCCCTCTTTTTGTATAAAATTATATTTGTAGGTTTATAAAATCTTGGTCCAATCAATGAAATTAAAGGATAAGTTATGGGCTCATAACAGTTATTTTTTAATATCGTTTCAGGTCCTCTGGGTGTTGTGATAGTTATGTGGGTATCTGAAAAGGTCCTGATGAAGGTGGTGTGACTATCGTCCATATACCATCGAAATGCGCGTCGACCCTATGTTCAGACCCTTTATGAACATATTGTTTCAATCTGGTCGTGGAGGTTTTTTGTTATCTATAGTCTCCCTTTGTTCGGATACAGTTTGTATGAAGGTTGTGTGAGTTTGAATGTGGTTGAATGAGGTTGGTTTTTAAAGTGATGTATTGATATGTTGTGTCCAGAGGTCTCTTTGTTAAGCTACATATTATATATGTTTCTCTGTATTTGATGTATTGATGTGATAACAAGATTTGTTTTTTATTGTTATATATATATGTTTTCAATCAAAAAAAAGTTTTAAAAATGAAAAAGAGAAATGAAAGAATATGAAATAGATAATGAAATGAAATAATAAAGAAAATGAGAACCAAATTGTCATTGATGTGATTTAACTGATTATTGAGCCCAGATGTGATACAGTCTTTAGGATGATAGAAATATAGGCCTTGAGGGAGTTTTCTTAGTGTATGTTGGTGGCTTTCCCTCTTCTCCCTGGCCTTAAAGTAAACTCTTGAGAGGGGGTCCCTATTTATGCAGTAGCATTCACGGTTTTTGAACTGTGGGATTGTGTGAATAAATATATATTCTTTTTGCAGTATATTTGTATTGATTGGACCTAGCATATTATAATATTTGTTTTCTTTTTCTCTTTCTCTCCATGGTATCTAAGTAGTTTGTTTTTATGTTGGTTTTTTCTTAAAGGTTTTTTCTTAAAGATTTTCCTCTTTTTTGGTTTGGGTAATCATAAGTGTAATAATTGTGTAGTTATATTTTCTTATAGATTTCCCATAAATTAAGTCATATAGGAACTTTTATTCTGTCTATTATGGAGGGGCTGAAAACTTTTGGCTTTTCAGATGAGGATTTTTCCACACTAATAGGACAGGTTATGACTAATAACAGCTCTACTACGACACTTCAGGGAGACAATGGTGAGTGGCAAAATTTATTGAATCTGAAGAAGAAAATGAAACGCATGGAGTCACATGCCCATTATATGCTTGAGTACTTGAGAGTAGGAGTTATTCCATCTGGCTTGAGGGTACGTAATGTACCAGCATTATTTGTTGAAATCCGTAAATTCCTGGAGCGGTGGTCACTTATAGCGAACCGCTGCTCCAAGGATTGGATGATTTTAATAATTGAGACCGCAAAAAGAAATTATGGAGGTCCTGAGCCAAGAAATACTCACATTGGAGGAAAAGTTGAATACGTCCACAGCCTTGGAAGAGGCCAAGGCTAGGTTAGATAAGATTCATACTGACATGAAGGACTTTGAGATATATTTGAACAATAAAAAATCTGAAAAGTTGAAGAAAGACAGAAGATGGTATACCCAAGAAAAGGCATATCCCTACCTGAATTCATCCTACTATCAGGATTGGAATCAAGGTAATTACTATACCGGTCCTACTAACAACTACAGGAGAAGGATTATCAATTTTTCCGATACCAACTCATCTGACTCAGACAATGACAGTCCTCAGGAAATGAGTGGAGCTCAGTATAATTCTAGATCTTATAGGGGGAGACAGACTCAGCACTCTTTTCGTGGCCAGTTGCCTTTTTTATCGAGAGGCCAATACAGGGGGAGAAACAAACGATGGCCCCAAGACAGGGGGGAACATCAACAGATGGGCCCGCAACAACAGATGGGCCCTCAACCTCAACCTCAACAACTGTATTTGAAGACCCGAAATCAGCAGTACTGGTGGTAGGCAAGGACAGGATTTGTGGTGAGTCTAATAAAAAAGGACATTTTACCAATTTATAATCTTTCCTCAGTGGATCTTAGTATTGAAGAAACTTCGGTCCTTAGTCATGGTCTGTCATTTGTTCCGAGTACTCGACTTGACATTTTTAAATTGCATGAGGATTTATATGCTTTCTTCAGAAAAGTCAGATTAAAAAAATTCTTCGTGAATAGACCTATGGACACCTTAGAAGTGAATCAATCCCAGTGCAAACCTCCTCTGTATTCACTCCAACTTTGGATATGGTAGGTCCAGAGGTTAGCATTTTTGAGCAAAATGTTTTAAAGGAGATTGCACGAGTTGTGAAACATCCAGTGAATTTACGATATAATATGTCACAAAAGGATAATATAGCTCTTGATAAAATTAAATTTAATAATGACCTCATTGTGAAACCCTGTGATAAGGGTGGGGAATTGTCATTTTTAACAAATCTGACTATAACAACAAAATTTTGGAAATGTTGGCAATCCCGGAGCACTATAAAAGGGCACATTTGAGAGAGCTTACCAGATTGAGTATACATATTCAAGATATCACCCAAGCAGCGTTAGAAGATGGACTTATTTGTGAGGAAGAATGTAGGTTTCTTAACAGACAATGTCCCATAACTCCAGCATTATATGGTTTGCCAAAAACACATAAAAATGTGGATGATCCTCCACTACGCCCCATTTTTTCCACTATTGGCTCGAGTACGGAACCACTGTCAAAGTATGTGGATTCTTATCTTTGTCCACTGACACAATATTATGCCTCTTTTATCCGGGATACGGGTGATATTATCAACAAAATAGAGGGCATACCTTATAATCCAAATACGGATATCTTGGTGACGCTTGACATTGAGGCGTTATATACGAATATCCCTCAATGTCAAGCGTTACAGGCGGTAGCATCCCTGCTTCAGCGGTTCCCAGGAGATAGACCGGATGGTTTTATTCTTCAGTGCTTGGAAATAGTTCTATTGAATAACTTCTTTGACTTTAATGGATCCCTGTATCAGCAAATTAAGGGCACCAGTATGGGTGCTTCCTGCGCACCGAGCGTAGCGAACACCTATATGGGCGAATGGGAGTTAAGAAATGTCTTTAATGAAGCTGCACCATTTTTTGAAAATGTTTCTATTTGGAAGCGTTTTATTGACGACATTTTTTTATTTGGAAAGGAGATGCAGTAACTCTTCATGAATATATTCTCTGGCTTAATGCTAGTGACAAAAATCTGAAATTCACTGTCAAGTTCAGTTCTGAGCAGGTGGAATTTTTGGATATTTTAATCTTTGTAAAAGATGACACCTTGCAAGTTAGCCTTTTCAGGAAAGCTACGGCTAAGAACACTATATTGCAGTATCAAAGCTTTCATCCAACCTGCCAGAAGGATTCAATCCCTTTGGAGAATTCCTTCGTATACGTCGGAATTGTACGAATATGGAGGACTTCCATAAACATGGAGATGCACTTAAAAACGTCTATTAGATCGTGGTTATCCGCATCGTCTTGTGAGACATGCCTATAAAAGAGCCAAATATTATAATCGTGATGCTCTTTTACAAGGCACTAATCGCTTACCACATGATCAGATTACGTGCGTCATTAATCATTCCTCGCTAAATTACAAAATAAAAAATGTGATTAATAAGAATTGGAGGATTTTGAATACAGATGAAAATGCGATACAACTGAAACAACCACTAGTGACTTATAGGAGAAATCGAAATCTAAGAGATCTTTTGGTCCATACAAGACAGAAAAAGCCTGATATTCAGCGCCAAACTACCATTACTGGACTACCTCCTATTTTGGGAAATCACAAATGTGGGTCATGTCATGCCTGCGATGCGGCATTGGTCACTGAATCCTTTATATATAAGGGTAAAAATGTAAACTTAGGCATCTGACCAATTGCAGAAGTTGCAATATTGTATATATACTATTCTGTCCCTGCGGCCTGGCATATATTGGAGAAACAGGGCGTGAATTCCGCCTTAGATTTAGTGAACATAAATCTGCAATAAGGACAAGAAAAACTACGGCGCCACTAGTACAGCATTTTCTGGACAAGCAGCATTCAGAGATGGATGTGAAATGGTGTATTATAGAAAAAGTCCTTAGTAAGGCAGGTCAATCGTCAGAAAACACACGTAAGAAACGAGAAACGTTTTGGATTTTCCATCTGAATAGCGTAAAGGAAGGTTTGAATGAGGATATAGCCTGGTATGTCACTAAAACTTGATTTCACGTACCTGCTTATAGATTAGTTCCCTCCAGATGAGTTGTTTATTGGTGGGTTTTCTGTTTTTTAATGCCGGATTGTGTGGACTGAATAGGAGTACTCTAGGGATTTGACTGATTGCACTGTTTTTATAATGCTCCAATATTTGAATATCTGGACCACGGTCCTAGATTGGAACTGGTATATTGGTTTTCTTCATTTGGTGAGAGTATGGGGTCGAAGATATAAGTCGAAATAGACCTTTACACGATTATTATAAATAATTCTTGTTGTGAATTATTTTCTGTCAATATAAATGAGGATATAAATGTCTCTTTGTTAAAAATTGTGTAATTTGATAAATTGAGATTTTTTGCCATCATCGAAGATTTCTTAAAATCAGTAAGTCATTCATTTTGGAGGTAGTACTTTACATTGTAAAGATGGCGCGCATGTTTTAAATTTGGATTAGTCCTTTCTCCATAGCGATGAACGCTATATGATGATGTAAAAAGATGGCGCTCATGTTGATAAACTGCGTTAGTCCTATCTTTATAGTGATGATCGCGATCTTGGGGCTTAATTTTCGCGCTGTTTTTTAGTTGAAACTTGGTTATTTATAGACTGCAGCGTTTTTCAATCGTCGCGTTCCTGCTGGGTAGATGTTGGGCGTCCGTTGTATGTAGGCAGAGTCTTTTCAAAAGGTGAGTGGGCTCCGAGTTACGGAATATTTTAGCTGAACACTGACTTATAGTAGGTTTGTTATAAGATTATTATTTATTTTATTAGATCGTGTTTTGTGTCTTGTCGCAGTAATTGAATGATAAGGGCACCGTAATTTTGTTAATAGCCTCTTCATAAATGTGTCGAGGCTCTGGAACGTGTGGAGTCATTTCCCTTTTCTTTTTAGAGATACTTCTATGTGTTCATATTGGGGTTTCATTAAAGTTAGAAATGTGGTGAGAAGTACTGGATTAGTACTGATATGCTTGCAAATATGACCATGGTTGTTCCTTTTGGATGCATTGGGTCATGAGATTATATTTACCAGCTATAATAATAACTTGCTTATATCGTTAAGCAGATTAGTCACTTGCGATCTGCACTGGCTTTGATGTTAGCTTCGTGAAGAACTTAGGATTGAGTATGGTTTAGGAGTGTATTGTCTATAGAAGATTGAGGTTTAGGTGTACTGACTCATCGGGGGTATATAAAGGAATCTTTTTCCTCGATTCTATAGACCCCCATCAAGTAATTATTATTGTGAGGAGGTTGCTCTGCTCAGTAAACCAGTTTGTAAAGAAAAATCAACTTGATCTACTGAAACATTGAGGAGAGCGAAACGAAGGCTTCTCTTCAAATTATATCAATGCATTTTTCGGTGTGTATTTGACTTATTATTTACTTGGAAATTCCAACTCCTTGGTAAGGAGTTGGGGGAAGAAATTATTTTATATTTTCCTCTGAGTCTTATCTATATATGTTTTTTTCTTGTATAGAATTCTTCTGTCTTTGATAGGAGGGTTTCTTCATAAGAAAGACGTGGCTGTCTAATGATTTGAGGGCCAAAAGAAGAGCACGTTTAGGTAAGGCATTTCTAAACCAGGAGTCGAGAATATAGTAATAAGGATAGTCAGTGATTTGGTATTTATGCCAACTTAATGTTTTGTTTGTGTAGAGGATACATCGTCCCTCTAGAAATAGACCATTGGCTGAATCTTTAAGTTGAGTGACTGTCTGATAACCGTTCATCTTTGTAAGTATTATAATGTATATAGTCTTTTTGTCACGCTTTATAGGGTACATCTGGTTAACTTAGTAGCAGGGTCTGTTACACCATTTTGGGTTTTTAGTGATTTCTCATACAATGGTGAATGGGATTTAAGGGATTATTCTTTTATGCACTTATGGATGTTGTATTGTGTTGTCTTTTTCATATTTATGTATTGTTGGAATTGATCTCGATACCCCTATTGGTGAGTAGTGGGAGTAAGAGAACTTGGTGGTGTGGGATCTATTAAATGTCAGGTTTGTTATGTGTTTTCCCCTCTTTTTGTATAAAATTATATTTGTAGGTTTATAAAATCTTGGTCCAATCAATGAAATTAAAGGATAAGTTATGGGCTCATAACAGTTATTTTTTAATATCGTTTCAGGTCCTCTGGGTGTTGTGATAGTTATGTGGGTATCTGAAAAGGTCCTGATGAAGGTGGTGTGACTATCGTCCATATACCATCGAAACGCGCGTCGACCCTATGTTCAGACCCTTTATGAACATATTGTTTCAATCTGGTCGTGGAGGTTTTTTGTTATCTATAGTCTCCCTTTGTTCGGATACAGTTTGTATGAAGGTTGTGTGAGTTTGAATGTGGTTGAATGAGGTTGGTTTTTAAAGTGATGTATTGATATGTTGTGTCCAGAGGTCTCTTTGTTAAGCTACATATTATATATGTTTCTCTGTATTTGATGTATTGATGTGATAACAAGATTTGTTTTTTATTGTTATATATATATGTTTTCAATCAAAAAAAGTTTTAAAAATGAAAAAAGAGAAATGAAAGAATATGAAATAGATAATGAAATGAAATAATAAAGAAAATGAGAACCAAATTGTCATTGATGTGAATTAACTGATTATTGAGCCCAGATGTGATACAGTCTTTAGGATGATAGAAATATAGGCCTTGAGGGAGTTTTCTTAGTGTATGTTGGTGGCTTTCCCCTCTTCTCCCTGGCCTTAAAGTAAACTCTTGAGAGGGGGTCCCTATTTATGCAGTAGCATTCACGGTTTTTGAACTGTGGGATTGTGTGAATAAATATATATTCTTTTTTGCAGTATATTTGTATTGATTGGACCTAGCATATTATAATATTTGTTTTCTTTTTCTCTTTCTCTCCATGGTATCTAAGTAGTTTGTTTTTATGTTGGTTTTTTCTTAAAGGTTTTTTCTTAAAGATTTTCCTCTTTTTTGGTTTGGGTAATCATAAGTGTAATAATTGTGTAGTTATATTTTCTTATAGATTTCCCATAAATTAAGTCATATAGGAACTTTTATTCTGTCTATTATGGAGGGGCTGAAAACTTTTGGCTTTTCAGATGAGGATTTTTCCTCACTAATAGGACAGGTTATGACTAATAACAGCTCTACTACGACACTTCAGGGAGACAATGGTGAGTGGCAAAATTTATTGAATCTGAAGAAGAAATTGAAACGCATGGAGTCACATGCCCATTATATGCTTGAGTACTTGAGAGTAGGAGTTATTCCATCTGGCTTGAGGGTACGTAATGTACCAGCATTATTTGTTGAAATCCGTAAATTCCTGGAGCGGTGGTCACTTATAGCGAACCGCTGCTCCAGGGATTGGATGATTTTAATAATTGAGACCGCAAAAGAAATTATGGAGGTCCTGAGCCAAGAAATACTCACATTGGAGGAAAAGTTGAATACGTCCACAGCCTTGGAAGAGGCCAAGGCTAGGTTAGATAAGATTCATACTGACATGAAGGACTTTGAGATATATTTGAACAATAAAAAATCTGAAAAGTTGAAGAAAGACAGAAGATGGTATACCCAAGAAAAGGCATATCCCTACCTGAATTCATCCTACTATCAGGATTGGAATCAAGGTAATTACTATACCGGTCCTACTAACAACTACAGGAGAAGGATTATCAATTTTTCCGATACCAACTCATCTGACTCAGACAATGACAGTCCTCAGGAAATGAGTGGAGCTCAGTATAATTCTAGATCTTATAGGGGAGACAGACTCAGCACTCTTTTCGTGGCCAGTTGCCTTTTTATCGAGAGGCCAATACAGGGGGAGAAACAAACGATGGCCCCAAGACAGGGGGGAACATCAACAGATTGGCCCGCAACAACAGATGGGCCCTCAACCTCAACAACTGTATTTGAAGACCCGAAATCAGCAGTACTGGTGGTAGGCAAGGACAGGATTTGTGGTGAGTCTAATAAAAAGGACATTTTACCAATTTATAATCTTTCCTCAGTGGATCTTAGTATTGAAGAAACTTCGGTCCTTAGTCATGGTCTGTCATTTGTTCCGAGTACTCGACTTGACATTTTTAAATTGCATGAGGATTTATATGCTTTCTTCAGAAAAGTCAGATTAAAAAAATTCTTCGTGAATAGACCTATGGACACCTTAGAAGTGAATCAATCCCAGTGCAAACCTCCCTCTGTATTCACTCCAACTTTGGATATGGTAGGTCCAGAGGTTAGCATTTTTGAGCAAAATGTTTTAAAGGAGATTGCACGAGTTGTGAAACATCCAGTGAATTTACTGATATAATATGTCACAAAAGGATATTATAGCTCTTGATAAAATTAAATTTAATAATGACCTCATTGTGAAACCCTGTGATAAGGGTGGGGGAATTGTCATTTTTAACAAATCTGACTATAACAACAAAATTTTGGAAATGTTGGCAATCCCGGAGCACTATAAAAGGGCACATTTGAGAGAGCTTACCAGATTGAGTATACATATTCAAGATATCACCCAAGCAGCGTTAGAAGATGGACTTATTTGTGAGGAAGAATGTAGGTTTCTTAACAGACAATGTCCCATAACTCCAGCATTATATGGTTTGCCAAAAACACATAAAAATGTGGATGATCCTCCACTACGCCCCATTATTTCCACTATTGGCTCGAGTACGGAACCACTGTCAAAGTATGTGGATTCTTATCTTTGTCCACTGACACAATATTATGCCTCTTTTATCCGGGATACGGGTGATATTATCAACAAAATAGAGGGCATACCTTATAATCCAAATACGGATATCTTGGTGACGCTTGACATTGAGGCGTTATATACGAATATCCCTCAATGTCAAGCGTTACAGGCGGTAGCATCCCTGCTTCAGCGGTTCCCAGGAGATAGACCGGATGGTTTTATTCTTCAGTGCTTGGAAATAGTTCTATTGAATAACTTCTTTGACTTTAATGGATCCCTGTATCAGCAAATTAAGGGCACCAGTATGGGTGCTTCCTGCGCACCGAGCGTAGCGAACACCTATATGGGCGAATGGGAGTTAAGAAATGTCTTTAATGAAGCTGCACCATTTTTTGAAAATGTTTCTATTTGGAAGCGTTTTATTGACGACATTTTTTTATTTGGAAAGGAGATGCAGTAACTCTTCATGAATATATTCTCTGGCTTAATGCTAGTGACAAAAATCTGAAATTCACTGTCAAGTTCAGTTCTGAGCAGGTGGAATTTTTGGATATTTTAATCTTTGTAAAAGATGACACCTTGCAAGTTAGCCTTTTCAGGAAAGCTACGGCTAAGAACACTATATTGCAGTATCAAAGCTTTCATCCAACCTGCCAGAAGGATTCAATCCCTTTGGAGAATTCCTTCGTATACGTCGGAATTGTACGAATATGGAGGACTTCCATAAACATGGAGATGCACTTAAAAACGTCTATTAGATCGTGGTTATCCGCATCGTCTTGTGAGACATGCCTATAAAAGAGCCAAATATTATAATCGTGATGCTCTTTTACAAGGCACTAATCGCTTACCACATGATCAGATTACGTGCGTCATTAATCATTCCTCGCTAAATTACAAAATAAAAAATGTGATTAATAAGAATTGGAGGATTTTGAATACAGATGAAAATGCGATACAACTGAAACAACCACTAGTGACTTATAGGAGAAATCGAAATCTAAGAGATCTTTTGGTCCATACAAGACAGAAAAAGCCTGATATTCAGCGCCAAACTACCATTACTGGACTACCTCCTATTTTGGGAAATCACAAATGTGGGTCATGTCATGCCTGCGATGCGGCATTGGTCACTGAATCCTTTATATATAAGGGTAAAAATGTAAAACTTAGGCATCTGACCAATTGCAGAAGTTGCAATATTGTATATATACTATTCTGTCCCTGCGGCCTGGCATATATTGGAGAAACAGGGCGTGAATTCCGCCTTAGATTTAGTGAACATAAATCTGCAATAAGGACAAGAAAAACTACGGCGCCACTAGTACAGCATTTTCTGGACAAGCAGCATTCAGAGATGGATGTGAAATGGTGTATTATAGAAAAAGTCCTTAGTAAGGCAGGTCAATCGTCAGAAAACACACGTAAGAAACGAGAAACGTTTTGGATTTTCCATCTGAATAGCGTAAAGGAAGGTTTGAATGAGGATATAGCCTGGTATGTCACTAAAACTTGATTTCACGTACCTGCTTATAGATTAGTTCCCCTCCAGATGAGTTGTTTATTGGTGGGTTTTCTGTTTTTTAATGCCGGATTGTGTGGACTGAATAGGAGTACTCTAGGGATTTGACTGATTGCACTGTTTTTATAATGCTCCAATATTTGAATATCTGGACCACGGTCCTAGATTGGAACTGGTATATTGGTTTTCTTCATTTGGTGAGAGTATGGGGTCGAAGATATAAGTCGAAATAGACCTTTACACGATTATTATAAATAATTCTTGTTGTGAATTATTTTCTGTCAATATAAATGAGGATATAAATGTCTCTTTGTTAAAAATTGTGTAATTTGATAAATTGAGATTTTTTGCCATCATCGAAGATTTCTTAAAATCAGTAAGTCATTCATTTTGGAGGTAGTACTTTACATTGTAAAGATGGCGCGCATGTTTTAAATTTGGATTAGTCCTTTCTCCATAGCGATGAACGCTATATGATGATGTAAAAAGATGGCGCTCATGTTGATAAACTGCGTTAGTCCTATCTTTATAGTGATGATCGCGATCTTGGGGCTTAATTTTCGCGCCGTTTTTTAGTTGAAACTTGGTTATTTATAGACTGCAGCGTTTTTCAATCGTCGCGTTCCTGCTGGGTAGATGTTGGGCGTCCGTTGTATGTAGGCAGAGTCTTTTTCAAAAGGTGAGTGGGCTCCGAGTTACGGAATATTTTAGCTGAACACTGACTTATAGTAGGTTTGTTATAAGATTATTATTTATTTTATTAGATCGTGTTTTGTGTCTTGTCGCAGTAATTGAATGATAAGGGCACCGTAATTTTGTTAATAGCCTCTTCATAAATGTGTCGAGGCTCTGGAACGTGTGGAGTCATTTCCCTTTTCTTTTTAGAGATACTTCTATGTGTTCATATTGGGGTTTCATTAAAGTTAGAAATGTGGTGAGAAGTACTGGATTAGTACTGATATGCTTGCAAATATGACCATGGTTGTTCCTTTTGGATGCATTGGGTCATGAGATTATATTTACCAGCTATAATAATAACTTGCTTATATCGTTAAGCAGATTAGTCACTTGCGATCTGCACTGGCTTTGATGTTAGCTTCGTGAAGAATTTAGGATTGAGTATGGTTTAGGAGTGTATTGTCTATAGAAGATTGAGGTTTAGGTGTACTGACTCATCGGGGGTATATAAAGGAATCTTTTTCCTCGATTCTATAGACCCCCATCAAGTAATTATTATTGTGAGGAGGTTGCTCTGCTCAGTAAACCAGTTTGTAAAGAAAAATCAACTTGATCTACTGAAACATTGAGGAGAGCGAAACGAAGGCTTCTCTTCAAATTATATCAACGCATTTTTCGGTGTGTATTTGACTTATTATTTACTTGGAAATTCCAACTCCTTGGTAAGGAGTTGGGGGAAGAAATTATTTTATATTTTCCTCTGAGTCTTATCTATATATGTTTTTTTCTTGTATAGAATTCTTCTGTCTTTGATAGGAGGGTTTCTTCATAAGAAATACGTGGCTGTCTAATGATTTGAGGGCCAAAAGAAGAGCACGTTTAGGTAAGGCATTTCTAAACCAGGAGTCGAGAATATAGTAATAAGGATAGTCATTGATTTGGTATTTATGCCAATTTAATGTTTTGTTTGTGTAGAGGATACATCGTCCCTCTACAAATAGACCATTGGCTGAATCTTTAAGTTGAGTGACTGTCTGATAACCGTTCATCTTTGTAAGTATTATAATGTATATAGTCTTTTTGTCACGCTTTATAGGGTACATCTGGTTAACTTAGTAGCAGGGTCTGTTACACCATTTTGGGTTTTTAGTGATTTCTCATACAATGGTGAATGGGATTTAAGGGATTATTCTTTTATGCACTTATGGATGTTGTATTGTGTTGTCTTTTTCATATTTATGTATTGTTGGAATTGATCTCGATGCCCCTATTGGTGAGTAGTGGGAGTAAGAGAACTTGGTGGTGTGGGATCTATTAAATGTCAGGTTTGTTATGTGTTTTCCCCTCTTTTTTGTATAAAATTATATTTGTAGGTTTATAAAATCTTGGTCCAATCAATGAAATTAAAGGATAAGTTATGGGCTCATAACAGTTATTTTTTAATATCGTTTCAGGTCCTCTGGGTGTTGTGATAGTTATGTGGGTATCTGAAAAGGTCCTGATGAAGGTGGTGTGACTATCATCCATATACCATCGAAACGCGCGTCGACCCTATGTTCAGACCCTTTATGAACATATTGTTTCAATCTGGTCGTGGAGGTTTTTGTTATCTATAGTCTCCCTTTGTTCGGATACAGTTTGTATGAAGGTTGTGTGAGTTTAAATGTGGTTGAATGAGGTTGGTTTTAAAGTGATGTATTGATATGTTGTGTCCAGAGGTCTCTTTGTTAAGCTACATATTATATATGTTTCTCTGTATTTGATGTATTGATGTGATAACAAGATTTGTTTTTTATTGTTATATATATATGTTTTCAATCAAAAAAAAGTTTTAAAACTGAAAAAAGAGAAATGAAAGAATATGAAATAGATAATGAAATGAAATAATAAAGAAAATGAGAACCAAATTGTCATTGATGTGATTTAACTGATTATTGAGCCCAGATGTGATACAGTCTTTAGGATGATAGAAATATAGGCCTTGAGGGAGTTTTCTTAGTGTATGTTGGTGGCTTTCCCCTCTTCTCCCTGGCCTTAAAGTAAACTCTTGAGAGGGGGTCCCTATTTATGCAGTAACACACCAGCACAGACACATGCAGCACACGGACACACACGCCACAAACAAGACGCACACGCACGCACCGTCAGGGGACTGCAACCACACTCACAGGGGATGGGGCACAGGCACAAACACACGCATCCACAAGCACTGCGCAGTCCTCAGTTGCCTCTCCCTCCAAAGACCCCTCCCTTGCCTCACCTGCAAACCCAAAGACACAGCGGCTCTTCCTCTGTGACCTTGGCCTCTTCCCCTCCGATCCAGCTGATCCAGCATTCAGGGGGAAGAGGAAGCCCACCCACACAGAGCGGAGTGCCCCTGGCCCCCGGACACCATCCCCCAGGCGCAGACCGACTGAGGCCCCCACCCGCAAGTCCCCCGGTCCCGGAAGAGCAAGACCCCGCCGCCGCCCTGCAGCTCAGGCACCAAGTCTCCTTCCTCCAACCCTCAGGCCCCCACTCCACAGGTGCCCCCACCACACCCTGCCCCAGGTTCCCCACCCACAGATACACCATCCCCAGAAGGGTCAGGCCTTCTCCCCCTGCCACTTGCTCTTCCGGCCCCACACCCCCGCTGCGCTTGTCTGTACCACTGATGTGGTGAGGGTGTCCTCCCCCTCTGTCCTGCCCACCTTACCTGATCCCCATTCTCCTCCCCTGGAGGTGGGCACTGCAGTGGAGTCCACTATCACCCTGTCTGACTTGGGCGCTGCAGTGGCGGACCTGTCCACTCCATCTGCAGGGTCCACTGCAGTTGTGCCGGCACCCACAACATCTGAGTCATGCCCCCAGTTGTGCCGGCACACACCATGTCAGACACCTCCACTGCAGTTGTCAGTGGGTCTCCAGCACCCACCACCCCTTCCCTGCCTCCTCCTGGTGAGCCCTGATCCTGTCCCTGCGGTGCCTGGCCTGCCCCCCGTATGCCCCTCCTAGGGGATTGTCCCCTGTTGTGATCAGTGCAGGCATGCGTAGGGTGACATCTGCCACTGTCACCCTGTATAGACTTCCTTGATGGACTGGCCATTGGCCTTTGTTGATACCTTACAGTTCTTCCAAGTTTTGAACCCACATGCTGAATAAAGCAACTTTCTGATCTCTAGTGCTTTTACTTCTGATGTACATGATGTTGATGACGCTAACCATGCCCTTGCTGCAGTGATGGTGATATTTGGACTCATGAAAATGAAGTGTTACTGTGCAGGAACCCATGTGTTCCAGGGGGACAGTGTCCTATCCTGTGGTGTATCCATGTCATCCTTAGCAGCATCTGAGGGTGTCATGTTTTCAATATTTTACAATGTGATTTCCTACTTACATTAGCAATGTCACATCTGTGGGTTCCACCCATGCACATCTGTTGTGTTTGCCATTGTTCAATTAGTCTAGTTCCCTGACCGTGTGGCCATCTCCACTGGACATGCAGGTTTGGGCATCATTGGGGAAGGACTCATCTGTGTTGTCAGTGCAACTTGCTATACATGTGTGTTGGATCTGTGCTGTTGATTTCGTTGACATTCCCATGACCAGGCTGATGTGACGGGAGCCTTCATTTGGTGCTAATTGTTGACTGTGTGACCAAGTGTTCTGCTGACATGATGGAGCCCTACTGATGCGACATATGGCACAGCTTTCCTCACACAGGAGTGGAGTCCCCTCATGGCAGTGTGTACTCCTGTGACATCTCGTGCGCCCAAGGTGTGTGTTGTATGAGCATGTGTGTGTGTTCACTTCCATGTTGCTGTGCATGCTGGGATCCCTAGTGATGTTCCTGTTTGTGATGCTTGCTGAGTTGAGCTATGTTCCCCAAAGGGTTCTCCCTGGGTTCTCTGTGATGTGGGTGCATGGCACATTACTGGTCATCAGGGTGTCACCCATAGGTGTGTTTGCTGTCAGGGCTGAGTTTGTGGGCAGACGCTGATGTGTCACAGTCAGGATTCCCCTTTGCACTTGTTGTTTACACCTGTCATGTGATTTCTGGTTTGTGTTAGCTTTCATTGGTTGTGACACGTTGTGTGTGTGACTGCTGGCACTCCTCAGGGCTGCAATGTTGGTAGTTGTCTATGTGTGTTCTTTGTGGGTGACCTTGGCTTCTTCATAGGTGTGTGACTGTGGCTGGGATCCCATTGGTTGGTGTGGTATTGCCGTCATGTCCATGTACAGCGTAGTGTGCAGTGTGTCAGACATTCAGGAGTCTGGTTGAGTGGCCATGTGTGATGTGTTTCTGCACCTTGGTTCCCACCACCCCCCCTGGGATTGTCATGGGTGCATGTGCAATGTCACCAGTGCATGTGAGCTTCACTGCTGCACATTGTTGGAGGTCGAGGTGTGTGGTGTTGAGTGGGGGCAGATGAGAGTTGTTGCCCGGCTACACCCCTGCCTCCATGTTGGCCTTGGCTGACAGGCCGTGCTGATTGATTTGTGCTTGTGTAGGTGTGATGGTAGTTTGTTGCTCAGGACACATGACTGTGGTTCACAGTGTGAACGACATCTAGCTTTGTCATCACAGTGGGATTGTAATGCAGCCCAGGGTCACCACATTGTGGGGGCCCTGGGTGTGGTGCTGTGGTGTCTGTGTGTCTTGCTGTGTCAGTTGCTGTTCCTACATGCTTGTGTGACATGTGTGATTTGTGCTCCCTCTCATCTGACAATGCCTGATTGCCCACATAGGGGATTTGGATCCATGAGTTACCTTTGTGTGGCACAGTATGCACATCTGTGTAATTGGTATTCAGGCCTCCTCATGTGTTGTGTGGTTGCCTGGGGACACTGGTACCCCCCCGTCACCTGTTGTGTTTGATGTGCAGTGTGGGTCTGCCTGTTTGTGTATGTGCATCGGCACCACTGCATTGGCATATCTTAGGTGTGCCATTGGCTGTATGTTGTTTGGTGTGTTTGCCCTGCTGTCCCTGGGACTCCTAGGTCATCAGTCAGCACAATGATCATTGTGTGTGTGTCCCATTGCTGCCATGGTATGGTATCTGTTCACCTCCCTTCTACAGTCTCCACTGGGTATCTGAATTTGTGTGCCCATTGGTGCGAATATGTGGGTCTGCATTCTGATGGTCACTTCTGTCATTGTGTCATTGATGAATGTTGACAGTGTCAGCCCCCATGGGTGATGTTTGTCTGCACATGGCCAAAGGTATGTCTTGTTTGCACTGCACTGTTTGCCTCCCCCATTCTATGTTGCTATGGGACACAAGCACTACTTTGCCACTGATGTGTTTGTTGTTCTGTGACCAGGAATCATCCATGCAGTTTGGCAGTTGCAGCTTATTCTTTGTCAACACATACATTTTGGTCAGTGTGATGATGGGGGTTTGGACCCCATTGCCACAATGTTCAATATGTGCTTCAGCTATGGACCCCACACTCACATTTTGGTCAGTGTGATGATGGGGGTTTGGACCCCATTGCCACAATGTTCAATATGTGCTTCAGCTATGGACCCCACACTCACATTTTGGTCACTGTGATGATGGGGGTTTGGACCCCATTGCCACAATGTTCAATATGTGCTTCAGCTATGGACCCCACACTCACATTTTGGTCACTGTGATGATGGGGGTTTGGACCCCATTGCCACAATGTTCAATATGTGCTTCAGCTATGGACCCCACACTCACATTTTGGTCACTGTGATGATGGGGGTTTGGACCCCATTGCCACAATGTTCAATATGTGCTTCAGCTATGGACCCCACACTCACATTTTGGTCACTGTGATGATGGGGGTTTGGACCCCATTGCCACAATGTTCAATATGTGTTTCAGCTATGGACCCCACACTCACATTTTGGTCAGTGTGATGATGGGGGTTTGGACCCCATTGCCACAATGTTCAATATGTGCTTCAGCTATGGACCCCACACTTACATTTTGGTCACTGTGATGATGGGGGTTTGGACCCCATTGCCACAATTTTCAATATGTGCTTCAGCTATGGACCCCACACTCACATTTTGGTCACTGTGATGATGGGGGTTTGGACCCCATTGCCACAATGTTCAATATGTGCTTCAGCTATGGACCCCACACTCACATTTTGGTCACTGTGATGATGGGGGTTTGGACCCCATTGCCACAATGTTCAATATGTGCTTCAGCTATGGACCCCACACTCACATTTTGGTCAGTGTGATGATGGGGGTTTGGACCCCATTGCCACAATGTTCAATATGTGCTTCAGCTATGGACCCCACACTTACATTTTGGGCACTGTGATGATGGGGGTTTGGACCCCATTGCCACAATGGTCATGGCCTGCTTAGCATTGTGGGTGCCACACACATTTATGTGTGGCACTTGTGATAGGGAGTCACATTGTATGTCCACAGTCCTGTTCAGTGTTGTAGGCATTTGACACAGTCTACACACGCTTGTCATGGTGTTGGGGGGATGTCTTTGTGTTGCATTCTTTCTGCTGGTGTGTGCTTCTTGTGGCATGTATTTGCCATCCTGTGAGTGGGGGTGTAGGTGGTGGTAGGCATCCAGCCCCCATGGGTAGAGGTGGTAGTAGTGACAGGCATCCAGCCCCCCATGGGTAGAGGTGGTAGTAGTGGTAGGCACCTGGCACCCCATGGGTAGAGGTGGCAGTAGTGGTAGGCACCTG
Organism: Calotriton arnoldi; assembly: GCA_963921515.1. Taxonomy (NCBI): domain Eukaryota; kingdom Metazoa; phylum Chordata; class Amphibia; order Caudata; family Salamandridae; genus Calotriton; species Calotriton arnoldi. The sequence goes on from CAWUFW010007685.1 coordinate 444,774, forward strand.
GCACCCCCTGGGTAAGGGTGGTAGTAGTGACAGGCATCCAGCCCCCCCATAGGTAGAGGTGGTAGTAGTGGTAGGCACCTGGCACCCCCATGGGTAGAGGTGGTAGTAGTGATAGGCACCTGGCACCCCCATGGGTAGAGGTGGTAGTAGTGGTAGGCACCTGGCACCCCCATGGGTAGAGGTGGTAGTAGTGGTAGGCACCTGGCACCCCTGGGTAAGGGTGGTAGTAGTGGTAGGCACCTGGCACCCCCATGGGTAGAGGTGGTAGTAGTGGTAGGCACCTGGCACCCCCATGGGTAGAGGTGGTAGTAGTGGTAGGCACCTGGCACCCCCATGGGTAGAGGTGGTAGTAGTGGTAGGCACCTGGCACCCCTGGGTAGAGGTGGTAGTAGTGGTGGGCATCTGGCACCCCTGGGTAGAGGTGGCAGTAGTGGTAGGCACCTGACACCCCTGGGTAAGGGTGGTAGTAGTGGTAGGCACCTGCCACCCCCATGGGTAGAGGTGGTAGTAGTGGTAGGCACCTGACACCCCCTGGGTAGAGGTGGTAGTAGTGGTGGGCATCTGGCACCCCTTGGGTAGAGGTGGCAGTAGTGGTAGGCACCTGGCACCCCCTGGGTAAGGGTGGTAGTAGTGGTAGGCACCTGGCACCCCCATGGGTAGAGGTGGTAGTAGTGGTAGGCACCTGGCACCCCCATGGGTAGAGGTGGTAGTAGTGGTAGGCACCTGGCACCCCCATGGGTAGAGGTGGTAGTAGTGGTAGGCACCTGGCACCCCGGGTAAGGGTGGTAGTAGTGGTAGGCACCTGGCACCCCCATGGGTAGAGGTGGTAGTAGTGGTAGGCACCTGGCACCCCCATGGGTAGAGGTGGTAGTAGTGGTAGGCACCTGGCACCCCCATGGGTAGAGGTGGTAGTAGTGGTGGGCATCTGGCACCCCTGGGTAGAGGTGGCAGTAGTGGTAGGCACCTGGCACCCCCATGGGTAGAGGTGGTAGTAGTGGTAGGCACCTGGCACCCCCATGGGTAGAGGTGGTAGTAGTGGTAGGCACCTGGCACCCCTGGGTAGAGGTGGTAGTAGTGGTGGGCATCTGGCACCCCTGGGTAGATGTGGCAGTAGTGGTAGGCACCTGGCACCCCTGGGTATGGGTGGTAGTAGTGGTAGGCACCTGGCACCCCCATGGGTAGAGGTGGTAGTAGTGGTAGGCACCTGGCACCCCCATGGGTAGAGGTGGTAGTAGTGGTAGGCACCTGGCACCCCCATGGGTAGAGGTGGTAGTAGTGGTAGGCATCTGGCACCCCCTGGGTAAGGGTGGTAGTAGTGACAGGCATCCAGCCCCCCATGGGTAGAGGTGGTAGTAGTGGTAGGCACCTGGCACCCCCTGGGTATGGGTGGTAGTAGTGGTAGGCACCTGGCACCCCCTGGGTATGGGTGGTAGTTGTGGTAGGCACCTGGCACCCCCATGGGTAGAGGTGGTAGTAGTGACAGGCATCCGGGCCCCTATGTGTATATGTGGCATTGGTGATGGGCATCCCGCCCCTATGGTGCTGCTGCTTCTGGAGTAAGTAATTTCTGCATCCCTCTGTGTGTGTGTGATATGTCGGGTACGTGTAGTTTGTGTTTGTGGTTGGTGTCTGACCTACCTTCTGCGCCGTACGCGTCCATGCCTGTTCCGGTAGTAGATGTAGAATATTGGTAGGATCGGAACGATGGGATTCATTGTTGGTTCGTCTCGTTCGTCTTTGTCGTTGCTTCGCCTCGTCCTCGTCGCTTGCGTGTTCGTCTCGTAGCCGTGGATCGTGTTCTGGCGCGAATCGGAGCTTGTGTGCGCCTCTCCCGGATGCTTTGACGTGCCGTGCGTAGCGACGGGTTCGGCGCGTACGGGAAGCGCATCGTACTTGTCCGGCCGGACGGGCCTGCTTTTTGGCTTCCGGGCGACTCGACTCTGCGTTTACGGATCCGGCTCGGTCGGGGATCAGGATCTGGATTGGGTGAGTACGACTGGGTCGGAATCTGTGCTGTTGTGCGCATCGTACTTGTTCGTTCGGATTGATGTGCGGATCGGTCGGGAAACAGGCATTCGCATGGCTTTTTTCCCGACCGAATGGCGTTGGGTGCGTCTCCGACCGAGATCGGAATCGACCCCAAAGAAGGGGCATCGATGGAATAAGTTCTGAGAGCAAAACCCAACATGAGTGGAATATATTTTAATCGGAATCTTAATAATATGTATCTGTGGTGGAGATTCGTTACAAATGACTGGTATGAAGTTGAAATATTAATTATACTCGGAGCTGAAAGATAATGTCTTACAGTAGTCCGGTTACCATTAGATTCATACCTCTTTGTAGCAAAATAATCTAGTAGACGCCACTTCAGTTCTTTTTTGGTAATTTTTGAACAGGATTTCGGGTCCTCGTATAGGTTGGGTAAACCGATTGCCTGTAAGTTTGTCTTAATATATTTTAAGCATTTAATTTGATGTTCGCCATCTAAGTTCAAACAGTCTGTCAGTATATGTCTTGTCAGGGTCAATGTTTCTTTCCTCCAGATTGAATGCCTCAAGAGAATTGGAGCAATACGAATTTTATCTATTATGTATGGGACACTCAGCTCAGAGTGGGTTATATATGAGGAACAGGAATGTGGAATACATGTCAGCCTTTTAAAAAAGCTGTCCTCTATACTGTGCACTTTTGTAGCATTGGAAAAGCCCCGAACAGCTGCCCTGTAAGTGGCAATAGATAATGATTTTGCCTCATAGATCTTTTTTATTGCGTTTAATGGTTTTGAGCCAAGCTTCTTTGTAAATCTAAAAATTCCTCCAATGCTTTTTTCCATTACAGTGGCTCTATTGGACACCATATCTAGCCACGTGTTTTTCCTATTAAAAATAATCCCAAGATAATTAAAAGAGTCCACAAATCTCCTCAAGTCATTATTCTGATGTCTTGACTATATAGGTGTTGTGCTGGTGAACTCCTTAGAAGTTGTGTGTAAGATTGTTGTAGCTTGTTGCACAACATCTCCATACGACTGGGCTTACACATAAACATTGACCCAGATCAACGCTGAGATCCAGGTAACACAGGTGGAGAGAACAGAGTTCAGAGTCTGCAGGTGCAGGATCAGGATTTTTCTCTTGAGCTGCCAGCTTGTTCAATGCATTTATGTTGGTGGACAGTCTGTTGTCAATGATGAAATGTTGGAAGACTAACACACTGTCCTGAGTTAGACCCATCCTCTGGCTTTGGGGTCTGACTTCATTATATGATCTCACATTGGACTCTTGTTTTTGGAGTATTTTAGGACTATGGACCTTTGTTATCCCTTTTTGTATATAGAGTAGACTGGTTCCCTTGAAGCTTCCTGATGTTTTTTGATAATACGTCCAAGCTTGCATTTTCCATTTGCCTTAAGAGTTCATCGTCTTTACTTTTGGCCCCATCCCAAAGACAGTTTGTCTTTTACCCGCAAACACTTTGTTTTGTACATAATTCATATTATTCTTCCAAAATAAATATTTTGCACTCAATCAAACATCTCTTTCTTGCATTTAGTAACCCTACTATATGATGCATTGCATGTCCTTTCAAGGAAGTGTTTAGTCATTTTGAAAATGCTTTCTATATATCTTTGAAAATGTACGAAGAAGAAAACATACAGACCACTATTGTATGTGGAAAAAGAAACAAAAAACATTCAAGGAAGATGAAAGATTTGTGTTGTAAAAAGTACCCACACTTCTATTTCTCAAAAATGGTGAAAATAATAAATTAATACACTTAATATGGGGTTTTCTTCTACTACTCTGACAACGCAATGACCCCCTTTTTTTGAAACTCCCATATAGGGTGCTTTATTTGCTCGCTGGTTTGCAGCAACAAAACAGATGGACCATTAGTTGAATAAGTTTAGCTTTCTCAAGTTATTCTTCATAGTGTCACCAACATTAACCCACGACTTTGGCTATACTTCACTATAGTAGTTCTAACACTATTCAAGGAAGTAATTTTTTAAGTGACACCAGACCTTGTAAAATCTGTGTGATTTTGTCCACTAGCACGGAGTATGTAAGCTAGGCTGACTACACATACCACTATAACTCAAAATAGGTAATGGCTGAGTTTGTAACCTAGGTTGACCACACGTACCACTATAACTCAAAATAGGTAACTCCTACTTTATTTCATTACAGTGTGATACATATCCTTTCGTAAGTTATTTCACCTACTAGAATTTTAATTTCTATATAACTGCGCAATCTTCTGCCACAATTATTGGTAAGTAACATAATCATATAATATAATATATTTAATCTGATTATAAAATGTATTGAAATTGACACAAGCTTTCTGTTTGTAGGTGCTTCCTGTATATTTTACGTCCTGATGATGACCCTGCTTTAAATAACTTATGCCCAGGGGTCAAAACGTCGACGACACAACATATGTGGACCGTGTTTTTAGGAATTTGATAGTGGATATCAATATTTGCTGGACGAGTATTGACTTCAAACACTCTATTATCCCTATCAGCCACATGTATATATTTTTGGACATAGCACGTATGCACTTTTTTCACTATTGATCACTCTCACTGCACCGTCACTTTTAGGAGCACCTTATCTTTTTTATGATATAAGTAATGCATAATAATTGTGAAAAAGTGATGTATATATTCATGACTGAAAAGATACATAAGAATAAATGCACATAATTGAAAACCTACCTTTGTGAAGGGTTCTCTCTATCTCTGTTTTGATACTATTGCTGTGGGAGTCAAGCGCTACACTTACCCTGTGGGGACCACCTTTTACATATTTAGCGCAATGCTGGTGGCAAACGTATTTGAGACTTCCATCATGTTCTGAGTGGTTGTGCAGGTGGTGTTGCAGGAGGTGCAGGTGCTGCACATGCTGCAGATGGTGTTGCAGGTAGTGCAGGTGGTGATGCAGGTAGTGGTACAGGTGTTACTGGTGCCTGTGCATAATCTCTTGCAAATGCGTAGGCCGTGAAGATTAACATTGGCATTTTTTGCCGATTATCATCTTCATGGCCAAGGCATGGTGTCTTACACTTTCTTTCCTATAAATTATTAGCTGATTTAGGTGCATCCCTGCCAGGTCTCAGTAACATTTTGCAGCGTTATCCAAGGCATGGGTCTGCCTGTAAATCATCTAGAGGGTGTTCCTGAAGTGAGATTACAATATCACACAAACAGTAGCCCCATTGCCCGAATATCCTGCCACACATTGCTTTGATGCTGGAAAAACTGATCCTACCAGAGGTCATCTTAAGCACATACCAACCACTCACAGATGCAAGGCCATCTCCAATGGCCAGCAGGTTGGCCAGCACGGAGAGGGGTGGCACCTGAACAGTTGTGGGGAGGAGATTCATGAATGGGGGATACTTTTTTTTTTAAACTTAATTTTATTGGCATTTCTTATACATTTGTTCAAGACACAGGCAACAGGCACCTCTACATACGACTCCTTCCGTCTTAACAGTATTGCACTTTAAAAGATATCTTCTCAGGAGTATTGCAGACAGTTGCTATTGCATTTAACGCTATGTTGCAGTTCGGTGATCTGAATAAAGGCACCAACAAAACCCTGGTATACAATGGTACATTCTATTACTCGCTGTACAATGCTTTCGAGTTTACCACGTGGGCGGCAAGTGGCCTTACAGCAGGGTATAGCAGTATAAGCCAGTGTTAATAAATTTACTTCATAAGAAAAAAAACATCTAAATACAAACTGAAACCTATGCAGAAGAGTGGTACATATTAAGGATCAACTGTTCGCATCTGGGAAGTCAGAGCTTACATGGTAGGAGCTAGTGGCCCACAGAGGACTAGCAATTGAGAAAGAAGGGCCTCCCCCCTCATCTGTCATTATCATTCTCATGGTCACAGTCTAGCACACTGCATACTTTGGGATGACAACATGGTCTCCACCATCTTTACAGGGATAGAATCAAATTATTATGTTACGGTGTCATCACCCAAGCTATCCTGCTCCCCTCCCCCCTCCTCCTCACTAGTGCGTGGCGGTTGCTCCCACGACCCCATCATTTTCTTCCATAGTTCTGCTATGGGGCGCTTCCGCACTCCCCTGGACTCCTCCTAGCTCAGAGCCCTACCTTCCGCCCCAGCCCAGGCAATCACAATCCGGTTCCAGATTTCAACCCTGGGCCCTTGTGTTGATTTCCACTCTAGCGCTAATCTGCGCTTAGCAAGACCCAGGGCTAGGTCAATCAGCCTGTTTCCCACCTTACGTTTATTTGGGAGGGGAAAGAGTCCCAGCAGGCACACCTGAGCCGTGAAAGCCAGTTCCCTCCCCAAGACTAAGTTTGGAGATAATTGCTTCCCAGAAGGGGCGCAGTTTGTGGCATTCCCATGTCATGTGTATAAAATTAGCATTGGGTTGGTCACATCTTGGGCATTTTCGTATTTCCCCCCCATAAGTGATGTTAAGGCGATGTGGTGTCATATAAGTCATATGTATGACGTTGAATTGAATATATTTTAGGTGTGTATTACGGGAAATTCTCTTGGGGGACTGCAGGACCTTACCCCATTCAGCATCTGTGAGTTCGCCTCCCACTACCGATCCCATCTCTCTCTCAATCTACCCAGTGGTTCCAGGGACGCTACAAGCAGGGCGGCATAGAACCACTTTACTTGGTGTCCGGCTGTGCCCAGGGTTATCAGCGCATGTAAGATTGGGTGTGTCTCAGGTTCCTCCCTTCCCTCGCCGCATAAATGTCCAAACATACGGACAAGTGCTTCATAATGCAGGAACTGTCCCGGAGGAAGCCCGCAGCTCTCCACCAGTTCCTCGAAGGGGATAAGGCTTTTCTCCAAATAGCAATCTCCCACATTTTCTAACCATGCCTGTGTCCAAGGCGCTAATTGTTCCCCAGTAAATAAGGACGTGGGAGTTCCATGTGGTAAGTCCACAAGGGGAAACACAGGGCTATATCTCGGGGTTTTCTTTAATTTATCTAAAGATCTCTTCCAGGCCTGTAAAGCAGAGTGTTGTAACACAGAGTGATACAGGGCGGCTGTAGTCGGGACTAGCAATTTGGCCACCAACCAGTGGGGGCGACTAACAGACATGTGCACTCTTCGTTTATCCCCTCCAGCCACTGCACCAACCACTGCAGTTGAGCGGCTAGCATATAGAACTCGAAGTTCGGTACCCCCAACCCTCCCTATGCCATGGGGCGCTTCAGCGTCTTCAGGGAGTCTCTCGGGCGCCCATCATCCCACACCAGGGCTCTCAGCAATTAATTTAATGGGCGAAACCAGCCTGGTGTCATCAAAACTGGGAGATTAACAAAATAATATAGGAGCTGGGGCAACATTACCATTTAGGACAAAGAAATCCTGGCCATAATAGGGAGCTGCAGTGCACGTCAGAATTGGACGCAAGATTTGAGAGACCTCACTGCTCTACTTAGGTTTCCTTCCCTCAGGTCTTCCAGGGAATGGAAAATGTGGATGCCCAGGTATTTAAAGAAGTGGGGCGACCATAAGATGTCGAGCTGCAGATCCTCTGGTCTGGGTAATGGTCCCGCTATAGGGAATAAATACGTCTTGGTCTTATTAACTCAAAGGCCTGATATTCACTCGAAGCCCTCCAAGATCTGCATCGCTGATGCTGTGCCTTTCACTGCATCCCCCAGGTAGATCAACAAGTCGTCTGCGTAAAGCGAGATAGTATGTACCCGCGTGCCCACTTTAAGGCCCAGCCCCTCACCTCCCAGTCAGGTCCTTTCCGCGAGTGGCTCTATCGCTAAAGTGAACAAGAGGGGCGAAAGAGGGCACCCCTGCCGTGTGCCTCGGAAGATCGTATATTGATTGGAGATAGTTTTTCCAGTCTTAACCCTTGCAGTAGATGCTGTATAAAGGAGCCGCTCCCATTTCACCCAGTCGGTCCCTAGGCCCATTCGTAGCATAACCTCAAATAAATACTCCCAACCAACCATGTCAAATGCCTTTTCCAAATCAATTGACAGCACTGCTGCATGCTGGTTAAGCTGTATATCCTTGTGATAAAGTACCGACTAGAGCCTACGAAGGTTATAGGAGGTGCAACGGGAGGGGATAAATCCGTTCTGGTCTGGGTGAATAAGGGATTTCATGTGGGGGAGTAACCTGCTCACCAGGATTTTACGAAGGATTTTAAAATCTAGGTTTAGCATTGAAAGGGGTCTAAAATCCATTACTCTAACATCCTTCTCCTTGGTTTTAGGGAGTGGGACCACCAGCGCATCCCGCGTAGTACCAGGGAGTTCCCCACGCTTGAGCGACTCGGCGTATAAAATCTCTAGTTGTGGCACCAAACTGGTGGCAAACCGCTTGTAATATTCCGCCGGGAGGCCGTCAGGCCCCAGTGTTTTACCTGCTGCCATGTCCCCAATGGCCACATGAATTTTGTGTGTTGTCACTGGGCCTCCCAACTCCTCCTGCGTCTGACGGTCTACAGTCCGAAGTGGCATGGTGTCCAGAAAGTCGCTAATAAGGGATGGGCTAACTGCTGCCGGGGCAGCATACAACCTCTTGTAATAGCTTTGGAAGGCAATATTAATTCCATCCGGGCTATAGAGTAGTTCACCTGTTTCCTGCCTTAGTTGGGTGATATGTGACCCATTGGTTTCCGGCTGGATCAACCACGCCAGGAGCCGTCCGGCCCTCCCCTCTTCCCTCTGCATCCTATCTAAGTACTCTTTGTGGCTGCGGCAGCGGAGGCGATTCAGCATCTCCTGATATTTCACTTGCGCCTCTTGTAACCCAAGCAGGGAAGCAGGGTCACCTCCCTGAGCATTATCTAACTGGTGTAGCTTCCCCTCCAAATCCAAAATCTCTTTGCGTATTTCACGCTGCGCCCCTATCGACTGCCCCATACAGTGACCCCGTACCACTACCTTAAAAGCCTCCCATTCCAACAGGGCAGAGGACGCCATATGTGCATTCGCGGGGAAGAAAGATTATATGAGTGCTGTCAAAGAGGACCGATATGGGGCATCTTCCAATGCCAACGGGTTAAATCTCCAGGAGGGGATCGGGGGTCATCTCCCTAAGGGCTGATAAGACAACAATAAAGGGCTGTGATCTGATAGAGTGTGCCCTAGGTATTCGATGTATGCGATGGAGTCACAGAGTGTTGGCGTGCAGAGGAAGGTATCTAGCCTGATGTGCACCTGGTGCATCGGTGAGAAGAAAGAGTATTCCCTATCGCTTCCGTGTTGCCTTCTCCAAATATCCTCTAAGCCCCAATGGTGAATCCAGTCCCGGAACCCCCCCCCGCTGTACGATGGGACTGTGCCCCTGGGAGTGGTGGGTGGGAGCGGTCCACCCCGATGTCCGCTGCACAGTTAAAATCCCCTCCCAGTAGTACCTGCCCGCTCATATACACAACTATTTCGGCTGAGAGGGAGGTTAGGTAGGTAACCTGATCTTGATTGGGTGCATAGATGTTCCCAAGTGTTACCTCTCGTCCCGCCAGTCTACCCATCAGGATTATATACCTGCCCTCCGTGTCTATCAGTGAATGCTTGAGGTCGAAAGGGACTCCAGGCTTTACCCATATTAACACCCCTCTGGAGAAGGCCGAGGTGGTTGTTGCGCAGACCTGGCCCCTCCACCTTTTGCGAAGCTTCCCAGCTTTATCCTTAGTTAAATGAGTCTCCTGGAGGAGAGCTATGTGTATGTCCCTGCGCTTCAAGTAAGAATAAATATTGTGGCGTTTAGCCATGGATCCCATCCCCCTTATGTTCCAGCTCAAAAGCCATATGTTATTATGTGTTTGTGCCATGGTAACCGTAAATCTCTTGCCGGTCTCCCCGTGGGCTCTCCCATGCTCTCGCTTCCTCAAACATGTAGCACCACTCTATTCTGCAAACATTAAATAGGAGATTAACATAACAACCCCGTTGCTGAACAACTCCCCGACCCCAGGGCAGTCTGACAGCGGCCAGCCGCCCAAACTGCGTGTAGAACATCGAACACTAGTTGAGGCCCAGCTCCAAAGGAAAAAGGGACTCAACGGGGGGTGGCAAAGACAAAGGTGTAATCTAAAATGGGTCAAGCGCCCATGGCGCACTGGCCCAAAGCAGTGTAAGCCAGGCCTGGCCCCCGGCAGGCGTCTGGAACCCTCCCGTCCCCCTCGGGGGTTCACCAGGAGTCCCCTGTCCACCCCTATATCAAATAATCTCATCTGCAGTGCCAGGGGTCACCACCGGTAGTGCAGTGCTGCCGTCGCGGGAAGAGTCCGACTCAATCCCCTCAGTCTCCATCGAGGAGCGAGATCCAGCCTCCGATGGGGATCTCTTGTCCTGCATGATGGCCGCTACCGCCTGCAGCGCCTCCGCTCTCTCCCTTTCAGTTTGCGAGGATGTCGGCCGGCTTGGTGCTCCCCGCCTGGCACGCCTCCTGGATCTCTGCCGGGGTTCCCATTTCTCAGAGGCCACTGCCTGTGATCGTGCAGTTTGGGGAACTCCGGTTTTGTATGTTTCTAGCCACTCCCAGGCAGCCTTGGGATCATTACAAAAGTGTGTCTTCCCGTCTAGGAGTATACGTAGTTGAGAAGGAAAAAATCAAAGAATACTGGAGCCCCTCCTCCCTTAATGCTTTCTTGAACTCTAGAAAAGAGGTTCGCATTTTCTGGACATCCAGAGTGTAATCAGGGAATATGGAGACTCTGCAATGTTCTACCGTGTATGGGCCTTCTATAGCCGTCTAGCCACCACCGGATGCGGGGGTCGGCCAGGAGCCGGCGGCCTGGCCGGGACACGGTGCGCTCTCTCAAGGGTGTAGAAGGTCGTTAGGCCTTCAGGTGCCACCACAGTTCGGAGCCATTGTTCGAGGAAGGACACCATATCGCTGCCCTCAATTCCCTCAGGTAGACCAAGAACCCTTATATTGTTCCTCCTATTCCGCCCTTCAGCATCCTCTGCTCTCCGCTCCAGAGTGCGGATTCGCTCAGTGAGGTCCCCCATCTGCATCGCTAGCATTTGATGCGCCGGCTCAAGTACTGTTAGTCTAGATTCTGTGGTCTTCACTCGTTCGGCCAGCTTCTTGTGCTCCTCCCTGAGCAGGCCCAGACCCACTGATGCCGTGCTGATGTTCTGGTGGAGGGTGGCCTTAGTATCAGCAATCGCCTCCAAGATTTTTGCTAACTGCTGCTGTACTGGGTCGCCCTGGTCATTCTGCCCTTTTTCATGCACGGCTTCTTCAGTTTCTTGGGCAGCCCCCATTTGCTTTGCTCATGGCTTGCCCATTTCGGCGGGGTGGTCTTGACCTCGTGGTCCCTCACCTGTGGTGTAACTCTAGGCACAGTAGGGCACAGCTACTTGCCAGCTCCCCTTGAGGTCCCCACCAACGGGATCCAAGTGCAACTGCACTCACGTGGACTCTGCTACCCGGTGCCCTCACACGGCTCGTGCCTCCTGGGGGTGTATGGTTTTCTCCCACACTGAGTATGTCACTATCTACTCCCGGCCAAGGGTCCCAGCCCTTACCTGGTCCTCTTGAGGTGCTGGTGCTGCGTCAGTCCCCTTTTGATGCCTTACAGTCGGGGGGATCTCCCCCATGCAGCTATGCCCCACCAAGTGCACCTCAGGTCTCAGTCAGTTCCCTCACGGGGGTCACCACTGCCTTTCTTGTGTCCAATTCGCCTCTCAGGCTGTGGGGTAAGGAAAGAGTAGGCACAACCGTGTCCTCTTGTTTATCTGTGCCAGGTTCCCTCTTGCCTCCAGTCAGACCGTCTGTGCATAGCCCCGACTCCCTTCCACCAGCCGGGCTCCAGGGCCTCACTCCTCACCAGGAGCCCCTCTTGCCAGCACTCAGGATTCTGTCCGCACTGCAGCTATTCCCCCGGGCCTCCTAGCAGGATTCTCAGGGCACAGCCCACACCTCGGGCATCTAAACCCCGCTGGAGCGCACCCCGCATCGCACCTCTGCAGCAGGACTCCTCCTCAGTCGTTTGCAGACTCCAGAGTGGGCTGCAGGCACCGAGCCGCTCGCCTGGAGTGTCGCGTCGCAGGCCTCTCTCCTCCCGGGATCCCCGCACTGGCCTGCCCAATGTCACTGAGCCCCGCAGTCTTCGCCGGTGTTCCCTCGATAACAGGGGCCGGCCGCTGGCACTCTGCGCTCAGATTCATCCCCGCCCTGCCTGCGCGCCCACTGGATTTCACCACTCCGTGGTCAGCAGTCTCTCGGGCCCCTCGGCATTGGGCCTCGCCATCCTCATCTCGCCAGGTTCCCTGGCAAGATTCCCCGCAGTCTGTCAACGCTGGCGGCCAGTGTTCACCAAGGCCCTCGCTTCGCCTCCCTGCTGTAAAGGCCACAAGGTGTTCCCAGGCTTCTTCTCCAGCCGTGCCTCGGGGTTCATGCTGCCATTTTCTTCATGTTCAAGCCAGCACTGCTATCACTCGGTGTCCCAGCGTCTCAGCTCTCCTGTACCTCGGGAGATCCCACCACCCCTTCTGGGGAAGTCTCCGCTGCTCAGGGCTGTCCCGGGCTATGCGTTCGGGCTCCGTCTGCCTCCGGGGTATCAGGATGATTGCGGGCCGGCGCGGAGCTACAGTCTCACGCGTCCGCCATCATCGGCATCCAAGTCACGCCCCCCTGAATGGGGGATACCTGTTCCTCACCAGGTGCATGCTCTCCCTCATATTACTGAAAGTAGACTGGATATGGAACTTCATAGAAGGAGTATGTAGAAGATTGTACACAGAGACCTGTGTATGAGGGCTGTGTGGAGGTGGGTGCTGTGTAGGCGGACATGGCATCCATAATAGTTCAGGACTGGCAATCCTCAGAAGGGGTTAAGGAGGAACTCTGCTGCTTGGTCGTGAAGTGTCCTTCTTCATGTCTTTGTATGTGGGGGCAACAGTGCCCTCCTTTGCCTAGGTTCCCCTCCTCAAACAGCTCCTACCCCTATTCTTCTTGAGCAGTCCTGGCTTCATATATTTTGGCTTGGAGAAGGATTGGATTCTCTCCAGGAATTCCCTGCTGTCCTCTGCTTGTAGATGGTTCAGCATCATCGTCCGGCTTAATGTCCCCAGTACCTGGAAGAAGATTGCAACAGACAAAAGACATCACATCCAGTTTTGATGTAATTTCATGACACATTACTTTAATAAACTTTTTTCCTGCAAATTAAGATTAAGTTTATTACCGTGTTCGCCTAAGTCAACATATGATAAGATTAGGTTGAGCCATGAATGAGAGTATTATACCTCTACAATGTAAACACATCACCCTTTTTGGTAAATTTTGGACCCAGGGTGGGTTCCCCGGGGCATATAATGACTCAGGAAGGAGGGCCATGTGCCTCCCCTCCCCATATTGAATACAACCTGAGGATGGGTTCCTCGGGCCTATAATAGTTTGGGGAGGGGGGCTCATGCCCCCCCTTACAGATTGCGGCCCCAGGGGTGTGCTTGCTGGTTCTTATAATCGGTTAGTCCCCTCCCTTTTTAATTTAAGTAGCACCCTGGGGGTTGGGGTCCCAGGGCCTTTTTAAGGTTCAGTGAGAGGGACCATGCAGACACTCCCCTTTTTATATACTGGCAAAACACTAGTGTTGTGTGGAAAAAGCAACCCGTATTGAAGGTGAGGGTGTATGGTGGAGAGGATGTCTTTTCGAGGGTGGTGAGAGTGAGATGGGCTCTACTTGGTCCTCTAGGAAGAGCTATAGCCATCTCAATCCGGGGAAACTTCTCCTTCACCCACCTCCTTTCATCCTCCCAGTAGTTCTTTATGTTACGGTCCAAACCTTCTACCTCAACTAATTCATTCTGGGTTCAACTGAGGGGGAAAAGAGGCAGCTCATGTAGTTGTTTATAGTATTTCACCACAAATGAAACTACAAGGGCTGTCTCCTCCTCAGTGAATTTCTCTTCCTCCTCAGCACAGGCGGTATCCATGTTGGTGTAAACCACAGGCGCAGAATCCAAACAGAGCTGGACACAAATGGAGCAGGACCCAAGTGCTGAAGAGGAAAAAACAGACCCTAGGTTGTGGGCAGTGTGTGTGTGGTTGTAATTAAATGTGTGTCATGTGTGCCTGATTCGTTCAGGTGGATATCATTTTCAAATTTACTTCCATGTGGAAGTGTCTTATTCACTACCATGCAGAGGGTTCCATGTGTGGAGATTCCCTACACAGGTGCGGAATCTCCACCCTTTCAACTGATAGTGTGTAGACATGTAAGTTACACTTTTGTAGTACATTTAAACTTACTCTAAAGTGTAAATAACTCATAAGTGTAAGTTACCTTTATGAATCAGACCCACTGTGTCCCTGGGTGTAATTGCTTAGCTCAGAGCTACCAATAAATTCAATGAAAATAACCTGACATTTGTCGTGGATGGATGTATTTTTTTACATTTCTTTTGTAAAGACTACATCTCCCAAATTGCAATATATATGCCACTGCAGGTTTGATGTCCTTACAATGAGGTTACAATCTCTACTACCCTGTGGCATATGCTAAGGGCTTCTGTTTATGGCAGAATTTCTCGCGATGTAAATTTACATTCAGTCAAAATATGCCCAGTACACTGAAAGTGAAGTTGAAGGAAGATGCTTTATTGAATGGGTAGGCAATGTTATCTGGAGGCATATTGCACATGTCCAACTACTACCATTGCATTAAATTTCCCACTACATCTAAATAACAGGCAGTGCACTATTGCTGTGGTGTGTGAATTTTCCTGAGTAAAGCACATATGTGCTGCAATCAAAGTAATTTTAATTTGCTATCAGAAGCCCGTCTCACCAAAAGACAAGTAAAGACAAGAAACAACTAGTAGAAGAGAACTAAAAATAATCTTTAAAAATGCTGAAAGCATGCATATTTCAGTAAAAAGAATCTCTTTTTTGTTCCAGAGAAAAATTGCTCTCTTTGTATATTTATGCATATCATAAAATATATCTAGGTAGCAACTGTGCGCGAACATAAGTAAAAGAGCCCAAAGGTATATTATTGGAATGATACAGTTGAGCAGAAAGAGGGTGGGTGGCTAATGAGAGCGGAGGTAGTGTTCACTTAACTTAAAAGGCAGGGTCCTCCTTGATCAAAGGTAAAAATGTAGTCTAATAAATGCTGTGAAGATTCTGGTAGTGGTAACCAACTAAAGGCAGCCAAGCTCACAGAATTTTTTAAACAAAACTTCCTGTGGCAGGAGCAACTAATTTTAGGCCCCAAAAGCTTCAAAGTTCACCCAATAGTTCAAGTAGTTAAACCATCTACAACTTGTGAGCATTTGGAAATAAAAGAATCATTCTGTAAAATCGGATAGGGTGTCAATAAACAGAATAAAATATTTGTATACATAGATGATACCCTTATTTATATCTCCAATCATGGTATCTCCATTCCTGCTTTCTGCTCTGAAGTAGAACTTTTTTCTAAACTCTCAGATTAGCAATTAACATTTTACTGCTAAAAAAATTCTGTATACAAAATGTATACAAAATGAGTGATGATTTTGGGTTTGCTTGGAATACTTCAAAGATAAACTACTTAAGACTTTGATTTACAAATTCCACAAGAGAAACAAGTAAAATTAGCATAAAAGAAATTACTCATACATAGGAAACATGGATTCCTATTTAAACCGTTTAATTTCATCTTGGTGGGTCATTTAGATTCTATTAAAATGATGTTCTTCCCAAGAGTAATATCTTTCATATCTATGAATCTGGTCAATATTTCTGGTTCCTTTTTCAAAGTGATTTAAAAAGCATTTCTCAGCATTAGAGATATTTCTAAATTCTTCTACTTATAATAAATCGATCACAATTAATAGTAAGGCCATCTTTCAGAACACTTGGAGACAAAAGGTTTGCTTTTGGTTAATCAAATAGTCAATGACAATTCTATTTGTTCTTTCAAAGAATAATAGATTATATGTGATCTTCCAAACACTGTTAAAGGAAAGTACAAATGTTTAGGCTCAACATTCTCAAATTCTTTTAATGTTTTTTTCCTGTACTGATGACAAATTTTGGTAATAATGTTTTTACTCGCTTACTTTGCTTTTGCCCAAAAGCATCAATTTTTATAAATTTCTAATGTATGAGAAACAGATTTCAATGATTCCTGAACTTCCAAAATATGGGACAAAATTTGGCTTAAAATACATTTGGTATCTCATGCTGCTAACACTAACCAGACTCTATTGTTTATTTATAACAGAGTAATAACGACTCCATGTTTTTAATAAGATGAATAATGAATTAAAAGGATTTCTGGTCATGCCACAATATCACAAGTGATTTATTGTATTTGCACTTTTTATGCCTTCATATTCACAATTTCTGATTGGAAATTTGGTTACAATTTGATTTGATATTTAACAAGAATGTTCCATGTAACTTCTCCAACATTTTTCTCACTAGGTTATCAAATGATTAAGATTTTTTGCTTACCAAAAAAAAACTATTTGATCTTTTATTAGTTATTGTTTTCCTGCAGATAACATTATACTTACTAATCTCTTTTAGGTTGCTGTTTCAGTGTTTTTAATAATTATAGGTTAGGCCAGGGTCTGAAAACGTCTATTACATTGGCTATTGAAAGAGAGTTATTGAGGTTGCCATCAAAACATTTTCTTAGAAAGTCATGGATATTCATTAACTGGCAACAGATCAGCAGAAGGCTTAAGCCCCTTTAACATTACTTGTGGTTTTTGGTCTTCTTTTATAGTAATTCTATACAAAATAGTTATAATTATATGCTTGTGCTTCTAATATGCAACACTCAATTTATATTGTTAGGAAATTCAATTTTTTTTTTTTTTTTAGCGTTTTATATAGCGCGAACTAGACCCGAGACATCGGGTATCAGAGCGCTTTACATGAGCACCAGTTTCATTACAGAAGGACACATTCATTTTTATTTGTTGGGCACGGGGAGATTAAGTGATTTGCCCAGAATCACAGGATGTTGAGCGTCGTTGCCGAGACTCGAACCCGGTTCCCCAGCTTCGAGGTCGACCGCTCTAGCCGTAAGGCTAATTGATTTGGAAATTGCCCCTTCTGCTTATGCTATTTCTTCACATAAGTAATAGCTTATTAAATGTTTATACATTTTCATATTAACATATCTAGATCTATAATTGTTTGATAAGTGTCATGCTATTTTGTTGGTAATTATTGTAATTATATAAAATAAGATGTTTTTATAGTAAATTTTATAAGCTCCCAAAAATATTTTAAACTTGAAACGGAAATAGAAGAAATCTATTGAACAGAGGGGACTTACTTATTGCATTTAAAATATTGCTCAGAACAGCCATTAAGTTACTCCATACTGAAGGATGAGTGGATTAGTGTTTGAAGAGTCTGAAGGACAGTTTGAAGGCTGTAGGCTCCTAATTGTAGTACCCTATTAACCTCATTACTGCAGTGGAATTTTGTAAAGACTCTGAGTGCACCATCCTAATCAAAATTATGGACTGTGTTTCCCACGTATGGTCCTTTGCCTTTCATCAGGTCTAGCCATGTCACCAAAATATCGCTGCATACATTTTTAACAACATTTTTAGCACCGACCCTACATCGCAGCAACTACATAGGCATAGAAAATGAGCGCAACATTCCTCAGGTGGATATTTGAAAGCCATGTCTCTCTTCTTTGAAAACGTTTAAAAAGAATTGGCACTGACTCCGCCTGTCACTGCTGAATCTTTCAAAGGAATTTGAGAAATGTTATAGGTTTCAACCACAACTATGAAGTAGAGCTGAGATAATATTTAAATACTTTAGGGTCTGCCAATGTACCCAATGTTAATATTCATTCCTGGCAGGAAATCATACAGAAAACTGTGTGTTGTATGCAAAGCGCATGACGCACAGCAGAAAGTACGTGTGCTATACATGAAGAAGTGGCTTTCTTTCACACTTTAATACATTTCCATCAAAAGTCAAATGCTTAGGGAAATATCATTACTCTTAAATACTGTTTCGCGGCATAGTGCCCACCAGTGTTTGTGTGCTTGTTAATGGGCAACTAGATTTTCGACACCTGACTTGGAAAATCACCAGTTTCAATACTATTAAAAGCATAGTGCTGCCATCAATAACCGGGCATCAACACTATTTAATTACAAAGTTTTTTAAATATTCTAGGTTCTGTCAATAATGTGATGTTAATTGTGCTAGTTTGCGTGCACTATTCCAATGCTACAAAATCACAACCCCGGTCATCTGAAGCACCAAGAACACTACCTTAATCTACATTGCCTCTCAGCATATATTGCCACTCCACTAGTGTACGTTATCTCCAGCAAGACAAACATCATTGCTATGTTAACTAACCACATATATTCAGCATATGAAGCTCCAGTGCCACACAATTGAATATTGCCCCCTAGCATGTGAAACACAATTGACAAGCCAGTTGATGTAAAGTTCAACAAGGGCCCACGCTAAAGTCTCCATTTTAAACCACACATTTAAACTTGACATCTTTTCTGATGGTAGCTGTCTACATGTTATTGCACGTATATGATAGCATACTTAGAAATTATTATGCATGCAGTACATTTCCTACTAGGCATATTATCAAGTTGCTAGTACACTCCGTCCAAGGCCAGAAACATTGAATGTGATACCCTTGCATTTGGTTGTCCGGTTGGAGACAGCTCTAACTCTGAAGACAAACAATCGTATCAGCTCTGTACCTTTGGCACAGTGCGTTTGGAACGGTGCTTTTATTATATAAATGGCATCTGTCCCACATTCCGCAAGAGGAGCACTTCTTCTGCTGCCATTATCCTGGAACAATGTGCACTGTGACAGAGATGCAGCCCTGCTGACTATAACCTTCATCCTGTAAAGGATGATAGCCTGCTTGACACCAGATTGGCTTCCAGATAAATCATACAAAGGTATGGGGTTTGGGTTGTCCCAAGAGATCTGGCAGAGGGTACTCCCACTATGCTCTGGCTAGTGTAGGTAGAATTAGGTAGGAGTATAAGTATAAATAAAATTATGCATTCATATAATCACACAATATTGTTACCATAGTTGAACTGTTTAACTTTTCCACCATTCTTGTAATGCTGGTTGCAATGCTATGTTTCATCCTGCTAATAATTGCAGCTCATGTTTTTTACACAGAATACAATTAGTTCAATAAAAGTTTGAAAAGCCAATGTGTTTCTTTCTTGTGTCTTCCTTGGCATGCCTGTGTAACAACATGAGGGTAAGATCTGTTTCTATGATTTCATTGGGGGATTAGAGTGGTCACGTTCTGAGGTTGCAGATACCATCTGGTACACTAGTATGGTTAGGGGTTCAGATGGGGCATTGTGAGCTAGCTAGGAATTGGGCCAATAGGTTCTGAAGGTGTGTGTGGACTCAGTCCCCATATTCTGACAATTATGTTGTCCGTATACACAGACCAACCTAATTTGTGGGAACTGTATCAGACAGTAAGGAATTACTATTTCCCTCAGTATGTAAATCACTACTGCCATGCTTTTATTTTACATTTCGCCCAGATAATATAGAACATAATATTGAACCTTGGCCACACATGTATCTATATTGCTACTATGTACTGCACCCCCATTTGCCCACCAACCAACTGACTGACTAGAACCTTTACCACAAAAGAGGGGCCATGTACAAGCCACAAACATAAATGATAAACAAGGAAGCTTGGCTGAGTAAATCTGTTTCTTCAGCATGTTTGCTCTGAGGAAGCAGCAGTCTGAGCTCATTTCATTTTTTCACTATGCTCAGCAAGCACCTAGGGCCTATATATGTCCTGGTCTTAAATGGGTGTGCCGGATGTAGACCTGGTCAGTGTGCCCTATTACAGATAATAAATTGCCCCAGGGCAACCATGTTATTGTATCAGCCTTTGGGGCAACGCATTACTGAAAGGCAGACCAGCTGTTTGAAGTAGTTGATTCCTCTGTGATAGTGCAGGCAGGATATGGCCTGCTATTGAAATACATGCAGAGATTCCCCTGCTCCTGCCTTGAGGAAGAAATTTTGGGGGTCCATGGGACCCTGTATCCTCACTTCCAGGGATCACCCTCAGAGGACACAATGACTGTGCGCCACCTCTTAGTGGCACACAGCCAGTACACCTCCTGACAAGCTTATTGCCTCTGCACCCACATCCATAATATGGCATGGGCACAGAAGAAAGTGTTTGCCTCTTTAGCATGGGGCCCCTCTCTCATGGTAATGAAAGAAAGCCCTATAAAATCGTGCTGCACTCTATGTGTGCCGACCTAGTCTGTATTCCAGATGGGGCTATGCAACCTTTGCAGCCCTCTCTCTAATGCCACAGTGCCTCAGGATACAGAAAGTGGAGGCACAAGCCTGTTACACCCCCTCAGCATTTTATGTAATATGACCCATGGTGTCTTATGACTTCCCTTTCCTGAAGACTCAAGTTGCATTCTAGTGAGAGCTTGGTTTTTGTGTTTATTCACATCTAAAGCACTACAATTATCAGAAAACAATCTGGCTTTGTGGCGCCACAAAAACAAAGAAAAAGAAATGTAAACGCATTGATAATGTCCTGAGGCTAGGACAATGAAGAAGAGATGAAGGGACAGTTAAAAGGGAGTGAGTGAGCAGAGTTTTCATAAGTTGAAAATAAGGTAAGCAGTTCACTTTGAAAGAATCAGGTTATAAAGCAGGTGTTTTTGTGTGGGCAAGTTAGTTAGTTTTCATTGTTGTCTTGAAGCTATTTAGGGGCATATTTACAAGCCCCTTGCACCGCCGGTGCGTCATTTTTTGTGACGCACCGGCGGCGCATTTAGCTGCCTCATATTTACAAGGACACGTAAAGCCACCCTGCGTGGCTTTTCATGTCCTTGTAAATACGGTCCCTTTTCACGCAGCACTTTGCGTGTAGGGGGCATTTCATGGGTGTTTCTGTGGGTGTTCCCATGCAACACCAATGGATTCTGCCACATTCCCAGATTTACATTCTTTCGTAAACCTGGGAATGCATCAGAAACCTACGCCTCTCCAAGGGAGGCGTAGGGAGGCAGGAGGAGAAATGTTTTAATTTCTCATCGTTGTTTTCCTCTTTCTATGTGTATCTGCAGCACACATAGAAAGAGGTAAACACCTCTTTTTTTTTTTTTAAATATCTTTATTTATGTCACACAGGATATACATACAGCATCAACTGTTTCATATTAGCAAATTGTTAGTATTCCATGGCTACCCGTTGTTCCCTCCTCCCCCTTGCCACACAATTGTCGCTGATGTCATATCCATGTCAAAGAACCCTTTAAAATGAACAGTACTATCCCCCTCCCTGCCCCTCCCCTCCCCCCTTCCATGTCTGTGTGCAGCTCTCCCTGTGCCTATCCCTATATGTCGTCATTCCTGTCAGGAATCATGTATCTTCCTCCCCTATGGAGGTGTTGCCCTACTATCTTGTGTCTTCCCGGTCTCTGCATTATTGGGTTGGGAACCATTCGGCACTTGATCCCTCCGTAAATCTCCCTGCATTGCCCTCCAAGCCTGTAGATCATCTTCCACCTTTTCATCATGACTGGTCTGCTGCATTCGGGCCATCTCTGCCGTTGCCCATTCATTCACATCCCGTTCCCACCTCAGCGCCTTCGGTGGGTCACGGCTTAGCCACGAGATGGCTACCCTTCGTTTTGCCAGTACGTGCCCCAAGAGCACGAACTTCCTACTGAGCTTCTTGTTTTTAGGTCTAGGCAGTAAACCCAGCAGGACCGTATGTATCTCCCGGAGTACCACCCATCCTATTGCTTCCCTCAGCCTGGTCAAACCTCGGTCCAGTAAGGACCCATACTTGGGCATGCCCAGGACATATGTATAAAATCCGCTTCCTCTGCCCCACATCTGGGACACCGCCCGAGCGGTCCGGATACATATTGCTCAGTCTTTTGGGTGTGAGATATATTTGGTGAACAAAATTATATTGTGTCAATTTGAACCGTGTGTTCAAGCTCACCTGCTTTACCCCTTCATGGATTTTAATCCAGTCCTTGGACGTTATGGGTTCCGCCAGAACCTCTGCCCATCTTTCTTGCACAGGGAGTGTTGGGACTATCTTGTCCTCCCGTATTGCCCTATACAGGTGTGATATGAGTCTCTGTCCTTGGGCCATATACAATATGACCCGCAGCACCTTCACCACGGGGGGCTCCTCAGGAAACGAGGGACATAATTCTCTGGCCACCTTAGCTATTTTCTCATATTGTAAAAATTGTCCATTACCTAGATCAAAGGTATCCACCGCCTGTGCTCGTGAAATGTATTGTTTATTATCATACAAGTTTCCCATCATTAGGCATCCCCCGTCCTGCTATCTGCGCACAGACATAGAGGCCGAGATTTTAGCAAATGGTTGTACAACCCACAGGGCCATGTCCAGGGCATACGGTGCTCGCTGCAACACCTTTCTGACCATAAGCTCCCATATGTCCGCGACGTGGCGTATTATGTAGGGGCTCGTCTGGGGTACCCTCCTCCCCATCATCAATAGTTCCGGTAACGACCAGTCTCCAAAAGTTTCCTCAAGCAGACTTTTCTCCCAGTTCCCGGCCTCGTCAAACCAGTGCACAGCATGTTGCAGCTGCGATGCCATATAATAGAACTCCAGGCAGGGAACCTCCAATCCTCCAGCCAGCCATGTTCCCTGCAATGTGCCCTAACCGACTCACTTACGTTTTGCACCCCAGAACAATTCTACTAATATACTGTCTAAAGTTCTGAAAAAGTGTCGGGGTATTCTGTAAAGGGAATGTTGCATAGCGTAGAGACAGCGAGGGAGAATGATCATTTTTATTATGGCTATCCTCCCCATAAGGGATATAGGCAGTCCCTGCCATAAGCGTACCGAGCCTCATAAACCCTCAATTACTTTCCCTATATTCAATGTTAGATATTGCTCAGCCGGTCTAGCCAACTTAATCCCCAGATATCTGGGCTCATTCCCAGCCCATGGAAACCCCATGTCTGGGAGTGTCTCGCCTGACCACAGAGCCAACCTTCCCATCGGTATCAGTTTCGATTTTCCAGAATTTATCTGCAATCCATAAACCCTCTTGAACCTTTGTAAGACATCCAATAATATCAGGATCGCTTCCACGGGCTGTCAGAGGTACACAAGCGCGTCATCCGCATACATGGACACTACGTGGTTGGTAGTTCCCAGTGGGATCCAGAACCCAGCCAACTCCCTCCTCAGAGCCGCCGCCAATGGCTCCATTGCCGCCGCAAAAAGCAACGACGATAGGGGGCATCCCTGCCTAGTACAGCGTTGTAATGTGAAAGCCCTCGAGTCCAGCCTCCCCATACGTATCCGAGCATGAGGGACCGAGTAAAGCAGCTGTATCCATTTGAGAAATTGTACCCCATCCCCATTGTGCGTAAAACCTCCCACATGTAAGTCCAGCCCACCGAATCGAACGCTTGTTCAATATCCAGTAACGCCAGGGCGTGATCTTCCTGGTCTAGGAAGTCTCATCCCCTACCCATTTGAAAGGGCATATCCTTGACCAAGTCTGGACTATTGGTCTGACCACTTCTACCCCCACAATTGTCCCTTGCATTTGGTCTGATCACCATTTAATAAAATTTACACTTGTTCTCCCGGCCATCGAGAAAATCAGTACGACCGAAGGCAGCTTCGCTAGGAAATGGAACACTGTCAATAAAAAAGATTTCCTTGACACGCTATCCAACACAGCCCCATCCCCTGGCACTGACATCAATGCCACGGAAATGAACATATCTGAGTGGCTACGTAATGCCCGTAACAAGCACGCACCCCTAAAAAAAGTTAAATTAGCCCGTCGCGCAGACGCACAGCGATGATTCTCTACTGAACTTAAAATCCAGAAATTGACTTTGCGCCAACTAGAGAGGCAGTGGCGACTGAAGTATTCCCCCGACAGAAAACTCCTCTATATCACAGCTCGGAAGGATTACAAGAAGAGCATCCTTACGGCTAAAGCTGCTCACTTTTTTGCGCGTATCCTGAATTCCAACAAAAGCTCTAAAGAAATATTTTCCATAGTTAATGAATTATCCAACCCTGGGAGAATCCTTCTGAAGGCTACGACCTCCCAAGCACTGTGCAACTCTTTAAATGACTATTTTATTGAAAAAATTATCACTATCAAGGCCAGTATCCCTAAGTACTCTTTCACCCCGAACCCTCCCGTCTTGCACAGAAACAACCGTATTATTAGCTGTTTCCCTTCTATCAGCACTGAGACCTTCCAGGATCTCCTAGTAAAAATCAAATCAGGTGCCCCTTCTGACTGTTGCCCACCACATATACTTAAGGACTGTCTTGCTGTCTACCCAGGCCCCGCACTCGCTCTCCTGAACGAGTCACTTTCATCTGGCCAAGTCCCTATGGCCTTCAAGAAAGCTATAGTGGTACCCCTCCTAAAAAAATCTGGAGCTGCTCCCGCGCTTCTGTCTAATTACCGCCCGATCTCTCTGCTTCCATTCCTGGCGAAGGTATTGGAAGCCCATGTAGCTAAATGTTTATCTAACTTTTTGGAGGAATCTAAATACCTGGACCCTCATCAGGCAGGGTTTCGGCCGGCTCATTCCACTGAAACTGTAATTCTCGCCGTCCTGGACACGCTCCGGGACAACGCCGACAGAAGCTCTCCTCAGGCACTGGTATTATTGGACCTCTCCGCCGCCTTTGACACGGTCGACCATACTATTCTGTCTGACCGTGTCAAACATGCTGGTATTCAAGGTATGGCGGCTCTCTGGCTCACTTCCTTTTTGGAAGATCGCTCCCAGGCCGTTCGTCAAGGTCACTTTTTGGCTCCCCCACGCAAAACTACCTGTGGCGTTCCACAGGGCTCGGCTCTTTCTCCCCTCCTGTTTAATCTTTATATTGCCCCCTTGATTCAGTCCCTTAAAGATAGGAAGGTGACTGTTTTTAACTATGCTGATGACCTTCAACTACTCTTTAGGATTGACAATTCACACAACTCGGTCACAGATTTTCAGGCTACAATGCGGCACATCCAACAATGGATGGACCTCAACCATCTCAAACTGAACCCTGGTAAGACAGAGCTTGTTCTTACTGGGGACAGTCACAAGTACTGGGGTCCCCATTACTGGCCACCAGAGCTAGGATCCCCTCCCTCCCCTTCCCCCTCGGCCAAAACACTAGGAGTTTCCCTCAACAATGACCTTTCACTAAAAACCCAGGTCGGTGCGGTTATCTCTAAGTGTTTCTTTCAAATGCGCAAGATCAGGAAGATACATCGTCTTCTCACTCAGGAAGCCCTGATCCAGGTCATAATAGCCACCGTCCTGTCACATCTGGACTATGCCAATTCTGTGTACTTGGGCATGCCACTCTACCTGTTCAAACGGCTTCAGATGGCCCAAAATCATGCAGCTCGACTGGTCTTTCGACAACCTAAATGGCAATCAGCGACTCCCTTGCTGAAGAAATTGCACTGGCTCCCCATTTCCCAGCGCTGCGCCTTCAAAACAGGCTGCCTCATTTTTAAATCCTTGCAAGGCAATAGTCCCGTATTTATTAATAGCCTGATATCTAGGCATACTCCCTCACGTAACCTGCGTTCTGCCCACCTCTCACTCCTCACCACTCCGACATTCAAGCGGGTACGTCAAGGAGGCCGGAGATTTGCTACTCTCGCCCCCAAACTGTGGAACTCACTCCCGCTGGAAATACGGTCTTGCACAAACCTTCTGCAGTTTAGGAAGTTCCTTAAAACATGGCTTTTTGCTCAAGCCTATAATTGATGTTTTCTTTGATAGCACATAGAGCCTTCTACAGCGCCATGAAACCACCTGGTGTACGTGCGCTTTACAAATTATTTTTAACATTAACATTTAACATTAGGGAGGGGTAGTGCCATACATGGGCTAACCGTTGTAAATTATGGGCAGTGCTAGGCTTCGGGATGAAGCCCGCTTGATCCAAATGAATTAAGTGGTGCATATGTGGTTGTAATCTGGCAGCCAGGATCCCACTCAGGATTTTCACATTTATATTCAGGAGGGATATTGGTCTGTACGAGCCGGGCATTTGGGGATCTCTGTCTGTCTTAGGGATCATGACCACCAACGCCTCCCTCATGGAAGTAGGCAGCGTTTGTTTCTGAAACACTTCATTGTAGACCTCCAAGAGGTGGTCTACCAGAATAGGTGCATATTTTTTATAAAATTCTGACTGTAAACCATCACTGCCGGGGCTTTTGGACTGTTTTAGAGTATGTATGGCTCCAATACCTCCTCTTTGGATATCGCCTCGTCTAGCAACTGACAATCCTTTCCCTCAAGGCGGGGCAAATCCAGGGCAGCCATGAACCCATTCACCAGGTCCAAAGCCGGTGAGGGGCGTCCTGCATATACCCCGGCCAGGTGATCGGACAGAATATCTAGGATTTGTTGTTGACTGTATACTGTGTTCCCTTACCTAGATTTCATCTGCATTATGGGGGAGCCAGATGTTTCTCCCCTGATCAACCTGGCAAGCAAGGCCCCGGATCGGTCCCCCTCTGCATGTAGACGTTGGCGGTACGCAGTATAATGACACTTTTCTAGTCTGTATAGTGCTGTCAACAGCTGCTCTCGACCTCCCGCCACTCGTCCAGGCGCCGGGGGGCCGTCGGCAGCGATGTCTCTATCTCCGCCAGGTTTTCTTCTGGTACTTTAATGTCCCTTTCAAGCTGCTGGCGGACTCCATAAGTCTTATTTATACAGAACCCTCTGATCACTACTTTCATAGCCTCCCATTCTATTGCTCTTGAGGACGCCGAACCCCAGTTCGTCTTGAAATATTTAGCCAGTTCCTCTCCCCCACCTTAACAGCAAAGGGTGGGTCTGTGAGTGCTTCTCTTTGGAGTCTCCATGTTGGGATCGCAGACCTGGGCCTCCCATTGCCTAAGGGTAATATCATGGGGGAGTGATCTGAGATATATCTTGGCAGATACGCAACTTCGCCCACCCTGGGGACCAGATCATCAGAGACAAAAAATTGATCTAGCCTGCTAAATGTGCCCGTTGTAGGGGTATGACAGGAGAAAACCCTACTATCCGGATGCCTCAGTCTGCACACATCCAACACTCCCAACCATTTCAGGGCGTCCTCCAGGGCACCAGTCATGCCTGGTTTGGTGTTCGCCCGGGGGGGGCTCCCTGTCCAATGTCCCATCCAACACACAGTTAACATCCCCCAACAGTATGACCCCTCCCCCCACATATGGAGCCGCTGCAGCCATCACCTCGGGGAAAAAAGGTCGGGCGTCAGTATTGGGAGCATATACGTTAATAAAACAGATCTCTTGACCGTCAAGCCTACCGTACAATATTACGTAGTGCCCTTCCGGGTCAATCACATGCTGAATGTGCTGGAAAGGAGTTCCCGGGGCCACCCAGATGAGAGCCCCCCGGGCGAATCCTGAATAGGAAGTGGCGTACAGTTGCCCTCTCCACCTACATCTAATATAAGGTACTGTGTCGCCCCAGATATGTGTTTCCTGAAGACCCACTACAGAGATTTTATATCGCTTTAAGTAGGCATATACCTTCCAACGTTTTTCAAGCATTGCCATACCACGTATATTCCAGGTAAGCATTTTCATCATGGAGGGAGCCATGGCCATTCGTGATTATTCTTGTACCCGATTCCCCAATTATCCATCTCATCTCTAGACTTTTTCCATGTGTGCTGCACAAGGCAGCACACATGGAAAAGCAAAACCGAGGAAAAATAATGCATTTCTCCTCATTTCGCCAACTTAAGACCAGGTTTTACCTGGTCTTAATTTTTACTCTGCCTCCTATGTACCCTGCCCTTGTACATAGGGGGCAGCGTCAAAATCAATGGGTGTTGCGGTGGAACGCCCACCGCAACACCCACTGCCCACCCCTTTCACGCTAACCATAGCGTGAAAGGGGGCCTTCTTTACAAGGCAGCATTAAGCCACGTTAAGTGGCTTAACGCTGCCTTGTAAATAAGGCTAAGCCCCTATCGCCACAACAACGTCGATAAAAGTGACGTTGTGGTGGCGATAGGGGCTTGTACATATGCCCCTGAGTATCACCAAATCATTATTAACTTTTGTAATTTCGTAAACGTAACACCTGTTATCAAATATATATAAAAGTTAGTATTAATAAATAAAAAAAGGTTATTAATAGAATTTGGTGCACAGGTAGAGGAAAAGGTAGGAAATCAATTTTTATACCTATATCAATGTTCACAGAATGTACATACTCTCTTTTTGGCTTTGGGATTAATGGTAACAGAATTTCAAACTATTGCCCCTTGGACTCTCTAAATTAGAACCGTGTCATTCAAGGCCTGATTTAGAGGTTGACGGATGGAGTAACGGCAGTCTGGGTAGTGTAGGACTTTACGTCTGCCACCGTGCCTTTACTCCTCCCACCAGATTTAGAGTTTGCCGGCAGTCCTGTTATGAACTCTATGGGTTTGTATGGACTGTTGTCATTGCGGTTCCTACAGAGACCATTTAAAAGCTTGGTGTGTGTCCCCTATAGGTGGCAGACACTTACACCAAACTTTTTTAACTTTTCACTTTTCAAAAATCAAACTCCCAAAGCGGAAGTTTATTTTTGGATAAAGTAAAAACTAACAGCATAAACACCATTATAGTGTTTTCCCATGCTGTTGGGGGCGGGGTGGGTCATTTTTTATTTTTGCTGTCCTTCACTGCCAGGAGATTCCTGGTGTTGACGGACAGTAAAAAGTAAAAAAAAGTTATCCGAAGCCGACTCTAAATGGGGCCGACAGTCCCATAGCTTACCTCCAAATGGCTCATACTCCCTTGGTCTCCGGAGGAAGGTTTACACTGATGGAGTAAATTTTACTATGTTGGTGTAAACCTGGTAGTTTGCCTGACACAACTGGGTGCACAGATGAGAGTTCGGTGAACAGGTTACACCATTGCTATTGCAACGGAAAACCCAGTCCACCAAACTTTAAATCGGGCCATTAATTTTAGTTGAGAAGATGACTGAAGATTACATCCAGCAGAGCATTTTACAAATGTTCCTTGAGGAAAGAAGGTCCGTAGGTCAAAAGCACTTTACATCACACACACAGGTTTGAAGGAAATCCTTATGTGACCCAGAACCTAACCAGAGGAGTGATTTGGACAGGAGAGTACATTTGTTTAGTCCACAAAAAGGTCTGATGGCTGAAGGTTGAACAAAGCACGGAGAAGTAAAACTAAATAATAGACCACTTTGACAAAGTCTATTTTTAAATAAATGAAAGCAATAATCACGATGTTTCTTTGTGCAAACGAGATGCAGATAGGCGTAAAGATAGATGTAGAACAAGCCGTATTTTAAGGGTTAAGTTTAGAGGCAGACGTAGTGGTATGTACAGAGATAGGCAAAGGTCACAGAGGAACCCTTCGCAGAGGAGTGCTTGAAAACGGAGGCGGGTGAGACTGGGACCTATTCACAGAAGGCTGAGCAAGTTTGTTGCTCCAAAGGGAACCGAGGTCCCAGTGACAGGACCGTGTCTCTGGAAGCAAGAAGGGAAAGAGACCACCCTAAATAGACATAGCATAGCCAGGCTATCCAGCAAAATGCAAGAATCTTCGAAAGAGAGTGTTACCACCACGTGTTAAAATCTCCCATTCTCTTGGTTTTTGATGCATTAAGGAAAAAAAGAATAGCTTCTGAGAAAGGAGAGATAAAGTGGTGATGCCAGACACTGAGCCTGGAATGTTATGTACCACTAAGGAAAATGCATTTTACAAACCCAGTTCGTAGTGACTTGCTACTGGTTTTTCGCTGCTGGCATTAGCTTTGACAATGCTTGTAGAATTTTGTCAAAAGCATTGGCAAAGCCAATAGAGGCTCATGGCCACCTTAGAATGTTACTTTGTATATTTCCGAAATTGCTATTGTCTTGCACTTAGACTCAACGTGATGGACATCTTGGAATAGTATAGCAATAAATATACAACATAATATTGTTATAACTTTCCTAGATAGCTGCCAAAGTGTGTGAGGGTGACTGGGGAGGCACGGGGTGGAGAGAGTGGAAGGAGCCACACATTCACTCCCATTGAGTTCTAAGGTGAAAATGCCACAGAAACCTGCAAAGGATAAATAGTTCCCCGATACCAGCTGTGGAAGGATATGCTCACTCAGTCACTCAAAATCAAGGTGAAACTTAAATGATCCAGGAGTGGGGCAAACACAGTAATAGAGGAGGGAAGTCATTTACATCTGAAACAGTGCATTGAAATAGTTGACAAAGCCATTGAATCCTATGCAAGAGTCAGACCCAAAGCCCACTCAAAGTGTATTTTAAAGTTCAATGACAGTGCAGTAAGTGACAGTCAACTAAGGTTGTGTGTAGCAAGACTGCAAGAATGAGCCATTGTTTGGAAGAGTACAATTCAATTTAGGATGTCTGCATTGTGATGGCAGGGCTCACAATTTGGAACAGAAGACTGAAAGTTCTTCCGGATAGTCAGCCCATCTCATCCACCTATGGCAGATGTGCAAGGGAGCTGAGCATTGTGTCATCCATATGGATAGCAAGGACAATATGAGGCACAGACGAATCTCATACCTACAAGTCTATAATGGCTAGAGATTGACTTCATAAGTGATAATTACATCCAAACAAGAGAGCTATGTCTGGAGGATGTTTGACCATTTTGTAGCATAGCATTTAAATCCATTTATAGGCTTTGGATGCCTCCCAGAGGGAGAAGAACCAATAAGACAAAGTGAAAGTGGAACCCAAACAAGAAGAGTTGGAAAGCTACGTTTGGGAAGGCAAGAGAGGGTGGAGATAGAAATTCTACCTGCACATGGCCGCAGGTCCAAAAGATATTCTCGCTCACAAGTGAGACTATACCTTGTTATTGCTTCTGACTACTTTCTGTGTCTACAAACACTGGCCTTCCAAAGAGGCAATGAGCCCAAACACAGCGGTCCTTAAACTTTTGGCTTCTGAGGACCCCCAATGAATGATAACTGGACACTGAGGACCCTGATTCAGCAATTTCTATGAGTTGTATCTCAAAACAATACAGAAAACTACAGAAACAAGTATACATTAAGCAAATACATAAATGATGAAATATTGTATTCATTTCACACACAAAAGATATATAAAAATCGAAATTTTAATTTTAATGGGAACTTTGGAGCATTTCAAAATGTGGATTAATTTCTAATAGACAAAGCAATATGGCAGGCTCTAGAATATTGCTTTGTCTTTTATGATCCTAATGTTTGCTCTGGCAAATGTTTGTGCATACTAGTGCTTTAATTGAGGTCACCAGTTATCCAAACTAGTGTTTGCTTTTCTTGAACTGTTCCCGTGAATCAAACTAAGGATACCAACTTTTTTTATTGGGGAGGGTGATAAATTTCGATCCGCCGGCGGAGTTGGCCAAGTTTTGGACACTCCACGTTATGCATGTAACACGGCGCTCTGGCCAAATTCCACCAACCGCCGCGTGGCAGAGCTTTTTTCTCATGCGCGGCTTGCCAACGGTTAGTGAGGTTGAGCAAGAATTGCCGACCCCTATCACAGTTTTTGGGTGCTAGGAGGACACCCAGTGAGATTTTCCCAAAGCGGGCGGTCTCGACCATTCGTGGTGAGAAAGCTGCTGCTTGAGTAGAAAATCTACTCGAGTGGCAGCAAAACTAACTTGAGAAGCAGTGCCTACTAGCGCACCTTGTGGTGCAGTTCATGCTGATTTTTCTGCCTGGAATAAGTTCCTGGCGCTAAAAAAAGAGCAAGAGGTGCTGATATCCGCCTGTTCTTGTGGAACTCCACAGACTCTCACAGAGTTTTCATGTAACTCAGCTGAATTCCGCGGGGTGAAACCCTGGAGTTCCACCCACCCATTTTTTTAGCTTTCAAATTAAAATTCCTTCACATTTACAGAACACTTTTTTATGTATATATACTTTATTAATCTGCTAATATTATTTATTTTGTTAAACATTTATGGAACCCCTGAGTAGGTGTTATGGACCCTCAGGGGTCCACGGACCTAGGTTAAGAGCCACTGCCCTAACGCAAGCAAAGGAAATGCACCTGTGCCTCAAGTGGATAGCAGAAAAGATTAATATAATTTGGGAGCAGTGGGCCCCTCAGGTCCCTAAGCTCCTGGTTTCACTCCACCTGTTGCGCAAGTGATGGCCATGATTCTGACTGCACACAGGCTTATGCGGACAGGTGCAGTCTGGATAGTGTTCAGTATGCAGCTTTTCAACCCACTCCGCGTCTGCGCATGCAGTACACTTTAAATGTCTAAGGGACTGGTTGTGATAGGAACCAGTGCCCCAAGCATCCTTTGGTGCGGATTGGGGATGCAGACGAAACCAAAAAAGGACAACAAAAACAATGCAGCCTAGAATACTCCTTGCCTACTATAAAAAAGAAGCGAAAGTAATAGAATAGGAATTAAAAAGATCAGTGACCCAGAGCATAGTTAAAATAGGAATGTAAATTAATTAAAGGGAAGCGTGGCCATGGTCCTTCCGAGAAATAAAGTTTAGTCAAGGAACAACAGAAATATAACATATTCTAAACAGGTGCCAGGTAGTAGCAGTAAAGGGGTACGTTATCCCATACAACCTGTTTTATATAGTGCTTATCACCGTAGTGTTATTGTTTTGAAGCACTATTAACAACAGATGTTACAATTAATCAATCTAACTTTAATAAAGAAGCCTCACTTTCATTATTTATTTTGCCTCACGCTGTTTGTTTTACTTATCCTGTTCTATCTTTACTTACAATAACTTTGTTTTTTTCATTTTAAATAGATTGAGTACTATCTGCAGTTTCAAAGCGCCATATAAACTACAGTTGGGTCTACAGAAACATATCTTCAGTGGGTGGATTACCAGTCACTGTTTTTCTAAATATTTTTGTAAAACCCCACAAAACTCAGTTCCCATTGCTTGTCTGAATGCACAGTATGTTATTTCAAATGAAGAGGCAAGAATTCAAGGAACAGTAATAAGTGGCTCCCCTGTGCCCTTCAAAGGTAAGTGGCACCTGGAGAAAAGAGTTGCACAGTTGAGCAGCTAATAGTGTGGAAAAACATACAATTCCGCTTCATGTCACGCCTTGTGCACATGCTGCGGATTGTTGGGCTTGAAAAATGATTATTTTGACTTATTGGTGTTTTCTGGTGTGGATGAGGTGGGTTTTATTCTTTTATGATATTCACTGGGTCAGGGATATGAAGCACTATCAGACAGCTTTTCTCCAGCTGAGTAGTTCCTGATGGATCCGAGATAGAAAGTCATTGCAGAGTAGCAGCTAGCAGGAGTGCAGCTTACTATATACCTGTGGAGCATTGATGACAATATAAAACTCTATCTGAAACTGACAGCTCATTTCATAGCCTCATTTGCATCCAAAGAACTGTACAATTTTGCAGTTCACACTGCAAGGACTATGCTCACTGTGTTACGCCTTTTGATTACTTTTATTAATAAACTCTAATTCAAATCTTAGGGCCTGATTATAAGTTTGGCGGAAGGCATGCCGGCCGTCAGTGTGGTGGAGGACATTAGGACCGCCTCCCTGATGGACGACTGCAGCCATATTTAGAAATCATCAGACGGTTCGCTCTAAATAAGGTGGGCAGTCTGATGTCCTTACTCCGAGGACTCCTACTCTGTCAACCTGTCATAATAAGCTTTCTGACAGCAGAGCCAGCGGATGCACCGCCATCGGAAAGATGATTGTCTGCCTGACTCTAAATAGAGCTGGAGGGCTGAGGGTGTGGAGGACAGGATTCTCCCCCACGTTCATGATGGAGCACCATGTCCACCAAATTATAAATTGGGCCTTTAATATCGGTGGTCCAGAAATAAATCTGTACTTTGGATCCCCCAGCAGACTTTGGAAATTGTAACTCAGTAAGTAAGTAACGTTAATTGCATCAGTAGAATAACCACATAGCATACATATTTATTGAACTATTACATACATAATAAAAGTTGGGTTTTGCAGCCCCAAACCTGATACATAATCTATAAGATAGTTAATAAGCCATCAAGATCTAAACAGGCTTCGTCACATCCACGCCAGCCTTTGTAAATTGTTTTTTTAGCTGTAGCTGCATACTATCAAGCAAGATACATGGAAATAGCTTCTAAAAGTTGTGTGGCTAGGGTAGTTCAAGAAGACACAATGCTGATTGATTTCCAGATTTGCTCAATTGCCAGCCCTTGGGCATTTATCTATCAGTGATACAAAGACATACCTCCCAATTATTTTGAAAATCTCAAAACAGTGAGCGAAAATCAATGGAAGTATATGTACTATCTCTTTCAATTAGAGGATGATATTTTTGCCTAATTAGCAAAAGGACCATGTTATGTTCATCTACAAACCAGGCAAACTGCATGGAAAAACATTCAACTAATGTGATGTTAAGTTTGTAGAGCGAAACATCAAATGAAATTAGCTGGTTGTTTCTTTTCCGCACACTCAACCATAATCATTTTTATTTGAACTTAAATAGATGTGTTTCCTATATCTTGGCCAACCAAGTCTTCCCAGGAAACATACACTACAAATGAGATTTGATGACATACGAAGAGAAAGATTATGGGACCCTTCAGATTAATTACACATATGATAAATATAGTGACTTACTTTCTGGTGAAATAGCACAGCTAAGATTTGGTGAAAGAGAGACAAGAGCAATCTAGCACCAATAAAAAAAATGTAAGGAGTGAAGAGATAGGAAAATTTGATTTCCAGTGCCACCTGGATCCTCATTATGAGTCCTCCTAATTTTGACAGACGTTACAGGCCCCATATTAATTAGGACATTCACAATAACTCTATGGATCTTATGCATTTCTTCTGGAGAGCAGGGACATCTTAAGGATTTTGGGGGCCTTGAGCCAAATGTATTTGGGGGTCCCTGTTCGGAACAGCTTTGAATTTATGATCCAATTTTAGCTCTTTTATGCCCTGTGTGGCCAGGTCACTGACAGTGCACAGGAACACTTTATTAGAAATGTGTTTACATCTAATATTCAGGGATAGTGACGTGTGTTTTCAATATTGTAACACACAGCAGCAGCTCACTAATGTTACTGCATATAATCTCTGTGACATCCTCCCATTTCTCATATGAGTCTGTTTTTATCTAAAAGAAACTTTTGTTATGTGTGTTGCATGAAACAAAAACACAACATTGTGTCTGAATAGGCTCAGACACATCACCCAAATTAAAAATAAATTAAAGGACAACAGTATTTAAAACAATCTGTTTAAGAATTATTAAAGGTCATTGGGACAGGACTGTGTGGAGAACAGAGTTGGCTCTATCAAAGGGGCCCCTGAAAGGCAGGGGCCCTGGGCCAGAGCCCACTGTGCCCATGTCTTAAAACGTCTCTGCTTGGAGAGTCCACCTGCCAACAGAAGGTGGTTTCAGGGTGAAATACCTGGTGAAATAAGGAATAAATAAGTTAATCGTGTGTGGAATTACTGATTCCCCTGGTAATTCCTAATTTTTTGGGGGGCTTCGGGGCCCATGGAGTTACTGGTACAGCTGGTATCAGTAACTCAGAGGGGGACTCACCTGCCGCATTACCAGGGCGCTTAAAATGAAGTCATTAATGTCTTTAGTAATGATTTTGATGGACCGCAATGGTGATGGCCACTGACAGCGAAGAACGGAAGAAAGTAGCAAGTGTTATCACTGTTATTTGCAAATAATATTAGACAGTTGGAATCATAAAATTGTCGAACCATTGACCGGGACAGAACAAAACCTGAAAGTAAGTAATGAGAAAGTAAAGTGTATGGTTAGAGTATGATAACTGTGAAAAGAGAAACAAAAACAGTAACAAGCAATAAATAGTTTAAAATGATAGCCTCACTTAATTACCGAGGGGTAAAATAGACAGACACTCATCCTGTCTACCACAATACAAAAAAATGTACTTGATGAAGCACAAAATGCTAGAGTGCTATGGTAACTGCAGACTGTGAAGACATGTAATGATTGGCAAGCACAAAGAGAGAAAACAGGAACCTGCAAGAGTCAGATAAAGGGCAGGGAGTGTCTGATCGTAGATTAAAGAGGATTGAGGTGGATTTAAGACTATCCGATTTTGATATTTAACGTGCTAACTTTTAATAGCTCTGGACTCTGGGTTCTAGGCAGAGCAATTATATTATATTATATGCACTTAAAAAAATAAAGGTTAAAATTAAGTTATAGTTCGGCCTTGTAATAATATAAAAACTATCTTTTTAAGACCAAAAATACTCCTAAATTTGCCAGTTATAATTTACTGAACTAGCTATAACCTGCAGCCCTGCCATGCACTGCTTATGACCTCACATATTGCATCACTCATGACATGGTAAATAACATAATTGATGACATACATTACATACATTGACTTCATTGATGACCAGGGCCACTGGAATTATGCGGCAGGTGAGGGCCAAATTATGCTGAAAGAAAAGGCAAATTATTCAGCATTATGCAGCACATTTTGTGATAGCATTACTTCATTATTTAGGGGCTCATTACGATGTCGGGTGGAAACCTGGACTACGATGCAACCGAACACTGTTCAGTCTGATTCCCTTTGTTTCCTGTGGGAGCTCGTGTTACACCCAACAACCGTCCATAACACAAGCTCCTATGGGGAAATGGGGGGTGTGTGTGGAAAACCCTGCACCCTGTCGCAAGCACCCCATGGTGCCTGCCACACAGTGCAGGGTTTTACAGGGGAGTCCCTTAGGTACCCCCTTGGTCATCAACCGTAGGCCGCGGGGGCTATGGGGCCCTGCCATGGGGCCCCCAAAGTCACATTCCAACAGCCTTTCCGTGTCGGACAGGCCGACGCAGAAAGGCTGTTGGAAATCGACATCGTAATCCCGAGGGCGGAAACGCTGTCCATAGGGCTGTAGAATGAGGGTCCGACCGACAGGAATACTCTGCGAGTCGGTCGGAACACATCCGGAATTACCGCGTGGTTTACATTCCAACCGCGAACATAGTAATCGGGCGGTCGGAATGTAAACCGACCGAGTCGGTCAGAAGGGCTCAGACGTGGTCAAGGAGATTCAGACTGTCAGGAGGAGGCTTTCTGCCCCACATCGTAATCGGCCCCTTAGTCAGTCTTAAACTTGTTAACAATGTCTGGGCACTCGCTGCACCTCATTAGTACCAGTTTAACACCCAAATATAGCAATAAGTTATAGAAAGGTGACCAGTCAACCTTTGCAAAGAGCCTTCCACTGCACAGCAACACGTGTCGCTGTGTTTTTAGTTACTTTTGAACCATTTGGGCTAAAAACCAAAATTTTGTTTTGTTAAAATCTGAAGATTATGCGGCAGATGATGGATTATGAGGCAAATGCTGTAGATCTACAATTATACGAAAATTGCAGCTGGCCAATCACATAACTTCATTGCCCTGGTTGATGACTAAGCAAATGAGTATTGGTCAACTCAATAGTTCTTGTTTTGTCAATGCTTTTTGCTACTATCAGCTTTGCCAATGCATGTAGAGTTTTGTCGCAAGCATTGTCAAAGCAAATAGAGGGATGGGTGGCCATCTTGAAATGTTATTTTGCATGTTCCTAGGATTGCTGTCACATTGCGACTAAACTCAATGTAATGGACATCTTGTAATGGTATAAAAAAAGAGAGAGAAAGAGAGAGGGATAGACAGAGAGAGAGAGAGAGAGAGAGAGAGAGAGAGAGAGAGAGAGGGAGAGAAAAAGAGAGGAGAGAGAAAGAGAGGAAGAGAGAGAGAGAGAGAGAGAGAAAGGAGCAGCACAAGTGCTCCCACTGAGTGTTAAATGTCAAATGCCACATAAACATGCAAAAGGTAAAATATCTCCCAAACATCAGTAGTGAAAGCATACAGTCAATCAATCAAAAAGCAGGGTGAAACCTAAATGTTCCAGGGGTGGGACAAACACAAGCAAAGAGGAGAAATCCAGTGAATCAAAAGAAGAGAATTGGAATAATAAAGATATCTATCCATTTATGAGCAACAGCCAGACATAAAGTACACTCTATGTTAAGGTATTGGTTGATTGCAGAGCTGTCAGTGACATACAGCTAAGGCTATGTGAGGGGAGTCTGCGAAAATCAGCAATTGGTTTGGATACCAAAATTCACCTTTAGGATGCAATTTCACCACAACGAATAAGATCACAAATTTGTCAAATAAAACACAGTTTCAATCATTTAAACCTGGGCTCAACCCCTGGCAGCTATGACACGCAGCAGACAGGCTTAATTTGGGAAAATGTGTAAAGAAATTAGCAGTAACAAAACAGTAACAAAAGTCAAATGACAACACAATAATAATCCGAAAATCAATAGTAAAAATGTAGATAAGTAAAACAACAGCAAAGGAAAAATAATCAAATAAGGGGAACAAGGGATATACATTTTTAAATATTTAAGGCAAAAAGCGAGAAGTAAAAGCGTACTGCAAATCAGCAGTCAATGTTTGCAGTTGACAGAGACCTCTACGCAATTTCAGGCCAACCCCGATTGAACACAGATCAAATACACCAAGCAGTCACAGATTTTATATTCTGACTTAGTCTCCAAAAATGGAAGTCAAAATCCTCTAGCGGGCCGGGTTGCAGGATGTATCCAACAAAGTCCTCTCGTTGCCGGATAGCCATTGGATGAGGTCCCCCTGAAATTACTAGTTTTTAGCTGGAAAAGTTGTGAGCAGAAAGTTTTTTAATTTTACAGCCACCGAAGTCCTCACATTATGTGGATACTTTTTGCACGATTTAGAGTTTGGCAGAAAGAGTACCCTGTGCCCTATCTGACCTATTTTACCTAGGCAGGCATCAGGTTTGTGTTGACGGAGTAAGACTAAGGTAATATGGACCGTCGGAGTTAAGCCATCCAAGTGTCCCCTTGAGGGCAAGCCCCACACAATAGCGAGTATTTGGCAGTTCAACCGTGTCCTGATGACCTGAACACCTTTTTTTTTTTTTCACCCGGCACACCCTGCACAAAATTGGCAAATTAGTTAATTGGTAAATAAATGAATAGATAAATAAATAAATAAAAGACGCACAACGGCACATATTGCGCGTCCCCAGGACCCGCATGGCCGAGACTGTTTGATCCAACACACATCCGTGATCATACTGAGCGTGCGTTCCCCCCCCCGCCTTGCCCTTCTTCCGGCATTCTTTACGGCCACACATGGCCTGTTAGTCCCGGTCATACAAAGCCACATGTACATTGCATGTGCAGGATAGACGAGGTGGAGTCGTTTTTATGCAGTTTATAGTTGCTTTATTGTACATTCTTCCGGCCTTGTGTCTAAGATATTCAATGACATGTAAACAATGCTAATTAAGCTGTATGACAATTGGGTGCGGTACTGCTTGACACCCCACCGATGCTGTTCTGCTAAATGTAATGTTGATACTATGCATAATAATGACACCAAAGTTGGAACTATGTATAACTTGCTGAAAATTTATAAAGACAATTAAAAAAAAAAAAAGCCATCCAATTGTCCACCCTAATTAGAGTATAGAGAGCGACTACCACCATTACGGATGCACATCAAACTTTTAAATGGCTTTATATGAATCACCTTTATGACAGTTCATACCAAGCCATAGAGTTCACTGCTGCAGCTGCGGTGAACTCTAGATTAGGCACAGTGGTGATGCAAAGGCCTACCCCATGCTGACTGCCTTTATTTCCATCTGTTAAGCTCTAAATCATCCCAATAGTCTTTTTAATGGATCTCAAAATCCTCTAGTATGAGAAAGCCTTTGAAATGGGACACCTTCTCCATGAGGGCAAGTTGATGTTTCGGAGGTCTTGGAAGAACAAAATTATCAAATTCCCAACTTTTCAAAGTTTCTGGAACAGCTCCTCTTGGTCAATTCTAAGGCCCATAGAACCTCAGGGAAGCACTTATGGGCCAGGACTCACTCCAGAGGAGGCCACCAGCAGTGTCAGGTCCAGGTACTGTTGCTACTGGCCAGCTGGACACATCAGGAAAGAGGCCTCTTAAAGCATTTTATGTCCCTACAGCCACAGTGAAAGTCAGCCAACCAACCCATGGATTCCACTTCTTGGTCCTGGCTACAAGTGGGACTGGGCCAGCCCTTCAAGTCCCCACACAGGTCTGATTTGGACTTTTAATAAACATTAGAAATAGTGTTGAATTATTCCGTTAGCTTGTCCCAAACCAAAGAGAGCAGAGTTATGATTTTATTCTGAACATTGATTTTTCCTCTTAGGACAGCAACGTCCCTTCACAGTGAACATAACTTTTGTGGGATAGTCACTGTAGGTACATGCCAACACTAAAGTCTTGCATGTACCACTTTCAAAAAATATTCTTTCTCACAAGGGGGGTAGCTGCATAAAGCTTGTTATTGCTGCTGACTTCTTTCTATATCCTGCAAAATGAGATAGCATGGGGGGCAATGAGCTCTAACGCAAGCAAGGAAAATGGGCCTGTTGTCCCCCAGTTTGGTAGCAAAAAGATGGTCATATCTGAGAACAGTGGGCCCCTCAGATTCCTTAGCCTCTGATGCCATTCCATCTATTTTAATAGCAATAACCAAGTCTCTGACCGCACAGGGACTTATGAGGATGAGTGCAGCATGGCTAGCTTTGAGTTTGATACTTTTCCTCCGCTCCATGTTGGCTGGACTGCTGTGCATGCAGGATTCAATAAAATTGCTAAGGGCCTGGGCATGGCAGGAGCCACTGGCCGAGTCTTCTGTTACTTGGATTGCTGATGCAAATAGAATAACTAGGCATTGGCAAAGCCAATAGGTTTCGTCTATGCAAGATCTATTGGCTTTATCAATGTTTATTTAGACATGTTGCACATCAACGTGGGCTGCTGTACAATATGGCTTAAAGTAAACAAAAAAAGCGCTTCAGAGCACTTTTTTTTTCTTTCCTTTAAGCTATGTTGCACAGCAGCCCACTCCTCGGACAGGCACCAACACTCTTTGCTGGCTTGTCTACTGTGTCAGTATTTTTCCCAAGAATTAGGCAGAGCTTTGTCTTGTATGCTTTTCTTGTGATTATTATTTTTTAATGCTTCTGTAGTGCAGACATAATCAAAAAGGGCTTTAAATCTAAGAAGGGCATTGAAGCGCTTGACATAAAGTGTGTTGAGAACAACAGAGCTCCCGAGACGTGGAGACAAGAACACCAGCTACTATTTCTTTATTGAAAACGACTTCTGTTTAGAAAATGTATGTGGGTGCAGACCATTGATGAAACTCGAGTAGTCATTTTGGTGCTATGTTTAGCTTAGTTAGTCTAAGGAAAGGAGGAGTTGGGGATATTGATGTAAAAAGACCCTTAAATACTGTCATAATGTTACAGTATTTTCTTTTGTTCTGCTTATTAACATGATTCCCACTATTTTGTTTATTTTTTTAATAGTTACTATACCTATCATGTGCACTAGGATGGGATTTTAAATGTAATTTGATTAAATCTTGAAAATATATTCCTACCTTCTGAGTGTTCTTGAGTGTGTCTGATCATGATGAAAGAGGGTTGGGTTCTACTAACTATCAATCTCAAAGGGATCCTTACCTAATATGCACCCTACTTAAGTAATGATCAATGGTTTGGGGGTGTTTGCAGTCCTTTATTCATCTCTCCCATTGACTAATTCCTCATTACCAGAGCGTCTAGAAACCCAAACCTTTTTCTTGGGCTCTGTTCTGGGGAGAAGTCCACAACACATGTCATTTGAGCAAATTTGAAAATCAGTAAGCCTTGTGTCTTCCTGAACTACCCTAACCACAAAACGTTGACAAGTTGTCTCTTTGCATCTTGCTTGATAGTAGGCTGGGGCAGCCTTGTGTCTTCCTGGGCTACCCAACCCACACAACTTTGACACGTTGTTTCCACGTACCTTGCTTGATAGTAAGCAGCTATAGCTAATAATACAATTTCCAAAGACCATCTTGGACAGGATGTAGCATGTTTAGACCTTGATGGCTTTCCCATTTTTTTTTTTTTTTTTAGTCTTTATTTATTGATTTTCACAATTAAAGAACATAAGAAGTCAACGTAATGTTCAGTGCAATACAGTGTGGCAATACAGTAATAATCATGTGATAAAATCCTGTATAGCGGTGTACCATATACAGTCATGGCTAAAAGTCACGTACAATACCTAATATAGCACATGCATGGGTCTTCTCTACAAAAGGTCTAGTATTGGAACGCATTAATCCTGCGACAAAGGGGCATAGCGCAGCACACCTGTACCTTTACACACTTGCAGGCCCAGGAGGGGCAGCCGGATCAGGAGTGGGAGGGTCATTGCTGCCCTGTACTGCCAAGAGATAAATCTGGAGCGGTTGCCAGATGTCAACTGGCCGAGAAGCCGGCGGTTGCAGCTGCGCATACGTGTCACTAGTAGTGGTACAAAACGTCCTGCTCTGAAGGCGAGTGTAGGGGGGCGCAAGCACGCCCACTTGATAGCTATTTCACGTTTGGCGAGAAGCAGCGCTATAGCGACAAAACGGCGTTTGGATTTAGGGAGATCATGAATATATCCTAATAAAGCCAATAAAGGCGATGGCACAATCACAGCCTCCACCATCTGGGAAAACTCCCTAAAAACCGATCTCCAATAGC
Organism: Calotriton arnoldi; assembly: GCA_963921515.1. Lineage (NCBI taxonomy): Eukaryota > Metazoa > Chordata > Amphibia > Caudata > Salamandridae > Calotriton > Calotriton arnoldi. The sequence goes on from CAWUFW010007685.1 coordinate 487,449, forward strand.
CCTCAAGATTAGGGCAGGTCCACGTCATGTGCACAAAGTCCGCCTCCGGGGAGCGACATCTCGGGCATGTGTGCGGACGTGCGGGGTCCATACGATGCAATTTACTTGGGGACATATATGCCCTCCACAGAAACTTGAAGTGTAACAGTTTATGCCTGTGGTTGGGAGACACGCGGCGCGTTTGTGTACAACACTGCCTCCACTGTACATCCGTCAGGGGGTACCCAAGGTCGCGCTCCCACGCTGCCCGCACATTCACATCACGGCATGGGAGCAGTGCCACTGCTGCCTTATACATCCGGATGCAAAAAGAACAATTGATGGACAGAATGCAGAACAATGTCATACATTCACCCCAGTACAGAGATCTGGGCCTAAATCCATCGTTTTTTTGCTCACCATGCCATTCCAGTTTGGACCCAGCCATATGCAAATCAGTCTTGACCCTGTGCCCAATGGGAACAGTCCAGCCCGAACTGCCAGGCCAGGTCCTCCCTGGACTGGAAACAAGCATCCTAGGACCGGTTTCGGGCTTTCAGCCCTCATCAGCCAGGATAGCTTGACTCCAGTGGCATGGAGAGCACGGGACCCACGTCTGGGCATACCCGTCCCACTCGGGGTGACTATTGCAAAAAGAACATCCTGGCCACTAAGTGGCTCCCATCACCATCCGTAATAACCCCAGTCAAAATGGTAAAGTCCAGAGGTTCCAAAGGATAACTATCTATTCATGCACCCAATGCCCTCTGCACCCTTAGTAGTACGAAATGATCCATCATAGAGGCCGAGCGGAGACGGGGATCCTCCGTACGCGAGAAAATGTGCCCTCCCGGGAATAGGTCGCCAAATGTGGTCATGTGGAATTTGGCCAGCGTACGCTTTACCAAGGCCTCCTGTAGGATGGGAATCCAGCTATTTCCCGCCGGGGGAGTATAACACGCGAGCCCCAGTCACACGCTGCAGCTTGTGCAATGCCCAGCTGGTAGTGGATACAGTCTGAATATCCTTTGGATCCCTAGGGAACCCCCGGGGCAGGAGGGCGTTAAGTGCGGCTGGAAAACCAAGTCAGCCTCAGGCCTATAGTACGGGATCTGGAGGTCCGTACGATACCAATGTCGTGCGAAACTCGCCTGCGCCACCAGGTAGCAAATCTGCAGGTTCGGCACACCAAATCCACCCCTCTCGTACGGGAGGATTAATGTATCCCAGCCTATACGGGCCGGCTTACCGCCCCACGCTAGCCGCAATAACAACGTGCACATATTAGAGAAAAACCTATTATAGAGCGGGATAGGAATATTTAAAAAGAGATACAGAAACTGCGGCAGGACCACCATTTTAATTATAGCTATCCTACCCGCCATCGACAGAGGCAGTCGCAACCAAATTTCAATGTTGCGTTCCAATTTCTCTACAGCCGGACCATAGTTTAGCTGTAGGATGCGATCCTTATCTCTATGTATGTGGACTCCGAGATATTTAACAGAGTCATCACACCAGGCCAAGGGGTAGTCCACCGGTTTAGCGCAGGCTGCCTCTGTCAATTGCAGCACCTCCGATTTTTCCCAATTATTATGCAGGCCCGATTTGGCGTCATACCTCGTCACCTACCGAAGCAATGGTGATAAATTGTCATCCGGGTGCCGCACGTAGAGGATGATATTGTCCGTGTAGAGCGTAAGGAGCAGGGGCCCAGTGTTAAACTGCAAACCCCTGTGGCTAGCTTTCCCAGTTATTAATAATCTTTTAGATTATGTGTTGGGATAGGGGCTGCAAAACCCAACTTTTAATATGCATTTTATAGTTTGATAGTTATGTATGCTACATGGTTATTTTGCTGATGCAATCTATGTTACTTACTACTTAGTTACAATTTCCACAATCCCCTGGGGAATCTCAAATACAGATTTGTTTTTGGTCCACTGATAGTAAGGGCCATATTTAGAATTTGGCAGGCAGGATTTTCTGTCATAAAGGTGCAGAGAACCATTTTCACCAAACCCTCGGTCCTCCCCCTATATTTAGAGTCATGAGGACATTTTCATCTTTCTGACGACAGTGCTCCTGCTGGCTCTGCCATCAGAAAGCTTACTCTGGCAGACCGATGGGGGTGGTGTCCCCACTGACTCTCCCATCAGAAAGCTTCCTCCGACAGACTGCCAGTGGTGGTGCACCCACTCTCTCTGTCTGATATTTTTTTTCTGCCCTTCACTGCCAGTAAAAACCTGGTAGTAGGGGACAGGAAAAACAATCTCCCCTACAATCTGGGAAGAAGCTCCTACAGTGTGGAGGTCACTTGTTTTTTATTTTTTAAAAACAAACTCCTGCTTTGGGAGATTGTTTTTGAAAAACAATAAAGTTTGGTGCCTGGTCTCCTGAAAGATGGCAGCCATGCACCAAACTTGCAGTGCCTTCAGAGGAGCCACCATGAGGCATGTGCTTCCAATGGTGCAAAGATCACAGAGGATCTCAAAGTAGGGCATGTCCTAACGCGTCAGGGAGGCAGACATAATGTCCTACGCCATCCTGATGGAAAGCTGGCCGCCCTCAAAATTTAAAAGAGGCCCTAAAGTTTGAAGTGGACTTTATTAAAAGAAGTCCTGAAACACATTTGAATGTAATACTTGCAGTGCAAACTGCAAAATTGTACAGTTCTTTGGATGCACGTGATGATGTTAAATGAGCTGTCAGTTCCAGCAAGAGTTTTATATTGTCATCAGTGCTTTACGGGTACGCGGTAAGGTTTTCTACTGCAAACTGCAGCTCTGCAATGACTTTATGACTTTCTATCTCAGATCCATCAGGAACCATTCAGCTGGAGAAAAGCTGTCTTGATATTGCTTCCTATCTGTGACCCAGTGAATATCATAAGGGTATAAAACCTGCATTCTCCACACCAGATTACACCAATAACTCAAAGCAATCATTTTTCAAGCTCAACAATGCGCTGCATGTGCACAAGGCATGACATGAAGCGGAATCGTTTATTTTCCACACTATTAGCTGCTCAACTATGTAACTCTTTCTTCCAGGTACCGCTTAAGTTTGAAGGGCACAAAGAAGTCAGTTTTAGCTGTTGCCTTAAATTCTTGCCTTTTGTTTGAAATAACGCACTGTGCACTCAGACAAGTAATGGGAACAGAAATTTGTGGGGTTTTCCAGAAACATAAAAAGCAGTGACTGGTGAATCCATCCACTAAAGATATGTTTCTGAACACGCACCTGTAGTTTATTTTGGGCTTTGGAACTGCAGCTAGTACTGAATCTGCTTAAATAATAGAGAACATTATTGTAAATAACAATAGAATTGGATAAGTGAAAACAAACAGCTTGAGGCAAAATAAAGGAAAACTTTAAACTAGTCGGATTGGTTAATAGCAACACCTGTTGTTAATAGTGCTTTGAAACAATAAAACTGTATATAAAACGCATTATAGGAAATAAAGTACCCCTTTACTGCTACTAACTTACATTGCGTGTGGTTTGAATATATTATATTTTTGTTCCTCTTTTGTTTTCTCAGTAGTGGGACATGATCAAGTATCTCTTGAATTATTTTAGATTCCTATTTTAACTATGCACAAGGGCGCGTTAACGTTTTTAAAGTATTTGCATTCTTTGATTTTCTATTCCAGTCCTGTTTCCCTTTAGTTTTTAACTGTAAATCAGCAGTACGCTACATTGCATTACTTCAGTTGTCCTTTTTTCATTTTTAGCTTTCACTATGCTTGCGAAATCTGCTGTAAACAAAAAAAAGCTTAAAATGGGCTTAAAGCTCACCCATTACTTACCATTGGTTAGATTCAACATCACTCTTGTTTCCTTGCTTCTTATTGGTCAGCGCCTCCTGCTCGCCTCCTGCTTCCTCCTGGGTCTTCAAGTGTTTGTCCTGCTGTGGAGCAAGGACCAAGTATAACATCCTGTCTGTGGTCAGTGTCCTTCCACTGGCCGCGGGCGTCTGCAAGTACTTTTTTTAAGCTTACTTTATTCACTCTCATAAGAGAGCATATGTCTGCAGTCTGCCCCCCCACTCACTGCTGTTTATGTTTTTGCTTGCTCCCTCCCGTCTTCCTTCTATTGTCTGTTCTCTTGCCCCAACCTCCCTACCCCACCCCACCCTCATGCTGCTTGCCCACCGTCCCCCCTCCCTTATGTTGCTTACTCCCCTAACCTCCTCTTGCTGTCTGTGCTCTTTTTTAAAGAATGTGCAGTCTCATTTAGCGCCAACTAGACCGGAAGGTATTGGAGTACTTTTACAGGAGCAACAGTCACATTACACAAGGCCACAATCACTCGTATTCATATATTCATATTTGTATATTGTGTAAACCACTGGTTTGCTAATAATGTTGGTGCTGTTTGATGAAAATTCATGAAATTTTCCAAAAGAGTGGTTTTTTCTGCTTAGCGTCCTCATGGAAAGTTTAGGGGTGATCTGTCAAGCAGGAGCAGAGAAAATGGGGTGTCCCAAAACACAAAATTCCCATGCAGTTTCCATAGGGATTTTTGAAGCACACTGGAGCCAAAACTGCTAAACATAACTACACCAAATTTGGAAGGAAGCTAGATCTTTGTCCAGAAAGAGTGTGTTTTGTGAATTCGTGAAAATATGTTCAGTAGTTTTTGAAAAACTAAGGTTCGAACATATTTCTATATCTGGACGGTTGCGTTCAAAGGGACTCTTGTGAGAGTCCCGTGAGCATAACTGCAAAAGACAGAGCGCTCTGATTGGCCAATGGGGCTTTTTTTCTCTTGGGCCACCTCGCTCTCACAGGAGTGAGGGTCCTGCAGGAGCGAGCGCTCCGATTGGCTGGTTGCAAATGAACAAAAATATTGGGGTGGCCATTACAGGACTCAGGGACTTAGTCCTCTCTCTCTCTCTCGACAATGCTTTTTATAAAACAATATAAGGGGGCAGGATGGGGATACCCTGCCCCCTTGCCGTGATCTCGCGATACTCCCCCGGGATCACCGTAAGCAAAGAAAATGGTGGGCACCATTTATTTATTCATTTAAATGACCCCCTGGGGAGGGCCAGGGCTTGGGGTTCGAAATATATTAATATTTGGGGAGGAGGCGTGCAGGGGGCCCCCTCCCTGAGCTGATTTTGGCCTCAGAGTCCCCAGACCCCAGAGCCTACTATGTTATTGAAAGGGAGGTGGGCACACCCTCCCTCCCCCTGCCTCCTCAGGCCTCAGGGACTCCATCCTCCAGGGCCATATGTTTGGTTAAAGGGGAATGGGGTGCTCCGGGGGACCCCATCCTCCAGAGCGCATGTATTTTAAAAAGGGGCAGGACTGCACACCCCCTCCCCCAGCTGCTATCGGCCACAGGGACCCCATCCCTGGGGCCCGAAACTTAGCAGTGTCCCAGGGAGGCTACCCCAAGACACTGTGGTTTCTTGCCTGGGATAGTGTGGACATACCCTGCTTCGAACCCCATGCCATGTATGGTGGAAGGTCATGCGGCCAACCCTACTTGTACAGTAATAAAACAATTACTTTACGTTGAAAACAACTACAAATTCACTGAAAAAAACAAAGGTTAAATTGACTTTATAGTTTTATACGAGGATCCTTCTACAGTTGAAGAAACAGAGAGATCAGAAGCCTTAGACTCTAATAAAAATGTATGAATTTTCTCTAGCTGTCGACAATGGCGAGAAAGCCATGTCTCTCAAAAAATAGGATGTTGAAACTGCAGGTGAATATGGCGTCAGGGGTGTCAAAGGCGATGGCGAAGACGAAGTTGAAGAATTTTGCAAAACAACACCAATTGAATCCGAAAATGTAGAAACTGTTGGTGGCCTTGAGCTTACTGTGGTAGGCATTGGCGGTGATTCAAGAGATATGCAAAAGAAACAATTGATGGACGGAATGCTGGACAATGCAAACATTCACCCCCAGTCACAAGGATCTGGGTTAAATCCATCATTCTTTTGCTCACCACACCACCCCAGTTTGGACCCAGCCATATGCAAATCAGTCTTGACCCTGTTCCTTGTGGGAACAGTCCATCCCGAACTGCCAAGCCAGGTCCTCCCTGGACCAGAAACAAGCATCCTGGGACCGGTTTCAGGGCATCACCCTTCATCAGCCAGGCATGTTGAATCCAGTGGTGTAGTGAGCACGGGACCCACGTCTGGGCATACCCTTCCCACTTAGGGCGACATATGCAAAAGAAACAATTGATGGATGGAATGCTGGACAATGCAAACATTCACCCCGAGTCACAAGGATCTGGGTTAAATCCATCATTCTTTTGCTCACCACACCACCCCAGTTTGGACCAAGCCATATGCAAATCAGTCTTGACCCTGTTCCTTGTGGGAACAGTGCAGCCCGAACTGCCAAGCCAGGTCCTCCCTGGACCAGAAACAAGCATCCTGGGACCGGTTTCAGGGCATCACCCTTATCAGCCAAGCTAGCTTGAATCCAGTGGTGTAGTGAGCACGGGACCCACGTCTGGGCATACCCTTCCCTAGGGAGGGGTAGGTTCTGAGGAGTTTTGGAAGGTCGTTGCAGGTCTTGGCTGCGAGGTATGAAAAAGAACCTCTTCCGCTTCTGGTCTTCTTGATGTGAGGGAGGTGTGCTCTTGCCTGCAACACATATTGAAGTCGCATGGTGGGTTGGTAGAAGTTGAGGCGCTGGTTGATGTAAGCTGGACCGGTGTTGTGGGGAGCTTTGTAGGCATGGGTGAGTAGCTTGAACTTACATCTTTACTGGACTGGGAGCCAGTTGAGATTGTTGAGGCATGGAGAGATGTGGTTGTTCAGGATGAGTCTGGCAGCGGCGTTCTGGGTGGTTTGGTGTCGGTGTAGGTCATGGGCTAGGATTCCAACATAGAAGGCATTTTTGTAATCAAGTCTATATGTGATAAGATCTAGAGTGACCGTTCGTCTGGTGTTTAGTGGGATACACTTGAAAATCTTGCGTAGCATTCGCAGGATGTGAAAGCATGATGAGGAGACAGCGTTGATCTGTCTGCACATGGAGAGATTGGTGTCCACGATGATCCCAAGGTTCATGGTATGGTCTGCAGGGGTGGGTTGGGGGAGCCATGTTTGGAGGGACACCAAGAGGCTTCCCAGGGGCAGTGGTTGTTGCTGATGATTAGGAGTTCGGTTTTGTCTGTATTGAGCTGGAGGCAGTTGTTTTTCATACAAGCTGCAACATTGCTCATGCAGTTGACGAAGTTTGTTTTGGTGGGCTGGATGAGTCAGTAAGAGAGAGGATGAGCTGGTTGGTGTGAATGCCTGATTGAGAGCTGCCTAGGATTCATGGAGTTCTACGTGGTCTGTGAGTTGGGTATTGATGGCTTTCTCAATGACTTTAGCTGGAGAAGGCAGGAGTAAGATGGGTCCGCAGCTGCTGAGGGTGTTGGAGTCTGCTGTTGGTTTCTTCAATAGGGCGTTGACTTCTGTATTTTTCCAGCAGAATGGGAAGGTGCCGGTGGTTATAGAAGTGTAGATGATAGCGGTGAGCGTGGGGAGATAATGGTTCTTCCAAGGTTGTATGTGAAGTGGGGGCATGGGTCTGAGGGGGATCCTGAGTGAATGGTGTTCATCAGGGCGGTGGCAGATGTGCTAATAAATGAAGGATTGTCTTTTGCCCAACAGTTGGACACAAAAGGAAATTTCCAGACATATTGTAGAATAAAATTGTGGATTTTTTCACACCAACACAAGGATATGTGTTTTTGACAATCATGGAAAGGAAAAGTAGTGTTTGTCAAGTAGATTACTCCATGCAGGAGCCACATGAGATGTGGATCTTCTGCTAGTGTACTCACTACCTATTCTATTGACAGAAGATTGTATGATGCCTCCTTCTTGGAAATCATTTCTGTCTTGAATTTATATTTCAGGGGAGAAATATGACCAGCTCGTTAATGAGCTACCATAACACTTTATTTGTTTATCAGAGTTTGTAATGCCCAATCTTACTGTATTATTGCTTACATCTGAGCATACCTTTGTTATAGGAGATTCAAATCTTCTTTAAAAAAAGACTGATAGTGGAAGAAATACTGGTTCAGATCATGTATATGTGTTTGGAAATTGTTTGAATGCCATGGTTGATCATTTTAAATGTGGTTTGCATTATTTCTTTGCCAGTTTATCTAATTCTTTTTTCAGCTTCTCTTTCAGAAAATGCCATGTGTGTTGTATATAATCCAAGGGAGCCTTGCCCTCTAGAACAGCTACCTATCAACAAAGCTGTTTATTTTTTATTGATTTATCCTTTGAAACACTGAGGGCCGGATGTATGAAGGCCCTGTTTTGCGATGTCCTTGTTGCGAATCTTTGCGATTCGCAATTAGGAAATCGCAAAACGGAATGCATGAAAGTGTGTTTAACACTTTTAGCGATTCCTAGGGGATTGCAAATGGCCTACCTCATGAATATTAATGAGGTAAGTCGCAATTTGCGACCCCCTAGGAATCGCAAAAATCACAGGCATGGTGGCCTGCTGGGCTCAGCAGACCACCATGTCTGTGATTACTTTTAAATAAAGCAATTATTATTTTTTTTAAATGCAGCCCATTTTCCTTAAAAAATGATTTTACTAACATTCACAAAGGGAAAGGGGTCCCTTGGGGACCCCTTCCCATTTCCGAATGGGTAAAATGCGAATGTTTTACGACCGCATTCACGGTCACAAAACATTCATGCATTCGCTTTTTGGAAGGGATGCCCCTTCCAAATAGCGAATCGGAAACCCTTTTTGCAATTCGGTAACAGGTTACCGAATCGCAAAAAAAGGTTTTCTGCATCAGAAATGCATTTTTTGCGATCGCAAAAGGGACGATTCTGCAAATCGGCCCGTTTGCGAGGAGCAAAATGCATGATGCATCTGGCCCTGAATCTGTTTAAGTAGCAATTCAGTACATCTACGTTGTAGCCCTGTACACAGAATGCTGAATCCGAAACAATGAGTGTGGGAACTGATGGATCAACCTTTTGAAGGACAAGTTGTAGGGCATATATTTCTGCTAGTTGTACAGTGAACAACCCGAATTACTAGGTTTGTATTGTTCTTCTGTGTCTGTAGCTATTTTGTCTCTGACATGTCTGTTTGCAGTCCATGTATGATAGCTGTGTGCATTTTTGTCCAATTCTATTCAGAAAACTTGAAAGTAACTAATTCACATAAAGGCTTCAGCCACTCAGAATAATATGGCAAGTAAGATCTTTCAAAGTTTAGAAATCCCTTTAGGGCTTGTAACTTTCTAACGAGTTTGGAGGTTGTAAAGTAGCACGTTTCTGCAGGAATTCAGGTGCCAATTCTTTGCTCTCACTGGATATATCATATCCAAGTAAAATGTAGATTTTCCCCAACCTTGACGGTCAGGAAATCTGGATTTTATTAAAGACACGGAGGCTAATATTATTGCAATCTTCTTTATTTGGCTCACCACAGCCACTTTAAAGAACTTCAGAACATTGAAAAACAAAAAATTCCAACCTAATAAAAGGCCAGAACACTCATAACTCTTCATTCTTTTTTTAACTTCCCTTAAAATTTTAGTAAGATATAACCATTAAAGATATTTAAAAACAAGAACATAAGAGTGTCCAAATAAACTTGAATCCCCTTCAGAGGAAGGAATCAATGTCAACAACAAGAGTCCCAATGTATAAGCATATCCAAATAATGTATCCTCTTCTTTTATTGTTGAGCACAACCTACAAAATAAAGAGAAGAGAGGTGAAAAATCATGGGTTGAGTTTAGGTAAGGAATAATATTAGCCTCCGTGTCTTTAATAAAATCCAGATTTTCTGACCATCAAGGTTGGGGAAAATCTACATTTTATGTCAAGACCGGAGGCTAATCTTATTGCAAGTTTAAAGCATTTTTAATAGACATGAAGCAGCATTTTCAACAGGTCTAAAATAAAACTTGCGAAAAACCATGTCTTTCGACCAGTCAGTACATCTCAAAATATCATTCAGAGATCCGCCTTGCATAAAGGCTTGAGAAGCAGAAGCTCCACGAACAGAATGAGCTCCGAACAAACTAACATCTACACCAGACATTCTCATCACCTCTTTCACCCATCTTGCCAGGGTTGCAGAGGATACACCGTTGTGAGGTTTTCTGAAAGAAATTAGCAGCTGTTTTACATTAGACCTTATCTCAAGCGTTTTCCTTTCTTATTCTTTGACACAACGGACAACACATAAATTAACATAATCATCAAAGTAAGGATAGAGAATTGTTTGTGAATTTGTTTTTGTTCTATTGTTTAGATAGAAACATATACCTTCAGGAGAAAAAATTCTATTTAAAATTTCTAATGCTCTTACATCAGATACTCTTCTAAAAGAAACTAAACACAGAAGGGTTGTTAACTTGTGAGATAGAAATTTGAGAGTTAATAAATCATTTGTACCCAAATTATCTAGGTACCTCAGAACTTTTGAAACGTCCCACAGAGAGTTGTACCTAGATATTGGTGGTTTTGAAATCCTTATGCTTCTTAATAATCTCTTAATCAACACATTTTGACCTACTGAGTAACCATTAACCAGTGTATGACCAGCAGCAATTGCTGAATGATGTACATTGATAGTCCTGTAAGATAGACCTTTTGCGAACAACTCTGACAGATAGTTGGCTATTTCTACTATATCCACTGAAATGGGATCAAAACTCCTTCCCACGCACTAGCAAACCCATTTCTGCCAAGCCAATATATACATTTTACGTGTTCCTGGTGCCCAAGATTCCTTGATAAGATTTGATGCCTCTTCTGAAAGTCCTGGCACCTCCCATAATTTCCTGAAATTTTCCATGCCATCATCCTCAACTCCCCTTCCAACACCAGATTGTGTAACTCTCCTGTTGGAACTAGTAAAATTTCCGGGAATACCGGAAACATAACTGGGTAATCTAACAGCATAGGGTACCACACTTGAGACTTCCAAAGTGGAGTCACTAGAACCAGAGAAACCTTCCATTCGCGAACCATTGTAGCTACTCGAGTGATCATTGAAAAAGGAGGAAAGGCATATCCTTTCAGACCCCTCCAATCCTGTCTGAAAGCATCTACGCCTGCAGATTCCGGATCCGGACGCCAACTGTAGAAGATCTCTAATTGGGTATTCAGTCTGTCCGCAAATAAATCTACCTGAAAAGGATCCCAAAGATCCATCAATCTCAGGAAAATTCACTCCCCAACCTCAATCAATCAATCAATCAGTGAATTGTAAGCGCACTACTAACCCGTGAGGGTCTCAAGGCGCTGGGGGGGGGGCCCACAGATCTGTTAGACGAACAGCCAGGTCTTGAGGGTCTTCCTGAAGGTGTTCAGGGAGGAGGCGCGTCTGATGTTTGCCGGGAAGCTGGCATCCGATTCTATGACCAAGTCTGGGAGAGAACCAAAAATTGCTCTCCCATTCCACGCTTCCATATTTTTTAACCACCAATCTATTTCTTCCCTGGCCTCTTGAGAAAGGATCACCTCCTCTGAGTTTTTCAAGCCTTCTCTTAGGTGTTTGCTCTTCAAACTTTGAAGAGCCTGATAATTCAAAGGACCAGGAAAAATGGCTTGAATCGTTGAAGATAGCAAACCTAACACCCTTGCTAACATTCGGAGAGCTATCTTCCCTAAAAACAGGATGTTTTGTAATTCCTTTTTTATGCGTTTCAATTTTTCCCTGGGAAGTTTCAACTGACCTTCCACTTTGTCTATCATGAACCCTAGGAATTGAGTTACCTGATTTGGAATTAAGCATGACTTCTGTCTGTTTACCACAAAACCTAGGTCTTCTAGCAAGTTTATTGCCAAGGTAGGGTGCTCTAAAACTCTTGATTTCTCTTGATCCTTTATCAGGATGTCGTCTAGATAGATAATCAGACGTACCCCTCGTTCTCTCAGAAAACCTGCCACCGGCCGAAGAACCTTGGAGAGACCGAAGGGTAGCCAAACAAACTCCCACATTTTTCCAGCCCACCGGAAACGGAGGTATCTTTGATGATCCCTGCAAATAGGTATTGTTAAATACGCATCCTTTAGATCTAGCTTTGTTAGCCAATCTACGGGTTGCAGCACATCTCTTATTAGGTGTAGACCTTCCATTTTGAAATGGTGATATTCTACCCAATCGTTCAGACTCTTTAAGTTTATAACTGGTCTCATACCTTTCTCTTTTTCTGGACCAGAAAGATATTGCTCACAAACCCTTTTCGAATCCCTCATGATTCCGTGAAGGCACCTTTCTCTTTCAGGTCCTGAACCTCTTTGTTCACTAATTCTGATAGCTCCTCGTCGAACCTTATCATCTCTAGAATATGATCTTATACAGGTTCCCCCACAAAATCTATGTGGTATCCCATAACAGTTTATAGAACCCAGGGGTCCCTTGTTATTTTTAACCAATTGTTTGAAAACTGAGCCAGTCTCCCGCCTATCTTTATAGGGGTAGCAGAAAGATCTTGACTTACCTGATCCCTGTGAACGACGTTCACCTCGTGTTCCTCTTACTTTATAACCCTGTCTTTGGGGGTAGAATCCTCAGTATTGGTATTGAGTTTGGTAGAGGTTAGGTTTAAATCCTCTATAAAATGAGGTCCTGTAACTTCCTTGGCCTCGTCCGAGGAACCGACCTCTTGTTCGCCCGGCCCCACCAAAAACACGTCTGTCGAAAACCTTTTTAATCTCTCTTTGAGATTTTTGTAAGGAACTGAATGCTCCTACATATTTCGACATCTCTTTAATAAAATCATCAACAAAATTAGGCCATTTGCCTCTTGTCCTCCTTCGCTATTCGCTAACTCCACTAGCTTAGGATCTATTTTCAGAAGGATACTTTTCCTTCTCTCCACTGAAATGGCAGTATTAGCATTACCTAGAAGGCACACAGCTCGTTGGATCTATTGTCTTAATTCTTCTATATTGAGGCTTGAATTTCCCACAAAGGCCTCTTCTGTCATGTCAAAAATTCTTGTTAAAGGACCAGATAGGTCTAAAAGTCTGTCCTGACACATGCGTAAACCTTTATCCAGACCTTTCCTGGGGTCTCGTCCTCCTTTTCCAATAAAGGCTATAATTGTAGCATCCAAGTCAGGGGTTTGTGTCACCTTATTGGCCAAAAGGGGTCTAGGACATTCTGACCGGAGACGTAATCTCACATCCTTGGGGATTTGTCTCCTAATCCAGAACTGCATATAATCAGCTACATGTGCAGCTGGAGACCATTCGGGTGACAAAGGATGTTTTAACAGAGTGGGATCAAACATGAGGCCCCCAAGTGGATCAGTTAGTGTCCCATATTGTTCATCCTCTAACACTAAAGTATCAGTCTTTTTTGAAGGTATTAACTCAGAGTCTTCTGAGTCAAAGTCGGATGAACAACTTAATTCAACTTCAGCACTCCCCGAGGAGTCGTCACAATGCACAACCTTATGTTTGCGTGCTTTAATAAGCTCTGATTCTTTAATTGGACCCTTCCCACGGTCCCCTTGTGTGTCCTCGACACCACCAATTTTCATATGCACTGATATATTATTAGAATCAGAAAACTTCCCTCTTTTAATATTTTGCGCAGAGGGGTCAACATTTTTGCGTTTCCTATTAGCCTTACCTCCTTTCTTATTGAGGGGCCCTTCGCCAGGGCACCAGAATCTTTCCTCATCTGATAGTGTGTTTTTATCAAGAATAATCGTTTCAAGTTTTTTATCCATTTTTCTCTCAAGGTCTTTTGAAAACTTCTCTAACATCCCTTTTAATTTATCCTCTAGGGATTTCTTTTGTCATGTCCAAAAAATTCATGACAAATCAACTTTAAGGTAAAGCTAAACAATTAACCTCTTTCTTTTTTTTCTTTTTTTAAACTGTAACTATAATCAATATTGAAGCAATTAAATCAAAGTTGAAGTAATTAAGGGGTTGAACGCAGCGAGGCAACTGTCAGGACAGCTGAGGAGATATAAACCGAATAACTGACAGAAGGCTGTTCAGATTGTCGTTGATTTACCGTGTAATTTCCTAAATCTGATGAAAAATATCCCAAAGAGTTAAGATGGCCGCCAAGACAACATGTTGACATAGCTCGGCGACCATGTGAGTCCTATTTCTATTCCCAGGGATCGAGGGTGACCTGTATCTAATTTCCGGTAATCAAGCCGAGGCCATGTCAGAACGCGGACAGGATTGAGGCATCCAAGCGCGCTGGGACCCGACCTCCGATTTGAAGCCCCGCTACACCCAGCGATCCTTCCAGAACAACAAACGGGGCATTACGAGCTTACAGCCCGCGATCGGAGCATTATTGGAGCTCCTAGCAACGCAGCTGCAGCGTGCTCCCAGCAACTCGAATGGTTGCCATGGCGCGCAGCTCGGGCTCCCAACCGATCCATCAGTAAGCGGCACAAAACTAATAGATTAACAGAAAGAGTAACTTGGAGTCGAATAAAACCTGCCCAAGTTTGCCATATGCGGGGAGTAACCCCTTAAACAATATATACTTTATCTATTTTCGGAATCAAACAAGGATATTCATAAAGAGTAATCAAAAGGACTAAGTAACAAATATACAACAGCCAATAGCAAACAACAGATTAATTCAAGCTGCTAGTACGATAAACATTCATCTTAAAACTTTAAATTGGGAAACACAACAGCAGTAACAAAGGAATACTTATCTTCACTGCGACAGCCAAAAAAAGAAGGAAGAGTTATGAGTGTTCTGGCCTTTTATTAGGTTGGAATTTTTTGTTTTTCAATGTTCTAAACTTCTTTAAAGTGGCTGTGGTGAGCTAAATAAAAAGATTGCAATAAGATTAGCCTCCGGTCTTGACATAAAATTGCGTTAAGATATGCAATTTTAAATGTTTTAAATTAATTTTATACCTATGTCGGGCTAAGAGTGTCATTATCCTGTCCACCCTGTCATAGTTCTCAGTCAAGGCTTCATCTGTGAAGGAGATGTCATCAAGATAATGCCTCATAATCTTCTTGTAAGATCTCCATAATCTTTGTTGCAAAGAGTCCAGGACTATTCTTATAGCCATGAGGCAATCTTGCATATGTGTACTGACAATCACCAAATCAAAAAACACTTAGATACTGGAATTCAGGCGCTATATTTTGACTAAAGAAACCATTAGATACATCTACCATTGTTTTATATTATTTCACAGGATTCATCACTAGCCTAGTGCTTTTTTTCTCATTTATATTTCCTCTTTCTATGTGTGCTGCAATCTGAAGAACACATAGAAAGATGAAAATGCCTTGAGAGATTGTTTTGTGCGGGGAGGTATTCCTTCCTGCACAAAAACAATTTTTCTTGTGACGCAGGCACACTTGCCTGCATTGACGCTAGACTGCCAAAGTCCGCCAGTGCAAGGAAAGGACAGGAATGTGCCATATGATGTTAAATACACTCTGCCCCTTCCCTTTCACACAGCGCAGCACAAGGTGGCTTGCTGCGTTGCGCTGCATGAGAAAGTATGTTAAATATGCCCCTGTGTAAACTTACTACAAAAGTGTAAGTTACATGTCTCCACCCCAGAGTAATGCAATTGGCTTACTTGTTTGTGGATGGGTGATGTTCCTCACTAAACTCCTCCCTTACCCTCTCTAAACGTCTCTTACTCCTCCCTTATCCCACCCCCTTTTGAGGTAAGTCTGCCCCTTTCTCACCCACTCCCTCAAGTCCCACCCACATTTACTACTTAGGGCCTTATTACAATGTTGGACGGTCGCGAATACGGGTCCGATCGACCTCCAGTCGGTGGTCCCGACTGCTGAATTATGATGCGAATGCACATGGTGCTGTCGCAAGCTCCCTTTTCTGTACAGGAGCTTGTGCTGCGGTCGGAAACCGGCTGCAGCACAAGCTCTCATACAGAAAAGGGAGTTTGTGTTCATCCCTGCACCGCGTGGCAGGCACCTGAAGGTGCCTGCCAAACGGTGCAGGGATCAACAGGGGGTACCATAGGTGCCCCCTCGGCCCCTAACTGGAGGCCACAGGAAGACTCGCTTTCTGACAGGCTTTCCATGTCGGAAAGCCCAGCATGGCAAGCCTGTCGGAAACCGAGCATCGTATTCCGGACGGCGTAAAACACCGTCCATAGGGATTACGTGCCGGTTCCAACTGGCACACGGGCTCCTTGAGCCCATCGGAAGCCAGCCAGAATGGCCGTCCGGTTTTAAAACCAACAGCCTCCATTGTAATGAGGCTGTCGGTTTTGAAAGCGCGATGGAGGCTTTCCGAGCCTCATCGTAATCGGTCCCTTAGTGTGCGGTGATTACGCACTCAAAGGCATAAAACTCTGCGGGTAGTTTGTGAAATACAATTTGTAGTATGTTGTGTATTACTACAAAACATACTACTCAGTGCATTTTGTATATCAGACCTGTGAGTCTGGTGAACTATTGTCACTTCTGCTGCATTGTTCAGAAGTGCTACTGTGCAAGTGTTCTGAAAAAGTATCTGTAATCTTTAAGGAATGCTTTTCCAATAAACGCTCTAATCTCTTTTTCTTAAAATGAGCCTTTGAATCCGAACCTTTTTCTTTCTTCTTTATATTAACTTCAAATTCATGTACCCACTAACTATTCTGTTTAACATATTTGTCCTTTCTGCAATACTCAGTTCGTCCACTCCTCGGTCCTTTTACTGTCCCCAGAATCCTATATAGAACGGAAAAAACAGCTATCAGAATGCTGATCTGGCTTTGTAATGTTATTGTCCCTCAAATTAAATCCACCACTACTGGACTCCTGCGTTGGAGGAAATCCAATCCTGGTTTTCTGTTTTGCTTTCTGCTTTTTCCTAACCCCCGATGTAGCTTTCTTTTTATCGTAGCCCTCAGTCTCATTTTTTTACTTTGAGTTGCAGTTTTGTGGCTTGAAAACCTAAAGTATCACAGCCGACAGAGGTGCAAACTTCTGAAATAATTTTAGGAAGACTAAACTAACTACGTTTAAGAGCATCAAAAGGAGGATGTTACTAGCAAGCTGATGCCTCTTATTATCAGTGATCAGTGACAACATTATGTATTTAATTCATACTTCATTGCTACTGCGAGCAGTATTAATGGTTAATTTGCTTCTTATGCCACCTCATTGGCTTGCCTTAAAATTCTGTACTTATTTATTTGGCAAGCTTGTACTTATTCTGTTAGACTTGGCCCTTTCTGCAGGGTCATCTCCAAATGTTTTGCCTTCACCCTCCTGTTTTCTGAACCCGTTTTCTTGCCTTTAGGTGTATCTTACCACTGCTAACCAGTGCTAAAGTGCTTGTGCCCCCTCCTTTAAACATGGTAAAATTGGCTTACACTCAATTGGCACATTTAATTTACTTGTAAGTCCCTAGTAAAATTGTACTACACGTACCCAGGGCCTGTAAATTAAATGATACAAGTGGGCCTGCTGCACTTATTGTGCCATCCACTTAAGTAGTCTTTTAAAAATGTCTCAGGCCTGCCATTGCAGCCTGTGTGTGCAGTTTTAAACTGCCATTTTGACCAGGCAAAGTGAACCTTTTGTCCCTTTAGAGTACACCACTCGGTGTACTCGACACTATACGCACTACTACTGGATCCAATGGGACCCTAATTGGTACCTACATTTCTGGAGATTAAATACAATTTACCGGTAACTTGACTACATGTCTTTGCATTTAATAAGTGAATAGTTCTGAGCATTTCCAAATTTCCAATGAGACATTGTATTGGAACATTATGTACATATACATCTGTTAATGTTACAACACATTTTGTATGCAAACATATTTATGCATCGTATAAAATCAGCTTCTGAACAATTTACCAATGCATTTCTGGTCGTTGACCCTTCTTCAGGGGAGCTGTAAACGTAAACATAATAATAGAGTTACCATTTTAGGGGACCAGCACAAATTTTTTGAAACAACCAATACGAGGCGACAAAACTCTATGTCTTAAGTGTAGCGACATGATTACATGGGTATGACATACAGGAAGCGGATCAAAGAACGTTTTTTATAAATTGCCCAAACGAAAATTAGGGAGAAAAAGCAACAGAGGAATACACCCAAGTCGAAAGAAGAAGTGTGACAAATCTGTGAAAAAACTTTAACCCTGTGAAACACCGCGAGTCAACAACATTAAAACCCCATGTTGAAAAAGCCTCTTCAAATGATTTCATAAACACATTTCACCCTCATTGTGACTCAGGAAGGACTACTGCTATCAACATGCACCGCAATCCTTACTTAATGGTAGGTCCGATGTTAGATAAGTCATAAAGATTACTGCGATTGTTGAAGTTCGAGAGACTGTAAAAATAAAAGTAACATATACCTAAACTGCTGCAAATTCATCAATGTACAGAGTGAGGATGATACTAAATTCACAACGAATACTCACAAGTAACGCACAGCGGAGTCCTAGGTCCTTCATGTGCCAGTCTATTCGAGCGAATCTACTGACGGTCTACTCTGTTTTCCTGTAATGAAAAATATGGTGCTCATGTGAGAAACTCCCTGTGCAATAAATCAACTCGGTAACCCGTTCTACCGATCTTATCTAAAGTTACCTTCATCTCCCGATTCAGCCTGCTGTGCAAGTGAAAAATCTTCCACATAAGCGTGATTGTGAGCCCATAAGCATTCATGTTTAAAAGCTACCGGAACAGCGCGTCATGTAATCCAATCTTTGATTGACGCTGAAGACAGACTTCCTGGAGGTTAATCAATGCAACTCGTCACTATCAACCCAAAAAAATACCTATAACCGAACTTCACTGCCAGCATGAACTAAGACACGGAACCTAATAAAATATTAAAACTTAGGAGTGTGGAATGGAGCAGAACAGAGCCAGCGCATACATGTGAACTTGAGACACAAATGTGAAGAAAATATGGAACACCAAAACAAAAATGAAAAGTGAAATGAAAATATAAATATGAGAAAAGTGAAATGAACTAATAAATGGAATTACATGCAGATCACACTTGTTATGAAAGCATCACTGCAAAATCAATCTAGTATTACAGTCCATAAACTGGTAGATTTAAAAATTCAAAGGAAACCTTACATTACTTATGATACACTACTATGAACAATACCATTACATGTTAATTCGTGTCATGGTTTTTATATGAAACAAACATTTTGAGTTTGTCATTTAATCCTTTAGGGATTAAGGTATCTAAGTATTTAATCCAGAAGATTTCTCTTTGTGCTAAGATTTTGTGTGTGTTGAGGTGTGGTTGTGGGATTAACCTCTCTAAAACTGTGAAACGAAGTTGAGGTATATTATGATTGTTGTCGAGCCAGTGTGACACTAAACACGAATTGTAATTTTTCATTCTAATCATGCTCTTGTGTTCTGTGATTCTTGTATTGATTTTACGTGCAGTCTTGCCAACATACAGTTGTTCACAAGGACATTTTATTACATTTTTCACTGCATCTGAATTACAGTCCAAAGTATGACGTAGTTTGATTGTTTTGCCTGTATGGGGGTGTGAAAAAGTGTTTCCCTTTATTACGTTTCTACAATGGGTGCAGTTTAGGCATTTACTCATTCCTTTGTAATTTGTTGTCTGAGGGGTGAATGATATCTTTAGCATTTCTTTTAGGTTTTAGGAGTGTGTGTGTGCGAATAAGGGTTGTTCTTTAAAGAGGTCACCAAAGTCCAATTTTTGTTCTAACACTTCCCATCTTCTGTTAATGATGCGTTTGATGACTGATGACTTTCTGGAGAATTTCATTACATAAACCTCTCTGGGTTGTGCAGTTTTAATGGATTGCTGTAATAAGCTTCTGCGTTCCATGGTTTGCACCCTTTGAACAGTATTATCCACTACCCTGGATGGGTACCCCTTTTTTTCATATTGTGAGTAAAACTCCTGTATGGAAGATTCACAAAGTCAGTTTCTGAAGTGATGAACTGGGACAGAGGCAGGTGTTGCTTTAAAGCTGGTGGATGAAAACAATTTTAATGTAAAGCATTATTTCTGTCTGTAGGTTTCTTGAAGACTCTTGTGGTTAAGCCCTCCAGGGTCATGTTCAATTGTATGTCCAAGAAGTGACTGATGGATTGACTCATGTTATGTGTAAATTTGATACGAGGATTTTGTTGGTTCAGTTCCCTGATGCTAGCCACCACTAGGATGTCATCAATGTAACGCATGTAGGAAATCAAGTTGCCCGACCACGTGCTCTTCTCATAAATGTACTGTTGCTCAAATGGCCATGAAAACATTGGCGTAGGAAGGTGCCCCTGAAAACCCCATGGACGAATCAGTCCTCTGTAAGAAGAATGAGTTGTCCCACGAAAAGTAACTGTGAAAGAGGCTGAAATGAAGAAGTTCCAAAAGAAATACTTTGTTAGCTTTAACACTGTCTCAGTTAAGTAGCATCCATTCAACCGCCTCCAAACCCTCTGCATGCGGAATTGATGTATACACGGAAACAACATCTATTGTGCACAACCACCAATCTTGTTTGGGTGTGTATTCTATTTCTATGAGTTTATTCAAACAATCCGTAGTGTCCTGGATGTACGATTTCCAAGATCTGACCAATGGCTAGAAAAAGTAGTCCAGATATTGACCGATGGGTTCATGAATAGAACCACAACCTGCAACTATACGCCTAATAGGAGGGTATATTGGATCTTTATGCATTTTTGGTAACATGTACATTTGTGGTCTTTTAGGATACTCAACCGAAAGAAATTTACGTGTGTTGACAGTGATCCATCCGTTGTCCAACAGTTTTTCCAATGTTTTTGCAAAGTCCTGCGTTGGATCATGATCCAGTTTGATGTATGTGTCTTCATCGATTACATGGGCGAGCACTTTTTGTTCATAATAGGATCTATTCATAACCACCAAAGTTCCACCCTTGTCAGCAGGCTGGAAAGTAATATCCTTTTCCTTTCATAACTTGTTTAACGTTTTGAGTTCAATCAATGTTGTATTCTTATGTCTTGTGTTCTGGTACTGCAAGCCCTGCAGGTCTTTTTTCAACAATATTTCAAACAAGTCCAGAGATTTGTGTGAGTGGGGTGCCACAAACGTACTCTTAGGCCTGAATTCTTTGCATTCCTGTTCATCCAACTTGGATTCAGAAAGAGGTAAGTTGTGGAAGAACCAGCGTATACGTAGTTTCTGCATGAATTTTTAAATAACTAAATTTCTGTCTCCAATGCATTAGTACAGTAGGTGGGAACAAACGACATCCCTTTATTAAGAACAGACAATTCTACGTTCGATAGTTGTCTGGTAGAAATGTTCATGACTAAGTCTTTGTTTGATTTCTGAGAGTGTGGCTCCGATCGGTTGGTTTACCTTTGTCCTCTGCGGGTTTTGCGTTTATGTTCCGGGAAGAACCCACTTCGTCCGGGGTACGGTTTGCAGCATGACTTGTGGCTAAAAAGCAACCTTAGAAGTTGATGGTGCTGAAGCAGAACTGACCGCTTTTTCAGAGCTTACAGGTACCAACTGTGTCGGTACACGTGTGGATGATATGTCCTGGCTCTGTTCTGCTTCATTCCACACTCCTAGGTTTTAATATTTTATTAGGTTTCGTGTCTTGGTTCACGCTGGCAATGAAGTTCGGTTAATGGTATCTTTTCGGGTTGATAGCAACGAGTTGTGAGTGAGTATTTTATAGTTTGATTATTTAAAATCGTACAATATTATAAATGTACAATAATTCATATTATAGCAATACATTTAGTGATAGAAATCTAACTTTAGGGGAAAAGCATACATTATAAAATTAATCAAAATCATCCGAATTATAAAATATAGCGACAATTAATAACGAAAACCTCGTAATACAGATAAATTATTAATTGATAACCTATGTTATCTTTTCCGATCAGTCTTATGGATCTAATTTCTTACTTATCCTTAATATAAACTTTGCAAAAGCCAAGTTTAAAGCTCTGTCATTTGATTTTAGACATCTTATTAGTGCTTGTCTATAAGTCCGTATTCCGCAAGTGTTAAAATGTCACTTAAGTGCAGTTTTTTTTTCTTCCTTCAAATTTGGGCATATGCAAAGTAAATGGATAATATTCTCTTCTCCCGTTTTACATAAACGGCAAGGTATCTGTTCTGTTGTTCGAAGCCATGGCATTACATGACTAGATCCTGGGAAATGGCCAAAACGTGCTTTTAAAAAATGTTTTTTAGCTTCAAAGACCAAGGGGTTTCTAAATATGACTGAACCTTCATTAATGTATACCCCTTCATTAGTGACCATGCATGTGTTCTTTTTGCAAGAGTATCTTTATCTTTATACAACGATAGGTGATTTGTTATTTTATTAATCGTTTTTTTAAACGATTCTGTAGTTATAGACATGTCCCAGATCTCATGCGCTGAATATTTATCCAAGGCAGCTTGTAAATATTTCCAAAATTGAGATTTCCGATTTGTTTGTATTTCCTGCCACAACCAATTGGACATTTGATTGAAATTATCAGTTTTTATTCTTTTCCACACTTTTATGAATTGGCCTTTCCTTGCAATTAGCTGATTAGTTAGCCCAAATTCTAATCTAATTTGGGCACGCGATGCATTGTGTGGAAGGTGAAAAAGTGATTTGAAGGTTTTTGTCACAGCATTATTAATAGTTATAGAGTCTTTCCCGCACAGAGCTTCCTCTACCATATATTAGTGTTGCCAATAATTTTGCCAATATTACTTTTAGAAACGGGAGGTAACTCAGTCCCCCTAATAACTTCTGCAAAGTTCTAAAAGCTGTCAATAGAGTGTTAGTTTTCCTTTGCATATCAGCCTTGTGTAGACTGAATGATCCTTTATCATCAAAAAGAACTACGCGATCTAACTTGCTCTAGCTGCAAAGTTTTGAGGCACCATTTGTGCTTATTCTTTGTACCTGGGTTTTTGTTGCCTTCCATTATTTTTATCTTGTTGTCATTTATAACCATGCAATTTGCTTGGGAATACCTTGATATCCTATTTATCAGCCGTTGTAACCCCACCTTAGTTTGACTTAATAGGATAACATCATCTGCATATAATAGGTTTGATATATGGGTACTGGCTAGGCTAATTTTGGTGGATAGGCATTCATCTCATCCATGGCTTGCGTTAGGTCTGATAAAAATAGATTGAAAACCAATGGGGCAAGAACGTACCCTTGCGTTAGACCCATGGAAGTTAAGATTTTTTCTGAAACACAAGAACCATCACCTAATCGGACTCTAACCCAGGTGTCTGAATAAAAGTAGTTGGATCGATTTCAGAAAGGAAGATGGTATTCCTCGCCCTTTGAACTTTTCCCAGAGTAGCTGTCTATGCACACAATCAAAGGCCGATTTAAAGTCAACAAAACACAGATATAACGGTTGCTTCTTTGCTGTATATTTATCTATTAGCACTGATAGAGCTAGGATATTCGTCGTAGTTCCCAATCCTTGTATGAAACCCGTTTGGTTAGGTGGAATTATCTGGTTCTCATTTGCCCATGAAGTTAGGTTTGAAAGTAGGATCCCCGCAAAAAGTTTGGCATATGTATCTTGTAAAGTGATTAGTCGGTAATTGCCAGGCTGAGCCCAATCTCCTTTTTTGTATATAGGTGCAATTACCGAACCCTTCCATATTTCTGGTATAGACGACGATTCGACGGCTTTCTTGAATACTTTTGTGAGGTATTCTGCCCAAAGAACGGGATTTTCCTTGTATTAAGCAAATGGTATCCCATTAGGGCCGGGGGCATCGTCTTTTTGTTTTTTGATTAATTTACATGCTTGATTTTCCGTTATATCGATTTTGTATTCCAAGTTCTTAGTTTCCATTCTTATGTCGTTAGGCCTAATGTCCTTTTGTATAATCTCCCGGTTACCATTTAGGTGCGTTGTTAAGAATCCTATCCAGTCAGCTTCACTTAATGTAGATGACACCGTTGTTTTGGTCAATCGTGATAGGCCATTTATCAATTACCAGAAATCTCTCAAGTTATTCTTTTTACTTGTATACAGTGCCTTAGCCCAGAGTGTTTGTTTTGCTTGATTTTTTTCTTCCCAAATTACCTTCTGTAAGTCATGATTAATACTTTTTAATTTTAATTGTATGACCGTATCGTCGGGACGCTTTTTTAACTATCTCCGTATGCTATTGCGAATTCTTTTTAGGATTCGTGTTGCGTATGATAACTTGATTTTGTTTCTCGCTTTATCTTGATTCCTTAATTGTTGTTTGTGGAAAGGTTTTGAGGCATATGTGGCAACTAGTTTTTTTATAAAGTACAACCAACTTTCAATTACAGTCAGAGATTCCTCTTCAAAGTTTTTCTTAACCAATTTTAGAGTTAGTGTGTTAATAGATACTTTGGAATCTTCTTTTCAGTACAGTCTCCTATAATTACCTGTTTCCGTCATTCCGGGTACGGTTGCAAGTTTTTTTATGGTGTGTGCATTGCAGCTTCATGACCAATATTTGCTGGCTATGATCACTACCATTTGTTTTGTCAATTTGATAGGATGATATCTTGTTGAATAAATTCAAAGATGCTATTGTGTAATCAATTCTTGATTTGTTGCCCTGTGATTGATATGTCCATGCTGGTGGCGTATCTTGTGGAAACCTCCCATTTAAAATTCTCAATCCCAGCGAGTCTATATCCTTTAAAAGATTTATTCCGACTTTGTCTCCTTGAATACTTCTTACTGTAGGTGTATGGTATTGCCCATAGATGATCTTGTTGTTCAATTGAGTCATCTCTTCAATAGGGCGATAGTGACGAGTTGCTCTGATAAACCTCCGGGTAGTCTGTCTTCAGGGTCTATCAAAGATCGGATCACATGACGCGCTGATCTGGTAGCTTTTAAACAAGAATGCTTATGGGCTCGCAATCATGCTTATGTGGAAGATTGTTCACTCGCACAGCAGGGTGAATCGGGAGATGGAGGTAACGTTAGGTAAGATCGGTAGAACGGGTTACAGAGTTGGTTTATTGCACAGGGGGTTCCTCACACGAGCACCATATGTTTCCTTACAGGAAAACAGAGTAGACCATCGGTAGATTCGCTCAAAGAGATTGGCGCATGAAGGACCTAGAACTCTGCTGCGCGTCACTTGTGAGTACTCGTTGTGACTTTAGTATCGTACTCACGCTGTACATTGATGAATTTGCAGCAATTTAGGTATATGTTATTTTTATTTTTACAGTCTCTCGAACATCAACAATCGCAGTAATCGTTATGACTTATCTAACATCAGGCCTACCATTAAGTAAGGATTGCGGTGAATGATGGTAGAAGTAGTCCTTCTTGAGTCACAATCAGGGTGAAAAGTGGTTACGAAATCGTTTGAAGAGGCTTTTTCAATGCGGGGTTTTAATGTTATTGACTCGCGGTGTTTCACAATGTTAACATTTTTTCACAGTTTTGTCACACTTCTTCTTTCGACTTGGGTGTATTTTTCTATTGCTTTTTCTCTGAATTTTTGTTTGGGCAACCTATTAAAAAAATTCTTTGATCCGCTTGCTGTATATCATACTCATGTAATCATGTCGCTACACTTAAGATATAGAATTTTGTCACTTCTTATTTGTTGTTTCAAAAAATGAGTGCTGTTCTCCTAAAATGGTAACTCTGTTGTTATGTTTACATTTACAGCTCCCCTGAAGAAGGGTCAATGACCCAAAATGCATTGGGAAATTGTTCGGAAGCTGATTTTATATGATGCATAAATATGTTTGCATACAAAATGTGTTGTAACATTAACAGATGTATATGTACATAATGTTCCAATACAATGTCTCATTGGAAATTTGGAAATGCTCAGAATTATTCACTTATTAAATGCAAAGACATGTAGTCAAGTTACCGGTAAATTGTAATTAATCTCCAGAAATTTAGGTACCAATTAGGGACCCATTGGATCCAGTAGTAGTGCGTATCATGTTGAGTACACCGTTCGTTGTACTCTAAAGGGACATAATTAATTACGGAGATGAGCAGGCTCTGTCACGAGTGAGCACACATAACTAGATCATGAACAGAAGAGAACAAGCCAAATAGAGTACTTACGAGTGCTGGCTAATCCTCACATTTATCACAAAGTAAACCTTTTGCCAGGCCTAAACCTTCCCTTTTAATACATATGTCACCCCTAGGGTAGGCCCTAAACAGCCATGCAGATGGGTGCAGTGTAGTTAAAAAGCTGGACATGTACTTATACGTTTTACATGTCCTGGTAGTGAAAAACTCTTAAATTTGTTGGGTTAACTTATTACATTTAAAAAGTGATAATTTTCAATTGGGAGCACATAGGAATATCATGTTTTGTGTCTGAGATATTGTAATTAAAAATCCTCTTTAATGGTAAAGTCAAATGTTAAGTTACAATTTTGAAAATGACACTTTTAGAAAGTTGGCATTTTCCAGCCTTAACTATTTGGTGCCTGCAGCTTGTTCCTGGGTCACATCACTAGGTGTAGCTGGCAGTTGGACTTTGATTATTCCTCCAAGACAGCTACACAATAGAAGGATTAGGTGTGCCTGGATGGGCCATCAACCAGCAGGATGGGGAGGCGGAGATGGACAAAGGCCCACTTGCAATTGAATAGGGTGTACCCTGACTTCACACAAAGGACTTGTCACCACTGCATTGTTCATGCAGCCAACATGAAGCCAGGACAGGGTAGGCAGGGAATTTCAAGGACTTCATGGGGAATTCTCTAGAACTTTCCCCTTCTTCAAAGTGAGCACCAGATATAAACATTTGACCCTCAAGCTCAACTCTTCAGTACACATCTGGACCTGTGGGAGACTCACAAGGAAGACTGCTGTGCTGCTTTGCTGTAGGAAGGTATGTCACCCTGCTGCCCACTTACCTAAGTGAGAAGGACTGTACCTGCATCTGGAACCAAGGATCACCAGAGTGACTCCAAGGGCTAGTTGGGTGGCACCCTGTCCAGAGCCTCTAGGACAGAAGGATCCAACCAACTTGAACCCAGCACCTGGACTCTGTCTGCTGTGAGTCCAAAGTGGTGCCATTCCAGTTGTCGACCCTTGGAAGTGTGCCTGAAGGTGCTCTGCAGCCCAGCTGTGTCTTGCCAGCAGAACCGATGCAGTGCAGCACAATCACCTAACAAAACTTTGCATTGGAACTAGTGAACGATGCATCTCCCAAGCAAAACTTCGCATCGCAGCCCCGACGCAGACCTTTGCATCGCAAGCCCCTCATCCACTGCATCCTCGATGAAGACGTGGGACTCCGCATTGAAAGCTACTCAACTTACTTGGAACCAGCCAGTGTGTGACACATCTCCGATGCAGGACTTGCATCACAAGCCCCTCATTGGTGGCATCCTCGACGTTGACACATGACCTTGCATCGCAGCCTCGCAGCTTCCTAGAACTGCTGCTGCATGACGCATCTCCACACCAGGACCTTGCATCGCCTCCGATGCACGATGCATCTTCATTGAGGGATCTCGCAACGCTCCGCCGCCAGCGTTTAAGGTACTCTTGCTCAGCAAGCCTAACTGGGTCCCTGTGTCCAGTCCGTGCTCCATCGTGGTTTACCTGAACTTGTGACTTTGTCCCAGTCCGGCGCAACCAGATAACCACAGATGGGGCTTAGTGCTTCTAGGCACTGTTTTTCCTTCAATCTTTAAACCTGAATATCTCCACTTCTAATGACTGAATGTTTGTTCTTTTGGAGTAATAATTTAATACATTTTACTCTATTTTTATAAATTGGTGTGGGATTTTTCTTGTGTTGTGTTGGCACTTTATTTCTGTTGAAGTGCTGCATAAATACTTTACACATTGCCTCTTTGCTTTTAGGCCAAGCTACCAGAGGTTTAGCTACAGGTTAATCTGGGGCTTTCTGGTGTTTCACCTTGACAAAGATTGTGATTGCTGCTTGAGTAGGGTTTCACCACCCTCACCCAGTAACCCAATTTCCAACACATTCCAGTTTGTGTAGGTACTTCGTAGTCATTTGAACTTAGCATCAAAACATATATTGTCAATACAGTGTGACACATCTTGATTAGTACCATTACCATTCTCTCATATTTAAACATTGTCAGAATTCTAGAGAAAAATGTAAATCATAAACTAATTAGCATCTGCTATAAAAGTAAGAGTTGATTCTGGTTTTACAATACAGATAATTATCTTTTAGTTCCAAAACATAGATACACATTCAGCAATGGACCTCTGAAACATTTCTGTAAAAAAATTATAACATTCAGGAATTAGTATTTTAGCTCGCAAAATCACACTAAATTAATTGAATCTTGATGTTGGCCCTACTGTACCACTAATGACCCAGAACTTTAGGAACCAGAACAAAAATGTTTGACCCTGCTTTTATCTGTGATTTGTGTTCTCTTTTTCCAAAAGACTGGAACACTTACTTCAAACCACTGCCCTTTGTTAAAACACCAATATCTCCATCAATTGACTTACATTACTGGAAGCACATTTTGTTTCTCATTTAATCCTTTCAGCGTCATGGTATTTAACATGATCATCCAATATGTTTCTTTAAGTCTGAAACACCTGTTCCAATTTCCTTCCTTTCACAGTGTGCTCAGTCCACCCACAATTTGGAATGGAATCTTGGTTGTGTTGATAAACATGAATGTCCAGAAAATGTCTTGCCAAAGTTATTTTAGTATTTCTTTTCTAAACTTGCATTCTTGCTGTTATAATTTAACCCTCCTTGTAGCCTGTCCTTTACAATACAGTCCCCAAGGAGAGCTGATCATATGTAGTACACAACTACTAACACAAGTGTGTTATCCCTTGATTTTAATATTTCTTTCAGTGTGTGGGGAAACATGGCATACCCTTTTGTGATATTATGATAATTCTTACAATTTAGTCATTCAAATATATAATTTTAACTCTTTATAAGTACTTTTTGTTTGTGCTCAGTGTCACATCTCTCAGCCCTGATTAGCTAATCTATCCAGTTTCTGTCCTGTTTTATGGACAAATGATTGAATAGATGTCGGTGTCAACATGGATGCCAATGCTTATGGGCAAACTGGAGTATTTTGTTGGAAGCTGTTGAGTGTTTGTTAATGTAGGTCAGACATTCTTCAGTATCTGAAGTGTCTACTTCATTTTTCCTCATACACTCTATCTCTAAACTGTTGTGTGAGGTCAGCCTATGTCTCTACAAGCTATCTTTACTCCAAAATAACATATGAGTCATCCAAATCACAACAACTGGTTGTATAGAAGTTCTCTAATCAAACTGTGTGGATGAAAGCCCTGCTGACATAAACACATATTTCTGTCAGTTGGTTTATGATAAATCTTTCCAACAATCCAAGTACCCATGATAGTGACATGTGCATCCAAGTCGCAAATTTATGGTTTGCCAATTCTTACTTTGAATGGAACTCTCCAATTTATCTTACTCAAGCATTTATGAAACTCCATGTGATCTTACTTCATGCCTTTCCAAATGGTTGCTACATAGTTAATATAGAATCCAAAAAAACATGCAAAATCCTTGCCAAAAAAACATTCATGTAAATGACACAATTTCAGAACCCCAATCCCTGACAGTTGTAAGTGGTAATAGTAGTAGGATTAACATTACTGGCCTGTAATGAAGGATGTTGTAATGATACAAATTGCACAATTTTCAGTCCTCCTTTATGGTTCATGGCACTGTATAATTTGTTGGTATCTCTTGTTAATAAAATGTATTCTGTGGAAGGTAAAGTACATTTTTGGAGTGGTCTGAGAGATTTGCTGGTATGCTCAAAGAAAGTTTTGGATTCCTTGACTAGAGCTTTCATAAATGATCCACACGCATCACCAATTCCTGTATCTTGGAAGGTGTCCTAGAATTGATCAATTGTTCCCAGGATGTTTTAGGCGTGTGTGCACAGCGAGAGAAAAGGTGTTTGATTGTGCTATTAGGTTTTTGTCCCAGAAGATATTCAACCCTTATCTTCAGCTTCCATTAGTACTCATTCTATAAATGCATTCTGTTCGGGAATATCTTAATTTAATCCCACATGGGTAATGTGGTTTGCCAACTGTCTTTCTGCTTTCTTAATGTAATACAAATGATTCATAATGACTAGTGAGTGACCCTTATCCATCATTTTGATCTCAGTCCTAGTAGGGGGGGTGGCCGTTGTCACATTAAGATGTTCTCCTTCATGGAACTCCTTTGTAAGACATCTCTCTTCCTCTGTTAATTGAGAGTTCAATGCTGATTTATCCTTTGTTTCCCTGGCCTTGCTTAGTGCAGAACATGCATTTGAATTGTTTGGTTTTTGATGAGTAAACATATCCTACTGTGAATAAATGGTATTCTTCTTATGATTGAATATTCTCAGCTCTTATTTGTACATGTTTCATTGCTGTATCGCCTTTTTTGTTAAGTGTGCATTCACCTCAGCTAGTGGTTACTCTAACCTCTATTTTATTAATGCATTTATCCATTTAAGATAATCTCCAATTAATTCAATGTGTTGTTCTAACTACACAATACTATTTGAGAGCTAGTCTATTTTTAACAGAATTATGTAGGCCTAACCGGAGGTGGGAACATTTTCCAGCACATTGTGCCAACACCTCTCCATCCAGACTTAGGGATCTCACCGATAATCAATATTGCATCCACTCCTGGAAATTGGTAAGGCACTCTTCCAGATTTTCAGTACCATATGAGGACTGCTTGTCAAACCTCAGGAGAAGATCAGTGATAGCAGTTTAAAAATCAGTGTCTCACATCAGCACCCCCTGATGGCTGAACATGGATGTTAAACAGTATGGGGGAGAGTACCGACCCTTGAGAAACAATACAGCATATAAGTTGTTCATCTTATTCATATAGTTGGAGTGCCACAACTTTTGCTTAACATTTCAGAAAAGACATGAACAATTCTAATGCAGATTCTGCCAATCCAGCTTTTTCTAAACAGTTGAACAAAATACTATCATCGACCAGATGAAATACCATGGAGAGATGCAATAACAGTAGACCAGAATGTTTTCCCTGATCTCTTGTGGTGCTGAGTTTGTTGAAGTGGCAACTAAAGCCTTTGTCCAAGAATTTGCTTAAGTCAATCAATCAATCAATCAGGGGTTTATAAAGCGCGCTACTCACCCGTGAGGGTCTCAAGGCGCTAAGGGGGGGTGCGGCTCCGGTTCAGTTGAAGAGCCAGGTTTTGAGGTTCTTCCTGAAGGTGTGCAGGGTCGGGGAGCGTCTGATGGTGACTGGGAGCTCGTTCCAGGTCTTGGCTGCGATGTAGGAGAAGGCTCTTCCACCTGCTCTGTTTCTGCGGATGCGGGGGGTCTCTGCCAGGGTGAGGTCGGCGGAGCGGAGGTTCCTTTTGGGTACATGGAATGAGACTCTCTCGTTGAGTTATTTGGGTCCGATGTTGTGGAGGGATTTGTAGGCGTGGGTGAGAAGTTTGAAGGTTACTCTCTTCTCGACGGGGAGCCAGTGGAGGTCTCGTAGGTGTTGGGTCATGTGTTCGTGTCGTGGGGTCCCGAGGACGAGTCTGGCAGCGGTGTTCTGGATGGTTTGGAGCTTGTGTAGAAGAGTTCTGTTGATTCCGGCATAGAGGGCGTTGCCGTAGTCCAGTCTGCTGGTTATGAGTGCGTGGGTGACGGTCTTTCTGCATTCGGGGGGATCCATTTGAAGGTCTTGCGGAGGATGCGAAGGCAGTTGAAACTGGTGGAGGCGACGGAGTTGATCTGGCGGGTCATGGTGAGGGAGGAGTCAAGGATGATGCCGAGGTTCCGTGCGTGGTCTGTAGGGGTGGGCAGACTCCCGAGGGTGGAGGGCCACCAGGTGTTATCCCAGGCGGAGGTGGAGGGTCCGAGGATGAGGACCTCAGTCTTCTCCGAGTTGAGCTTCAGGCAGCTATCTTTCATCCAGGCTGCGACGTCCTTCATTCCTTCCTGGAAGCAGAGTCTGGTGTCTTTGGGGTTCTTCGTGAGGGAGAGGATGAGCTGGGTGTCGTCGGCGTAGGATACTATGCTGAGCCCATGCTGTCTGACGATGGCCGCGAGGGGGGCCATGTAGATGTTGAAGAGCGTGGGGCTGAGCGATGATCCTTGGGGTACTCCGCATTTGGTCTCTGTGGGTTCGGAGAGGAAGGGAGGGAGTCTGATCCTCTGGGTTCTGCCAGAGAGAAAGGATTGGACCCAGTTGAGGGCGGTTCCTCGTATACCAGCGTCGTGAAGTCTGGCTGCGAGAGTGCGGTGTGAGACGGTGTCGAAGGCTGCGGAGAGGTGTAGTAGGATGAGGGCCGCAGTGTGTCCCTTGTCGAGTAGCATGCGGATGTCATTAGTGGCAGCAAGGAGGGCGGTCTCTGTGCTGTGGTTGCTGCGGAATCCGGACTGGGAGGAGTCCAGGATGGAGTTCTCTTCGATGTAGGCGGTCAGCTGGGCGTTTACAAGTCTCTCAGTGACTTTGGCAGTGAAGGGGAGGAGAGAGATGGGCCGGTAGTTTTTCAGGTCCGTCGGGTCGGCTGTGGGTTTCTTGAGGAGGGGTTTGACATCCGCCCGCTTCCAGTCATCTGGGAAGATGCCGGATTTGAAGGAGGCATTGATGGTCCATCCTAGTTCGGGTGCGATGGCGGCGGTGGCCCTGTGGTAGATGTGCGGTGGGCAGGGGTCCATGGGGGCTCCTGAGTGGGTGTTCTTCATGGTCGCGGTGATGTGTTCAACGGTGGCGGGATTCCAGGTTGTGACGGTTGGCTCGTCGTCGGTAGTGGGGAGGGTGTGGTGTCGGGTGTCTGTTCGCTGAAATTGTCGTAGAGGGCCTTGATTTTCAGATGGAAGTAGGAGCTGAGCTTGTTGCAGAGGTCCTGGGATGGTGTGACTTCAGTGGCTTTGCTGGGGGGTTTGGTGAATTGCTGTATGACGTTGAAAAGTTCTTTTGAGTTGGTGTGGATTTTGTTCTTGATGAAGGTCCGTTTGGTGTCTCTTATGCGCTGGTGGTATTCCTTCAGGGCGCTCCTATGGTTGTTCAGGGCTTCCGTGGTTTTCCGGTTTCGCCAGGTTTTCTCGAGGCATCTGCAGGAGTGCCTGGCTTCTTGGAGTTCGGTGGTGAACCAGGGGGCCTTCGGGGGCCGTTGTTTGGCGGGGTGGCAGAGGGGTGCGAGCTTGTCGGCGCAGCTGGAGATCCAACGGTGAAGTTCTTTGGTTGCGGCGTTGGCGTCGGTCGTGGCGTAGGGGGGTCTAGGAGGAGGGTGGCATTGAGGTGTTCCTCTGTGATCTTGCTCCAGTTTCTTCGTGGCGGGCGCGGGGTGGGTTTGGGTGCAGTGGTGGTGTTGAAGGTGAAGTATACGCAGTGGTGGTCCGTCCAGGGGGGCTGGGTGGTGTGGCTGAAGTGGATGTTTGTCCCTCCTGCGAAGATGGGGTTGAGGGTGTGTCCTGCTCTGAGAGTGGGGGTGGTGACAAGTTGCTTCAGTCCGAGGTTGGAGAGGTTGTCAAGGAGGGTGGTGGAGTCGGGGTCGCTGTGGTTGTCGAGGTGGAAGTTCAGGTCTCCGAGTAGGATGTAGTCTGTGGAGGTGATGGCGTAGGGTGCGACGAGGTCGGCAATGGTAGTTACCATCTGGAACTCTTATACTATTGAGCATACTGAACAAGCATTTGTCTGGGTGCTGATCCTTAGGAAAGTGAATAGTTGTGTGATTGGCCTGTAGTTTTGCAGATTGCTAAGGGTTCTTCAAGAGGGGAATAAGTGCTCTTAAGGTACTCGGGTATCAGCCCTGAGAAGAGCACGATGTTAGTAAAGTTCCAGCAGGCAAAATTAACACCGGTACTGGAGCTTAAAGAGTGGCTATTTGCATGTATCATTGGGTAAGGGTAACTTGAGCTTAAGCACAGCAGACACCACATGGCTCATCAAAGAAAGTGGATCAACTAGGGAGGGCGTCTCAGTTGCTCTGAAAGAATGGAGAGTTTAATATCCACATAGATCTTGCAAAACCTTTTCACAAAGAAGCAGGTTAAGGCATCACAGGGGACTTGGGAAGTTCTTATGTCAGAGGTACAACATCTGGGAACCACAAAAGGCCTTAACCCAGAAAATAGCTACCGTTGTGATTTCCTGAGGAGGCAAAATGACTGGGGATAAAGCAGGTTAAGCTGCATGAAGACAGGAATGTGTAGCAATTATGTTGATTTGTAAAAGCATCCCTATTCTCTCAGAATGAATACTTCTTCATTGATGTTCCACCTGCCTGGTTGCCAAATGTTTTTCCTCAGCCCAAGTGTATACTACAGATTGGCATACTTTCCCTCAGAGGAGACAATAGAGCCGGAAAGTAGACTTTTGCAATGAGCCTCTAGGTGGTAAGTCATTCATGCTTAGTGCCGGATCCCTGACCTCAGGATGGGCAGCTGAGGACAGTTCAGGAATGTCATTAACTTGATAAGTACCAGAGTGAAGTCTGTCCATTCATAGTTAAATGTAAAGGGAGGCCTGAGGAAGATAAGCCTTGGTTTCCTTGACGACCTGTAGCCAGCTTGGTACCAGCCTAAAGTGAGGGGGAAGCTGGTCCCAGAACCAATCTGGTGTACTTGAAGGAGGGAAGGACTGCTTGTTTCCATAAACACATTCCTGGCTGGCACTTCAGCTACCTCTCAAGGCAGAAACATTGTGTCAACTTGGAGTTTACTTTGAATAGTGGACTGTGGGATCCCACAAGCGTGGCACCTCACCCACAACTCATCTGAATTCTCTCTGGACTTGTGAATGACTAGAAGAAGACTTGACCTGCTGTTTGGAGACATGTAGGGCAAGAGCTGCTACTGCTTGTACCCAGGACTAAGAAGTAGTGTCCAGTGGTCAGCTGACTGACCTTCTGTGTGGCTACAGGAACACAACAAGCTGCAAGAGGACTGTTGGACTTGGCCCTTTTTGCAGGGTCAATCCTGAACTTTTTGCTTTCCTCCTAGCCTTTTTTCTGACATGGTGTTGGTGGTTTTAGGACTCTGGGCACTTTAGCACTGCTGTCCAGTGTAAAGTGCGTGTGCTCTCTGTGGTAAACATGGTAAGATTGGTCTACACCTGTTTGGCATATTTAATGTACCTGTCAGTCCCTTGTAAAGTGGTATCTCAGTTACCCAGGGCCAGTAAATTAAATGCTACTGGTGGGCTTGCAGCGCTGATTGCGCCACCTACCAAAGTAGCCTTTCAAACCTGTCTCAGGCCTCTGCCATTTCAGGGCCTGTGCGCGCAGTGTTACTGCCGCTGTGATGTGGCACCTAAAGTGCGTGCCACGTCTGTGACCCCCCTTTTACTGCATGTCAGTCACCCCTAAGGTAGGCCCTAGCTAGCCCTATGGGCAGGGTGCATTGTAGGTAGAAGGTAGGACATGTACCTTAAGTGTGTGACATGTCCTGGTAGTGACAAACAGCCATTTTGGGTTCTCACTGCTGTGAGGCTGCCCTCTCATAGGAATGCATTGGGGATTCCCTGATAAGTGTTTCAGTGGAAATTCCTGATTTGAGAGGAGCAGCGTGGTCAAGTTTGGTATGTTTGGAATAGTAATAATAAATGCTGCGCAATGGTGTGCGCAGATTTATTATCACTATTTTAGAAATGACACTTTTAGAAGATGGCATTTCTGTGTGCTATGTGTCTGCCTACCTGATGTGTATTGCATGTCTGGCTCTGGAGTGACAGGGGCTGGTGAGGTGTGTGTGGCTCCAGGGAGGGCAGGGTGAGTCAGCGCTAGGCTGAATAGGAGATCTTCATTTGGAGTAGTGGGAGGAGTAGTCCCCTGACCCTGAATAGGTCTGTGCCTGCCTAAGTGAATGCTTGCTCCGCCCCCTGTGGAGTGTCTGATGACCGAGCCCCCACCTGACAAAGGAGGGTGTGAGCACTGTACACAAAGTGCTCCTCTACCCCCCAGAACAAGTTGAGACTGGTTCCCAAAGCCCTGTGCCAAGGGCAGAACAAAGGAAAATGTCCTATAAGTACTGGGGCTGTGACCCCATGAAAAGTGTGCTTCCTTGTGAGTTGGGACCTGCTGCTGGGCCCCAGGAGGAACCGCCACGAGGGGCTGCCTCACTGCTGGAGTGCCCTGTGTGCTGGCCTGCCTGGGCCCAGCTTTGCCTTGCTGGAAATGCCTGGCTCTAGCGCCTCGTCAGCGCTATATCCTCCTCCCGGCTGCTCCAGGAGGAGAGGAGCGCTGGTGTCCTGATAGTGCGGTGCTGAGGGGTCTTCAGGGGGAATCCCGACATGGGGACTCCCCCGTGCTGCTGGGAAGTGCAGCGGGAGCCTACCCCACCTTGTGGGTATTTTTGGCGACAGAGCGGGAGCCCACCCCGCACTGCAGATGCGTGGTGGAGCGGGAGCCCACGCCGCATTTGTGTGTATTTAAAAGCAAGAGCCCACCCCGCATTTGCCAGAGAAGAGGAGCCGCCGCCGAGAGCGGCGACCCGGAAGCCAGGCAAGCTGCCTGGTTGGAGGCGGAGCCCGGAAGGGAGCGGGAGCCCACCCCGCATTGCCCATGCTGCAGAAGTGAAGCGGGAGCCTACCCCGCTGTTGGATGCCAGAGCCCTGTGCGCTGATCTGAGTGCGTGACGAGCACTCCCGTGCTGCCCTGCAGAGTTTGGCTGGGCCCGGGGAGAAGAGCTCCAGCTTCGGTCCGTGGACCGGAAGTCAGGCAGTGGAAGGCCTGACGTTGGGCGGGGCTCCGCTCAGGATACAGAGAGCCCCGCGAGGAGAAGAGGCGAGGGAAGCGGAGAACAGAGACGGGGCCGGTCGAGGCACATCGTCAGTGCCTGACCCGCAGCATCAGAAGCACCCTGAGAAGCCCCGGTGGGTGGGGCAGAGCGGAGCGGTGTTGGCGCTCCCTGAGGCACTAGTAGTGCTAATTTCTCTTTGGGGGCAATATTGTTTTTAGAGTCCCAGAGTGGGACTCAGAAGGTACTGCGGTGCCAGGGCTATTTCTCACAGCTGCACCGCGAGATCGCGGGCAGCTGCAAAACGGGGGCATTTTCAATTCTTGATGAGGAAGGGGTGAGACGCACCCCAAGCCCCCAGCGCACTGCGCACAGTGGTTTTGCTGCCCAGGCAGCCAGAGGGCCAGTGGAAGGCCCTACAGCTAAGAGCCCTGACATTTGGGACAAAGGGCATTTGAGCCCCACAGAAGGGCGGTTGGCCTGGGGTCATGGTTGGTACCTGAGTGTACTAGCAGGGCGCAAGGCCCTAAAGGATTGCATAATGTGTTGTTGCTAAATGTGATTTATGCACCATGTGTTTTATGCCTAATGTGATGCAGACATAATGCGTTTATGTTGCTAGTGATAATGCTGAGTTAATTATTGTACCAGTAGTTACTGGTTTGTTAGTTTTGCTACTTGTGCTTTGTGATGGTTCTGACAGTGGCCCGATTGGCCCTGTCATGTATATAATCCCCTGTAAATTTCTACCTGGTGCCAGTTGGCACAGTGTATATTGTGTGATTATGATTCTAATGTGTTTTGGATAATACAAAGGCTATTTTTTATATAACCTTGTGTGGAGTTTCTTTTGTGGTGTGCCTAGTGTGTTGCTGCTGTGTGTGTGTGTTGCGCAAACGCTTTACACATTGCCTCTGGGATAAGCCTGACTGCTCGTGCCAAGCTACCAAGGGGGTGAGCAGGGGTTATCTTCGGAGTGTAACTCCTTTGTCCTGACTAGAGTGGTGGTCTCTGCCTGGCTTAGGCGCAAGCCCTAGCCAACCAGAAATCCCATTTCAAACAAGGACCTTGCTGGTAATCTCTGCTGGAGTGAGTCCTGGCCCCTAATTGCTCTTCCTGCGGTACTGGAAGCCTTAGATGAGGTCAAGAGGAGCTGTTCTAAAACTCTAAAAAGTTGGGACTTAGAACATTTTTCAACTTCCAAGAACTCTGGAACTTCGATGGGACCGCACAGCAATAATGTCCGGCTTCGAGAGGACTTCGTCAAATACATCTCA
This sequence comes from Calotriton arnoldi, assembly GCA_963921515.1. Lineage (NCBI taxonomy): Eukaryota > Metazoa > Chordata > Amphibia > Caudata > Salamandridae > Calotriton > Calotriton arnoldi. Next base: position 525,348 of record CAWUFW010007685.1, read on the forward strand.
CCAATGAGAGGACTTCGCCATGCATGGATTTTGAATTTTCACTCTCCTAGCTTTTATCACCAAAAGCAATGACTTCAACAGGACATCCTCCAATGGCTTTCCGACTTCGAGAGGACTTCGCCAGATACAGCCTACTGCCTTGCTATACTGGAGGATTGTGACTTCCATTTCAGAGACTAAGATAGAAGGTAAAATGTTTTTCCGACCCACACTCGATCATGGTCACTCTGGACTCACTCCTAGGTCCTGGTCAACCGCAAACAATAACATCTGATTGGCATTTTACATTTTTTGCCTTAAATCTTTAAACATTCATATATCAAGGTCCCCTAATTGAATGTTTGTATTTTTTTGTCATTTTGATCATTATCTTTTTCTCTGTTTTTAGAAATTTGTTTTCGGATTTTTATTGTGTTGTGTTTTGACTTTTTAACTATTTTGTTAATGCTAAATACTATACATATATTTTTAAGTTAAGCCTTTCTACTCTGGCCCATAACTACCAAAGACCTGAATCCAAGATTAAATTATTTAAACTGGGTTTTATTTGAAAACTTTGTGGTCTTATTGGTTGTGGTTAACTTACATTCACTCCAATCAATAATCCACTCTCTTACACATACATTTGATATCACATAATGGGTTGCTTGTATATTGTACTGCGTTATGTAATTTTGAGCCCTGCCATCATCATGTATGCCTCCTAAAAGTAAATTGTGCTATTCAAACCAATTGTTCATTCTTGCACTCTTGCTGCGCACAGCTTTAGCTATATGTTACTGACATCACTACATTCAATCAGTACCTTAACATGTACTTAGAGCAATTTTCCTTCTAATTCCTTTCCTCTGTGTGTGGCAATGCAATGTATCTGTGCGCTGGAGGCAAGGCTATGTGGACCAAAGATATCCAGCGACTCCCTATGCAAGCAAGAATAGCATTGCAAGCCACAGTCAGTGGCATTTGACACTCTAAAGATCAGCTTGAAATTCATTGTAAAACAGTGCATTTTGATCCACATTTAGGTACATCTACTTTTGAGTCATTTGTTCTATTATAATTATGTCACAAACTAAAATGCTCACACCAGCAGCCACATGATGACTTGTATTCGAATAGCATCTGTTACTACGTATGCGAAAACAATGCGTGGCTTAACAACGCAGTCAATACCACAACTGTATCATTACCATGAGTTCCATTACAATGCAAGTCATTACAACACCTTGCTTTAGGGAAGCTCTGGACTTTGGAATAGTTTAAATTACTATTCCAACTCCAGTCGGTGTATCAGTAGGAAAGGTGTTGGACTTAAATTCCAACACCAACAGTCCAACACTGCATTCCTTAAAGCAAGTCGTTGTAATGACTTGCGTTGTAATGGAACTCATGGTAACGTCACAGTCGTGGTACTGATTGCATTGTAAAGGCACTACGTTGTAATGCCTGCGTTGTAATAGATGTTTCCCCTTGTATTCTTTACAACATGTATGATTTACTCTGATCAGCCAGGTGCAAAATGGGGGACGAGTTTCACATCAGCACATGTTTTGCATTGCAGATAAATCAGTCAGCCAAATCAAAGATGCCTGGTCTCTGCCCACTGCTTCACGCCTCCCATGCTTGGGAGTCTGTTGTCAGCCTGGTTTATTGTGTTAGGAAGCACCAGATAAACTGTTCAATGGTCTCAAACACCTTACTAAAGCAGATCTGCAAGGACCCAATAAGTGGGTCACCAGCTCTGTTGACTAGACTAACAGCTGCACAGATCAAGCCCCAAGAACATCAACGGGTGAATAAGTATCACCCCTCAGTGGGAGAACCATATCCACAAGAGACCACAGACATCCACTGCTTCTACTAGTCTTTTACTACATAAGCAGAAGACAGACAAAACAGCAATTGTGCAGCTGCCTGGACTATTATTTTGCTAAGAGGTATCTCTCAGAAGACAGACAAAACTAAAGTCATCCAATAATGTGGGGAGGATTTTTTTGCAGTACCTGTCAAGGGTTGGCGTTTCTTCACAAATAAGCACATGTAAGAGTTAAGAGAAGAGGAGGTTAGGGTATGAAAGGTCGATCACTTCTGGCTTTACCTGTAATGCAGAGGTAGGAGCAAGAAGATATTCTATTGGCCCAAAAAAACTGATCTCAGCACTCATTTGGAATATCACATCTATGCATACTTTTTGCAATTCACTCAGTTTTCATTAAACATTTTTTTTAACATCAAATAAATAAACATCTATAGAATTCTTTAAAGACTGAGTAGCAGACAGTTGTTGGGTGCCTCACCCACATCTGTGCATCGGGAATTAATGAAATCTGCTTTTACAGTTGAATTAAAGGTGATTTGCCCAGGATGTTGACCAAAGGCTGGAATTTGAGTCTGGTTCCCCAGATGCAAAGTCAGCAGCAATATCCGCAAAGCCACATTTCCCCCGCTTAAAGCTGCTTCCACTTCATTGCAAGTCAATGGGAAGATTACATTATCCCATTTTTTTCTAAATCTCTCCTACCTTTTCCTCAATATTAGCATGTAAAACTTATCGTTGAATGCCATCCGAAAGGCCCATCCCCACCACCACTTTCCTTGACTCCAAACTATCGAGTACCTTAATAGTTACAGATTATAGGCACACAAAAAGATAAACCAAGATGCAGTGACAGATAGCAGAAAGGCAACAGAAATGTGAGACCCTCCAACCTACACTTCTCTCCTCTCAATATGCGTGCATGCAAACATGAAGTACACAGTCATTTTGGGTAGTAGATGTGGCAGGGGTGCGTTTGCAGCAGCACCCTGCATGTTTCATTGTTTAAGAGACTGTTCCATGCAGTACCCAGGGTTTGTATAACCTTTGAAAACACCAATATTACTGCTTTGCAACAGTTTCTAGCACCACATACATTGTTACTCATAAAGCAATTCACACTCTCAATTGTCTAAACTGAAGAAATGAATTACAATCTACATGCAGCAACTGTCCCACCCTCTTTAGTTCTATTTAATGGCAGGTTGTATTTTCCTGACCTGGCCTCACAGCATTAGCTGCTCGGTGCAGAAGCCATTTAAAATGTGCAATTGCACAACCTTATCAGTGCTCTCTAGCTCCTCCTCTTCCTTCAGCTAGAAGGCAAAGCCTTAGACCAGGTAAGGGCGTAATATACCAAGAGGAGAGGCCACTGGAATGATTAAATGCTGCAGCTTTTTTTCGCATAATTATGGATTTGCCAAATTTGCCACGCAATCCATCATCTGTTGCATAATCCTCAGATTTTCACAATAAAAATAGTTTCCAGTTTAAACGGATCAAAAGTTAGTAAAATCATGTCACAATGCACAGAGGCCCTTAGCAAAGGTTAGCTGGGCATATTTCAGTTGCTTATTTCTGTATTTGGTTGTTAAACTGGTTTTAATGAGGAGATATCTTTTCCCAGACGGTATTACCATGTGTAAAAATTATAAAATAAGGAGTAATACTATCAAATGTACTGTATTATGCCGCATATTTTGCCTTTTCTTGCCGCACACTTTAGTCAACCCTGCCACATAATTTGGTGCTCCCCTGATGCACAATTCCAGTGCCCCTGACAAAACAGCCTCCAGCCCTGCCATCTGCTGTACATGTCAGTTTGGGGTAATATTTCCCCGTGCAGAGTCTCGAGCTGGAAAGAAAGCTATCTGATGTAGGAGTTTCCAGCTCATATTTGTATTCTTGGAGTGAGTTGCAGGTCTGCACCCTGTTTCACCAAGCCACAAATGCACTTCTTCATACAATAGGAGCTCTGTGCCTCTCATACCCAGGGTTGCCACCTGGCAGGTTTTCTGCCTGCACCACCAGTATTTTAATGCCCCGGCCCATACAAAAATAAACAAAACCACATACAGCCAGTATTTTTAGCCCTTCTCTGTGCCTACTTAAAACAGCAGATATAAATAGAAAGCAAATTCAAATGCATGCTAGAGCTTCGTTAATGACCCCCAACTAATAAAATAAACAAAGGCAGAAAAGTCATGTTACAAATGAATATATATACAAGATTGTTTAAAGTGCTAGTTAGTTAGCAATCTTTTCTCTTCTTAACTATCTAACTAAACCGGTACTTGCTGTGGAACATATAGAAGTCTCTAATGACCATTGTGATGGTAACAAAATAGAAAATATCTACTCCAGCTTTGTCCCTAATATTATTGTCTCCTGTCCAGCCGGTCTGACTGGTATCACTTTGCCACTGTTACGCTCCCTAACCCTAAAGGCTCTGTCAGAGTTGCACATCTTATGGAAGAAGGTCAAATCGGGCTCACTTGTCGACCTTCTCAGGCCAGACCTATTTCTGAAACTACAGGACTGCCTCGCTACGCCTTGTCTTGAATTGATTCATCTTTCACTGACATCAGCATCTGTACCTAGTTCCTGGAAGCATGGCAAAGTTATTCCGCTTCTGAAAAATGCTTCAAAACCAGAAAATGTCCGTCCTATTTCTCTGTGCCATTCATTGCAAAATTAACGGACTCATGTTAATACAATTCTAACTAACTTCTTGGATAAAATCATATTCTGGACATTTCCCAGGATGGTTTTAGGTCACATCAGAGTACTGAGTTGGCTCCTCTCGCAGTCACTGAGCAACTCCGCAGCATCTTTGAGGAAGACAGTTCCTCCAGTGGCGGCTGGTGACATTTGAAAGTGGTGTGGCGTAAAAGTTCAGAATGTTTGGACTGGTTTGCATCAACACTCTAACATGTAAAAATGACATACAACATGCCACATACACTGCCTTTACTCACAAAACATTCTGCATAATGCGCCTTTTTCTTGCCACAGATTTTAGTCAACCATGCCACTGAATTTCCTCTTGTAAAGCTGCTTATTTCCAGTACCTTGGTTACAAAGATGGCGAGTAGTTCTTGGGTCAGAGAAAGCTGACTTTGACATAACATACTACAGATATAGGACATACAAGCTGAGAATATGACAGTGGGAGATCCTCTAAGATTAATATGTAGCATTATTTTTAAATTGTAATAATGTTGTTTTCAACGCAAGGTGAGCGCACGCCGAGCTAAGCTATTCATTAAAAGGGATTCTATTTTTAGGTAATGTCCGACGAGAGGAAATACGCCCAGCCCAGGCCTGAACACGAGTGAGCAAGATTCAAAGATTGTCATATATAATATTTCAATTGTCGAGTAAGCCCCAGGGGAGGGAGTCACTGTTAATACACACAATTTCCAAAGTTAAAGCACTTACGAAGGCGAAGCACTGAAGCAGCTCTTTTTCATCAGCTCCATGCGGTCTGTCTCTCTTCGTGACGCCGGAAATGGAAAGACAGCAGTCGCGGCCGGGGAACTCGCGGCCCGCGAGTCATGATGCAGCCGGGCGCGACTTAACATGGGAGCCAATCACAACGCTGCAATGGCAGCGTTGTGATTGGTGAGGCGCAGCGGAGAGCGCCCCAGCCGCGCCATTTTCTCTATGTAGGCTGCATGCAGCATCCTACATAGAGAAAAAGGGAGAGTGGGCGGTCCTGCTCGAGGGCAGGGGGGGAGCGGCTTACCCACTGTTGTGGGTACTGACTGTTTGGTCGGCTCCAGGGCCGATCAAACAGTCAGTACCCACAACAGTGGGTAAGCCACTCCTCCCCTGCCCTCGAGCAGGACCGCCCACTCGCCCTCCCACAACCAGGCACTCCAGGTACTTCTGCTTTCTTGCAGTGCGAGAAGCAGAAACATAAAATGGTAGTTTTTATCATTTTATGTTTCTGCTTCTTGCACTGCGAGAAAGCAGTGAGGCGATGCCCAAACGCCCCTATGGAGGAGCCGCCACTGAGGTCCTCTGTACTGATTCTACTTCACCTAAGTGCCGCTTTTGACACTGTTTATCACAACATCTTGCTCCAGCGCCTGCGAGAAATTGGGGTCGGTGGCTCTGCTTTTACCTGCTTTTCTTCTTCCTTCCCGACCGCTCTTTCAGGTGGTGTCTCCACCTTTTAGCTCCAACTGGCACACCTTACACCACGGTGTTCCCCAGGGCTCTTCCCTGAGCCCCACGTTGTTTAATATCTACATTCAGCCATTGGCTCAGGTGGTGAAAGCTCTGGAGTTCGCGATCGTGTCTTATGCTGATGACACCCAGCTTGTGATCTCTTTTTCCGGCACTCCTTCATCAGATCTGGTCAACTTCCAAAAAGGTATGAAGGCTGTTGCAGAATGGATGGTGGCTAATTGTTTGCAGTTGAATACCAGTAAGTCGGAAATTCTTCATGTAGGCAGGGACATTCATGCTTGGGAAGACCACTGGTGGCTCTCTTCCCTTGGGACTCTCAAGTCGGTGGTTAAGAATCTAGGCATTTTGGTTGATAATGCCCTAACATTTGAAGCACAGGCGAAAGCACTGACAGGCCCCTGTTTTGGGTTGCTACTTGGGCTCAAACCCATTCTGGGTTTTTTCGATCCCCACACTTGTCAAGTCATCGTTCAGGCTGTTATTCTCTCCCGGTTGGACTACTGCAACATTGTGTTCTTGGGAGCAAATAAGCCTGTGATTTGAAGGCTCCAGTTGGCTCAAAATGCAGCTGCAAGGTTGCCATTTTCCCTTCCTAAATACTGCTCAGCTGCGGATGTCATTCGTAAATTACACTGGCTCCAGGTCGATAAACATATTCAGTTTAAGGCACTGTGCATGCCTCATAAGAACTTCATTTCTCAGGGGGCTCCCATCTTATCTAATTTGTTGATTCCATATCTCCCCTCACGGTCCTTCCGCTCTTCTGATCATAATTTAGCCTGTGTGCCATGTGTTAGAAGAGCAAGGGCGGGAGGTCGGTCTTTTCGAGCCAAAGCCCCTGCCCTCTGGAATGCCCTCCCTCTTCCTTTAAGGCGCACTCAGAACCACTTGTCCTTTAGGAAATCACTGAAGACCTGGTTGTTTACCATTTAATTGTCCTGCTGGTCTTCTTCTTTCCCCCCAAGTCTCTCTTTCACAGTTGTGGTTTTCTGACGAAACTAGCGCTGGGACGCCCCGTCGCTGAGGCAGCCATGCGCTTTACAAATCACATAACATAACATGTCCCAACCTTTGCAGACTCTTAAAACAACAACAAAAACTGGTATTTTTCTATAGGAAAGGTGGCAGCCCTACTCCCAAATCTCCCAAATATGCACCCCTCCTCCTTTTGAGATCTAGACAAGTCAATCTAGCCCTCAGCTACCACCCACGGAGCAACTAATGACCATATAAAGCGGCCATCGATGCTACCATGTGTCTCAGATGACACGCTGGGAAATGTCTGTTGAAAACACCTCTTGTGCATGGCTGCACGACTTGTGGCCTTAAAGAGCATTCCTGTGCCCCATTAAACTATTCTTGTGGCTGTCCAGTAAGTACCTCACTTCATGTTTGGAGCACTGTGTGCGCTCCTTGAGAGTTACTGGGCAGGGATGAAAGTTAATCTGCACGCGCCCGCGTGCATGACGGCTGAAGGGGACAAAGACTTAGAGTAGGCTTTGGATCTGGCCCTTGCTCATGAATGGATGGTTTTCTTGCCTATTTCAATTTCCTTCTTTTGATTCAATGGCATTCCTCCCTATGGTTGCATTTGTCCAACACCTAGACATTCAGGTGTCACCTTGCTTTTTAACTGAGTGAATCCTTCCACTGCTGGTATTGGTGAACTGTTTTTCTTTTTGCAGGTTTCTGTGGCATTTGACCTCTAGCACTCAATGGGAGTGAATGTGCTGCTCTTTCCTCTCTCTCTATCTCTCTTTTTCTCTCTCTCTCTCTCACTCTCTGTCTGTCTTTCTCTCTCTCTCTCTTCAACCCATGCCTTCCCAGTCCTCTAGACGCACTATGACAGCCATCTTGAAGCATTATAGTAAAGTTGTTTTATATGCTTATTGTTATATCATTCCAAGATAGCAATGACGTTGAGTTTAGGCACAATCTTGGGAACAGCAATATTGGGAGCTTGCAAAATAAAATTCCAAGATGGCCATCCATCCCTCTATTGAATTTGACAATGCATGCAACAAAATGCTATACACATGGGGAAAGCTATTACCAGCAGTGAAAAAGCATTAGCAAATTGAGACCTACTGTGTTTGCCAAAACTCATTGCTTAGCAGTGTATCACACTCCATGCTCTTCAAGTGTGGCATTACCATTTTCTCTCCCCTTTGTCAGAAGAAGTTTATTTTTTGTCCTTAATGAGAATGGAGGATTTTAACAGTTGGTTGTCCCTCTCTGTGCACTTTGGTAAAAGCTGCATGCAGTAAGTCTAATGTAGGTGATTTGTGGTCCTACTCATTCTTCCAGCCATAATAATTTCCTGATTGTTTCCAGTGACAAGTTCCTGCCTGTAGGACCTCAGCTCTATTTCATTTGGAGCAACAACTTTGCTCTCCTTTTTTGAACCACTTCTGTGGACATCTCTTCGCCTAGCCTCTGTTCTGCACAATTCCTGTGTGAAGGTATTTGCTGTGAACGTTTCACACACTCTGTCATATTGCAATGAATCTTTCTGAAGTACCCATTAGTTTCATATGAAAGTTAAGAATACTGGGTTGGATCTATGTGAAAATGCAACAATGAGGAATACAAAATGAAGATTGCATGATGGAGACTTTTCAATTGGTACCGTGTTTTACCTTCATAAATTTGTGCATCACAAATTTGACTAAATTACTAATTTTCAGCCTACATTTGACTAATTTGTTTTAAAGGACTCATATTCACCCCAATTAATAACTCACTGTCCTAAAGTAACCAGCTAACTTCGTACTTTACACCTGTCCTCTTTCTTCCTGCAGGTGCAGATATACCAAACCCTGTAACATCCAGACCGGGTTGGTGACATCCCCAGAAACAGATCTTCCTAATCCAGGATTTCTGTCTCACTACTTTTTCCTGGTTCCCCTCAGATTCCTATCACTGATAACACTTTCCACTTTGCCCACCAGCGCAGAGTGAAACTTCAGAAAATAACATCGATCCATCTTTAGCTCCTCTCCAAAGATCTGTTTGGGATCATCTCTGAACTCAGAGCCCATTATCATGCTGATGCATGCTAGCCCCCTCCCAACAATTCAGTAACAATATTAGTCAAGCAGCAAAAAAGTAAGGCCCAGGGTCTCCTGGTCTGATGCCTAGATCAAGACAGAACATTTCCCAACTGTCAGCATAACTTCTCTTTCACACAAACATGCACCTCAATGGCTTACCTAAGCCATTAGCACTACCATCTCATTCTGAATTCCTTAAGGGTATTACAGCATCCAGAAATATTACGTTTCCAGCAGATCCGTACACTCCATATGAATTTAAGGGAAATATGAGCTCTACTTCTGCATTTGAGGTGGCAAGAATTATATTCAATGCATTCTTCAAATTTGGTACCACTCCTGATGACCTCAGAACTAACAAATGAGAAAAAAGGTCCCAGTGGCAACCTTTCCCAAGTTTGCAGCACATCCTGTTTGTTTTACTGCAAACTATCCCACAACCCGCTATTTTAAGTAAAATTCAAGATGGCACAAACTTCCTGCCCTTGGTGGCAGCTGGTGTGCCACACAGGGATGCGTTTATGGAAATGAGCAGGCCTATCCTTCTCAAGTACACCAACTGGTTCTGCGACCAGCTCCCACATCCCACTGGGCTGGTACCGGACTGGCTAGAGGTGACCAAGGGAACAAAGGCTTCTCGTCCCCAAGTCTCCTTTTGCACTTGCCTATGAATTGGCAATTCTCACCCTGGTCCTTTTTAAGTAAATAAGATACTAAACCCGCTCTAGCTGCCCTTGCTGAGCTGACAAAAGTCACTTACCTAAGACCCAGGTCAAGGATCGTGCCAAAAGGCGTAAGCTATTGTTTCTGCTCTGGGGGTAGTTTTCGCATGTTAAGGGCAAGCACTGACAGAGGCCAGCTGCTGGCAGGCTAATGCTAATTAGCCTACTGGAGTTTGAGGCAGACAAAGTCTAACATTTTAAAAGTCACTTTTTCTAAATATTTATTAAAACTCCAACTTCCCTATTGAATGGGATTTTAATAAACATTAAAAATAGTGGCTGAATTATTCTAGTAGCTTGCCCCAAACCAAAGATAGCAGAATTATGGTTATATTCTGAGCATTAGTATTAGGGGTATTCACTGTAGGTGTGTACCAACACTAAATTCTTGCATGTACCACTTTTAAATACTAGACAACCTACCTTGTGAGATACAAGGCCTACTTAACTGTTACCTATTTAATAATTAAAAGTAGGGTTATTCCCTGTCAAAAGGGTTATTTTGACTGGTTTGCCTGCAAGTTTAAAGACTACAGGAGCAAGGGTACATAGGAAGGCCTGAAGCAATGTTTCCTTTGTCATCCTAGTGAATGGCACAACATGTGCAGTAGTCTAAAGATGGCATTTAACTTTCAATGTCATTGGTGTATTTCCTGCACCATATACTATAACATTACTGGAAAGTTAAATATTCTAGTTAGTATTTAGCCAATTGTACAATGTTTTAGGGGTCAGATCACATATATTGGGGACTGAACAGTAGTGTCCCAGTGCAGAGTTGAAAAACTAGCAGCATCAGTCGACAGAAAATTGGACACAAAAAGAGGCACGTTCTCATAGTTACCAAAATACAAATAACAAGTCGAACCGCACTTACTCATTCTGGCAGCGGATGGTGCTATGATGAGCTGGGAGCTGACCTGGGAACAAGCTGAAGACACCAAGATGCTGCTGCAAACAAATCATTGAGACTCTATTGCAGAAAAAGACAAGAGAGGCACAACAAAAGAGCAAGGCAATAAAGGACTAAACAAAAGAACTTAGGGAACCGTAAAGGGAGTAAAACAATAAATGTGAGAGATGGAAAAACAGGTGTGAACTAAGTCGAAAAGGGGAAGCCAATGCAACTAAGCACTACCTTGCTAATGAATGACTAAATCTCATAATGTGTCCCAAATAGGCGTCTACCATTCTTCACCAAGAAGTGACCTTAACCCAGGAAGTGAGCGAATGCAAGTCTAATGAAGGTTAGTGGGTGGTCTTGTATCCCAGCCCTCATGTTGTCTCTGGCCTGTTTTCCAGTGCTTCCATCCCTCAGGCTTGATGTTTAGCTTTTCAGGTGGCTACTCTGTAAAACTTAAAGTGTTATTTTAACATTTATTTGTCAAGTTGCCCAGATCCTTATTTCCCTTGCACTCTAAGAGTTGAATCGTGACTTTGAGCAAGGCAAATGCATGGGCAAAATGTTTTCTGGGTCTGTTGTGCTAAACACAGGGTAGGTAGGTATTTGAGAGAAGCCAAGGAGTCAATGTGATGCAGAGCCAAAGACTACAGTTCTCAAGCAGGTTTGTATACTGTTGATGGAATTGAGGCCTTGGGTTCTGTTCTCTGACCAGAAAGAAAATCAGGTTTGAGGGCTATGAGCAATCTATGGAGACTTACTTGAGGGTGGGTTTGTGCTTTTTGGGTGTCAACGTGAAAAATGGGAAAATACGATGGTCACTCCATAAAAGAGTATACGGCTCCAGACTTCTATGGTCACTGGTTCTGTAAAGACAGCATTCAGTCGGTGTCTACCAAAATTTGTAGCTTTCGTGATGTGCTAGCAAAAAGGCAAGGAATTCAGTGAAGGCGTGATCCAGCACGTCGAACCCTTCATTGAAACAGCAGGAACTTCAGCAAGGGTGAATTGAGTGTAATAGTAGAGAAGCAATTGAGAAAGGATTCTGTAAAGGTGGAATTGTATTGGGGGCAATATATGAGAAACACAGGAATGGGAGATGTTGGAAAATGGCCCTCTCTGATGGGTCACCCCTAACTTTTTGCCTTCCTCCTCCTCTTTTTTTGATTTCTTTTTGTTGACTTTAAGACTCTGAGCACTTTACCACTGCTTACCAGTTTTTAAGTGCATGTGCTCTCTCCTTTAAGCATGGTATAATTGGTTTACACCTGTTTGACATATTTAATTTAATTGTAAGTCCCTTGTAAAATGGTATGCCAATTAACTGCTACTATTGGGCCTGCAGCACTGATTGTGCCACACAAGCAGCTCTGTAAGCATGTCTCAGTGTGCAGTTTTACTGCCACTTTGGCTTGACATTTAAAACCCTTTGCCAAGCCTTAAACTTCCCTTTTATTACACAAAAGTCACCCGAAGGTAGGGCAGGGTGCTGTGTAAGGAAAAGGGAGCACACGCACATTTAAGTTTTGCATGTCCTGGTAGTGAAAAACACCAAATTTGGTTTTCCCTACTGGAGGCGTACTCCTCTCATAGGTTACCATTGGGAATTCCTTAATATACTTTTAAGCTGTAATTCCTGATTAGAAAGAAGTAGCTCTGTCATGTTTTATATCTTTGGAATGGTAAGGGCAAATCCTCTTTACTGGTGACGTTGGATTTGACATTACTATTTTAGAAATGCCACTTTTAGCTCTGTGTGCCTGCAGCCTGTATCCAATACACGTCTGTGGTGGGTGCCAGCTACACTTTGTGCATTCCCTCTAGACAGCCAGATACACAGGAAGGTTAGGTGTGTCTGAGTACTCATCTGCATTCTGATGGCTCTTCCTTGGCAGAAAGAGAAGGAGGGGCTGACACTTACACCTCAATCGGAAGGGTCCTGCCCACACACAAAGAGCTGATTACCCCCTACAGCTAGTCTGGAGCCAGTGGTGGGAAGAAAGAAATTCTGTGCACTTCAAGACCCTTCTTTGGAGTCACCCCAACTTCAAAGGCACAACTGGGTATAAGTACTGGGTCTCTGACCCCACCAAATCAGACACTTTTGACCCTACAACTGGACTCTGTCAGAAGAACTGCTGTGCTGCATCAAGGACTAACACTCTGCTGGACTGCTAATCTGGAAGATTTGCTTTTCTGCTGTGCTGCCCTGATGCCTGCTGCTCTGTCACCCTGCTGAGGGAGAGCTGGACTCTGCCTTCCAACTGAAGTGTTCTCCAAGGGCTTGTTCGCTTGCCTCCTGTTGCTTGAGACTCAGGGCTATCAAAGTCTCTACCCCTCCTGCTGTGCCTGCTTCACTGGAAGTGGACCCAGATACTTGCACCAGAGAAATCAACGCATCTCCAGTCTGCGTGTAGCAGAACTGGTGCATCGACTCTGTTGTGGGAGTAGAATTGGTGCATCACACTCAGAACCATCACATCCGGAACCACTGCTTCGGAACCAACGCATCACCGCCACTGAGTGGAAAAGATTGATGCATCGCCCCTCCAGCGTGGATTAACCCAGCGCATCATCTACGGAACTGCCACACTCGGCATTGGTGCTTTGCTCAAAGGACCTGACGCATCCCCGCCATTGCGTGAAGAAAATCGACGCATCACCTCGACTGCAGGCTCGACATCGATGCATTGCTCGTTTGCACCCTGCATTTCGCTGTTGTGAGCAGGATCAAAGTAATCTGTTCACCAGGCCTGCATGGCTCTTGTCCCCGGCCTGCACTCCATAGCGGTCAGCCTGAACTGTTGAGTTTGTTCCAGTCCAGCGTGACCAGATAACCCCCATAGGCGCTGATTGTTTCTAAGTGCTAGAAACACTTTTATTCTTTAAAAATTCATATCTCAACTTATACTGATTGGATTTTTGTCATTCTGGCATTCACAAATACTTTACACATTGCCTCTTTAGATAAGCCTGACTGCTCTGTGCCAAGCTACCAGAGTGTGAGCACAGGTTATCTCTAAGTGTGTATCTAGCTTAACCTGACTAGAGTGGTGGTCCCTACTTCGACAGGGTGCATACCTCTGCCAACTAGAGACCCTATTTCTAGCAGGAGAACTGTGATGTAAGGTTATATCTTATCAGTAGAGATTCATATTCAGCAATCCCAAGAGGCAAATGTGATTTTTTACTTTGTTTTTTTGTCAATAATGGCAATCCCAATTTGGTTTCATTAAATTTGAAAATGGTGCTTAGGATGAACTGGGCGATTTAAGACAGGTTTTCAAATAAGAGTTCCACTTTGCAAATCATTTAACAAAAATAAGCCTATTTTATGTATTTGTTCAAACACATGAACATCAAAACAAATTAATTGTTAGAATGAATAAGTGGCAGAAAAATGAGAGAGGTAATAAGACACAAGAGGAAAAAGAAGGAAAGGAATAGGTAATTAGGAGCTCATTTATGAGAACTACTACAAAGCAATGTATTGAAATTAAATTATGTATAAGAACAGCTTTGTAATTTTTCCAAATACACAATTCAAACGATCATGGACATCATAGACATGCTGTGTTTGATGTGTTCTTTGAGGGTGTTCAAAGAACATAAAGACTACACACAAAGTACTTGTCAGATCCTTAATATTTTATTTGATTAAAATAATAAGTCTCAATGTAGTCAACATATATTTTAGCCCTTTAGATAGCTTGTGGGTACACCCTCAGGGAAAAAGTGATTAAATTGTGGCACCTCATGGGGTACTCAACTCATGCATAAACAAGATTTCATTGGACACCAACTTGCTGTGTTCCAGATGGAGGGTGTTCATGTCATGGGGATGTTCATTATGATGATAGAAAATATATGTGCTGTCAGCTTCCAGGAACAGCTCCACATATACCGCTACTAATAGGAGTACCTGTAGTACTGGCCAGCATATATGGGGAATTACTCGTACTCGTGGGTGGATTAGCAAAATCATAATGTTCCTTATTTGCTATAGCATCCCATTGTTTCTATTTCCAGCAGCATAATTCTGTGACCACCTTTTATTGCTCTTTGTATTGTAGGTGGTTCTCACCCTTATATGTCTGCTCATTTAATTGTTCGTTGGGCTTAGAGGTGCTTTCCAACTTGATAATTTTTCAACCTTTTGAGTTGGTAGAACAGTGTGCATTGTGCTTGGTTTTGTGATCTTCGCTGTGCAAGTCTTTGTTAGAAGCATGCAGCAGCTGTTTTAATATCAAAATACAAAATTGCTTTGTGTGCATCCACATAGTGTGCTTATCTTGAACAGTGTTTGTGGGCAAGAGCTGTCAATGGGTGCTATTTTTTTACTGTTTAGCCATGTGTGTGAATCACAGTAGAGTATTGAATTGTAAGGAGCATATTACTGTTTGCATGCATGGAAATTGTATTTTTTTCCTGGCAATTATTTGTTGGTTGTAGTACTGTAGTGTCATGCTGTTGTGCTAGTGCCCATAAACATTTGTGTCTAGAGGTTTACTTTCATTTTTGGTGCATTTACAGCGAGTATTTGAGGGTGAATTTGTTTCTATAAGTAGCCCTGTGCCTGACCAACAAGTTTTATATTTTGTAACCAGAGCCGGCATGAACTACATAGTCGGTTGTTGGACTATGTTACACCCCTTTTCAAACCAGATGTGTGCCGGTTTAACAAGCTTTAAATCTTGTATCTGTGGTTGGCACGCTCTGACAAAATGATTGTTGGACTTTATCAAATTTACTAACTTTTGTGTTCTCTGCTTATCTGCCTTCTCAACATGCTTTGATTTTTAATTTTAGTCACAGCGTTCAGTCACAGATTGTTTGATGAATTTGGTGATTTTAAATATGTTTTAAATAAATCGAAGAAGAGTTATTGAGTAGTTGTCACAATTAAATATGTAGGTCATACATGTCTTTTTATTATGTTTGACAATAGTTTTATCCAGGGTGTTATTTATTTATTTATTTATTTATAATATTCGCATAATGTGTATGGCATTTGCAATGGTTTTCATTAACTAAGCAATGATGTAATTCATTGAGGGTACCACATTGTCCCACAATCATGCTTGTGTTACTGTTTACAAGCTGTCTTAAAAGCACATGTGGACATTTTTTGTTTTCTTAAATGACAAAGCTGCTTTTTGATTTTTCAAATTATGTAAACGATCACCTTATACATCACCATTAAATAGGCCTTTCTCAATTGGACCCATAATAATTTATGCATTAAGGTTAAAGATAATTGCAAACATAACTTAAAACACAACACTTTGTGTAGAATAATTGGAATCCTTGAAAACAGTGCATTTGTATTATAATTTATTCTAATAACACAATTCCATAGAATTGTTTTAAAGGTAGTTTGCTAGTAAAATACAAATTTCATCTAAAGCTTCTACAAACTGTTTGCAAAGCTATAAACGACTTCCGTTGTGCTGCTCATTTCATTAAATACTTTATTTCAAAATCCTCAAATTGTCACATGTTCACATCTATTTTTCTCTAAATTAGTCTGTTGGTAGCTTGCATAAAGCTGGCCACTCCTATACTAATTAACATAGTGAGGCTGAATCACAAAAGCATTTATGAGTATGGGAGGTAGTACTAATGGACTACTCTTTTATATGCCTTTGTGAAATGGACCCAAATGTCCAACTCTCAGTTAGAAAAAGTACAAAGAGGGCACAGGCCTTTGAACATGTACAAACTGGGTATGAATATTGGCTGAATGGTCTCATTTTATTCTCAATTTAGATGATTCAGGGCTAATTCACAAAGCCACGTAAAATATGTAAATGAGTACTACAGGTGTACTATTTTACATACTCTAAACTGCCTTTATGAATAGGCCTCATTATTTCCTGATGGCAGGTATTCAAATGCCTGGCAAACAAATCTGATTCCAGATTAAAGGTATGGCAAAAGAAAGAACTTCCTCAGAAGTTTGTATTGAGGCCCATCTAATATTCTGGGTGCCAGGATATTACACTGCCCATACCACATGTGCACACACACAGATAAAAGTATCTTGGCTCACGCTATTTGGTCCAGATTTTAACTACAAGGTGTTATGATATAATCTTCTATGCTCTGGCAAATGGAGCTTTAGCGGATATGTTTTGAATCCATGTGGCATTTTCAATCCTATATAATTCTGAAAAATATCTTGAAACTTGGCTAGTCACTAATTAGCTTCCAAATTAAGGAAAATACTGCTTTGCAGTGGTTGAGCTAGTAACTGGGACATCTAGTCATCTATTCTAACTTCAGAACAATCTCCAATGAAGTGATTAGATCAGCTCTTTCCAGGTACTACATTTCTCACTGACAAGGCTGCAAAGTTTCTTCCAGGCACAACTACACACCCAAGGGATTACTTGTGTTTTAAAGTTATTTCCAAATTAGTTCTGCTCTTCTCTTAACAAAAAACTGAAATAACAGACCCAGCTACATACTGTTGGGTTCAACAAAGTTCCCCTTAAACATGACAGGACTAGGAGGCAAACCTAGCCCTGTGAATCTTTCAATACTTGCTCAATATTGAATTTGAGCAAGCAAGTGTAGTGAGCAAGTCTAATCCTCTCGAAGAGGGCTTGGGATAATGGGGGAAGCTTTTGTTTCAGGTTTTTTTTACTTTAGAGTTTTTGCTGTACGATGCCAGACCACAAAGAGCGTTAGAGTACTTTAGAACACAAAGTAATAGGAAAGGAGCTTGCATAACATCTTCAGATGGAACGGATATGATGTAATATGTACAATACTGTGAATGACATACATTTATGGATGGCATTGGTACAATTTCAAACCGAAACAACAATAAAATACATAGAAATATTTCATTATTTATACAATTAAATGAAAACACTTTGCCTAGCTGAATGATACCCCTAGAGGTGACAGTGTTGCACATTACAAATGCTGTTTGATTGATTGATTGATTGAAACATTGAGTCGAAGAAAGACTGATGGGCGGATAATTTATAGCGGCAACTACGAACGCAGAAACACTTGTCACAGGTTACTAGTGTTTGATATTCACAGAGGCTGACAGCATAGAATGGTGCATTTGAAACCCCATCCCACACAAAATCACCGTCTATAGTGACTGGCAATGGATCTCACCAACGACAGGGACTTTTAAGGCACTTTTGCACATTAGGATGATTATATTTACTTTATCTTTCTTTCTTTTTCAGAGTGATAAATAAGAGTCAAGTACATGAGATTGTAACTATTGATGAAGAGTTCAATTTACACTTAAAAGGTACGGAGAAAATAACAATCAGGGCCATATTTTAATTGATTTAAAAAATCTCATGAGCTGGTTCAAGGTTTTGAAATAAATTTTCTTCAACATTTAGAATGAGTTGACTTTGTTAATACTGATTGAAAGGAGCAAATACACAAATTGGGAATTAGTTGTGGTACAGAACTGAATTAGAAATTCATAAACTAGCCTTTTCAATGCTGACTGTGCTTTTTACTCTTTATAGAGTGACAATGGCAGTTCAGCTCAGTACATTCATAGAACTAATTCAAGAGCCTGACCCAACAAGCTTGATCCCGCAGCCTGGTACAAAAGAGAGATGTCTTGTACACTGGAAACCACGTTGATAAAACAGAAAGAGTGTGCACTAGCCAAGAACTGTTTGGTGTGGCTGTCCTTACCTGATGATGCAGGAGAGACATATATTTCTAAATGGCCTTCATAGAAGCAGATGTTTGTGTAGTGACCGGAATGTGTGGATCTTCCTTTGCTTATTCATAGCCAAGCCTCTGCCGACAGGTTCCAAAGATTTGCAAGGTCTGTGTGTGTGTCTGTGTGTGGCTCTACTTCAAGGTGCCATGTGAATATCAATCGATTTTAATGTTCTTTCAGTTTTGTAGTCCCCATCCACAGGGATCATTTGTGAGGTATATATATACCCTGCATCTAAAAGGACATCCGTGTGGGGCATCTTCATTCTCTCTCTCAGCATCAATAACCAAGGACGATGGTCACTGTCCGCCTCTGCTGTGTCTTCAAACCATTGTACTTCAAAGTAAGTATAGTTTCGAACATCCACAAACATAAAATCTATTGGTATAATGCCCTGAGATATGTTTAGATTTTCATCACACTGACAGATACCCTTTTCTGAAGAAATTATTTGTTGAGGGCATAGTATGTCTCTTTTTGCTGGATGAATACTTGATTATCAAGGTACTCAGGTGAGAGTATCATTACAATTATTTGGTATTTTCACTGATTTTTGAAGCAATTCAATCTCCAAAACAAGAAAACAAAAACCAAACTACCAAAGTAAACTTTTGTGTCTGTGTGCTCTAAATATACATTAAATACACGACTTTCATCTACAGACCAATTATACCGTATACCAGCAGCCCAAAGGGAATGGCAGAATGAAAAGTTACTCTGTTCGTCAGCCCCCTAGAGTTGATCCTAAGGCATATTATCTGTGTTCCTTTTCTTAAGGCCCTCAGACCAGACAATTCTGATTTGTCGACTCCATATTGGACGAATGATAGGAACTAATCTTGACAGTTCCTGAGATCACAATCACCTCTTGAAGCTGCATAGGTAATGTGTCATGCTGTGTGATTGTGTTCTACTGAGGTGACTGGGTCTTCTCTGATACTTGTCAGTTCAGCCTCTGTTCCGCTAGTCACTTTGTAACTGAGTTACAATCATGGAGCAGATATATGCTGCACTTTCTCTTGAGATTGTCTGCTCACTTCACTTTCCTGGCTTTTGCTGAGATGGAGTAAAAGGTTTCTTCCTGTGAGAGTGTAATAAGTGATTGTTTTATACTGCTGGCGGTCACAAAATAAAGAGAGGTAATTGAGAACTCAGTGACGTTGGAAGTGATGATTAAAAACATTTAATACAAGATGCTGTAAGAGGTTCTGGTTGCAGATTGTGACTGTGGCCTTGTTTGCTGACTTCACAATATCTTTTACTTCAATGTGTGCAAAGGAAAATAAAGAGGTTGCACTGGGGTAGGTGCATGAAGGGACAGGGCGGTGGTTCAGAGTAGTTGATTATGATATTGAGGAATGTTGAGGTTTTCAGGTTAAAAATACCTGTAGGACTAGCTAGTGAGGTTTTGTAGCACAAGGGGATCTTATAGGTGGGCCTGTCTTTTTTCATTTATAGAAACCATTAAGTGTTTTCTCAACTGGTTGGTTGCCTAGCTAATTTGATTGATTTAATAGCCCTGTTTGCCCATTCACTACTTTGGACTACTCCCTAATTGGTATTTTGCAGTGAATATCATCTTCGCTGTTGTTGTATTGTCCTCCTCGAAGCCTGAATAAGTTGATGATACAGCATCCAAAGAAGTATGTTATGGAGTGTAGAAGAAACAGTTGCATACATGGTCAGGGCAAGATAATCTTAGGCAGATATGAAGTCATAGATGGTAAATATTGGGGAACGCGGGGAGTCAGAGAAGCCTACTTAGTCAATGACTGTGCTAATGAAGGTTATGAAATGAAATGAAATGAAATGAAATGAGAAATGAAATGAAAAATGTTTTTATAAAACGCATGGCTACCCGGAAGCATCCCAGCGCTGCGGAGGTGACTAAAGGGCAGATGGGATTACGGGAATAGCCAAGTCTTCAGATGTTTACGAAATATCAAGTGGTTGGTTTCCTTACGGATAGTGAGAGGGAGGGAGTTCCAAAGTTTGGAGGCGTTATAGGAGAAAAGGCGGCCACCTGTCCGTGCCCTCTTAATTCTTGGGGTATCGGCTAGGGAGAGATCATCAGAGCGTAATTTTCTATTGGCTTTATACGGTTTAATCAGGTTTTTTAGAATAGGAGGACCCTTGCCCTGGAAGATTTTGTGCGTGATGCAAAGGGCCTTAAAATGAATTCTTTCCTGTATCGGGAGCCAGTGTAGTGATCTCAAGGCAGGCTTGGCAGAGCATCGGTTTTTTGTGCCTGTGAGAAGTCTTGCTGCCGAATTCTGAACCACCTGTAGCTTAGTGATAACTGATTTGGGGACCCCCAGATAGAGGGCATTGCGGTAGTCTAATCTGGATAGGATAAGCGCCTGAATTAGGAGCTTTCTAGAGGGGCAGGGTAGGAGAGGCAGTATTTTCCGCGAGGTACGGAGCAGACCATAACAAACAGCGGCGGTTTTCCTTGCTTGGGTTCTGAAAGTGAGGTCCTGGTCGAGCCAGATACCCAAGCTCTTTATCTCTTTTTTTGGCAAAGGAGCTGGTCCCATACAGGTCGGCCACAGAGTGTTGGGGTAAAATATTGATTGATCGCCCAGCAGTAAGAGCTCCGTTTTTTCGCCGTTAAGTTTGAGGTGTGCTCTGTTCATCCAACAAGTGACTTCTTTGAGACAGGAGCACAAGTCCACCGAGGACTGTTCCACCTGATTCAATGTTACAATTAATTGGGTGTCATCCGCGTAGGTAACCATTTTAATTCCAAATGGGGTTACAATTTCTGCCAATGGGGACATGTACACATTAAAGTGTAGGGCTCAAAGATGAGCCCTGGGGAACCCCACAGTGGAGTGGTACTGGTTGGGACCGAATGTTACCTTCGAATACTTGAAAGGTTCTATTTTCCAGGAATGATTTCAGCCAGGCTAAGGCCGGGCCTGTCACTCCTACTTTTTGAGGCGGTGTACCAGAGTGCAATGGTTCACCGTGTCGAAGGCTGCACTTAGGTCCAGGAGGATAATGGCAGCGGATCCCCCCCGAGTCAAGAATATTTCTAGCCTCCTCCACTACCGCTATCATTGCAGTCTCCGTGCCCTGGCCAGGGCGGAAACCCGTCTGAGAAGAGTGGAGAAGTCCAGAGGACTCAAGGTGAGCAGAGAGTTGGCGGTTTACATATTTTTCTGCCACCTTGCTAATTCCAGGTAATAAGGAGATGGGGCGATAGTTGCTCATCTCTGTGGGATCCAGGTGGGGTTTCTTCAGTAGTGCCCTTAGCATGGCCTTTTTCCAGTCCAGGGGAACTATGCCCAATGTTAAGGAGGCATTGATTAAATTAGTGATGGGGGAGTTAATGATGGGTGTTGCTGACTTTAGTATGTTAAACGGGGCCGGGTCGAGCGGAGAACCACTCTTGATCGAGTCTAGGATAGGGGAAAGTAGTTCCTCTGTCAGAGGAGCATAGGAATTTAGACAATGAGCACTACTCTGAGGTTCTGAATTATGAGGCTCAGGATAGTGCTCATTGTTATTAGGTGGAAAGTGTTTTAAAATATTTTGGATTTTGGTGGAGAAAAATTCTGCTAGTTCGTCGCATCGGTGGCCAGAGGGGTCGGGGGCTGAAGGTGGGTCTGGAACTTTCAGGAGTTTTTTAACAATACGAAATGTTTCTCTGGAGGAATTAGAGGAAGATCGAATTTTTTCCTCGTAATAGGCAGCCTGTGTTGTTTTTAATGCCACTTTATAGGATGTAATGGATGATCTATATTCGGCTTTTTTCTCACTGGCAAAGTCTTTCCTCCATGCTCTTTCTAGTCTTTTGCATTGTTGTTTTAGTTTGCGAAGTTCCAGAGTAAACCAAGGGGATTTGTTGGATCCACCTTTTTTTAATAGGGTTTTTTTTGGTAATACTGTGTCTAGTGCATTCTCGATCCATGCGGAGAACTTTCTGTCTGCTACTGAGGGGTCGGAATCATATGTGGGTTTGGTTGATTCAAGTATGCGAGTCCAGTCCTCTATAATCAGTTTGGGCCATGGCCGGGCTTGGATGCGTAAAGCTGGTGTGTGGGGGTCAGTGGTAGGTGGATACCAAAGAAACGGAACTAAAAAATGATCTGACCAGGGGACGGGGATAGGTTCCCTCCCTTTTAGTTCTGTTATATTTGAAAAAATAGGGTCCAGGAGATGACCTTTCATGTGTGTAGCTTGGTGGATCTTTAGGTGGAGTTGGTAGGCTGTGAGATCAAGAGCTAATTCGTCAGCCACTTTGTCCAATGGATTATCAAAATGAAGATTTAAATCTCCAAGAAGATTGAAATTGGATGAGACACTGGCCAAAGAGAGGACAGTTTCTAATAGCGAGCTGCAGAATTGTCCCTGTGCTCCTGGGGGACGGTATAGGAGGATGCCAACAAAAGAGATTGCGGGGGAGAATTCAATGGAGAAGTGAGCGTTTTCACAATCTAGGAGAGGGCTATCCAAGATGCCGCAAAGTAGGTGGTCTTTATATATAATTGCTATCCCGCCACCCTTGCCACTTGTTCTGTCCAGACGCTGGATCAAGTAGCCAGGGGGGAGAGCCTGCACCACATCGGAGCCTGAACTTGGAGATAGCCAAGTCTCCGTAAGAAACAGAACATCAAGATCTGTGTCCTTTAGGAGCATGGAAATTTCCAATGTGTGTTTTGGTAAGGATCTGCAGTTCAGCAGAGCCATATTTAACAACTTCCCTACCACGTGTTGGGTTATCATTGACGAAAGTTCATATAGGCAGTGGGTGCACTTATCTTGTAGTTTCTCAATAGAAATGGAGTGGGAGCATAGTTGCTTTGGGGTTTGCCTTATATGAAATAGTTTTTCCCTGGAGTATTGGAGGGAGGCTGAGAGCGTAGGTGCAGGGGGACTGGGCCCTGTGCCCGATCTTGCGCGGACGAGCGCAGACGGGCTTGCCTTTGGCGCGCCCGCTGCGCGCGTCCGCTGCGCGTCGAGGTGGGCATCGGGTTTTATGGTGGCGATTTTAGCAGCTAGACCGCTAACCGTCCCAGTCGCAGTTGAAGCACTTCCGGTTTGTGTCAGCCTTCCCTCCACTCAATCGGAACACTCCGTGGTGGACCGGGGAAGACACAGACCTGGTGCAAGTGCGGTAATTAGTAGGTGAGTGTTAAACCAATATGCGATAGGTTTTTTTAAAAAACGAGGACGAAGTTAAAAGCAGTTAAGACTGATAAGATTTTTTTTTTTAAATGTTCATTCTGAGGGCAACACCAAGTTTAAAATACAGCAGCAGTTAATCAATGCAATCCGTGTAGAACAAGTCAGGAGCCCTTAACCAGGCGCTCCTTCCCTCAGTCTAATTACCCGATCAGTGTCCTCTAGTGCGTCCGCTGTGCGTCGAGGCGGGCATCGGGTTTTATGGTGGCGATTTTAGCAGCTAGACCGCTAACCGTCCCAGTCGCAGTTGAAGCACTTCCGGTTTGTGTCAGCCTTCCCTCCACTCAATCCGAACACTCCGTGGTGGACCGGGGAAGACACAGACCTGGTGCAAGTGCGGTAATTAGTAGGTGAGTGTTAAACCAATATGCGATAGGTTTTTAAAAAAACGAGGACAAAGTTAAAAGCAGTTAAGACTGATAAGATTTTTTTTTTTTAAATGTTCATTCTGAGGGCAACACCAAGTTTAAAATACAGCAGCAGTTAATCAATGCAATCCGTGTAGAACAAGTCAGGAGCCCTTAACCAGGCGCTCCTTCCCTCGGTCTAATTACCCGATCAGTGTCCTCTAGCGCGTCTGCTGCGCGTCGTGGCGGGCATCGGGTTTTATGGTGGCGATTTTAGCAGCTAGACCGCTAACCGTCCCAGTCGCAGTTGAAGCACTTCCGGTTTGTGTCAGCCTTCCCTCCACTCAATCGGAACACTCCATGGTGGACCGGGGAAGACACAGACCTGGTGCAAGTGCGGTAATTAGTAGGTGAGTGTTAAACCAATATGCGATAGGTTTTTTAAAAAACGAGGACGAAGTTAAAAGCAGTTAAGACTGATAAGATTTTTTTTTTTAAATGTTCATTCTGAGGGCAACACCAAGTTTAAAATACAGCAGCAGTTAATCAATGCAATCCGTGTAGAACAAGTCAGGAGCCCTTAACCAGGCGCTCCTTCCCTCAGTCTAATTACCCGATCAGTGTCCTCTAGCGCGTCCTAGATACATTGGTGTCCTCCTGTAGCGCGACCTAGATACATTGGTGTTAGAATTATTAGTAGCAGCTTGGATAGTCTTTAAGAGCTGAATAGTTTATTTACGGTAAGTGCGTACCGGTGTGTTGAGGGATTTGAGGAAGCTGCACAAAGTGATAACAGTAAAGTCAGACTAGTACACTACTAAAGGCCAGATTAAGTGATTGTGGTAAAAGAAATGTATGCAATTTGTGGGGCATTGCTAATTCCTCCATTGCAGAATTCTCCCCTTGTGAAGAATATTCTGATGAAATGATCTCCGTATCACTAGCCTGATGGTGTCAGAAATTTCACTAGCAGGTTCCTTCCTGGAAACAGACATCCAATTCTAGAGGTGGACTTCACCAACAGATCAGAACAATTATTGTTGCATTTTTCTCAAAGATCTTTGAGAAAAACGTTGAACTATTTGTGGTTCAAATTGGTGGCAAACCACTTTTTGAGGTGGGCAATTGTGGTTCTGTTGTATAATCAGATACTCAAAGAAACACGTGATTTGTGCGACAAACGGGTCCCCTAGCCACCTTTGTTTGTTTGGAATTTTTGTTGCATGTAAACTCTAAATCAGTTGGTAAGTACTTTGCTCTCTGGGTGATTATGGAATGAGAAAGTGCTGTGGGGCAGCCTGCTGCTGGAGCTGAGTAAAAATAAAGAGTGAATGAGAACAGTTTGTCCTTGAGCAGTTGGGTGACCTCTCCTTGGCCTGCTTTCTCCAGGTCAGGAGAAGCTGTTGTATGGGAATTATGAAACAATCTGTGATTTCTGTAATTAGTAGCCACAAAGTAGACTTGCTAAATGTTTTTAACTAAAGGTTTATGGATACAGATAGAGACTTCATTACGGTGTGGCTCAAAGAGTGAGTGCTATCTCATTGTTGCTGGTTGCAACCTGGTTAGACAGCTGTGTGACCCCAATGATTCACCCAATCTTAGATTAGAGCTATTAAAAGTGAGCATTCCTTGGTCTTATGCTGGTGTTAGTAGCGTAGTGTTCATTTGTGGTGCCTGTTACACGCACAAAATCAGAGAAATTCAGCAGTTATAGTCAACTGAGCTAACTATAACTCACGCCCCCGCAATGCACTGCTTATGACCTCACATATTACATCACTCATGACATGCTCAGTGACATCACTCATGACATCATCCATCACTCATGAACAGAACAGAACTACAAAACACCTATAAAACTACCCATTCGTACCCAAACTCAACAGGAATCAAAAACTGTTCAAAAATGAGTACAATGTACACTCTGTGAAAAGATCCACTCTAGAGAGACAAATAAAAAATATTTATGTGGGATGACGTCCATGGTCTATCATTTTATAACCTAACATAGAAAACATCTCTAACTGGCAATCGAGTAGAGCGAAGCTGGAGGACCAGCTACGTTAGTGGCACCAGCAACAACACTTCCCGGCCAAAAAGTCCCTTCGTAGGTGCAGACAACTGCAACAGATATGGCTCCAGAGTTTTCAAGAATGGCCATGTATTGCATGGACTGTAGTGTTGTTATAACTGCAGGTGAGCAGTGTGTTACAGCTATTCACAATGCTGCAAAAAAATCATACATCAGTGCACATTTTTCAAATTCTTCCTGTCCCAGTTGCCATTTTTGATACCATAACTAAGAATACAATTTTTTTACAACTTTACAAAACAACTAAAAAAAACAATTCAAACACAAAACAGAAAATCATGTCACTGGGAAATAAAGGAATGTCATTGAATAATGCACTTTTCAACTAAAATAATAATAAGAACATGCCCATTTATCTATCTTGAACATTCTTTAAGTGGAGTTAATAGGGAGCAGATTTGCGCAATGCACAATATGTCATAAGACATTGTCAAGGGGTACAAATAAAAAATATTCTTGCAGAACTACGTCCATGCTTTACCATCTAAAAAAAGAAAGCAACGCATGGCTGAAGGACCCTCAACTTCAATAGCAGCCACAACAACACCAGGGCAGAGAGTCCATTCAGAGGTCCATCTTAACTTCAAGACTTGGCTCCACAGTTTTACTGGATGGCATCATACTACATGGATTGTGGAGTTGTAGTGAGCAGTGTGGACAGCAGTCCATAACGGCCCTTTGCAATGCTGCAAAGAATCATAAATGTTGATGTTTTTTTTTATTTTTGCCCCTTCATAGTTTTTTTACATTAGCAGGCATTTTATTATCTTACAAATTGGGTATCTAATATTTATGTGTTGTTCATTTTATTATCTTCTAATTTATTGTAACACTACTTACATATAACTTGCAGTATACACAAGTCAAAGTATTCCTCTACAAAAAAAATACACACTATGGGGCCGATTTCGGGCCGGAAAACGTACCGACCGACTCGGAGCCGGAATAAATACCGACCGACACGTACCCGTGCAGCCCGACCCGCAAAGTACGATGAAAAGCGTGCTAAATCCGACCGACTCGTACGGAACACAAGCCGAACGACCGAGCCGCGCGGAAAACAGCCATCCGGACGGAAAAGCACGCGAATCGAACCGACCGACACGCACCAGGAAGAATCCCGAACGAAACGTACCCGCGAACTCCGACCTGCCAAGTACGATGCAACTCGTGGAAAACACGACCGAGTCGCACGGAGCCCAAGCCGCACGACCGACACGCATTCAAAACTGCAAGCCGAAGCAACCCAAAACCCCGCGACCGACGCGTACGCAGCACAGAAAACAGCACAAACACAGTGTGAACGAATCGGAGAGGCTCGCACGAGACAACTGGAGGGTCCGACTCGGTCACAAGAACGTCTCCAACATGCACAAAAAGAACCAAGGAAAAAAAAACACACAAAAAGGCCAAACAAGCTATCACTAAGCAAATAAATACTGGGGGGGGGAACAGGGAACAAAGACACACCCACAACTCCACCCATATAAAGGACACTAATCCCTACCATGATCCCTTGCAAATTCAAATTACCTGCCAGCACTCAACACCAACAGACAGCAACCACACACACACTCACAGCTCATCCATCACACAAGCCACACACCAGCAGCACCACAACAAATAGCACCCTCACATACACCCAGCAAAACACACACTCACACACCCTCACTTGCATACCAACACACACATCACACACCAGCACCACCCAACACCATGCCCCCAAAGAAGAATCACAAGTTCCTAGATAGTGAATTGGAAGTCCTGGTAGATGAGATCCTCAGGGTAGAGCCACAGCTGTTTGGCACATTGGTCCAACAGACACCCATGGCGCAGAAAACCAAGATGTGGGAGAGGATCGTCGACAGGGTGAACGCACAATCACCATGTTTGCGCACAAAGGTAGACATCCAGAACAGGTGGTATGACGTGCGCAGGAGGGTCAAGGACCTGTTGAAGAAGGACTACATCTTGAGCCAACACACCGGCAGTGGCCCTCCTGCCAAACCACTATACCTCAGGCCCTGGGAGGAGAAGGTGCGGGCTATCCTACCACCAGTGAGCGTCTATGGACTAGAAAACATCCCAGAGCCTGGTGAGTACACAACAAATGTACACAATATTGTGCCACAATACACACACATCACTGTCAAGGGAGAGTCAAACCATGCACCCTTAGCAAATACACACCAACCAAAACAGATCATCCCAAAATGTGTATGTCAGCCAGATAAACACAATACATGCCAGCTCATAGTGAAATGTAATTGTGTCATCACATGTACAAACCTAACAACAAATAGAGCTAGGCAGTGGTACAAATATAACCAACAAACACAGTCAGACATGTAGCCACCACCACAACACCACCTCACAGGGAAGCTCACTGAAAGGAAAGAATACTGTGTATGCTGGGCAAGTCAGTGTAGCCAATAGTATCATGGGAGTCGCAGTCACAGAAATTGCCCACCCTCACAATGTGCACATCAACACCACCATGAACCATGCACACATCACAGGCAGTGCAAAACAACTGACAAGATGGCTGACACTGGCTACTGCTGTGGGGAGCACAAGACCCTGCTGGCAACTGTGCACCAACCAACAGCAGGACACCACTGACTGACATCCTGAAAGACAACTTGCACTCCCTGCAATGGAAGCACGTTCCATGGTGGGATATCTGGCTGGGTGGGAAGGAGGACTCACAGCACTGACCATAGTCACCAGCAGCTCCACCCACACACATCCCTAACACAAACTACACACAACTCACCTGGGAGAAAGCATTGCCTCACACACCAATCAAATATCCCACAAAGAACCACAACCCTGGGTCATGCAGTGTGAAGCACAGGGACACACATGGGACTTGTAGCAAAACAAACCCCAGGATAACACTGTCAGCCATCTTGTCAGCACAGGCACACAACCCCACAGGGAAGCAGAGTCAAAAGGAAGGAAGCATGGGCATGCTGGGAAGGGGGGTGGAGGCAAAAGCATGATGGGAGTGGTAGTCACAGCCCAACATCCCCCACCCACATGGCCCAGCAAGAACACACCCAAGCATGCACACCTCACAGGGAGTCAAAAGCCACTTCAAAGATGTCTGACACTGGTGCTCTGTTGTGGGGAGCACAAGGCCATGCTGGGAACTGGCCAACAACCAACAGCAGGACACCACTGTCAGCCATCTTGCCATTGCTGTCACACCCACACACAGTGAAGTACACTCAAAAGGAAGGAAGTATGGGCATGCTGGGAAGGGGGTGGAGGCAATAGCATGATGGGAGTGGTAGTCACAGATATTGCTCACCCTCACAATGCGCACATCAACACCACCATGAACCATGCCCACATCACAGGGAGTGGAAAACAACTGACAAGATGGCTGACACTGGCTACTGCTGTGGGGAGCACAAGGCCCTGCTGGCAACTGTGCACCAACCAACAGCAGGACACCACTGACTGACATCCTGAAAGACAACTTGCACTCCCTGCAATGGAAGCAAGTTCCATGGTGGGATATCTGGCTGGGTGGGAAGGAGGGCCGGATGTCAACCAAATACAACCAATGCAGACCATGTACACACCCCAACATTCACATGGAAATGCCCAAATAATGCAGGACAATGTGCTACACCAATATCAACCCCTGACTGTGACAACTTCGGACAATGCAATGTACAGGCCCGCATCCAGAGGCACAGTCACAACTGTCAGGTGTGTCAACCATTGATGCCTGCTGAAACATAACATACATTGTGTGTGTCTCCCAAAAACAGGTGATGATGGGGACACAGCAGCAGACTCTGAGGAGTCCCTGTCCCAGGCTCAAGAGGATACGGAGCTCACTGGTGTGGAACAGCCTCTGCCCTCCTCGGATGAAGAAGACCAACCTGGCACCTCCGGAGCAAGTCATCATGCAGCACCAGCAGGACCACCAGCTGCACCCCCTGCACCCACCCCTCCAACGACTGTCAACACACATACCACCCCTGCCGACATGGAAAGACCAAGGAGCACCACCACCACCAGCACAGGGACCCTGGACCAACGTGGGGCTATGGACACCAACACCACCAACAACCCCAAAGGGGGCCCAGGGTCACCTGTGCGTGCCACCTCAGGTACTGCACGTGTCGCCAGGAGTGGTGGGAGGGGTGGGAGACACAGGTCACTGATCGCAGAGGGGTCTGGACTGCATGATGACCCACAACTGGCACGCATAGCCGATGCGTACCAGTCCAGCACCGGAGAGCTCAGCCAGGTAGTGGGGCTCCTCAGGGACATTAAACAGCAGCAGGCTGCCCATCATGCCCGCTTGGACTCACACATTTCCCGCGTGGAGTCCAAGTGGGACACACTGCAAGAGAGGACGGCGGTGCATAGGGACATATTACAATGCCTCCGCCAGATGAGCAGCAACCAGTCAACACCTCCCTGTGTGCCCACAACATCTGCTGCTGAAACAACTGCAACTGCCACAGGGAGGGAGGATGACTCTGGCGGAGAGTCCCCTGCACCGCAGCAGCCTGCACTTGAGGGTCCCCCCCAAAGAAAAGGGGCCGTCCGAGGAGGGGCAAGTGAGAGGCCGATGGCCATGTGCAACCCACAGGAAGCCAAAACCTGTTCTGGATAATCACCTTTGTGCGCAAACTGTTCACCCTGTTGACTGCAACACAACTCTCCCACATGACATGGGGAGCTCAAGTTGGACCAATGTCTCAGATGACTGTGGACTTTACTCTGGACATTTCTGCTACCAGGACTTCCAAATCATCTAGGAACTTTGGATTACAATCACAATGTACAGCACCCACCATCCTGTGCACTATACTCACACATGTATGTCAATAAACTCACTAATACACCATACTTGCCTCTGTTGTGATTCCTACGTTGTCTCTGAAGTGGCGATGATGATCTGGGAAATGACACTGTGCATGCTAACTGCTACAGCAAGTACAACACCGGCATGTGAGTCATGGCGACGTCACACATATGAGGGAGGCACACCACCATGGCTACACAACACATACACACCATGGCCATCTGACTCATCGCCTACACTGATGTTGCCAGGAAATACGTTGCATTGCACAGACCCAACACCTATTCACAGTCTGTGTTAACTAGCCCACTGGTGCAGTAAGCAAATGTCAGTCAGATGTGTGACCACAGACAACGCACATCACAAAGTGAAGCACAGGTTTATTATACATTTGCAACATGTTGTAACCACCACAGATGCAAGGTAATCCCACCTGGCAGCGGGCACATAGTCAACAAGTGTAGAAGGAAGGAAGTCCATGGGTGTGGTGCACATCACCTGTAGGGACACGACAGCTACCACCCTGGAAGTCGAATCACGGTGTCGGGGATCACAGTTGACCAAACGACTCTGAAAGTACCCTGTGAAGGACAGAAATGACACACAGTCAAAAGCACTGAAGAACAGGACAGAACTGCAATACTCATGCCCAATACATGTCACAAGATACCCACCCAGAAACAAGTTAGCATGTCAACACTGTTGGGGAGTACAGACTACCTGTAAGGACACATTGCTACACGCATACAGTCATGTAGTACATGCACACACTCAAACAGCACCAGAGCACCACCAACACATATCATGCAAACTCACATCAGTTACATGACATCTCTGGATACTTACATTCAGCTGAAGAAGTTGGTGATGAGCTGTGTGCGGACATCACCATCATCATCATCATCATCACTGGCATCGTGGTCCAGGCCAGGATCCTCCACAGGTGGCGGACGTTGGTCATCGTCATCCAGGATGAGAGGCAACTCCTTCCGCACTGCCAGGTTGTGTAGCATGCAGCAGACGATGACAATCTTGCACACCTTTGCCGGGGCATATGGGAGGGACCCTCCTGTCTTGTCCAGGCAGCGGAAGCGGCTCTTCAGGAGACCAAATGTCCGCTCAATAACTCTCCTCGTCCGACCATGTGCCTCATTGTAGCGCATCTGGGCTGGTGTCACAGGGTTCCTGAGGGGCGTCAGCAACCACAGCATGTTGGGATATCCGGAGTCACCTACATACAGACAATTGCACATTAGCTGAGTTGGAAAAGAGGGTGGAACACTACATTGCAGAACACACACAATGGTACAAAGTCAGTACACACCAACAAGCCAGGCACGCTGGTTCCGCATCTGTGACATCATCCTCGGGATGCAACTACTCCTCATCACGTAGGCATCGTGTGCAGAACCGGGGAAACGGGCACACACATGTGTGATGGTCATATCTGCAAGACAGACCACCAGTGCATTGACCGAGTGGTAGTGCTTGCGGTTCCTGTATGCCTGCTCCTGGGCCTGTGGTGGTACCAAAGCCACATGTGTCCCGTCAATGGAGCCAATGACATGCGGCATCCTCCCCAGGGCATAGAAGTCACTCTTCACGCCAGTCAGTTGCTGGAGTCTAGGGAAATAGATGTACTGGTTCAGGTATATCAACATAGCCTCCAATACATCGCGGAGCACACGGCTGAACATGGTCTGTGACATCCCACCAGCAGTCGCCAGAGTGTGTTGAAAGGTACCGGTGGCAAAGAAGTGTAGGGCTGCCATCACCT
Organism: Calotriton arnoldi; assembly: GCA_963921515.1. Taxonomy (NCBI): domain Eukaryota; kingdom Metazoa; phylum Chordata; class Amphibia; order Caudata; family Salamandridae; genus Calotriton; species Calotriton arnoldi. The sequence continues at coordinate 557,994 of CAWUFW010007685.1, forward strand.
TCACCTTGGGGGTCAGCGCTGTAGGGTACGGCCGGCCAGGTTGCAGGTGTGGTGCCAAGCGCACTGCCAAATCATCAATCAGCTGCCTGGTGAAGCGGTACCTTCGGATGCTGTCACGTTCCACCATCGTTGCCAGGTCAGGGAATGGTCTATGGACAGCTGGTGCCCTGCAGTGCATAGGTGAAGAAAGAAAGATTGTCAGTCACCCCACATATGTGCCATTGAACACACTCAATATCACACGATACATCATTATGAGGCACAAGTACATGATGTGTGCAGTTCCGTAAGGACATGTATGGCACATACATGGCCAACATCCAACATCACAGTTCAACAAGTGGCATCAATAAGTCCCAGGTTATGCCATTGGGTATCATGAGGACGTGTCACATTTCCCATCTCCTGCTGCCACGTTACAAACACACCCCACAGTGACATGTGAGGACAGATGTGCCCCAGGCATCACAGCCCAACGACAGGTAGATTCCCAGGGACCCTGAATTGCCACATGGACACTGGCATGACATGGCGTATCATGTATACACCATAGCAAAACAACCATGACCCTCACAGGTAGTGGTCCCTGTTGCCTCTGCAGGACAGACATGGACGTCTGTGACACACACACGCACAACATCAAAGTCCATGCACAGACAACGTGGATGTGGAGACTGTCTCCCATTGTGCACATGAAATCAGAGACATTGTAAACACAACATGCACACAGACTGCGGAGGACCATCACTATTGTGCCAATGGGTCAGCCTGGGTTAAACATACCGTCCCACATGGGACTCAGGGGGCATGTGACATGACATACACATACACCACCGTGAAATGTGACCATGCCACATGCTCAGATATGAACAGTTGCACATCACAGTGGTCATGTACACGAAACACCAAGGATACTGTCCCCATGAACACGTGCACAGCCTGGGGGTGGCTGCCCCAAGTGACACCCACAGAACAACATGTTCACCCCCATACACGGAATAGGTAATGCAGCCTTACATGCCTTAGGATACAGTTTGGACAGGCTGTGGTGTTGTAGGTGTGCCCCTCACTCCCTGGGAAGTATATGTGGCTGGCATATGTTCACCTGTGACAGGCATGGTGACATATGCCAGTGACATGTACAGGGACGCGTTGGACAGCAATGGACCGATCGGTGCGCACACATTGGCCATTGCATTCAATGTGTGCTGGTACGCGTTGTATTCGCAATACGCGTTGGACAGCTATGGACCGATCGGTGCGCACACATTGGCCATTGCATTCAATGTGTGCTGGTACGCGTTGTATCCTAGGTACGCGTTGAACAGCAATGGACCGATCGGTGTGCCCGGCCGGCCCACTGCATTCAATGTGTGCGGGTTCGCGTTGTATCCCGGGTACGCGTTGAACAGCAATGGACCGATTGGTGTGCATCCATTGGCTATGGCCTGGCCTGGCAACGGACGCGTTTTCAAATTTTGAACGAGTCTGATGCAGGAAATTCAGTTGGTCACCCACAACAATGTTGCAAATTCATGGGTGTCATGAAGTTGAACTTTTGAAGGATGCTGTGGGCGTGTGTAAGAGGTGCAATTCCATGGATTGGCCTGATTCAGAAGATGCTAACAACTTGGACCTATCACTTTGGACACATGGGACAGTAACTGCCTCTGCAGCACACATATAATGCTGGCTGTTCCCCTGAGAGCTCACTTGCCTGCACTACATGCTCCAGGACGACATCTGCCACCACCACTGCTGCTGTATCTGCACCCTCTGGACCCTGCAATGGCACGTACTGTGGAGAGAGCCCCAGCCTTCAGCACTGAGGAAAACCAGGCCCTGCTGGACAGCCTCCTTCCACAGTACAGCAAGCTGTATGGGAAAGCAGGGGAGCAGGTGAGTGTTCTGTCCACTGCCTTCCTAAATGTGCATGTTGTCTGACTAGCAAGGCTAACAGTCTGCACGCCACTGGCTAGCAGGCTCACTGAGTAGTTGTCACCCCCATAGTGTGTAGTTACATGCACTAGACAGGTATAGTGCAGTGACAGTGCATTTAAACAAGGTTTTACTTCCCAGGCAATGATACCATGTAGTTACTGCTGGCATACTGTCCATGGCCATCGTTGCACTGCCTGTGTACATCATGTGCCCCTGTGAATGAGACATGCATTCACAACTGTGTAATGCACGGATATGTTGCATGTGTAGTAATAGCAGTCTCACTTTGTCATCCTCACAGGTTGATGCCCACCAGAAGCAGAAGATATGGATGACCATCGTCCGGGCAGTGAGATCCGTGGGGGACTACAAGCGCCGGATCCGCAACTGCCAGAAGAGGTGGCAGGACCTTCGGGGCTGGACCCAGAGGATCGCACGGGTCCAGCTGAAGCTGTCGCCTCCTCGCAGGAGGGGCGGACACCGGACCCTGACCCCCACATGCTCAGGATCCTGGCGGTGGTCTTCCCTGATCTGGATGGGCAGCTGAAGGCCAGGGAGCAGCACGGAGGGGGTGAGTCCATGACTGCATTGTGTACTCTGTCTGCCATGCTATGTGCCCTCCTCTGGCCTGGTTAAACTTCCACAGCACATCAGTCATGTGGTCCAGGACCCATGTCCCTCGATTGTGCACTTCCCACTCCTCATCTGATACCCAGGTGTGGCCCTTGCAGTCAGGGAATTGTGTCACTTGGGTACTGTGTCCTTGCAGTTTGCTTGACTCAAGGTGGGGGACAGCATCTGTTCCCCTAACTGTGGTGGGCATCATGGGTGGGTCCATTGCTTACACAATGCCTGTGTTCTGCCATGTAATCTGCGTGTTACTTTGATCTGTGGTCCAATTGCTGAGCTGATCCACCACATGTGCCTGGGGTAACTGGCACACACACAAGCTGCGGGTGGGAACAATGTTTGGGCCCCAGGAGTGTGTATATTACGTGTGTCACACATACTTAGCCAGCTGCCTACTGTCCAGGGTTCATCCCTCATTCATGTGGGGCAGGACAGTCATGCCTACTCCAGGCCATGCAATGCACTCTGTACTCCCACTCCCGTGTATCAGCTGACACGTTGTGCTCAGTGATATGTCCCCTCAGGTGTCAGCCTCTGTGTCAGTGTGCTGTGGCTTCGATGTCAGGACTGCTGGGGTGTTTATCGGTTGGGGCTCAGCATGCCACCGGAGATGTGACCATAGGAGACGATACTTGTGTGACACATAGGTGTTTGACCACCTGACCGTGCAGACTGGGGTATGCGAATGTGAGGTCCATGCAGCTGTTTCCCATTCACAGCAGATTGTGAGGTGCTCAGGTTCAGAGGCATGTGTTACAGGTCACCCATATGTCCAATCAGTATGACCTGGACAGATAAGGGTTCAGATGATGTGGTGTGTGGGGGATGTACATGTGCACTTGTTCAGCTCCAGGACTTGCATTCCCCATGACCTACTATTGTGACACAGTGCAGACTGTTGTTGTGTGGCTGCCCTGCCCATGTGACTGAAGACAGTGATGTATGACTTAGCAGGCATGCCTGTGCCATGGCATGTGACTTCCTATTAGTGATCCTGCAGGGGAGTGACATGTGCTACATGCACACCATAGTGGCAATGGCTATCAGCACATGGGTGCATCGTGGTGTCTGTCGCTGGTATGCATCACATGCATTTCATGTATCTGACTCTGGGCATCACTTTCATCCGGGCACCTGTACTGACTCAGTGGCAAGAGTTGTGATGTGTGCATGTTCACATGCTTCACCGTGTTCTCTGCACTGTCCAACTACTGTGTAGGTGGTGCATGTGTCCACACTGGGGTATTGCCAGCCAACGGACGCCAGACAGATGGGCGCAAGGCCAGGTGTGATGTGAGTGCCATGGTTGACGATCAGACTGACAATTGGCTTCTCCTATTCTGTCTGGGCAATTTTAGCAATGTTCAACTAAGGATGCCAGGCCTTGCTCTGTATTGTGCTGTACTTACTGTGGTGTGTGCGTTCGGTGCAGGTGACTGATGTCTGTCTGTCTCCCTATTGTTTGCAGATACATCCACGGCCACAGGAGGGGACAGCTCCACGGACCAGGAGGCGCCGCAGAGCCAGACTGGGTCAACAGCCGAGGAGTGGTCGGAGGAACCCAGTGGCACGGAGGGCGAGGGGAGCCACACCGAGGAGTCCTCAGCACCATCCACCTCAGCTGAGGACCACAGCAGCTCGGAGGATGACTCCCTTATGGAGGCGGGTGTCAGCAGCCACCACACCCCAGCTAGTGTTGCTGTCCCCGCCACCACCACCGCCCTCCCATCGGCTCCCATTCCCGAGGTCCGTGGAGGCTCCCATGTTCGGGAGCGTGTCTCTTTCGGGCCAGGCACCGCACCCCTGCCCCTGTGTCCCCTGCTGCCCTGAGTGAGGAGTCTGTGTACCTCCTTCGGCAGCTCCATGTAGGGCAGACAGCGATGCTGAGTGTCCTCCATGCACACACCACTCTGTTGACTCAGCTGGTGTCGTTCATGGAGGGCATCTCATCGGGCATGTCTGCCCTACAGAGGGGCAATAGGTCCATGGACTCCTCCCTGACGGCAGCAGTGTCCCTCCTCCGACAGTCCCTCACCCCTCCTGTCTCTGCCCCATCCACACTCCCCAGCACCTTACCTGTCCCAAGCACACACACACCGGCACAGGCACACACCAGCACAGACACGAGCAGCACACACACACACACGCCAAGGACAAGACGCACACGCACGCACAGTCAGGGGACTGAAACCACACTCACAGGGGATGGGGCCCAGTCACACACACACGCATCCACGAGCACTGCGCAGTCCACAGTTGCCTCTCCCTCCAAAGCCCCCTCCGTTGCCTCACCTGCAACCCCAAAGACCCAGCGGCTCTTCCTCAGTGACCTCGGCCTCTTCCCCTCCGATCCAGCTGATACAGCATTCAGGGGGAAGAGGAAGCCCACCCACACAGAGCGGAGTGCCCCTCGCCACCGGACACCCTCCCCCAGGCGCAGACCGACTGACGCCCCCATCCGCAAGTCCCCCGGACCCGGAAGAGCAAGACCCCGCCGCCGCCCTGCAGCTCAGGCACCAAGTCTCCTTCCTCCATCCCTCAGGCCCCCACTCCACAGGTGCCCCCACCACACCCTGCCCCAGGTTCCCCCACCCACAGATACACCATCCCCAAAAGGATCAGGCCTTCTCCCCCTGCCACTTGCTCTTCCGGCCCCACACCCCCGCTGCGCTTGTCTGTGCCACTGGTGTGGAGACGGTGTCCTCCCCCTCTGTCCTGCCTACCTTACCTGATCCCCATTCTCCTCCCCTGGAGGTAGGCACTGCAGTGGAGTCCACTACCACCCTGTCTCACTTGGGCACTGCAGTGGGGAACCTGTCCACTCCATCTGCACGGTCCCCTGCAGTCTTGCCAGCACCCACACCATCAGAGTCATGCCCCCCAGTTGTGCCGGCACACACCATGTCAGACACCTCCACTGCAGTTGTCAGTGGCTCTCCAGCACCCACCACCCCTTCCCTGCCTCCTTCTGGTGAGCCATGATCCTGTCCCTGCGGTGCCTGGCCTGCCCCCCCGTATGTTACCGAGGGGATTGTCCCTGGCTTTCATCAGTGCAGGCATGCGTAGGGTGACATCTGCCACTGTCACCCTGTTTTGACTTTCAAGTTGGACTGGCCATTGGCCTTTGTTAAATTCTTTGCTGGACATCAACTGTTAGACCCACATATGCTGAAAAAAGCACCTTTCTGTTCTCTAGTGCTTTTGCTTCTGATGTACATGTTGTTGATGATGCTAACCATGCCCTTGCTGCAGTGATGGTGATATTTGGTCTCATGATGATGAAGTGTTACTGTGCAGGAACACATGTGGTCCAGTGGGAATGTGTCCTATCCTGTGGTGTATCCATGTCATCCTTAGCAGCATCTGAGGGTGTCATGTGTTCATTATTTGGCAATGGGATTTCCTACTTACATTAGCAATTTCACATCTGTGGCTTCCACCCCTGCACATCTGTTGTGCCTGCCATTGTTCAATTCGTCTACTTCCCTGACCGTGTGGCCATCTCCACTGGACATGCAGGTTTGGGCATCAATGGGGAAGGACTCATCTGTGTTGTCAGTGCAACATTGCTATACAAGTGTGTTGGATCTGTGCTGATGATTTCGTTGGCACTCCCATGACCAGGCTGATGTGACGGGAGCATTCATTTGGTGCTAATTGTTGACTGTGTGACCAAGTGCTCAGCTGACATGATGGAGCGCTACTGAGGCAACATAAGGCACAGGTTTCCTCACACAGGAGTGGAGTCCCCTCATGGCAGTGTGTACTCCTGTGACATTGCCTGCGCCCAAGGTGTGTGTTATATGAGCATGTCTGTGTGTTCACTTCCGTTTTGCTGTGCATGCTGGGATCCCTAGTGTTGTACCTGTTTGTGATGCTTGCTGAGTTGACCTATGTTCCCCCAAGTCTTCTCCCTGGATTCTCTGTGATGTGGGTGCATGGCACATTACTGGTCATCAGGGTGTCACCCATAGGTGTGTTTGCTGTCAGGGCTGAGTTTGTGTGCAGACGCAGATGGGTCACAGTCAGGATTCCCCTTGGCACTTGTTGTTTACACCTGTCATGTGATTTCCAGTTTGTGTTATCTTTCAGTGATTGTGACACGTTGTGTGTGTGACTGCTGGCACTCCTCAGGGTCCGGGCTGCAATGTTGGTAGTTGTCTATGTGTGTTCTTTGTGGGTGTCCTTGGCTTCTTCATTGGTGTGTGACTGTGGCTGGGATCCCATTGGTTGGTGTGGTATTGCCGTCATGTCCATGTACAGCGTAGTGTGCAGTGTGTCAGACATTCAGGAGTCTTGTTGAGTGGCCATGTGTGATGTGTTTCTGCACCTTGGTTCCCACCCACCAGCCTGGGATTGTCATGGGTGCATGTGCAATGTCACCAGTGCATGTGAGCTTCACTGCTGCACATTGTTGGAGGTCGAGGTGTGTGGTGTTGAGTGTGTGCAGATGAGAGTTGTTGCCCGGCTAGACCCCTGCCTCCATGTTGGCCTTGGCTTACTGGCCGTGCTGATTGATTTGTGCTTGTGTAGGTGTGATGGTAGTTTGTTGCTCAGGACACATGACTGTGGTTCACAGTGTGAACGACATTTAGCTTTGTCATCACAGTGGGATTGTAATGCAGCCCAGGGTCACCACATTGTGGGGGCCCTGGGGGCTGTGTCTTGCTGTGTCAGTTGCTGTTCCTACATGCTTGTGTGACGTGTGATTTGTGCTCCCTCTCATCTGACAATGCCTGATTGCCCACATAGGGGATTTGGATCCATGAGTTACCTTTGTGTGGCACTGTATGCACATCTGTGTAATTGGTATTCAGGCCTCCTCATGTGTTGTGTGGTTGCCTGGGGACACTTGCACCCCCCCCCCTCACCTGTTGTGTTTGATGTGCAGTGTGGGTCTGCCTGTTTGTGTTTGTGCATCTGCACCACTGCATTGGCATATCTTTGGTGTACCATTGGCTGTATGTTGTTTGGTGGGTTTCCCCTGCTGTCCCTGGGACTCCTAGGTCATCGGTCAGCACAATGATCATGGTTTGTGTGTCCCATTGCTGCCATGGTATGGTATCTGTTCACCTCACATCTACAGTCTCCACAGGGTATCTGCATTTGTGTGCCCATTGGTGCAAATATGTGGGTCTACATTCTGATGGTCACTTCTGTCATTGTGTCATTGATGAATGTTGACAGTGTCAGCCCCCATGGGTGTTGTTTGTCTGCACATGGCCAAAGGTATGTCTTATTTGCACTGCAGTATTTGCCTCCCCCAATATATGTTGCAATGGGACACATGTACTACTTTGCCACTGATGTGTTTTATGTTCTGTGACCAGGAATCATCCATGCAGTTTGGCAGTTGCAGCTTTTTCTTTGTCAACACTTGCATTTTGGTCACTGTGATGATGGGGGTTTAGGCCCCATTGCCACAATGTTCAAAATGTGCTTCAGCTATGGAACCCACACTTACCTTTTGGTCACTGTGATGATGGGGGTTTAGGCCCCATTGCCACAATGTTCAAAATGTGCTTCAGCTATGGACCCCACACTTACCTTTTGGTCACTGTGATGATGGGGGTTTAGACCCCATTGCCACAATGTTCTGAATGTGCTTCAGCTATGGACCCCACACTAACATTTTGGTCACTGTGATGATGGCGTTTTGGACCCCATTGCCACAATGGTCATGGCCTGCTTGCATTGTGGGGGCCACACAGATATATGTGTGGCACATTGATAGGGGGTCACATTGTATGTTCAAAGTCATGTTCAGTGCTGTAGGCATTTGACACAGTCTACACACGCTTGTCATGGTGTTGGGGGGATGTCTTTTTCTTGCATTCCCTAGGTTGTGGTGTGCTGGTTGTGTCATGCATTGTCCATCCTATGAGTGGGGGTGGTGTTGGTGGTAGGCATCTGGCACCCCCTGGGTAAGGGTGGTAGTAGTGGTAGGCATCCAGCCCCCCATGGGTAGAGGTGGTAGTAGTGGTAGGCATCTGGCACCCCCTGGGTAAGGGTGGTAGTAGTGGTAGGCATCTGGCACCCCCTGGGTAAGGGTGGTAGTAGTGACAGGCATCCAGCCCCCCATGGGTAGAGGTGGTAGTAGTGACAGGCATCTGGCACCCCCTGGGTAAGGGTGGTAGTAGTGGTAGCCATCTGGCATCCCCTGGGTAAGGGTGGTAGTAGTGGTAGGCATCTGGCACCCCCTGGGTAAGGGTGGTAGTAGAGGTAGGCATCCAGCCCCCCATGGGTAGAGGTGGTAGTAGTGGTAGGCATCTGGCACCCCCTGGGTAAGGGTGGTAGTAGTGGTAGGCATCCTGCCCCCCATGGGTAGAGGTGGTAGTAGTGACAGGCATCTGGCACCCCCTGGGTAAGGGTGGTAGTAGTGGTAGGCATCTGGCACCCCCTGGGTAAGGGTGGTAGTAGTGGTAGGCATCTGGTACCCCCTGGGTAAGGGTGGTAGTAGTGGTAGGCATCCAGCCCCCCATGGGTAGAGGTGGTAGTAGTGGTAGGCATCTGGCACCCCCTGGGTAAGGGTGGTAGTAGTGACAGGCATCCAGCCCCCATGGGTAGAGGTGGTAGTAGTGACAGGCATCTGGCACCCCCTGGGTAAGGGTGGTAGTAGTGACAGGCATCCAGCCCCCATGGGTAGAGGTGGTAGTAGTGACAGGCATCTGGCTCCCCTGGGTAAGGGTGGTAGTAGTGACAGGCATCCAGCCCCCCATGGGTAGAGGTGGTAGTAGTGGTAGGCATCTGGCACCCCCTGGGTAAGGGTGGTAGTAGTGGGAGGTATCTGGCACCCCCTGGGTAAGGGTGGTAGTAGTGGTAGGCATCTGGCACCCCCTGGGTAAGGGTGGTAGTAGTGACAGGCATCCAGCCCCCCATGGGTAGAGGTGGTAGTAGTGGTAGGCATCTGGCACCCCCTGGGTAAGGGTGGTAGTAGTGGTAGGCATCTGGCACCCCCTGGGTAAGGGTGGTAGTAGTGGTAGGCATCCAGCCCCCCATGGGTAGAGGTGGTAGTAGTGACAGGCATCCAGCCCCCCATGGGTAGAGGTGGTAGTAGTGACAGGCATCTGGCACCCCCTGGGTAAGGGTGGTGGTAGTGGTAGGCATCTGGCACCCCTGGGTAAGGGTGGTAGTAGTGGTAGGCATCTGGCACCCCTGGGTAAGGGTGGTAGTAGTGGTAGGCATCCAGCCCCCATGGGTAGAGGTGGTAGTAGTGGTAGGCATCTGGCACCCCTAGGTAAGGGTGGTAGGCATCCAGCCCCCCATGGGTAGAGGTGGTAGTAGTGGTAGGCATCCAGCCCCCATGGGTAGAGGTGGTAGTAGTGGTAGGCATCTGGCACCCTCTGGTTAAGGGTGGTAGTAGTGGTAGGCATCTGGCACCCCTGGGTAAGGGTGGTAGTAGTGGTAGGCATCTGGCACCCCTGGGTAAGGGTGGTAGTAGTGACAGGCATCCAGCCCCCCATGGGTAGAGGTGCTAGTAGTGACAGGCATCTGGCACACCCTGGGTAAGGGTGGTAGTAGTGACAGGCATCCAGCCCCCCATGGGTAGAGGTGGTAGTAGTGACAGGTATCTGGCACCCCCTGGGTAAGGGTGGTAGTAGTGGTAGCCATCTGGCACCCCCTGGGTAAGGGTGGTAGTAGTGGTAGGCATCTGGCACCCCTGGGTAAGGGTGGTAGTAGTGGTAGGCATCCAGCCCCCATGGGTAGAGGTGGTAGTAGTGGTAGGCATCTGGCACCCCTGGGTAAGGGTGGTAGTAGTGGTAGGCATCGGGCACCCCTGGGTAAGGGTGGTAGTAGTAGTGACAGGCATCCAGCACCCCATGGGTAGGGGTGGCAGTAGTGGTAGGCATACAGGCCCCTATGTGTATGTGTGGCATTGGTGAGGGCCATCCCGCCCCTATGGTGCTGCTGTTGCTGGTGTAGGTATTTCTGCATCCCTCTGTGTGTGATGTGTCGGGTACGTGTAGTTTGTTTTTGTTGTTTGTGTCTGACTTACCTTCTGCGCCGTACGCGTCCGTGCCTGTTCCGGTAATAGAGGTAGAATATTGGTAGGATCGGCACGAAGGGATTCATGGTTGGTTCGTGTCGTTCGTCTTTCTCTTTGCTTCGCCTTGTCTTCGTCGCTGGCGTGTTCGTCTCGTAGCCGTGGATCGTGTTCTGGCGCGAATCGGAGCTTATGTGCGCCTCGCCCGGATGCTTTGACGTGCCGTGCGTAGCGACGGGTTCGGCGCGTACGGGAAGCGCATCGTACTTGTCCGGCCGGACGGGGCTGCATTTTTGCTTCCGTGCGGCTCGATTCTACGATTCCGGATCCGGCTTGGTCGGGGAACAGGACCTGGATTGGGTTAGTACGACTGGGTCGGAATCTATGCTGTTGTGCGCATCGTACTTGCTCGTTCGGAATAATGTGCGGCTCGGTCTGGAAACAGGCATTCGCATGGCTTTTTTCCCGACCGAATGGTGTTGGGTGCGCCTCCGACCAAGATCGGAATCGGCCCCCTAACGTTTGCCAGTTATCATTATTTACTTTTTCACTTTTTAAATATAAGTCAAAAGTCTGTTTTTAAATCTTCCAGTAAGTGCATCGACAACATATACAAACATACTCTGGTTTTTAAACCACACTGTTTTAAATTTTGTAATCTCTTCTTTAAAACTATTAACTGTAATATATGTGTCCTGTTCTGCAACTCCTTCTCTTAACAACTCTTCATTTTCCCTAGAATCCTGCTCAGGACCAAAGAAACGAAACTGCACATCACCACAAACCTTTTCTACGTCTGCCACAGTACCATGCAAAAGTGCTCTATTCATTTCTCCTAAACATAAAGCAGGTGTTTTCACATAGTAAAGCTTCTGAACTAAAGTTCGCATTGTTGAGTGGTGTACAGCTAACATCTTGAAATGATGACCGGTGCTTTGGCACACTTTGGGGCCCATTACGATTGCCGGCGGATCGCTACCGCCGGCCCGGCGGTGGCAATCCGCCCGCCAAATGTCCCTGGTACTCCCCCCGCCATATTAGTATGGCGGGGGCACCGCGGCACACGGAAAGACCGTCCGCTGCTTTTCCGCCGTTCGACTTGTCGACCGGGCGGAAAAGGGACACAATATGGTGGCGGTGTCTGCAAGACACCGCCATTCATATTATGATGCGAGCGGTTATTGGCCTTTCCATGGCGGCATTGCCGCCATCGAAAGGCATGCGGTGTTTGATATTGGGGGCCCGTTGCGGGCCCCCAGGGTGTCAGGGGGAGGGGGTGCACATGGGGGGTACCTATGGTACCCCCCCATTGCAATGCACTACGTGGCAGGCACCACGTGGTGCCTGCCATGTTGTGCATGGCAATGCTGTGCACAATCCTTTTACATTGCGAGCGGGGCTGCAGCCAGCAAATCCACCCGCAATGTAAAAGGGCCAGGATGCGCCCGCCAGTGTGGCGGGCGCATCCTAATTTGCATGGCGGGACCGCCGCATCATCGGCGGTCGGTCCCGTGCTCCGTTGCGGTGGCGTGCGGACAAAGTCCGCCCGCCATCGTAATAGGCCCCTTAGTTTGATAAACAAGCTAGTGAGTGTCCCTACAAATTTGTATGCTTTCTAATCTTGCAAGGATCCAATCCTTGTAAAGTAATTATTTTCTGTTTTAAACTTTGCCTTGGAAAGATATGTAGAAATTTCCTTAATATATAAATGGATTGCTGTCGAATACTACAAACACAAATTTAATAGACAGTGGTATAGTTATAGGTTATACGGCGCCTTAGGAACAATCGCACATATTTCAGTTCAGGATAGTATTGAGTTACGGTGCTGTAAGGTGAGGAGAACCACCAACCTCCCCTAAAGTTGTGGACAAAGCCAACATAGAAATTCCCAAAATCCTCAGCACATGTCTGTAGAGTGATATTAAATATCAATGCAAGTATACACAAATTATAAACGCAGTTTCAGAAATCTTCTCTTTCTTTTATTCTTTTCTTTCTGATCAGCCAACACGTGTTTCGCGCACAAACTGGGAAATCGTCCCGCGACTTTCTCAAGGCTTCAATGTCATTGGTAGCAACTTTCCATGTGGTGATAATTCGATCCCACACGCTTTAGACTGCGGGTGAGTCTAGTATCCTTGCTTCGAAGTGAGTAAATCCGTAATTTTCAGTAAAAGCACCCCGCTACGCGCCGTAGTGCAGCCGCAACTAGATCAGTCTGTCCGGTCCTCGAGTACGAGTACGTGTGTTGTGGTGTTTATAGGTATAAATGGTGTGAAGGGTGGGAAGTAATTTATTTTTATTGATGAATTATTAATTATTTGTTAATTAATTTAAATTAATTAATTAGTAATTAATTATGGTAATTGTGTAATTAGTTTTAAGTGTCTGTTGTGGATATTATAGTGTTAAAGAATGTGTACTCAATTAATGTTTATTTTCTTTTTTTATTAATAATATATTTTAAATTCATTATTAATTATGTTAATTATAGAAGTACATTTAAATAAAAATGTTGATGTCTTTTTTATTGGTGTGGTGTTATAGGGTAGGAAATAAAATAAATACATTTATGTTTTAAATAATTAGTTTGTTTGTGAATATTTGCTCCTTTTAAATATTGTTTATAAATATATTTATTAATTTTTTTAAAATCATATTTGTACCTTTTTGTTATATGCAATTAACAGTATGTGTTCTTTTTATATGTTTAATATATGTAATTGTATATTTTTAAAATATTGTAAATTTATTTTTAAGATTATTTAATTTTTTTTAATTGTTTAAATGTTATTAGTAATTTTTGTTTCCCTGCTATCCAAAATGTTCCCTACTGTTGCACTCACTGGAGTGGGAATGGTAATTTGTACCCTTCCGCTATCCAGCACTTTCCCTACTGTTGCACTCACTGGAGTGGGAATAGTAATTTTACCCCTCCGCTATCCAGCACTTTCCCAACTGTTTCACTCACTGGAGTGGGAATAGTAATTTTTACCCCTCCGCTATCCAACACTTTCCCTACTGCTGCACTCTTTGAAGTGGGAATAGTAATTTTTACCCCTTCGCTATCCAGCACTTTCCCTACTGTTGCACTCACTGGAGTGGGAATAGTAATTTTTCCCCTCGGCTATCCAACACTTTCCCTATTGTTTCACTCACTGGAGTGGGAATAGTAATTTTTACCCCTCCGCTGTCCAACATTTTCCCTACTGTTGCACTCACTGGAGTTGGAATAATAAATTTAATTCTTCTACTATCCACCATTTACCCCACTTTTGCACTCAATGGAGTGGGAATAGTCAATTTTACCCCTCCGCTATCCAACACTTTCCCTACTGTTGCACTCTTTGGATTGGGAATAGTAATTTTTACCCCTCCGCTATCCAACACTTTCCCTACTGTTGCACCTATTGCAGTTGGAATAGTAAATTTAATTATTTCGCTATCCATCATTTTCCCTACTGTTGTATTTATTGTATTGCGAAATGTACGTTTTAATTTTGTTTTAATAGTTTAATGATTTAATTAATTATAGAATGTTTTTTTATTTTAAATTATTGATATATGTATATATTTTATTTTTATATAATTTAAAAGTTTAAAAATTAAATAAAGATAATAGTTAATAAATTATTTTAAAGTAAATATATGTATATGTATAAATTATTGTTTCCATGTTTATATTTTTTTAAAGTAAGTTTAATTTTTATATTTAGTTAAAATGTATATTAAATTTAATTTATCTTGTTAAAGATAATATTAATATTTTATATATTTAATATATATTATTTTATTTTATTTATATTTTTATATCGATATTTTTATATCTATATTTTTAACTTTGATATTTTTGATTCAATATTTTTGTACTTACCTGTTTAAGTATTGGGAGTCGATATTTTTACAATCTATATTTTTTTTTCGATATTTTTACCATCAATATTTTTAGCATCGATATTCTATCAGTGAACCATATATTTATTTATTTATTTATTTGAGGTTTTATAGAGCGCGAACATGACCCGTTAGGGTATCAGAGCGCTTTACAGGGATAACACGTTACGTACAGGTTAGGCACAGGCAAAACACAAGGATGGGGATTAGGGAATTGACTACATTAGGACAAAAGCCAGAGTTATATACAATAATCAGTACAGTACCATAATCAGCAGAGCGACATGTCAGCGATAAAAAGAGAAAACTAGCAATTGTATCAGAGGGGAGATATGATAGCAGAAGGCAGAGAGAACCAGCAAAACATTTATATATATATATATATATATATGTTCCTCCTACTTGGTTCCCTTGTTACCGGGTTAGTGCAGCGCTCCTCGTGGGTGCAAATCCCTGCGGCAGAACCAAGCCGCTAACAATCCATATACAATCCCTCCAGCCGAAGAGACAAATGGGACGCACTCTCTCAAACCTTTTGCATTTTTTATTTTTCCATATCCTTCATTCGCGGGATGCAGGCAAGAGCAAATCAGATCTGATTTGCTCTTGCCTGCATCCCGAATGAAGGATATGGAAAAATAAAAATGCAAAAGGTTTGAGAGAGTGCGTCCCATTTGTCTCTTCGGCTGGAGGATTGTATATGGATATATATATATGTATATATATATATATATATATATAGCTAATATATATAGGTAATATATATATTGGATTTGTTGTGATATATATGTATATATATATCACAACAAATCATATATATATATATATATATATATTCACTGAAAAAACCACAGGTTTCAGGGACGTTATAGTTTGTTGGACATTTCCCTCGTGCAAAACCAGAGAAATTCGGCCGTTATAGTTAGTTGAGCTAACTATAACTCGCGAACCCCGCAATGCACTGCTGATGACGTCACATATTACATCATTCATGACATGGTCAGTGACATCACTGATGACATCTCAAATGACATCACTGATGACATCACTCACGTGATAATCTGATGCACCTCCTCACACCTCCTCACACCCTAATATAACCTTTGATACACCCACTTACTATAACGGCCGAATTTCTCTGGTTTTGTACGAGTGAAATGACCCACTAAGGATAACGTCCCTGAAACCTGTGTTTTTTTCAGTGAATTTCTAAGGTTTTTTAAATGCTAATTTCTAACTATGCCTACAGAAGTAGGACATGTGCAGAAAGAGGAAGAAAGGCGCAGAAAGAAGCAAGAGAAATGCAGAAAGAGCCAACAGAAGTCCAGAAAGAGGAAGAAAGGTGCAGAAAGAAGCAAGAGATATGCATAAAGAACCAACAGAGGTGCAGAAAGAGGCATTGTTGCAAAGTCATCCTGTGCCCTGGGCACCCCCCAACTTTTTCCAGACTGGTACTGGTGGTAACTGATTCTGACTGACCCTAGGCTCTGCCTAACCAGGCCCGGAGCCAGTGCTATGCTGAAAGACACTTAGAATACAGTGAAAACACCTACATACACTAGGGTACACTATGGGTTGGGGTACCCCTGTGATTGGCATGACCTCCCCTGTAAGGCCCTAGTACATAATAGGGCAGGGGGATTAAAACTATCGCTAAGTCCCTAGCATATAATAGGGCATGGCAGTTTAGAGGCCAGCAGCCCGTTTCTGCACTTGCATGTGTGCACTGCTGAGCCTGAGGGCAGTTTAAAGGTAGCCCTGTGTGTGCAGAAAGAGGCAAGAGAGGTGCAGAAAGAGGCAAGAGAGGTGCAGAAAGAGGGAAGAAGGGTGCAGAAAGAGGCAAGAGAAGTGCAGAAAAAAGCAACAGAGGTGTAGAAAGAGGCAAGAGAAGTTCAGAAAGAGGCAGCAGAGGTGCAGAAACAGGCAGAAGAGATGCAGAAAGAGGGAACAGGGGTGCAGAAAGAGAGAAAAGGAGTGCCAAAAGAGGCAAGAGGGGTGCAGAAATTTGCAAGAGAGGTGCAGAAAGAAGCAAGAGCAGTGCAGTAGGAAGCAAGGGAAGTGCAGAAAGAAGCAAGAGAGGTGCAGAAGGAGGCAAGAAGGGTACAGAAAGAAGCAAAAGAGGAGCAGAAACAAGCAAAAGAGATGCGGAAAGAGGCTAGAGGGGTGCAGAAAGAGGCAAGAGAGGTGCAGAAAGAGGCAAGAGAGGTGCACAAAGAGGGAAGAAGGGTGCAGAAAGAGGCAAGTGGGATGCAGAAAGAAGCAACAGAGGTGTAGAAAGAAGCAAGAGAAGTGCAGATAGAAACAACAGAGGTGCAGAAAGAAGCAAGAGCAGTGCAGAAAGAACCAACAGAGGTGCAGAAAGAGGCAAGAGGGGTGCAGGAAGAGGCAAGAGAAGTTCAGAAAGAAGCAAAAGAGGTGTAGAAAGAGGCAAGAGGGGTGCATAAAGAGGCAAGAGAAGTTCAGAAAGAACCAAGAGACGTGCAGGAAAAGGGAAGAAGGGTGCAGAAAGAGGCACGAGGGGTGCAGAAAGAAGGAAGAGAAGTGCAGAAAGAAGCAACAGAGGTGCTGAAAGAGGCACGAAGGGTGCAGAAAGAGGCAAGAGAAGTGCAGAAAGAAGCAACAGCGGTACAGAAAGAGGCAAGAGTGGTGCAGAAAGAGGGAAGAGAGGTGTAGAAAGAGGCAAGAGAGTTGCACAAAGAGGGAAGAGGGGTGCAGAAAGAAGCAAGGGGTGCAGAAACAGGCAAGAGAAGTGCAGAAAGAGGCAAGAGAATTGCTGAAAGAAGCAACAGAGGTGTAGAAAGAAGCAAGAGAAGTGCAGAAAGAGGCAAGTGAGATGCAGAAAGAGGCAAGAGGGGTGCAGAAAGAGGGAAGACGAGTGCAGAAAGAGACAACAGGGGCGTAGAAAGAAGCAAGACAGGTGCAGAAAGAAGCATGGGAAGTGCAGAATGAAGCAACAGGGGTGCAGAAAGAGGCATGAAGAGTGCAGAAAGAAGCAACAGAGGTGCAGAAGGAGGCAAGAGAACTGCAGAAAGAGGCAAAATAGTTGTAGAAACAGGCTAGAGAGGTGCAGAAAAAGGGAACAGGGGTGGAGAAAGAGGCAAGAGAGATGCAGAAAGAGGGAAGAGAGGTGTAGAAAGAGGCAAGAGAGTTGCACAAAGAGGGAAGAGGGATGCAGAAAGAGGCAAGGGGGTGCAGAAACAGGCAAGAGAAGTGCAGAAAGAGGCAAGAGAATTGCTGAAAGAAGCAACAGAGGTGTAGAAAGAAGCAAGAGAAGTGCAGAAAGAGGCAAGTGAGATGCAGAAAGAGGCAAGAGGGGTACAGAAAGAGGGAAGACGAGTGCAGAAAGAGACAACAGGGGTGTAGAAAGAAGCAAGACAGGTACAGAAAGACGCATGGGAAGTGCAGAATGAAGCAACAGGGGTGCAGAAAGAGGCAAGAGAAGTGCAGAAAGAAGCAACAGAGTTGCAGAAGGAGGCAAGAGAACTGCAGAAAGAGGCAAGAGAGTTGTAGAAACAGGCTAGAGAGGTGCAGAAAAAGGGAACAGGGGTGCAGAAAGAGGCAAGAGAGATGCAGAAAGAGGGATGAAGGGTGCAGAAAGAGGCAAGAGAAGTGCAGAAAGAAGCAACATAGGTGCAGAAAGAGGCAAGAGAAGTGCAGAAAGAAGCAACAGAGGTGCAGAAAGAGGCAAGAGGAGTGCAGAATGAGGGAAGAGGGGCGCTTAAAGAGGCACGAGGCTGCAGAAAGAAGCAAGAGAGGTGCAGAAAGAAGCAAGAGAAGTGCAGAAAGAAGCAACAGAAATGCAGAAAGGGGGAAGTGGGGTGGAGAAAGAGGCAAGAGGGATACAGAAATAAACAAGAGAGGTGCAGAAAGAAACAAAAGAAGTGCAGAAAGAAGGAACAGAGGTGCAGAAAGAGGCAAGAGGGTGCAAAAAGAGGGAAGAGGGGTGTGAAAGAGGCACGAAGGGTGCAGAAAGAAGCAAGAGGGGTGCAGAAAGAAACAAAAGAAGTGCAGAAAGAAGGAACAGAGTTGCAGAAAGAGGCAAGAAGAGTGCAGAAAGAGGGAAGAGTGGTGCAGAAAGAGGCTCGAGGGGTGCAGAAAGAAGCAAGAAAGGTGCAGAAAGAAACAAAAGAACTGCAGAAAGAAGCAACAGAGGTGCGGAAAGAGACAAGAGGGGAGCAGAAAGAAGGAAGAGGAGTGCAGAAAGAGGCACAAGGGTTGGAGAAAGAAGGGACAGAGGTGCGGAAAGAGGCAAGAGAAGTGCAGAAAGAAGCAACAGGGATGCAGAAAGGGGGAGGAGGGGTGGAGAAAGAGGCAAGAGGGGTGCAGAAAGAAGCAATAGAGGTGCAGAAAGAAACAAAAGAAGTGCAGAAAGGAGCAACAGAGGTACAGAAAGAGGCAAGAGGGGTGCAGAAAGAGGCACGAGGGGTGCAGAAAGAAGCAAGAGAGGTGAAGAAAGAAGCAAGAGAAGTGCATAAAGAAACAACAGAGATGCAGAAAGGGGGAAGTGGGGAGGAGAAAGAGGCAAGAGGGATACAGAAAGAAGAAAGAGCATTGCAGAAAGAAACAAAAGAAGTGCAGAAAGAAGGAACAGAGGTGCAGAAAGAGGCAAAAGGGGAGCAGAAAGAGGGAAGAGGGGTGCAGAAAGAGGCACAAGTGTTGCAGAAAGAAGAGACAGAGGTGCAGAAAGAAGCAAGAGAAGTGCAGAAAGAAGCAACAGAGGTGCATAAAGAGGGATGAGGGGTGGAAAAAGAGGCAAGAGAAGTGCAGAAAGAAGCAACAGAGATGCAAAAAGGGGGAACAGGGGTGGAGAAAGTGGCGAGAGGGGTGCAGAAAGAAGCAAGAGAGGTGCAGAAAGAAACAAAAGAGGAGCAGAAAGTAGGAACAGGGGTGCAGAAAGAGGCAAGAGGCAAGAGGGGTGCAAAAAGAGGGAAGAGGGGTGTAGAAAGAAGCACGAGTGGTGCAGAAAGAAGCAAGAGAGGTGCAGAAAGAAGCAAGAGTAGTGCAGAAAGATGCAACAGAGGTGCAGAAAGAGGCAAGAGGGGTGCAAAAAGAGGGAAGAGGGGTGCAGAAAGAGGCACGAGGGGGCAGAAAGAAGCAAGAGAGGTGCAGAAAGAAGCAGCAGAGGTGCAGAAAGAGGGAAGAGGGCTGGAGAAAGAGACAAGAGAGGTGCAGAAAGAAGCAAGAGAGAGGCAGAAAGAGGGAAGAGGGATGGAGAAAGAGGCAAGAGGGGTGCAGAAAGAAGCAAGAGAGATGCAGAAAGTAACAAAAGAAGTGCAGAAAGAAGGAACAGAGGTGCAGAAAGAGGCAAGAGGAGTGCAGAAAGAGAAGAGGGGTGCAGAAAGAGGCACAAGGGGTGCAAAAAGAAGCAACAGAGATGCAGAAAGAGGGAAGGGGTGGAGAAAGAGGCAAGAGAAGTGCTGAAAGAAGCAACAGACATGCAGAAAGGGGGAAGAGGGGTAGAGAAAGAGGCAAGAGGGGTGCAGAAAGAAGCAAAAGAAGTGCAGAAAGAAGGAACAGAGGTGCAGAAAGAGGCAGGAGGGGTGCAGAAAGAGGGAAGAGGGGTGCAGAAAGAGGCAAGAGAGGTGCAGAAAGAGGCAAGAGGGGTGCACAAAGAAGCAAGTGAGGTGTAGAAAGAGGCAACAGAGATGCAGAAAGAGGCAAAAGAGGTGCAGAAAGTAGAAGAGATGTGCAGAAAGAGGCAAGAGAAGTGCAGAAAAAGAAAGAAAGTTGCAGAAAGAAGCAACAGAAATGCAGAAAGAGGCAAGAGAGGCGCAGAAAGAAGCAAAAATGGCTTGCACACCATTAGTACCAATTTAACACCCACATTTACAATAAGTAAGAGGTGACCATTCTAGGTTTACAAAGGACCTTCCACCACGCTGTAACACTTGTCGCTGCATTTTTGGTAACGTTTGAGCCGTTTGAGCTAGAAACAAGGGTTTTTTGTTCAAATCTGCAGATTAGGCAGCAGATGATGGATTATGTGGCTAATGCGGAAAATGTATAATTGTGCGAAAGTTGGTGCAGCCAAACAGTCGCATAATTCCAATGGCCCTGCTCATACCTCTGACTAGGTCCAGAAGTGTTCCTCAGTGAATCCTTCTTTTTTTTGTCTCATTGAGTTCATAGTTTAGCTTCTATGGAAACGAGGAAGACTAAACCTGAGGTTACCACTCCACAACACAGACTACCATACCACATAATTACTCTCCATAACACATAATCCCACTCTACATAATTCCTATACACTAAATACCACATACTTTCTATCCACATAATTTCACTGCACAACATACCACATAATTCCACTACACACAACGTGCATCCACTCCACTCCAAAAAACATTAGTAAAAAATGTTTACATTTACAATGCCAATAGCTCTAACTCTTGCAAATGCGAGACCTATTAAATTACAAATGCTTCTTTAACTGGTAGTCATGTTTGCATACTGGTGGAGAAAGGGGGCTGGGCCTCCAACCAGCACTCAGGAATTCCGCTGTGTAGGACTTACAGGAGGTACCAGGAGGGCTTCTTGGCCCCCAAAGTCCCTCAGGAGTAAAGTGGACTTCATCCCCCAACCAGTACTGTGCCAGGAGGCGCGTTTGCAGAGTGGTGGAGAAAGGGGGGTGTGGCCTCCGAAGACCTCTTAGCAATCCCACTGTGTGGGACTTAGTGGAGGTAACAGGAGGGGTAGTGGCCCCCAAGGAGAACCATGGCCAGATGGTCAGGTACCACGGGGTGAACTAATTTGATGCTCAATTCAGCTGCGGTCTTGAAAGTTTTAGGGTGATCTGTCAAGCTGGGGCAGAGAAAAGGAGGGGGGTCCCAAAACATGTTTTTCCCATGTTAATTTCCATAGGATGCTTTAGACAGAGCTACAGCCCGAACTGCTGAGTGCAATTACGCCAAATTTGGTAGGAAGGTAAATGGTGGTTCAGGGTAGTTTATTTTTGTGATTTGTTGTAAATCTGTCCAGTAGTTGCAGATTTATTTAGACATTTCCAGTTCTACATCTAGGGATGCAGAGGATCCACAGCCCCTCCCAATCTCGTGCTGAGATCTGATTGGCTGCAACACTTCAAACCAGGAAGTGTTTGCAGCCATCTTGTGACTCAGTTCAAATGAGTCACAGAAAAAAACATAAAAGAAAAGGGGGCAGGGTAGAAACACCCTGATCCCAAGTCCTCTTGGGGGAGGGGGGTCCCAGAGGGACTCCGCAGGGCCAAATAAAGCATTTTTTAAAAGTTTTGGCGGGTTCCGCAGAACCAAAAACAAATGTGGGCTGCCATGCTTCATTAATTGCAAAAACAACAGTTGATGGACAGAATGCAGAACAATGTCATACATTCACCCCAGTACAGAGATCTGGGCCTAAATCCATCGTTTTTTTGCTCACCATGCCATTCCAGTTTGGACACAGCCATATGCAAATCAGTCTTGACCCTGTGCCTCATGGGAACAGTCCAGCCCGAACTGCCAAGCCAGGTCCTCCCTGGACTGGAAACAAGCATCCTAGGACCAGTTTCGGGGTTTCACCCCTCTTCAGCCAGGATAGCTTGATTCCAGTGGCATGGAAAGCACGGGACCCACGTCTGGGCATACCCGTCCCACTCGGGGTGACAAATGCAAAAACAACAGTTGATGGACAGAATGCAGAACAATGTCATACATTCACCCCAGTACAGAGATCTGGGCCTAAATCCATCGTTTTTGCTCACCATGCCATTCCAGTTTGGACCCAGCCATATGCAAATCAGTCTTGACCCTGTGCCTCATGGGAACAGTCCAGCCCGAACTGCCAAGCCAGGTCCTCCCTGGACTGGAAACAAGCATCCTAGGACTAAGTTGGCAGGGTATGCCCAGACGTGGGTCCCTTGCTCACTTTGCCACTGGATTCAAGATAGCCCGGCTGATGACGGCTGTAAGCCAGAAACCGGTCCCAGGATGCTTGTTTCCGGTCCAGGGAAGACATGGCTTGGCAGTTCGGGCTGGACTGTTCCCATGAGGCACAGGGTCAGACTGATTTGCATATGGCCATATCTGAACTGGGGTGGCGGAGTGAGCTAAAGAATGATGATGGATTAAACCCAGATCAGTTGACTGGGGGTGAGTGCTTGCAATGTTCAACACTCCGTCCATCATCCCCTTTAGTTTTGCTATGTTCGCCCTAAGTTGGCAGGGTATGCCCAGACATGGGTCCCTTGCTCACTTTGCCACTGGATTCAAGATAGCCTGGCTGATGACGGCTGTAAGCCAGAAACCGGTCCCAGGATGCTTGTTTCCGGTCCAGGGAAGACATGGCTTGGCAGTTCGGCTGGACTGTTCCCATGAGGCACAGGGTCAGACTGATTTGCATATGGCCATGTCTGAACTGGGGTGGCGGAGTGAGCTAAAGAATGATGATGGATTAAACCCAGATCAGTTGACTGGGGGTGAGTGCTTGCAATGTTCAACACTTCGTCCATCATCCCCTTTGGTTTTGCTATGTTCGCCCTAAGTTGGCAGGGTATGCCCAGACGTGGGTCCCTTGCTCACTTTGCCACTGGATTCAAGATAGCCTGGCTGATGACGGCTGTAAGCCAGAAACCGGTCCCAGGATGCTTGTTTCCGGTCCAGGGAAGACATGGCTTGGCAGTTCGGGCTGGACTGTTCCCATGAGGCACAGGGTCAGACTGATTTGCATATGGCCATGTCTGAACTGGGGTGGCGGAGTGAGCTAAAGAATGATGATGGATTAAACCCAGATCAGTTGACTGGGGGTGAGTGCTTGCAATGTTCAACACTCCGTCCATCATCCCCTTTGGTTTTGCTATGCTTCATTAATTACCAGCCCCCGGGTGGGCCAGACCCAGGGACATTATGCAAATCAAGGAGGGGGCGCACGGACCCCCCCTCCTGGGGCTTATTATGCCCCAGGGACCACTACCTTCCGGGGCTTATTTATTTAATAATCGGGGGCCTCTTGGGCCCCCCCAGCCCTGGGGACCACCACCTCCCCGGGGCTTCAAGTTAAAAGAATGCGGAGGACCGAGTGAACTCCAGAAGTCCCGAGGGCTGCCACCTCCCTGGGGTTTTAATTTAAAGTAATGCGGGAGGCCCCACGAACCCCCCCCCTCCCACAACCCAGGGGCCGCAACCTCCCGGGGCTTTAGTCATATTTAATTCAGGGGCCAAGTTCAAAAAAGCTTTTTTTTTTTAATTCACAGCGATTTCCGCGAATATTCATGAATTTCAATATAAATTACAAAAACAAACACGTGCGATCTCCATCCCTTGTTATAACTGTAGCCCCAGGTCGGCCAGGTCCCGGGGGCATGCCGGGGTTTTGTTTTTCAAAATGGAGAGGGGCGCATGGGGCCCCCCCTCCAAGGGCTTAATATTTCCATGAGGACCATCACTTCCCTCGGGCTATGTACAAAACATAATGTTGGGGGGCCGCACGGAACCCCCGGGCCCAGGGGACCACCACCTTCTCAGGGATAAGATACATATTAAAGACAGGGTCCGCGCAGACCCCGCCCCTGGGGGCCACCACCTCCCTGGGGCAGACCCTTGAAAATCAAAGGAGAGGGCAGCACAGCCCCCCTCCTGGAGCCCTAGGGATCTCCACCCCCCAGGGCTGGCTCCCTATATCCCGGGGTGCCTAGCCCAGGGGGTTATGTGATGTTACCCCGCATGCTTTTACCCCGCAGTTTTTACTCCGCAAAATCTTTTACAATGCAGGGCTTTACAACGCAATTCGTTACAACGCATTCCCCATTCCAACGCAATTACTATTCTAACTCAAGGGGGGCGTTACTTTGGGGAATGCATTGTAACAGTTTTGCAGTGTAAAGCCCTGCATTGTTAAAGTTATTGCGGAGTAAAAAATGCGGGGTAAAGCCATGCGGAGTAAAAAATGCGGGGTAAACGACGTTTCCCAGCCCAGGGACATAGCTGTTTGCTTTTGCTTGGCGGTAGTTTTGACAGCTCCTGCCAAGCAAAAGCAAGCACTCCACTTCCAGCAAGCAGTAGCTGTCAAAGTGCTCCCACTTGCTGGAAACGGAGTTTTAATCTCTTTCCCTGCCCATAGACATGCAGGCAGGAAAAGAGATGAAAGATTGCTCTTGCACACAGGGAGCTGCATTTCCAGCAGCTCCCTGTGTGCGAAAGCAATGCCGGCTCCTGCAGGAGGCGGGGAGCCAGCTGGAGCTGCAGGGGCCTTAAGGCTTCTTCTGCAGTCCCCAACAGTGGTCACTGGGTGCCCTGGTGGGCTCCAGCTGCAAAAAGAACAATTCATGGACAGAATATTGAACAATGTCAAACATTCACCCCGGTACAGAGATCTGGGCCTAAATCCATCGTTTTTTTGCTCCCCATCCTGGTACCGATGGGCTACAGGGAACCCAGGATGTAGTGGTCGTGGCCCCCCTCACCCATTGAATAATGGCTGGACCCTGGGTAATGGGGTCCCCAAGGCCGAAATCGGCTCATATGCGTAGAATGTTGTGGCAAGTTAAACAAAAAACCTGATGCAATGCATATATTAATGTTACCTGTATGTACTTTCAAATGTAGTTCTCAGTCATACTAATCATTTGATTATATACTCTTTGTTTATGCAATATGAACTAAAAGTACTAAAGAATTTATATTTTTTCATGTTTAAATGTGCACATGTACCATTAAATTAAATGTTTAAGTTGACATAATTCTGTAGGCCTGTATTTTACCATGCTGCCTTTCATAAATTACTGTATTCCAGTTTCTGCTAACATGGCTTTCTTGCAGATATTCACATGCATTGTTAGTTTAGAATAGATGCATCTCTATACTAGAGATAGTTAAATAGCCTGCGAAGCAGACCTTAACGAAAGTACACGATAAACCAGAGCGCTAATGAGAGGACTATGCTTTCCTGGCCTGGGTATGAGAAAAGAATGTTGTTCCCATGCCTAGTGTGGGACATTTAGCAAATGCTGTAGTGTGCAACATGTGAACACCATGGACAATGGACTTTCTATGAGGATGCGATAAAAGTGGGTGTCACCTATGGACTTTGTGGATTATAATATACCGTTCACCCCGTTTGATTTGAGAACTTTCCTTTAAACGAGCTACTTCAGGACTGCCCCTGGGACACTTTTGCATATATCTCTTTGGTACCCTTCAGGACACTCTCTTCAGAACACTTGCGGACTTCTTTGCTGAACCCCCTTTCTGCAACCTCTATGCAGACTTCCCCTTGGACCTCTTGTGGACACGTTCCATGATTCCCCACTACCCCTTGAATGTACTTTGAGAGGTTTAAACCTCTAGGCTCCCTTTTTATTTTGCCTAAGTGTGGCTTAGGCTAACACTTAATTCTCAACCACTGAAGGCTCTTGATCGAGCTTCTGAGATGCTAACACGTGTTCTACTTAAATTACCTTGCCCTGTTCTTGTTTTCTACATGGAACCCTTTTATTTCTGAGACCCTTTAGATAACCTGAACCATTCGTCCTTTGTGGACTGTGCTTGGGATATTTAGATTACTAATGTATAGACGAGAGAACTTAAGATTGTTAGCTGAGCATCAGGTACTGGTGCTGTTTCTTTGCATATCTGCCACTGAATTGCTTGTCTGTTTAACTTTGATGCGCCTCAATTTCTTTAGGAGGCTTGGTTTACCTGTTGTAATACTATATCTTTATCGCATGATATTGAGAATGATCTACTTGAATTTGATTACAAATTTGTAATATACCTTCTTAACTTGGTTATCGATTGGGGGGCGTGGCCAAGCCGCGGACCAAGATGGCCGCGCGGCATTGAAGCTCCGTTGGGTAGCCCAGCACGATCCTGGCTGTCTCCGCAATTATGGCCCATCGAGCCGTTGCAATGCCTGGCGTGAGTTCCGCTTCAGATGGTGCCCAGATGGAGCAGTTTCCCGCTGCGTAAATCGCCCGCAACCAGCTTAAACACCGCTCCGTGATCTGGGGAGGCGGAGTCAGCGGCGGCCTCCGGTGCGGCCTCCTGCAACTCCAGAGCTGACGACCCCGGGGTGCGCCCGTATCCTGTGGCGAGGGCTGTGGGCGATTCCCTGGTTGCTGCCCTGACAGCGGTGAGTGCACCGACGACTCCCCCCTCTCGCCTCCCCACTTACAGCAGCCGCCGCGGGCCCCCCCCCCTGTTTCCAGCCCTCGCGGGGGCATGTATTCCATCGGCGGCGCTCCCGTAGGCCTCCGAGGTGACAGGGTCCTTAGGAGTGCCAGGGAGGCGGCCGTCCGGCCGCGCTCAGTGGCGGAGGGGGGGTGAGCAATTTGGAGCACCGCGAGCCCGCCTTTACATGTATGGCAGCCCGCTGGGGTGCGGCCGTGCGCGACCCACCACCGGCCCTGAGGATTTGCCACTTTGAGGAACCGTCCCATCTTTGCCCTGTGACTGCGGCCTGGGATTGCAACACGGCCCACCTAGTCTTCAGAGCCTCAGCCCACTGTTCCTGGGGGCCAGCCTGCCTGCTTCTCCTGTCTAAGCCCAGGCCGGTACACCACTGAGCGGCGCACCCTCCGGACCATTTGCCACTTGACAACTGGGCCAGCCATTCATAACTGCAGAGGCAGTCGAGTACCGATGCAGATATCCCAACGACTCTTTGACAGTGCTCCTCGTCTGCTTTGTAGCTGATTGCAGTGCACCTACAAGCTCCCCTTTGGCGCCACCACGCAGCGCCCTCGCCCTGCGTTGCACCTGCTGGAGCTGTCGGTGGCGCGTTATCCACCAAATTTGGGTCACTCAGATATGGGCAGGAAGGATCCCAAGCAGAGAATACTCTCGTTCCCTGTGGCCACAGAAGGAGCACAAGATCGCGGCACTGACATGGCGGAGGGTGGCCAAGTATCGACCGCTGCTCCGGAAACGGCATTATCCAATCCCGATCTACTTGCAGAACTCTGGGCTGGGTTCAAATCTTTGGACAACAAGTTTGACATGCTGGAGAAACGCTTTGATACACTTGGAGCCAAACTAGATATCCACAACCGACGATTGGACACAGCTGATCTGGAGGACGGCTCCGCTCAATCGACGAAGAGGCTGGAGTGCATGGAAAAAATCCTCAAAGACATTGCAATTAAAAACGAAGACTTGGAAGCGCGCGGCCGCCGCAACAACCTCTGTATTATTGGAGTTCCGGAATTGACGAACACGGGAAGACTTGACACGTTTGTGGAAACCTTGCTGGTAGACTTATTTGGGAAAGAGGAGTTCACCCCTGGATTTGTGGTGGAGAGGGCACATCGATTCTTTGGTCCTTGGCCCAACCCCAGCTGCCCTCCTAGGCCTATAATAGCTCACGTCATGAATTTTCGGGACAGAGACACTGCGCTGAGGCTCGCCAGGGAGCGGGGTGCGCTGACGTGGCAGGGGTCCACGGTATCCTAATACCCGGACTTCACACTCATGGTTCAGGAGGCCCGCCGCAAGTTTACAGGTGTCAAGGCGACGCTGCGAAACCTGGGCCTTCGATGTGGAATGCTGTATCCGGCCTGACTGCGGGTCAACGTCAACGGGCGCTCCTGAATCTTTGACAATCCCAATGACGCACAAGCTTTTTGCAAGTCCTATAAGAACTCGGATGGCCAGCGGAGGGAGGTTGGACAAGTCCCTTCCCCTCCACATAGTGGCTCTGTTGCCAGTGTCAAGCTCTTCTCAAGTGAATGACCGCCAGGCCTGCACTGTTGCAGTAATTGTCTATACTCTATGCTTGCTGTGTTTTTTCTTTGGCTCTAATTTTGCTACCATAATAATAGGGACAGTATAAGTAGTTCACCTCTATTATTCTGCATTTGCTGGGCACCATCGAAGCGTTGCCTCCCCCCTAGGTGCGTAGCACATTGCCGTTCTCATGGATTACAATGCATCAGTCTTGGACTTCGACTTTCCAAACAGGTTGTTTACAGGATGCATTAGATGCTTGGTTATTTGGTTATTTGCCTTGCGAATTGGGTCGCGAGGTTGGGTGGGGGTGGGGGAGGGGAAGTTACCCAAAACGTTCAATGTTATTCCAATTCCGTCTCCACGCATGACACTCGTATATTGCCATCCACCACAACTTTCTTCCTTAATCTGACGCATGACACCCATGGTTGCAGCCCCTGACATAGCTGACCACTCGCTACTCTTGCTAATCACCTGGAACGTGCGTGGACTTAATAACCCTAAAAAATACAAACACGTGATACACTATCTGCAGCGACACAACGTCGACATAGCCTTCTTGCAGGAGACACATTTACCTAGGGCGGACACTACACATTTTGCGTCGGGGTGGGGAGCTCACCGCTTTTTCTCTAACTATAGTAATTATGCCCGGGGTACTGCGATTCTCATCCACAAACGTCTCCCTTTTTCCTTGACTTGCTGCCTAACTGACCAAGAGGGACGATAAACTATTGTGGTCGGCAAGCTGATGGGCCACATGGTAACTCTGGTGTGCGTGTATGCCCCAAATGTTGACAGCCCCGACTTCTTCCATGAGCTGGATGCCAGGCTGGTGCGAGTGCGCACGGGCAGTTTGTTGCTGGGTGGGGACTTTAATTTGCTCCTAGACAGCACCATTGATAGCTCATCAGGCACGGCGGCCCCCAAGCCCCGGGCGCGTGTCACGATTCCGGCTCCCCGACTCCCCGAATGTATGCGGGTGGCTGAATCCGCGCTGGGTAGAAGGAGCAAGGTCAGCGGTCCAGCTTCCAGTGGCCGGAAGCTGACGTCACCTTGATCACGGCGCTTCCGGGGAATCCGCATAACCAGCGCGGTCCCCGTTGCATCCGTGCTTTGGATTAACGCCTTCGCCAAGACAGGACGTCCTTGAACCACCACCTCCGTGTCTTCTTGCAGGCAGAGACTTCCGCGCTGGACGCATCTTTGCTAGTAGAGGTACGCTGCTGTTTGCCATGTCTCGCTACATGCTGTGATAGGAACCAGCGACCCTGGTTCACAGCGCTGGAGCGCTTGTTTGTTTTCTTTGATTCTCATAACATTGGAGTACTTGCTGGGTGTCAGAGACTCCGTGCGCAGGAGCGCTACTTAGTTATTGGAATTGTTTATGCGCAGGAGCGCTTGTTTGTTTTCTAGTCATTCCGGGCGCAGGAGCGCTTGCCTGATTTCCGATTGTTCCACACGCCGGTGTTCTTGCTTATATCAGGGTTTCCATGCGCAGGAGCGCTACATTACATTTGGGGATTTTCTACGTGCAGGAGCGCTTACTTGTTTTTTAGTCGTTTATGCGCAGGAGCGCTGGTATACTTTACGGTTTCCATTGATGACCTGCTGACCTTGCTATATGTTCCCTGGTGCTTTCCACAAGGTGAATATGTGGATGTGTCTGTAGATTGGGTTCGGGAAGAAGGTGGGGGAGTGCATGTTGTTTCGGTAGTGTTAATCTTTCCTGCTCTCCCTTCCAGGTGGCGTCTCCCCAGGGGTCGTAAGGAACAAGAGGTCACCATCCCGATTATTCCACATCCATCCTTGTTTCCCTGGCATCTTCCCCCGGTCCATCTACATCCTTGTTAGTGTCAGCTTCTACAAAGTGGTAGGTGGAATCGGTGGTGGATGCTCATGTCATCTCTGCGAGATCGCCTCACCAGAATATGGTAAGATAAGCGGGGTCCTGACAGAATCCAAAGCCCACGTTTATTATCTCGCCCAGGTGACATGAGTGATCCTGCGATCACCCTCCAGGATATAGCAGTCATGCTTACCAGCATGCAGGCAGAAAACCGTAGTCTACGGCAGGACCTGACAGCACTACAGAGCCAGGTGACAGGTGGCCTCACAGGTCCTTGGGGTCCGTCCCCTTCCACCAGGGTTAGGCAGGAAGGACTATTGAGGCCTCCTTTGTTCAATCCGGGGGGTTCTACCTCCCATGACACATCTATTAAGGTAATAGCACCTCACACAGTTCAGTTAGCACCACCTCAGCGCTTTTATGGGGATAGCACCAAATACAGTGTCTTCCTACATCAGTGTCACTTACACTTCATGGCCCGAGCCTCAGCCTTTCCAGACGATGCATCCAAGGTCGCCTTTATACTGTCCTACTTAGGTGGTGATGCTTCCCAGTGGTCCATATCCTTGGTGGAGAACGATGACCCTATGCTGTACAACCTGACGGTGTTCAAAGAGACCATGCGAAGGATGTTTGCCCGTCATACCTTCATGCAAGCAGCAGACAATGAACTCCTTGGTTTGAGACAGGGCAGCTCAGACCTACTACACTACATTACCGTGTTCAGTAGGTTGGTCATTGAAGCACGTTGGCCCGAAACCAAAAAGGTATCCGTGTTCTACAGAGGCCTACGTGATGAACTCAAGGACCTGCTTTCCCAGATACCGGAACCCCCAGAAGATATAGGTCCCTTTATCGATCTGGTGGTCAAGCTTAATTTCCGGGTGCAGGAGCGTAGGACTGAAAAGACCAAGG
Organism: Calotriton arnoldi; assembly: GCA_963921515.1. Lineage (NCBI taxonomy): Eukaryota > Metazoa > Chordata > Amphibia > Caudata > Salamandridae > Calotriton > Calotriton arnoldi. The sequence continues at coordinate 588,889 of CAWUFW010007685.1, forward strand.
GAAGAGATGCCCGATTCCTAGCGCACAAAGAAAGGAATACCGAGGAAGCAGTTTCGCCTCCTGAGACACCTGAACTGATGCAGATTGGCGGTATCCGGGGGCCCCTTTCCAGAGAAGAACGAGACAAGAGGAGGAAACAGAACCAGTGCTTGTATTGTGGCAAAAGCGGGCACTTCGTTCGGGAATGCCCCGTAAAACCAAACAGACCAAGAGGGAAGAAACCGTTTGTGCTTCCGATCACCAAAGGAGACAGACCGGAAAACGAGGAAACCCGGTAGACTGCGGGGTTCGCCTGCTGGGTTCTTCGCGTTCCTCAACCCCGACCCCTTCCTTGTGTGTCAACAACCATCATTTAGGGGTAAGTGTCACACTACAGAGCCATTCAGGCCAGAGATGGAGGGTGACAGCCCTTATCGATTCAGGAGCCACCGGAAACTTTATCGACACACAATACATGATGGATCTAGGTATGACCACAGTGCACAAGGAGAAGCCCGAAACAGTAAAAGCAGTCGATGGCACGGACCTTACATCTGGTCTTATCCGCTTTCAGACCGAGGACATGAGGATGACGTTTGGTAACGACCACATGGAAAATATTGCATTCGACGTGATCGATGCACCCCAGTTTCGGTTGATATTAGGCCTTCCTTGGTTGGTGTACCACAACCCCCGTATTGATTGGGCATCCAGGGTTATGTCACTGGATTCGGTTCACTGTTCTACATCCTGTTACCCACAGACAAACCCCCCGAGCACCATGGAGGTACAGGCCCATGCTTTACCCCTGACTGGGATGGGTATGGTCGCCCAAGGAGAAGTGCCCGAAGACTACTCGGATCTTGCTACCGTGTTTGATAAGAAAGGAGCAAACACGCTTCCTCTGCATCGCAGCTTTGACTGCAGGATCGATCTACTCCCAGGCTCCACGCTTCCCTGTAGCTGTATATATTCCCTTACGGAAAAGGAGAACGAGCACCTACGCAATTACCTGGACGAATACCTGCTTAACGGGTTTATACGCCATTCCAGATCACCTGTGTCCTCTCCTCTCTTCTTCGTGGCTAAGAAGGAGGGGGATCTCCGAACGTGCATCGATTTTAGGGCCATGAATGCTATCACGGTAAAAAACCGATACCCCTTGCCCTTAATATCCAATCTGCTGGACCAGGTGAAGGACGCCAATATATATACCAAGCTTGACCTACGCGGAGCTTACCACCTCGTCAGAGTCCGGAAGGGTGACGAATGGAAGACAGCGTTCAGAACCAAATACGGTCTCTTCGAGTACCAGGTCATGCCTTTCGGACTATGCAATGCCCCTGCTGCCTTCCAGTACTTCATCGACGAAGTACTGAGGGAATACCTTGATCTGTTTTGCGTCGTATATATAGACGACATCTTGATTTTTTCCAATAACATACCTGAGCACGTTCAACATGTACGTACCGTCTTGCAACGGCTACTGCAGTATGGCTTGTATGTGAAACTGGAGAAGAGCGTTTTCCACTCCACTTCCGTTGAATTCTTGGGACACATTATAACCCCTGCGGGTATTCACATGGATAACAAAAAGGTGGAGGCTATACTGCAATGGCCGTCCCCCAGTTCCGTGAAACACGTCCAGAGATTCCTGGGATTTGCGAATTACTATCGCCGCTTCATTGTGGGTTTCTCCGCATTGGTCACTCCCATCACCCGGTTGTTACGAAAAGGAGCCCAGTTCCAATGGGACCTCAAGGCTGAACAAGCCTTCCAAGACCTGAAAACAAGATTCACCACGGCTCCCATTTTGATCCATCCAAACGCCGAGCAGCCTTACATAGTGGAGGCCGATGCCTCACAAGAAGCCCTGGGGGTGTGCTCTCCCAGAGAAACACCGAAACAGGCCTGTTGCACCCTGTGGCCTTCTACTCTAGGAAATTGCTACCAGCCGAACGCAATTACACTATTTCAGACCGTGAACTGTTAGCCATCAAAGCCGCGTTCGAGGAATGGCGTCATTATCTGAAGGATACTAAGCACCCAGTGACTATCTACACTGATCACAGGAACCTGCAGTTCCTTCGTTCGGCTCGAGCCCTTACCTCCAGGCAGTTACGTTGGACTCTGTTCTTCAACGACTACTCCTTTCTCATCACTTACCGACCTGGCAGAGAAAACGCTAAAGCCGATGCATTGTCCCGACTGGAGGAAACCGATGAGACCACGCCGGTAGCTGAGTCCGCGCCCATTATTCCTGAACACTGTTTTCAAGGGGTGATCCTTACCTCGGCTTTTCTCTCTCATCTCCACGATGTCTTGGCGCAGAAAGACACCGCGTCCTGGATTGGGAAGCTCAAAGGCATCACCGTACATGATGGATACCTGTATAAAGGAGACCGCTTTTACCTACCGACAATGGAACACCGACAACAAGCCCTATACATGTGTCATGACCACTTGTTGTCTGATCATCCTGGACATGCTAAAACCGTAGACCTGCTACAGCGACATTTCTGGTGGCCCTCAATGGGTACTGACGTGTACGCCTATATCAACCGTTGTACCATTTGCGCCCAAGGGAAGACCGTGTCTCGACCTTCGGTAGGATTACTTCACCCTATCCCGGTGCCACCGTATCCCTGGCACACAGTCTCCATGGACTTTGTTGTTGAGTTACCAAGGACCCATGAAGGATACACCACTGTCCTCACCATTGTAGACCACCTTACCAAAATGGGGCATTTCGTTCCTCTGAAGAAACTGCCCTCAGCGGCCGAGTTGGCTGTGATCTTCATGCATAACGTAGTCAGGTTGCACGGCATTCCTTCTGTGGTGATCACGGACAGAGGCTCCCAGTTCGTGTCTCGGTTCTGGAACGAAGTCTGTGACACTATGAACATGGAAGTGCGCTTATCATGGGCGTACCACCCGCAGACCGACGGACAGGCGGAGAGAACGAACCAGACCATGGAACAATACCTTTGTTGTTTGTTGTTGTCCGTAGAGAAAGAATGGTGGGAGGTACTGTGGATGGTGGAATACGCCTATAACAACAGCAAACATTCCGCCATAGGCATGTCACCTTTTTTTTGTCTCCTTGGGTGCCATCCTCATACAGTACCCTGGGAGCAGCCACAGGAAAGCCCTTTCCCTTCAGTACAGGCCTATCACGCCCTCCTTTGTACTCTTTGGCAGCAGGCAAGATTTGAGTTGGCTAAGGCGAAGGAGTCCTATAAACAAAAGGCGGATAGCCGCAGGCAGGCCGAACCACACTATAAGGTGGGGGATAGGGTGTGGGTGTCCATCAGCAATCTCAATGTCCACGGCCCTAAGAAACTATTGCCTCGCTTTATCGGTCCTTATGGTATCGTTAAGGTGATAAACCGTGTTTCCATGAAAGTCTCCTTGCCTTCCCAGATGAAGGTTCATCCGGTTTTTCATGTGTCCCTTCTGCGGCCTGCTCACCCTGAGAGTGGGGTTGCCTTCCCGCCTCCTCCTGGTCTCGTGGGCGATCACGAGGAGTACGAGGTTAGGGCTATACTTGATTCCCGCAGGACACGGGGTAGGCTCTTTTACCTGGTGGACTGGAAAGGGTACGGTCCGGAGGAAAGGTCCTGGGAGCCCCTATCCCATGTCCGTCACGCCTCTCGGTTGATTCGGGCCTTCCATGCTAGTCATCCCCAGTGTCCTCGGCCTGTGGGCCCTGTATGATCAGCGGGGTTGGATGGGGGGTCTGTTTTGTGGGGGGTGCTGTCACGATTCCGGCTCCCCGACTCCCCGAATGTATGCGGGTGGCTGAATCCACGCTGGGTAGAAGGAGCAAGGTCAGCGGTCCAGCTTCCAGTGGCCGGAAGCTGACGTCACCTTGATCACGGCGCTTCCGGGGAATCCGCATAACCAGCGCGGTCCCCGTTGCGTCCGTGCTTTGGATTAACGCCTTCGCCAAGACAGGACGTCCTTGAACCACCACCTCCGTGTCTTCTTGCAGGCAGAGACTTCCGCTCTGGACGCATCTTTGCTAGTCGAGGTACGCTGCTGTTTGCCATGTCTCGCTACATGCTGTGATAGGAACCAGCGACCCTGGTTCACAGCGCTGGAGCGCTTGTTTGTTTTCTTTGATTCTCATAACATTGGAGTACTTGCTGGGTGTCAGAGACTCCGTGCGCAGGAGCGCTTATTTGTTTTCTTTTGCTCTCATAACATTGGAGTACTTGCTGGGTGTCAGGGACTCCGTGCGCAGGAGCGCTACTTAGTTATTGGAATTGTTTATGCGCAGGAGCGCTTGTTTGTTTTCTAGTCATTCCGGGCGCAGGAGCGCTTGCCTGATTTCCGATTGTTCCACACGCCGGTGTTCTTGCTGGATATCAGGGTTTCCATGCGCAGGAGCGCTACATTACATTTGGGGATTTTCTACGCGCAGGAGCGCTTACTTGTTTTTTAGTCGTTTATGCGCAGGAGCACTGGTATACTTTACGGTTTCCATTGATGACCTGCTGACCTTGCTATATGTTCCCTGGTGCTTTCCACAAGGTGAATATGTGGATGTGTCTGTAGATTGGGTTCGGGAAGAAGGTGGGGGAGTGCATGTTGTTTCGGTAGTGTTAATCTTTCCTGCTCTCCCTTCCAGGTGGCGTCTCCCCAGGGGTCGTAAGGAACAAGAGGTCACCATCCCGATTATTCCACATCCATCCTTGTTTCCCTGGCATCTTCCCCCGGTCCATCTACATCCTTGTTAGTGTCAGCTTCTACAAAGTGGTAGGTGGAATCGGTGGTGGATGCTCATGTCATCTCTGCGAGATCGCCTCGCCAGAATATGGTAAGATAAGCGGGGTCCTGACAGCGCGGCAGGTATTACTGGATACCTGCGAAGCGTTCCAGCTCTCCGATGGTTGGAGAATCCGCAACCCGGCGAATCCGGGGTTCACACACTACTCAGCCCAACACAACACCTGGACCAGACTAGACTTTTGGTTGCTCTCCCCCATCCCCATCACTTGGTACACTGCAATAGACATACTCCCTCGGACTTACTCCGATCATGCCCCTGTCTTACTTAAGCTTCGCCTCTCTAGACCTGAGGGACATGAGAGCCAATGGAGATTTCCGGGCAGGGCGCTAAATGACGACTTATTTGTTTCTGAAATTGGGGATGCCATTGAAGACTACTTTGAACTGAACACGGGGTCGGTGGACACATGGGCCACTCTCTGGGAGGCCTTTAAGGCATATATTCGAGGCATTGCCATCGCAAAGCATGCTGGGATCCTGAAAGATCTGCGGAAGACACTAGCCAACATCGAGCGGCAGCTTGTAGCTGTCGATGCCTCTATGCTTAGCTCCCCTGACACTGCCGAGGGCGAGTGGCGCCGCTTGGCCTTACTGGTAGAGTTCAGGGAGGCAGCGGAGCGAGAAACTCACTTCCTCAGTAAATATGCTGTGGCACGCAGGTATGGCGAGGGCGAAAAACCGGGACGCACTTTAGCACAGCTGCTGAGGCCCCCGTATTCCAAATCCTGCATTACAGAACTCCGATCCGATGAAGGGGCTATACTAACAGACACATCCGATATCCGGGACACATTGTTAGCCTATTACGAACGCCTGTACACCTCCAAACTAACACACACCTCCTCTGAGCGCGAAGAGTACTTTGATGAAATCGCGCTAGTGTACATGGATAAATACATGCAGGACTTCCTCGCAGAGCCATTCTCAAAAGATGAAATAATAGATGCTATAGATGCGTTAAGCGGCTCTTCTGCCCCCGGCCTTGATGGCTTCACAGGGGACTTTTACAAGCAATATAAAGACATCCTAGCCCCAAAACTTATAGAAGTTTATCACGAATCTTTAGAAAGAAACCAGTTGCCGCCTACCCTGCGGGAAGCAGTGATCGTATTACTACCCAAATCTGGCAAGGATCCCCTGCTCTGTGGGTCGTACAGGCCGTTATCCCTATTGAACTTCGATTATAAAATATTAGCGAAAACAATCTCGACGCGCCTTGCTCTGCTGATGGACAAAATAATATCCCCTGTTCAGTCGGGGTTTGTCCCACGCAGATCTACTTCACTAAACCTTCGTACACTTTTCGCGGTCCTGCATAGAATCAACCCAGCTACTCCGGCCGTGGCAGTTCTGCTGGACGCTGAAAAAGCATTTGACTCCCTTGAGTGGCCGTTTCTATGGACGGTCATGCGCAGGCTGGGCATGCCCTTTGGGTTCATCAACCTCACGATGCTGCTTTACTCGGCCCCAACTGCCAGACTACGCTTAAATGGCACGCTCTCCCGGTCCTTCACACTATCCCGTGGTACTAGACAAGGCTGCCCCCTGTCCCCACTGCTCTTCATACTAGCAATGGACCCACTCATTCGACACTTCCAGGCGCGACATCTTCACAGAGGGCTCCAGTTTAACACAGGGCCACTGCTGGCTTCCCTATATGCGGATGATATTATCCTATACGTCCGGAACCCCCAAAACAACTTAGACCCTCTCATCCGAGAGATCATCAGATTCGGCGGCTTCTCCGGCCTTGGTATAGATTGGCATAAGTCTGTAATTTTCCCCCTCACCGCGGGCACGGTCCGATGGGAGTGTGAATACCCGCTAGCTTGGTGCTCGGACTCCGTTAGATATCTGGGCATAAACATACACTTAAATACCAATGAAATCATTTTATCAAACTATGGTACGGCGATTCATACACTAGAGAAGCAAGTGGACAGGTGGCTTAGACTACCACTCTCAATTGCTGGGCGCATTGCGCTGATCAAAATGATTGTCCTGCCCAAATTCTTGTATTTATTCAATAATATTCCTATTCCATTACCGAATCGTTTTTTTAAGTCCATACACACCCACCTTATTCGGCTGACTTGGGGGGGCAAACGCCCCAGAGTCCGCTGGGAGATCCTGACACTCCCGTATCACAAGGGCGGTTTTGGAGTTCCTAATTTTCAGATATACTACTTGGTCGCTCAGTGCAGCTACGCTCACGCCAGGTTTCATCCTGACGCCAGAATCCCCTACTTACGCCCTGAGGCAGACCTAGTCCTTCCGGATACACTATGCACAGTCTTACCCCTGGGTTACCCTCGAGACCCACTTGACATCCAGACGGTCTCCACAACTAGCTGGGCTTGGCTAAAATTGGTTCGGATGTTGGGATCACTGCCACTATACTCTCCGAGTTTATCGATCCCGAATCAACGGTGGATACCCATCACGGGAGAGGGGATAGTGCAGCGCACCCTTTCCCGATTCTACATGACCTCCATTGGGGACCTATACATCGACGGCCAAGTTTTTTCCGTCTCGGACGGAGACAAGTTTGCAGAGGCGTCGTTTATGGACAAGTTTATACTTGCTCGACTTCGTGCCGCAGTCAGGGCCAAGATTCCTGGTTACCCCATCGAACCCGACCCGTTCCACCCCTTGTCCATAGTTATAGACAATGACACTGGGGACCACTTGATTTCCAAACTATATAGATCCTGTATGGAGGTAGTACCAGTTCACGATGCTAAGGTACGGGCCGCATGGAAGGCGGATCTGGGTCACCCAATTACTGATGACCAATGGGCTGCGTGCTGTCTGCAAACCAAGGCGGTATCTCTGAATAGCCGCCACAAACTTATCCACTTTAAATTTCTGTGCCGAATTTACATCACTCCTGCGATGTCCCATAAACTAGACCCTGACAGATCCCACTGCTGCCTAAAATGCAAATCCCCGCATGCCGATTTTGCACACCTTACTTGGATCTGCAACAAAATCAGCGCATACTGGTCCGACATACACCACATTCTTGGGACAATGACGGGCTTAGCCCTTTCCCCCACTCCGGAAGTGGCCCTATTGGGATATGTGAACAATATCCCGAAGTCAGTCCGGAAATTCACCGCTGTGGGGCTACTCTTAGCGAAAAGGGAAATAGCGTTGAAATGGGGGAAGAGGGTGGCTCCGACGAGTAAAGACTGGCTGAACAGTATGGCATATTGTAACCTAAACTATGACTTGTACGCCTCCACACTGCCCAGCACATCCCGCCCACGTGCCATTTGGGGCCCTCTCAAATAATACACGGCGACAATACATTCTCAACCCGACGCACGGATTGATGCCGGCCTGGTTCCTGCGGGTATTGGTTAATCCAGGTCTACCCACACAATGGACACGGGCACGTGCTCTATAATATTAACAATAGGATTGTTTCCCATATAGTGTCTTGCTTGAAGCGCAGGTACAAGCATTGGAGGTATGGTGAGCGAGTTAGCATAATGTGCAAATGTAACTTTGTTTGAATAGACAATCAATCTTTCTATGGTACTGAATGTCATGCATTATACGACCTATGTAACACGCATTTGCTTTTATTAATTGTCATGGAACTGGAGCTGGAACGATAGTTTGTTTTCATTATGAAACTGGTAAATAAAGTTAAAAAAAAAAAACTTGGTTATCGATTCCTGGTCATCATTGTGTAGCCAAATGGGATGCACTGTTTAATAAATATGATTGAGTTGATTAAATGCTAACTTCCTTTCCTCTCAGTGTGACTAAAAAGGTCCATCACAGGACCAAGAGTAAGTAAACTGTGTGCCCAGGAACTGCTGGATCAAATCTGGTAGCACGTCGGATGGTTTGTCCACTGACGTGAGGGAGTTAGTGTTCCCCATCTAAAACATTGCCCAAGCCCAGTTCAAACCCAAATGCCCATGGCTTGATCGGAGGATTGATGGAGTATCACTGGTGCGGAAACAAGTTGTAGCAGCGGAGGAGTGTGAGTATTAATAGGGTTACATGTTGCAATTGCTTATGCTTAGATTGCAGGGTTTTGCAGTGGCTGTATGGTGTCATGCGGAGATGATTTAAGTTGATGTATGAAAGTGCCGCTTAATGCAGAGAAGTTGAAGTGGCTATTGGGTCAGTCGTGGCCTAAGATTCCAGGATAGGAAATGTAAAGTCAAGTTTCGGCGTAGAAGGCACTGGGTGTAGTTGTATGCTGTGTTGTGTGCTTTTCGTGAGACATCCTTGACAGCATTATTGAGATAGGGACTTTGTTGTGTGACTTTGACATATGGTTGATATAGTTGATCTCAGTGCACAGGGAATAACTGTATCAATCTGAGTGAGATCTCACTGGTCAAGAATTCACTTGAAGTGGATGTTAGAATAGGGCGGAACGTATTGTTCTGAATTGCCTATTGTGTGTAAGAATAATGTTTAAATTCTTTAGTGGTTGCATTGTTTTGCGTTTATTGCTTACAGAACACGCCTGAGAGAAATTGTAAAGGAGGGAGAGCTCTTGCAAGGAGCGAGAGTGACATCACAGTGTGCCGCGCTGGTAAGTATCGGTTGGTGTAGAGCTGTGCTGTTATTGGTTAAATACGTCATAGAGAGCCACACTGGGATTGGTTGTGATCGCCGAACAGAAATTTGTGGGTGAAAAGCATTCACCTGGTTTCACCAAAATGCCATTTGTGAATCTTGCATATTTCATCTAAATAAAATTCCTTAAAGCAATACAAAGCCTGGTAAAGGGAGATGTGACTATACCCGTTAGAAAGGGAGAAGAGGTATCACCTGAAGTATTATGGTGGTGGATGTGGGTCTCCACACATGTCTGGCTCGCACAATGGCATAAGCTTACAGAGGAAGATGAATCACTAACATTTCCACGTTACGGGACATTTAATTTGAGGATTATTGAGAACTTGAGGAGGGCACTGTATGACATGAAACTATCTCCTAGACCTACACAATACGAAGCACTTAATGCTTAGGAACATACGGCTCATCTTAGACACAGAGAGAGATTTCAGGGAAGAGTTAAGAAAGCCATACGCACTTGTGCGGATGCTAGATGGGATGCAGAAGAGAAAGCTTGTAGAAATGACATGACGGAGGGAGCTATACTATATCCTGCATTGACCAGTGAAGGAGAAGGGAAGGGTAAACGCAAAGAAAAGAAAAAGAATAAAGAAACCGAAGACACAGATGATAGAAAAGAGGAAAGTGACAGCAAACTTGATGAGGATTTCGTGACCGAATTATTACTGAACCGTCCACCTCCATACAATGATACACAGACTGGTGGAATGAGTAATGCAACCATGAGTGAGATCTTTGATGTGCCTTCAGCACCCATAAATATGAATCCAAATTCAATGGGAGAATTCCACTTCACATACTTGAAGTGCACCAGATGCATTGACAGTTCCTGTCACTATTGGTGCAGTTGTGCCTTTGTATAAGCCTGGATCAGTAGGAAATACTACACATACCTTCTCTGTTCCTACTTGGACAAGTGCCGTGGCTGATAATTTGATAGGTTCAATGATGAGACAGATTATTCAGACTCCTATGTTTACGGCACAAGGGAATCCTCCAGGTATTTCAAGTACAACCCCTACTCTAAATCAGAATGGGATTGACTGGTCCAGGAGGTTTCCTCAGACACCATCATGCCCAACACAAGTGCCCCACCAATGAATTACAGTCCCCCTAGAGCAGAGATGCATATGGGAATGCCAACCTCTGACATGAACCTTTTAAATTTACCACCTGGCTTAAGTAGTGGGACCTATAGTGGAGACATATTCCTCAATACTCCGGTAGAACAACTGGGTCTTACTGCCCAAAAATGTAATGATTGGCTCAGAGGCATAGAGACTCAACAAATAGCTCAAATCCTGGAACGAGTGGGACACCAGCCCAAGTCCCAGCGAGAGAAAGGGTTATGGATGTGGCTAAATTGAAAATAGAATTAGAAGAAATGATAGTTGGAACCCTTGGCTTGTCTCGATTGGATGCTTACCAGGATGACAAATTGTTATTTATGTGTAAAGACATTACCAGGTGTGCAGGGCAAGCTCATAACAGACCATCAGCGTTAGCTCAGAGGATGATGAGGATGTACACATGCTTCCCATGAGAGAGGTTCCTGGTGGAGGGTAAGTACATATACCATGAAGTAGGTCGGATCTTGTATCTTTCACCAATGATTTTCCAAGATTGAGAAAAAACCCAGTGGAATGGTACAGACAGGTTGATCAATTTGTGAAAATATCTAAAGTTTTATGGAAGGATTTGGATACTATATTTGAAAGTGTGGTTCCA